>CM034148.1:22196522-22796522 GCA_019776745.2 Taxus chinensis
ACCCTTATTACAGATCCTACAACTTTCACCCAATCAACTCATAAGTCCCATACACCCAATTATCACATGCCATACTAGTGGTATCACTCAAGGACTGAGCATCTTCAAATTGGATAACTCCCTCCATGGGATGAATTATCTCAGGATCTCTAATAGAACGCACATATATCATGTCAAGGGATTCTTCTCCTAGAGGTTCAGTATAATGTGTTGATTTCCCATCATTCAAGGGGATGATGACCCATTCTTCCTTGTTCTTAAAACTAATATATCCCTTGTTAAACCACAGGTCAACATTGTTCTTGTAACACCGTGGGCACCCAAGTAACGCTGGAAACTTTTCTTCCTTGGTGAGCGCCAAGACTTCAAAGTCTCCAGTGAACTTGGCCCCTTGAATAGTGATAACTGCATCCTTCAAGATTCCAATGGGCATTGCCTCTGTCTTTTTTTCCATATACAGCACATTCAAAGATGGTTGTAATGTAGCCTTTCCCATTTGATGACAGGAATCCAAAGTAAAAACAATGACCTTCACTCCCATGTCGATGAGGATATTGCTTAGAAGCCACCCATCAACAACTGCACTCAATGTACTCTCCTTATCATAGTCAAGGTTGTGAGGAGGAAGGTTTACATGCAGAACCTACCTCTTGTGTTCTACCCTGGTGCACGGTACCTTCTCCCATAGCCATTCCCCTAGCAAGGGAATAATATTCTCTTGCCTTATCATTTTACATGCTTCCCTAACCTCATCTAGATCCTTCTCTGGAGTTTCAACATTATTTCTTTGCTCTAACTACCTTGACTACTCCTTCAGATGTTAGATCTCTCCTTGCAAACTCTGAATCACATCCATAATCTCTTAATACACCTCCTTCTGATGAGAAAGGTCTGGATACTTTCCATTTACTACTTCCTCTCTTGAAACCAATGTCCTTTGTCTTGGCATTTCCTTAGCACGCGTAGCCTCTGCCCATTTCGTCACCAATATAGGTTCTATTAATAACTCATGCACCACTCTTGGAATCCACTATGAATCATCCTTCTTGGCACTCACAATCCCATCACCTTGTCTTTCCGGTGCTACTAGTTCATATGCTCATAAATCTCTAAACACTCTTCGTACTTATGTTTCTTTCCACACCACAAGCATTGTAATAGATTAGGACATTCACATCTGTAATGCTCTGTAGATCCACAGTTATAATAGGTTCCTCACGAGAATTCACTATGTCCTCTGCCATGGTTACTGTGACCATGAAAACCTCCATGAGAACCTCTTCCACACGCTTCTCCATCTACACGCCCTTCAGAGCGACGATCATCGTCCTTGGAAATGCTTGCAATACTAGTCTAGTGTAAACCAAGATCAATAACATCATGGATTTGATCAATCAGTCTGTAATCCTTGGTATCATGGGTCATAGAGGTACAAATCTTACAATAACAAGACACATTCTTGTGAATTGCAAGCTGTAGCAGAGGGAACCTACTTACATCATGATCCCCATGGCAAATTTCATAGTCTAACTCCATGGCAAGAATCAAATTTTGACGGAAACTATCATTTGTATGCCCTTCTGCTTCACATTCTATACACCAAATCCCACTACAAACCTCATGCACTGAGTTTGCAAATAGCTTCTCCAACTACTTGGCCATTGCAGAAATTTGAGCCTCCAGAAAAGGATTAACACTATTATCAACACTCCCAACAGCCTCAGCATGCAGGTAAGCTTTCAATGCCTCAAGTAGGTATGTGAAAGTCTTGTGTGACAGTTCCCTTCTAAACAGTGTTATCAATCCTCCAACAAACCATTGAGCATGCTAAGAGGGGTGGATGTCATATGATAGCTTAGACAAGAGAGTTTTGAACTATGCGTCATACTCTCACACACTTTCTTCCATTCCTTGTAGGATCTCCTTTAATCCGTTGATGCTTTTCTGTTCAAATTTAGGGATATGGAATTCTACTAGGAAGGCGTTATTTAATACAGTGTAGTTTACCACCATATGATGGGGGTCATACTTATGATACCAAATATGCATGTGTCCTTGCAACGATGTTGCAAAATGACTTGCCTTTTACTTTGGGGTAGTGATCCCTTTTGTGTGTCATAGTACTTCACACTTGTGCACATGATCTGTAGCATCTTCAATACCCATGTAGTCTGGTAAGTGCAATGACATCTAAAAAAATACTTATGGGGGTAGCTGAGGCCCTTATCTTCCTAATCCAGATCCTTGGTTCCCTCCGATGTTTCCTCCTCCACCAAATCCACCAGGTCCTATTCCTCCTAACTCACTAAATCCTTCAGATCTGCTAAGTCCACCAGGTCCTCCAGCTCCAACACTACCAAATCCACCTCCTATAGCTGGAAAATGGCCTAAAGTGGTCGCACCTAGTGTTCCCAACATCCCACTAAACTGTGCACCGATAGATTGTGATATTGACCCACTGCCAATTGTGTTTCCCACACCACTCCCAAGCGTGATACCTAAACCTTGCATACTTACACCTTGTCAAAAAATTCCCCCAAATACCAAAATGGTTTATGCAGCCATGGATGTTCCAAATGATAAATTATATCTCCTAGGCATAAATAAGTTACTCCCACTGATATCTATTAAGTTAACAATACTTCTCCCTTGATCTAGAAAACCAAGTGCTAGGGGTTGGTTCTCAGGTGGGTTCAGATGCGTGACAATTGCTCTCCTTTCTCCATGTGACGAAATCTCATCATAAGTTGAATGGGCTTCTCTCCCACGCTTGCCAAGATGGGGTAACATAGACTTCTCAGGTTCCATGTCCTCTGTGTGAATCTCAACTCCTTCTCACAATGTCTTCCTCCATAGATCCATCACACTTGCAACCTCACATTGTCTAGTCATTTCCTTTCATGAGCTTCACTATACTTGAGTCGTCTCTCCTCCCTTTCCTTCTCATCCATGATTTCTACCATCTTACTCCACCCTAGCTTCCTCACCCAACACTCAAAGAAGTTTCACTAGCCATGGGAAATGCCTCTAAACTTAGGGTAATGACCAAGATCTTCATAGCCAAAGGAATAGCATTCAATGTTACTCTGGGCTTCCTCAGGAACTCAAACTCAGCAATGTTTGGGCAAGAATATGTAGAAATGGCATATTCTAGAGTATAACTAGTCAATACTCCTTTCCACCAGTGATAAACAACATGATTCCAAGTTATATATGCATCCTGAAGCCTCTGATAATCATCTTGGGTCCATATGCGTGATCTATAGTACCAGCTTGATCTGGATGCATATGCTGAAAGCTGATCATATAGTTCTATTGGAAAATAGTAGAAGAATGTCTTGTACAACTCCTGGTATAGGTTCTCTTCTACCCATCTACATGCATCAAACTAAGGTCCGATGCTGAATCTTTGAGAAAATTCATCCTTCGTGCTCTTGAACCATGTTTCAACACTTTCCAAGGTCAGACATTTCGTCATCACACATCACAGGGACAAATATGTATGCCATTTCTCACAACAACTTTGAAAAGAGGTCCCAGCAACAGAACCAAGATGTAGTCATTTTTATACCCTTTAGAATAATAGTTTAATCCCACGCACATCAGCCTATCACCTAGCGGGCGCTAGGTGCTCACCCGAGGCATGTGCGGGCGCCAAGCCTCTCCTTTAAGGCTTTATATGAGTCTTATGAGAATACATCATCTATGACAAATACTTAAGTGAAAAAGAAAGGAATGAGCCATGCATTCATTCTGAGAACCTAGCATGAGTTATCATATCAATGCATCCATAAAAGATAAATAACAAACAACATATAGAAATGATTCATACACAAAGGAAATGCACTAGGATTATGCTCATGGGACACATGTATACTTTATAATAGAACTTTCCATTCATATTAGTGAGTTTAATAACCACATTACATTCCTTGAGGTCATAATAGACCCATATAAAAATGTAGAGCAAGGCCATGCATCATAACTAAAATACACCCTTTACATTACAAGGATAAACATAGAACAATCCCTCTAAATATGCCATCACTCCTATATTTTCTCTAATCCCAACCCACAGAATCCTCCATGATAGTTCTGTAGATATTCGCCTCTCTTCCACCACCTTTGTTACTCTTCTATTTCTCCCATTATATTAGTATCTCTTCTCTTCTTCTACCTGCGCACCTCTGTATATAGCTTTTCTACCTTCACTACCATGCTTTCTGAGGTAACAAATTAGTTACCAAGTGTCCAAGTGGTCCTTCAATGGAGCATGCCTCTTTTGATCCGAGCTCTCCACTCCTTACAATGATGTCTTTCTGGATCCTTCCATCACATGTATGGAATATTCCTTCTATCGCCATTGAGCTTTCAGGCTGGCACCTTATCCACTTCACATGCTAGACAGGTCACGCTTTTCTTGTGTGCATCCTGAAATGCCGAATATGGCTAAGTCCCAAAACTTGTCTTGCCTTGCTTGTGCACCGTGTGTTTTGTAAAACCCTGTTAGAACCCTTCCCTATGCACCTTCAACCCGCATGCCCTTCTTCAAATAGGTCCCCTTCTTCAAATAGGTCCCGCATGCCCACACTCCTTATACTTAGCCAATATTCTAGGGCCCAACGACACTTATACCATGAGTTGTATGAAAATTTCTTCTATTATTTTCTAGTAGAATGGTATGAATGGATTTCAACATATGCATCAAGATCAAGCTGGTACTATAGATCACACATATGAACCCAAGATGATTACCAAAAGCTACTGGATGCAAATCTAACTTGGACACGTGTTGTCGATCACTGGTGGAAACGAGTGCTGACTAGTTATACTTTAGAATATGCCATTTCTATGTATTCTTGTCCATAGGTTGCTGAATTTGAATTCCTAAGGGAACTTATAGGATCATTTTTACCTGTTTTCCCTTTGGCTATGAAGATCTTGATCATTAACCTAAGTTTAGAGGCATTTCCTATGGCCGGCTAAGCTTCTCTGAGTGTTGGGCGAGGAAGCTAGGGTAGAGGAAGATGGCAGACATTGTGGTTGAAAAGGAGAGGGAAGAGAGATGACTCAAGTATAGTGAAGCTCGTGAAAGGGAGATGGCTAGACAACGTGAGGTTGTATGAGTGATGGATCTATGGAGGCAGACATTACGGGAAGGAATTGAGGTTCACATAGAGGACGTGGAACGTGAGTAGACTGTGCTACCCATCTTGGCAAGCGTGGGAGAGAATCCCCTTCAGCTTCTAATGAGAATTTTCATTGCATAGAGAAAGGAGAGCCATCGTCGGCATGCATCTAAACCCACCTAGTGACCAACCCCTAGTCGCTTGGTTTTCCAGATCAAGGGAGAAGTATTGTTAATCTAGTTAGTATTAGGTGGAAGTAACCGATCTATGCCTAGGAGATATAATTTCTCATTTGGGACATCTATGGTTGTGCAAACCATTCCCGTCTTTGGAGGAATTTTTAGACAAGGTGAAAATACGAAAGGTTTGGGTATTGCATCTAGGAAGTGGCACGTGTGACACACAATTGGCAGTGGGAAAATATCATAAACCATCGACACAGTTTAGTGAGATTTTGGGGACACTAGGCGCGACCACTTCAAGGCCATTTTCTGGCTATAGGAGGTGGATCTGGTGGTGTAGGGACTAGAAAGACTTGGTGGACCTAGAGGATCTAGAGGATCTAGTGGGTCAGGAGGGACATGACCTGGTGGATCTAGTGGATCTGGTGGTAGAGGAAACATGAGAGGAAACCAAGGTTCTGGGTCAAGTGGACAAGGGCCTCAAACACCCCCGCAAGTATTTTTTGAGATGTCTTTGCACCTACCAGACTATAGAGGTATTAAAGGATGCTACAAAGAATGTGCACAAGTGTGAATTGCTATGGCACATGAAGGGGATTACTACCCTGAGAGTGAAAGGCAAGTTAGTTTTGTAACAAATTTGCCATAGGGACACAGCACATAGCTAGTACCACAAGTATAACCCCCACTAAGATGTTTTTGGATTACACTGCAATTGAAAACACCTTCCTAGCAGAGTTCCATATCCCAGAGTTTGAGCAAAAAAGCATCAACGCCCTGAAGGAGATCCAACAAGGAATGACAGAGATTGTTCTGAGAGTACAATGCATAGTTCAAGACTCTCTTGTCTAAAATATCCTATGACATTCACCCCTCTCAGCATGCTTAATGGTTCATTTGGGGATTGATAACACCTTTTAGAAGGAACTATCACATAAGACTTTCACAGACATTACGCAAGAGGCCTTGGAAGTTTCCCTACATGTTGAGGCTATTGGGAGCGTTGATACCTGGTGTGAGCCCTTTCCTGGAGGATCAAATTGTTGCAATGGCTAAGCAGTTGGAGAAGTTGTCTGTGCAAATTTAGCACATGAGGTTTGTAGTGGTATTTGGTGCACAAATTGTGAAGTGGAGGGGCATACAAAGGATAGTTTCCCTTGGAATGTGGTACACACCATGGCAGTAATAGACTATGAGATTTTCCATGGGGATCATGATGCAAATAGCATGTCCTCTACTACAGTCACGTGTAATCCACAAGAATTTTTCTTGTCTATTATTAATATATGTACCTCTATGACCCATGATACCAAGGATTACAGTCTGATTGATTAGATTCACGATGCCATTGATCTTGGTGTGTGCTAGACTAGCCTTGTAAGTAGTTCCAAGGATGATGATCACCACTATGAAGGGTGCACAGATGGAGGAGCCAACACGGAAGAGGTTTTTTGTAGAGGATTTTTCATGGTTGCAGTAACCATGGTCAGAGGAAGAAGTGAGTTCCCATGTGGAACTTGTTATAATTGCAGGATCGACAGAAGCATTATAAACGTGAGTGTTCCTAACCTATTGCAATGCTCATAGTGTAGAAAAAAAACATAAGTATGAGGAGTGCCCTGAGTTGTTTGAACACATGATCTAGTAGCATTGAAAGGATAAGGCATTGGGATGGTAAGTATAAATAATTCTGACCCACAGTGGATGCCAAGAGTGGCATGTGAGTCAAGATTAGAACCTGTGCTAGTGATGATGTGAGTAGAGGTTGTGCATGTGCAAGGGAGATGTCAAGACAGAAAGTTGGGTTGTTAGGGAAGAAGTGGTACATGGGAAGTATTTGGACCCTTCTCATAAAAAATAAGAGTATCAAGGGACTATGGATGTGATTTAGGGATTACAAGGAGATATCTAGTGTCTAAAGGAGCATTCAAGGTAGTTGGAGCAAAGGAAGAATAACAATGCTCCGTAGAAGGATCTAGATGAGGTCAGGGAAGTGTGTAAAATGTTAAGGTAGGATAATATCATTTCCTTGCTAGGAGAATGGTTACTTGAGAAGGTACCATGCACACCGGGAAGAGAGCACAAAAGGCATGTTCCACATGCCAACCTTCCTCCTCATAGCCTTGACTATGATAAAGAGATCACATTGAATGCAGTTGTTGATGGGTGGATTCTGAGAAATATCCTCATCGACACAGGAGAAGAGGTCAATGTTATCACCTTGGATGCATGAAATCAAATGGGAAGGCCCACATTACAACCATATTCAAATGTGTTGTATATGGTGAACAAGACAAAGGAAATTCTCATTGGAGTCTTGAAAGATGTTGTTATCACTATTCAAGGATGCCAAGTTCACTGGGGACTTTGAAGTCTTAGCACTTGACCGAGGTAGATAATTTCCCAGCATTACTTTAGCACCCTTGGTGTTATAAAAACAATTCCAACCTATAGTTTAACAAGGGGTATATCAGTTTCGAGAACAAGGAAGAAAGGGTGATCATCCCTTTAACAGATGGGAAGTCAGTGCCCTATATTGAGCCCTTAGGAGAGGAAGTCCTTGACAGAATCTATGTGTGCTCCTTCAGAGATCCATGAAATAATTCATCCTATAGAAGGAGTTATCTAATTTGAATATGCTCAGTCGATGAAAGATACAACTATCATAGCATGTGATAATTGGGCGCATGGAACTTATGATTTAATTGGATGATAATTGAGAGGATATGTAACAAGGGTGATAAAGGCACACTCATTCAAGCACTTACGAAGGAAGAAGCTACCAAGTTACTTCAGGAGGAGCAAGCCCTAAATGATTTCTTACAAGAAATGGAAGCTCAGTGGAAAAATGAGGATGAAAGAGGAAGTATGCTCAGTTATAAATTGCTCAGGACTGCATTGTGTTGGTGGGCAACACATCACAAGAGTCTCCTAGAATGGCGTGAGGTAAGAGTCACATTTTTTGTAAGGTTCTGCAAAGCAACGCACCCACTGTTATCCAAGACTACCATGGCAAATGAACCCGCCTCTTCCCATATCCAAGCATGTGAGAAGGCCTAGATGGAAGGAACAGAAGATTTACCACATTCATTATGGGTACATAAGTTATATTCCACCTTACATGATTGTGCACCTGTATGGTATATTCACTCTGAGACATGCCGTGAGACAGGGAATTAGTAGGAATTAACGGTTGATCTCATTCAAGCATTTGAATATCGAAGTACCAAGTCATTAGTGGATAAGGCATTGCAATTTGTCAAGTGTCTTACACTAGGATATAATGCTATGGAAAAAGATATGTTACTATAGTTACTGGGTGAACCTAATTTGGAGACACATTTTCAATGAAGAAGAATTAGAAGAGATATAACTTGAGCATGTGTGCATTAAAAAGGAAAAATGGAACCTGGTTTATGTAGTAGATGGTGAAGAAATGGAAAGTTTGGATGTTAACCATTAAGAAAGGTATGCACGAAATTCATAGATAGCTCTGATGAGCAAGCAATTCACCTACCATGAGCCCTTGAAAACAAATAAGGTTAACATTGGGATAGAGAGAAAACCTAAGGAAGCTATCATTGAGGATTATTGGTTAGAGAAAGAGGTTTCAAAAATCATTGATCTATTGCATCAATTTTTAGGATCTATTCCCGCTATGGGTACCATGAGCTCAAAGGATTTCACCATTCCTTGGGGGAGATGAGGATAAAGTTGAAGGAATGTGTGCACCCAATTTAGAAGAGACCCTATCGGATGAATTTGAACTCGTGCGTAAGAGTCAAGGAGAGAGATAGGCAAGATGATAGCATCTGGTATCATTGAGGTTTGTGGAAGAATCAGAATGGGTAAGCCCAATGGTGATAAGCATTAAGAAGTATTGAAGGATAAGGATCTGTGTTGATTATAGGGACTTGAATGTAGTGTATGTCATTGACCCTTTTCCAACTCCCTTCACTGAAGAAATTTTGGAAGGAGTAGCCGGGTGTGAGGTCTATTCCTTCATGGATGGATTCTCCGGTGTATCACCAAGTCAAGATTGCAAAGGAAGACCATAGAAAGATAAATTTTCACAACTGAGTGGGGAAGTTTTTCATACACATTTATGCCTTTTTGATTAAAGAATGTGCCTATTGTGTTCTCACGCATCATGGTACAAGAATTTTAGGACTTCATCCATAAGTTTCTTCAAGTCTACCTGGATGACTAGATGGTGTATGGGCTAGTAAAAGACCATTGTGACAATTTGAGGCTAATGTTTGAGAGATGTTGGTAGTTGAGGATATCCCTCAACATTAATAAATGTGTCTTTTCTACTCCATTTGGAACCCTATTAGGACATATTATATGTAAGGAGGGATTGTTAGTGGATCCCACAAATTTTTTTTGTTATTGTGGGATTAGGAGAGCCTACTAGTCAGAGCGTAGTGCATGGAATTCTTGGGCATACGGGGAACTACAGGAAATTCATTAAAGGATATGCCAAGACCATTGTGCCCTTGGAATAATTTCTAAAGCACAAGAATGTCTTTCATTGGGGAGAGACACAGCAAAACACATTTGGCACTTTGAAGGATAGACTTGTCACTACACCTATACTATGTTTCCCTTCTTGGGATAAGCCTTTCCATGTGCATGTTGATGCCTCAGGAACAACCATTGGAGTAGTACTAGCACAACCTGGTGAGGGGATTGTTGATCATCCCTTGTGTTTTGCAAGTAGGAAGATGACACCAGTAGAACATGAATTACACCACTACTGAGCATGAGGCACTGTCAATGATCTACACGTTGCATAAGTTAATGCAGTATCTTCTAGCAACACCATTTATATTCTACACAGATCACATGGCACTGAAGTACTTGGTAAGAAAGGCATTTTTTTAAGGGTGCATATGTCATTGGGTCCTATTATTTCAATATTTTGAGTTCATAGTGGTTGTAAAACCTAGGGAAAATGTAATTAGGACCTGACCACTTATCAAGGATTGAATCAGGAGAGGACACAGAGTATTGAGGATACCATGCCAGATGCGCTAACTATTTAGGTTGTGGTGCACACCCTCAGACAATTAGAAGATATTTTGGTATTCCTTAAAACAGGTGTGGCACCAGATGGGATGAAGGATTTAGAGATAAAATAGTTATCAATACGCGTCGTGCCCTACATGTTGATTAGTGGAGATCTATACAAGTTAGGTCATGATGAGGTTCTACGCTGATGTGTATTAGAACATGAGCAGTGTAGTGATTATGGAGGAAGCACATGGTGGGATTGCAAGAGGGAACTATGTAGGAAATGCAACCACATGAAAGATTCTACTCATAGGGCTCTGGTGGGAAACCATCTACCAGGATTGTATTGAGTTTTGAAATGCCTGTAACCATTGTCAGTGCATGGGAAAAATTGGAAAGAGGGATGAGATTCCATTAAGGCCGATAACAAGTGCAAAGCCATTTGAAAAGTGGGTAATGAACTTCTTAGGACCAATTTCACCATCCATGTGAAAGGACTAGGTTCATGGTATATCATTACTTACAGTGATTACTTGACAAGATGGGTAGAGGCAGTGCCTACAAAGGATTTCACTATAGAAATAGCTGCTAGATTATTATGGTAAAATATAATCACCATGTATGGATGTCCTTTGAGCTTGAAAATTGATAGGGGCACACATTTCCTGAATGAAATGGTTAAGATTCTATTAGCAAAATTTATGGTGGCCCATCACAAGACTACCCCTTATCACCCTCAAGTGAATGGAACTATGGAAGCATTTAATAAGATATTGAGTCACATATTTGACCAATATTTTTGATGTTGGAAGACAAGATTGGGATGACAAGGTTATCAACAACTATATGGGCGTATAGGAAAACCTACAAGAGGTTGAATAAGGCCACACCATTTCGATTGGTGTTTGGAATAGAGGTTGTTTTTCTAGTTTAATTCATGTTACCATCGCTACGTATAGCGCACACTAAGAGGATTGGGTGATGAACAAGTGCTCGAGGAAAGGATCAATAAGTTGATGTAGTTAGATGAGAGATGATCACTTGCTAGATGGAGTTTGAATATTGAAAAGGTCTAGAAAAAATGCATGTTATGATCATCATATCAAGAACAAGAAGTTTAAGGTTGGGAAGATGGTGTCTATTTGTATAATTCCAAGTTTTTGTGCCATACTAAGAAGTTTAAATTCCACTAGTTGGTCCCTTACCTCAACTCGTACATCCTTGATTCAGGCACCATGTCAATTGCAAGTGCTAGATGAGATGAAGTTACTTAGTCATTTCAATAGAAATAGGTTGAAGCCCTCCAATAAATAAGTCTTCCTTGTATTTCGTACATAAGGATACTATTGTCCAGTTAGGTTAATATTTCTCCTTTATGCATTTTCTTTTCTTGTGTTTTCATTTCTCGTTGTCTTTTTCCTTTCTGTTTGTTCTATTTTATGCACCTTGTGCATTGGTAATAAATTATTAATTCCAAGAATAGGGTATGTATTCATAAAGGACCGTGCATCTGATTTTAGTGTGGGATGGAGTTATGTAGAGGTAGTAGTACGAAGTGTGATACATTAGTTGGTAGTGGAACTTGTCTTGTAATGGCCTAGATTTGAAAGAATAAAAAGTTTGTAAAAAGGAGGACAATGGGCGTGGAAACAGGTGGACACGAGAATTTTTTTTTCAAGGATAAGGATTTAAAAAATACATAACATATAGAGGATGAGAAGTGTAGGAAAAACATGAGGTAAGGTAAGGGTAAAAATCAAGTCAAGAACATAAGAGGTGCCTTCGGCGCTGCAAACATGCACGGGTAAGATTCTTTGGTTCAGTTGGTATTATCTTATTCACGTTAAAAGGTTGTAGAATATTTTCACACATGATCAAGCACATAGGTAAGGGTGCTTAAAGTCATATTTAAGTGGAAAAATCTGACATTTAATACTAAGTGCGTGGGTTGGTGTTGTATCTTTTATTGCTAGAATGGGGGAAAAATCTATATGCATGAAGTTGGAGAACTGTTATTATTTACCTTGCGATTACAAAATTAAAGAGCTCTTATGCAAACTACGAAATCCAAAAAGAGATATTTATACAAATATAGGAATCATATAGATCTAAGTGTGTGAATATGATTGATCTAAAAACCAGAGTGGAAGGAGTATAACGGTGTAGGGAAGAGAATTTTTAGAGGAGTACATCCATCTTATGGAAGATTATTTCCATGTTAGTTTTTGTATAGATAGGTCACGAAGAGGAGAAGGATTATTTCATGGAATTGAACCACATAATCAAGGAGAGTCAGGAGGTAGATCAAGGAAGACAAGTTTAGAGTGTCGCTGACAAGTAAAAATGGCACCAAAGAATCTCGTAGCTAGTTTTAATGAGGAGTGGTATGCAGAGATGTCATACCCAGATGGAGTATTCCTGGGGAAAGAATGGGTATCACATGTCAAGAAGATGGCCGTGAGCGACTACAACCATCACATGAGTAAAAAGGAGAAAGAAATGGCATTGGAACTGGTTCATCCAACTGATACAAGGACATCAAAAGGAATGTCAATCTACAACGATGAGGTAAAGGTGAAGTTGGGTAAGGCCAGCTTGCTACAACTATATGAGTTGCCCTATTTTGAAAAGCTTGAGTGGTTATACCAGTGGTTGATGTTTCTCATACATGAAGACAAATTCTATTTTGTAGGCTACAAAATGCGCATAACTCCTCAACTCATATCAAAGTTCATTGGCCTGATTTGCGAAGGAGACTCCATAAATGATAACTTAGAGGATAAAGAGGCCATACAGGAAATAGTATAGGCATATGACTATAAGAAGGGTTAGCGCTAATTTGATATCGTAGATATCCCCAACCCTTTAATGAGGATAGCCACATGCTTGGTTACAAAGTTGAATGGTCAAGAAAAATGGACCCAAGTGAACAAGGCATGGCTAAATATATTCCAGAAGATCTTAGCAGGAACCATATACAACTTATCTTCCTTCATTATAGATGAAATCATTAGAAAAGATAATATTTGGAACCATTGTCCTCACCATCATCTTCTTATAGATCGGAGTGCCCAATGGGCTAGAGAAGTTTGTATGGGAATACCCAAAAGAGGATCCCTCGCCCGCGAAGAGATTTGAGAAATATACTTGTGATACCATGATAGCCACTCACAAGGCGCACCTGGAAAAATGGTACAAGTGAATGTGTGACGCATTCGGGGTAGAGTGGAGGATACCTAAACAACTACCCATGTTTGTAGGAGAAGAGGTTGAGTTTATTGTATATCAGCACTTCTGCATTGGAAGATTCACTTTGACGAATGGGACTGAGATTCCATGGTACATATTTCTATTTTCCTTCACCACGTAATACTTCCAAGCAGGGGTCAACCATTTTAAGGACGCCAAAAGACTAAGGTTCAACCTTAGTAAGGTAGATCAAGACCAATGCAAGATGTGTCAAAATCTCATGTATCTCAAGAAGCACACATATGTGGAGAAGTATGTCTCCCACAAAGTACAGATGATGAAGCCATTGACACTACCAATCATCAGGAGGATTGCAGCAAGGGTATACTTGCACATCAATCCAAAGTTTGAAAAGTGCACCTACCTATAAAATGATGTCTCCATTCCTGAGGACCCCGCAGGAAGGAAGAAGGTTGCACCAAAGAAAAGGGGGAGAGAAGTGCAAGAGAAGAAGACACTAATTATGCAGACAACACAATTGGTGGGTGCACCAGAAGCAAGCGTTAAGCCAAGCACTTGCATGCATAGGAATAAGTCCCCGTTTAAGGATAAGACATCAGAAGAAGAGGCACCAGAGCAAGAGGATCCTCTAACACAAGAAAATTCGCCAAGGAAGGAGTCACCCGCTGGAGAAAGAGAGAGGGAAGAGTCCCCTATACTAGAATCACCAATTAGGAAGAAATAGAAGGTAGTGGAGAGGGAAGACTCAGAGGAAATGGAGGGCTTGGATGCCTATAGGGGCAAGAAGGATGTTGATGAGGATGAAGAATTTCATAATCATCTCAAGTATGATATACACGATTTAGAAGGAGAAGGAAGGGAAGGGAAGGATGGCGAGGAAGAAGCAAATTGCTCAAGGCAAAGGGGTGAGCGAAGAAGTAAACACAGGAGATCAGAGGACCCCAAGCCTCACCAAGGAACAAATAGAAGAGACCATGGAGAGAGAAGTGTCAGGCATCATCAAAACATTAGTGGAACAGGAGGTAGAGCACAGCGCAGATGAAGAGCTCAAGGAGATAGAAGAGGAGAGCATTCAAAAATAGTATGGCAATATGAGCGGAGACCCCAGCCTAGCAGTAAGCTTTCCAAAGGCTACGTGAACATGTGGGAAGAGCATAGTGGCAACGCAAGAGCAAGGAATGGGTTACATCAATTATCTAAGCAAGGTGCTACGTGCACAGTTCTAGAGTACCGTGCCAACAAAACAAATCCTGGCCATGCCCTTATTTTAAGTAAAATGTGCATACCCACGAACCATGAAAATGATATCTTGGGAATTTGAATCCCATGTCGATGAACCTGATTTTGAGGTAAGCCAAGGGGTGTTAATAAATATGCTAGACAAAAGGGATAAACCCCTTGTTAATTCTCAACAGTTGTCAGATGAGCAAGTCTATAATGCACTCAACAAGGTTTCAGTTGAGGTTGAGGCCAGACTTTTTGGAAGGAATGATAGGGTGAGAATCCTAGAAGCAGAATTGGATAAGGAGGAGGAACTTATCAAGAAAAGAAAGGACCTGAAACAAGAACTAATCAGCACACATCTAAGGTGTGAACTAAAGGAGGATAAGGCAAGGGTGCGCAAAGTATATAATAAAATTGAGATGATTTTGGATGCTATTGTCTTAAAGCATCCTGACCTAGCACCACCCGAGCAAAAATATGAAATAACCTTGTAGTTCCTAGAGGATTTGAATCGCATCCTCATAATGGAGAGGCGGCCACTCACACTAGAATTCACTGAAGAGGCGTTGGCATGATAAGAAAGGGAGGAGGAGCTAAAGGTAGTAGAGATAGTTGCTCGGTATACCAGACACCTCACCGATGTAAAGGCTTCCACGCAAGTTGTTGAGGCCGCTTATGATAAGTTCATTGCCCTAGTCCTCGGGAGCATCCCTATAACGTTGTCATCTTACTAATCCGTTCCTAAGTGAATAACTTGGGACAGGAGAGTCTGAAAAAATTCAGTATAAGACATTCTACATAACATAGGAATGGGGTGAAGGACGTATTTCAGATTGACGAGTATGCCATCAAGGAATACGAGACATAAGCATTATGTTTCAAATCTTTGGCCAAAGTATCGCAAGCTTCTGATTGCGTTGTCCTAAGTCACCTAGTCTAAGGGATGAGATGCCGATGAATAATGGTAACAATTATTCAGATAGGTTCCTTGGACAGAGCATTCTGAATCCTAGAATAGGGAAGAGAACCACAAGAGTGATGTGTTAAATAAAAAATGCCAACTCTTAATACTCATGAATAGATCGGTAGATTACGGAGTCATGGAATGAATAGATCGGAGGTACTCCGAGTCATTACAGCTGCATATGGTTATCTGTTATAAGAATGGTTGTTATGATTTGTGAGTTCTAAATTATGTATTTAGAACCAGGAAGCATTTGTCAAAAAAAAAAAAATACTTGTTCTAATGTATAGAAATGAGGATGTTACAGGGATAGGGTAGCAAGCATTTTAGTTTCTACACATGAAGTAGAGCTCAAGGAATTCCAAGAGAAGAATAAGGGAAATAGAGTGGAGAAGGATAAGATCCTAGCCAAAGTGGAAAATAAATTAGAAGCTATCTAGACCTTGCGGGGCTTGATCAAAAACTGGCTGAAGGAGTTATATCCCCAGATCACCCACAAAATGGATGCACTTGAGGACCTTGGAAAATAACTAGAGGGTATTGTTGATACGATGAGTGCCAAGGGGGAGGAGCTAAGTTTTGAGGAGGTGAATGCCCTAGTAGGTGACCTCTGTCAGCAAGCGTAGAGTGAGGTAGATGCCTGGGGAAAACTCGAGGCAAATATTGGAAAGGATTTCCCACTCCTCCAACAATAAACAAATTCTTCTGCATTCCCCCCATTCTTTAATTCATTCTTCCCTCATTCTTCATTCCTTATTTCTTTATTCCAACTATTCAGATTCCGCCATTCTTTATTCAATGAAGGAAGGTATTCCCGCAGATGGAGAATAGGCTTAGTGTGGGGTGATGTTGGGGCTCAGAATATTGGCTAAGTACAACAAGGTGCGTGGGTGCGCGAGACCTATATTGTAATGCCCACTTCAAACTACCACTTGAGACCAAGAAACAAACTAGGTCTAGCTAGGAAAATTATGGAATAATTTTTTTTGTTAAAGGCATTTTCTACGAAGGTTACAAGGTCAAAACTAGGGATTAAATTCCTCACTTAAGTTAGAAGAGAAAATTCTCACTCATCCCTACCCTAACAGGCCTACAAGGTTCAACTAGATTTTTCACACACTTAGAGTCATCAAAACTTTCCTAAATCATGCTCATTGGATAGAAATTTTTCTCACCTTTCCAACTATATAAATAAGTCCTCCTAACTCCCAAATAAAACTCATGTTATGGGGCAGCGGAGTTTTTGGGAGAAATTTTCCCTTCCTTAGGCGCAATGCGCAAAACGCCTCTATGCGCCCGCGAGGTCAACGAAAGGGACACGTGGCACCATCCGATTGGTGCAGGGAAGAGTAAAGAAGTGGAACATTTAAGGATTTTGAGAATTTAGGCCAAAATCCCAAAGGAAAAATTGGACGCGTGCCTCCGCCGAGGAAATACCCCATGCCACGTGTCGAGAGGCTATTGGTTACAGGGAAAATTTTTAGATTTTTCACTAAGTCCAAACTTAAGGTTTTCTAAAAATAAAAAAATATCTCCTTTCCTCCTCCGTCGTCACAAAAAATTCCACGTGGCGTCCAGTGATTGGACGCAGGTTGGCAGAGCAATGGAGGGAATTAAAACTTTGTGCCAAAAGGTTTAAAAGCCAAAGAAACTCGTGCGGGCCTGTGTGCCCACCAGGACACGTGTCAGTGCCTGATTCACTACGGGGGTGCGGGACCATGGAGGAAAAGTGAAATTTTTTTCCAAAAGGCTAAAATTTAAGTTTCAAATTTTCTTTCACGCCCACCATGCCATGTGTCAGCACGTGATTGGTTGTGGGGTTGCGGAGTTGCAGAGAAAATTAGGAAAATTTTCCCAAAGGCAAATTTTTTTAAAAGTTAAGTTTTCAAGGTGAGTCCACCCTCCAGAGTTCCACATGGGAAAATTTAGATTGGTTGAAAGGTTTGTAGGTCAGCAGAGGTTTTGGGAAAAATTTTCCAAAGTTCAAATTTTAATTTTAATATAGTTAGGTTTAATTTTGGTTGGCCATATTGAGGTAAAAACTTCAAATGGCCATAACTTTTGATAGGGAACTCCATTTTGGGAAAACAAGGACTTTTCAGAAAGATCTCGAAGTCTTGTTTGCACAGAAATCATAAATTTTGGATTTTGATGAATTTTTGGGGGTTAATTTTAGAAATTGATCTGCAGGGTTTCACATTTTAAACTGGCAATTTTTCTAACTTTTAAGTTTTGTTCAATTTTGATTTCTTCTCTCCTCAACATGTAAATTGAACATGGAAGAATGATCATGGGTGAGTTTAAAAGTGTTTTCCAAGTTCAAATTATGGATTGAGTTGCAATTGATATATTCTGCATCTTTTGACAAGAAGTTGGATTGTAAACTAAAGATTGGATTTGTTAAAGTTCTAGAAATGTTTTCCTTATGTGTTGAGTTCCCATAAGGTTCTTTAAGAATTATTAGATCTAACTTTCATTGCTCTATTTCTCAATTTTAATTATAAATCTGAACTGTACTTTTATTGGATTTTTTTTTTAAATGCCAAAGTTAAAGAATTGAAACAGAGATCTCTTTCCAACGAATTTGAAAACAAAGGTGCAATTTTCAAACATGGAAAATATATCACATTCTTTTCTCAAACATTCAATTGGTTCAATAATCACTTTCATTCAATAAGCAAGGTTGATTTCTAATTCTAACTATCATTTCAAAAGGGTCAAAATTTCTGTCATTTCCTTTATACTTTTTTTTTCTCTTTCTCAAAACAAAATTGTAAACTATAACAGTCCTTAAAATTTCAACACAACAATGCAATTCCAGCATACAATACCATTCCAATACACATTACCAAATTGAATTAAAAGAATCAATGCCATCTTTTATTGAAAAATCAAATAACTTTACAACTTATCTTTTTCCAATTTGATTTCAAGGTACAGCTGCCATGCAAGTAACATCTTTTACATTTCTTTTCAAAGTAAAATAGAGAGATAATTCTTCTCTACATTTATCAATGCCAATGCAATCACTTCACATTACAAGAATTATACACTCATCCACTCAAAGTGGGAAAGGTTACATTTGAATTTACTCAAGGAACTAACTATCAAAACTGTAAATTTTCTTTCTCCAAACAGTAGTATGTTGAATTCTTCATCTTTCATCTTTAGATCACAACAAGGAAGGGGGAAAGACAACGCTCTCCACCCAACCAAGACATCCAATGGGAAAAGAGAAGCCATCTTTCCCCATTGGCCCCCGAGCCCCAACCATATTTAAATGGAGCATGATTTACAACACATGGCAACATGGCTTCTTCCACATATAACAAACATTCTTTCATATTCAAAAGACACATAATTCAATCAAGATGTAGTTCACAACTACTTCAAAAACAACACAACAAAACAAAGGCTTCTTCAAGCAAGAAAGCCAAACAAGAGCAAGATCTATGGAGGTCTCCTTATGTCTCCCTTGTTGAAATTCGGGCATCCACCAAAACAACCCGCCAAAATCATAACAAAACCCATAAACCTTATCCCTCCTCAAACCCCTCCTTATCCCTCCTCCAAATTTATCCCTTATGCTCCCCCCCCCCCCCGCCCCCCCCCCCCCCCCCCAAAAGTAAGAAATGCAAGCATATTCTTTTCTTAGGTGGATCCCAAACCAACACTCCCTCCATAAGACAAGTGCCCTTGGCAATCCCTTATCCCTCCTCTGATAAAACCTCATAGTCTTCTCCTTACACCTTGCCCTAAGAATTATACCCATCCATCCAAGAATGCAAACACAAAACCATTCAATGTTGCATGCAAGAAAGAGGGAAAAAAAAAGAAAAAACAGCAAGTAAAAAGGGCAAGAGCCTACCTCTCCATTACAGAGATTTGTTTCCCAAAACAACAGTTCTTTGATGATCAAATGTAGTCCCAAAACAGCAAGAAGAAAACATGCACAAGAAAATCCACTTCTTCCACAAAGCAAGCTCCAACAAGAATAAAATTCGGCCCAAGGGGAGAGAGTGAAATGTTTCAACAACCTCCAAATGAAAAGGAATTCAAATTTTTAAAGGAGAGGATGGGGAGAGAATGATGTGGATTCCAAGTGGAATGCCACCTCATTTTTTTTCCTCATCCCAAAATGCAATCAACATCAAATACAATAAAATCCCAATAAATGTGAATGACAAAGTTACTTACATACACAAACTCAACCCATGCTCAAAAAGGGAATGCATTTAAAATTTGTAAGACAAGTGCAATCAATTCTTACACAAAATTATGTCAAAATACAATAGAATAGATTGATTTTGAATTCAAAACTATAATCATGGTTGGTGGAAGATTTTGAGAGGTATGGGACAAGTTTAACTTGTCCCACAAGCCTCCAAATTTGTCCTTCAAGGTCAAATTCGAATTTCAAAGAGGATGGCGTGTTCTACACTTCCAAAATCTGATTTACACAATCTATCACTTCACTTACACAACCCTTACATCCTCTTACACATGCATTAATATCTATGACATTTATTTATTACAATCTTTGACATAAAGATTTATTTATTTATCACATGGTTATAAATAAAATTTATTTATTAATTAAGACTACAACTTTATTTCTTACACTCCACATCCCAATTAATTTAATTAAAATTTGAACTATATGATTCTCACATTACTATCACATTTAAAATAATTAAAAGAAGGAACACATTACAAATAAAAAGGGAACACATAATTAAAACACATATATCTCATGGTCACAATAGTGGAAATTCCCCCCATGGGGAGTCCTAACAAAACACAACACACAAAACAAACATAGTTGTTATGGTGACCTTGTTGATCTCTCACTGAATTCCAATATGGTTAGTCTCCAGTCCTCTGCCGTTGTTGCGATTTTTTTTAATCCTGCAAAATGCAAAATACCTCCTTCGGCCTTGTGGCCATATCAGAACATCCAAATGATAAAAGCAACATATAAAGATTAAATCCTTTTATCACAACAATATCAAGAATTTAAGATCATCATTTGAATTCCATTTGTAACTATATCATTATCCAATGAATCTCTATACTAGAGCTATTCATAACATCAAATGTCACATGTCTAAAATCAATCATTAATAACCTATCCATGTCAACCAGTATATCATCATCCACATAATAATGGTAATGTCTCAATGATCATCAAGCATAATAACTGAATCTAGATCAATACTAATCCATAGTCTAACATCTAACCATCATGTTAAACAAAACATAATAATGTCCATAATAACCCATAATCTAGCATATACACATCATACTACATCAAAACATAATAATGTCCCAAAATATGATCAGTAGTGTCAAAATTAGCATCTAAATAGTGTCAAAGGGAAGTGGGCACTACATATATGAAGAAGGGCATACGGGGTGAAGGCGCGTAGGACAAGGGTTTTGGGAGGGTTTAGTAAAACCCATGGCATGCGCTAGGGAAAACAAAGGGTTCGGGACTTAGCCATATTCGACATTCCTAGCAGCACACAAGAAAAGTGTGACCTGATTGAGCATGCAGAGTGGATAAGATGCCATCCTGGAAACTCGATGGTCAAGGAAGGAATATTCCATGCGATGGAAGGATCCAGAAAGGCATCATTGCAAAAATTGGAGAGATCATATGGGAAGAAGTATGCTCCATTGAAGGACCACATGTACACTTGGCAACCAATCTATTACTTTAGGAAGGCATGGCGGTGGATACTAAAGCTATATATAGAGATGCTCGGGTAGAAGGAAGGGACGACTCTTTGAGAAAAGTGTGTGGTCACTAGCATCACATAGCGATGGTAGAGGTGAAGCTATGCAAAAATAGTAATGGGTTCTATGGACTCTCATAGGAGGGTTATAGGAGAGATGGCATATCTAGAGGGATGGGTCTGTGATCATTTTTGTAATATGGGAAGCATGGTTAGGATTTCTGATGCATGAGTCTTATCTGCATTGATACATTGGTCTGTTATGGCCTTAAGGAATGTAATGTGGTTACTAGACTAAGATTAATGAGGAATATATGGTTCTGTTCTAAATATACATTGTTCATGGGTGTAAACCCTAGTGCATCTTCTTTATATTATGAAGCATATATGTTATCTGTTTGATATTTCTCTTGCTGTCTAAATGGATGCATTAATATAATGCCTCATCTTAAGTTCTCAAAATGAATGCATGTTTCTTTACCCTTTTTCTAAGTTTCTTTCATTGAGCAATGTATTCCACAAGACTCACATAAAGGAGGGGCTCGGAGCCCGCGCGTGCCTCAGGTGAGCGCCCAGCGCCCGCTGGTTGATATGCCAACGCGCATGGGATTAGATTTTTGTTCTAAGGGCATAAAAATGACTACAGCTATGGCAGCAGTGAATAATGAAATACATAAATTAACCCAAAAACTAAGCAATAAAATTATGAAACCCTAAGTGCAAAAGGGGTTAGAAGAGCCTTAGTTGATTCACAAAGGTTGTTAGACTGTGTCACAGGGGTGGCCGCATAAACATAAATGGAAGATCTTCGCACAAAAGCTCGGAAAATTACAGATCTAGAGGATTTGACTGGACTGGGGCTCCTGGAGAGGGATGGGGGCGCCCTGGTCTACGTAGATTCTCAGAAAACCTCATTTGATGTGTTGCAAGTGGTTCGCACTTGGATCACTGAGGTACCTGTAAATCTGCAATAAAGAAAGCACCTGCAAAACCCTCATATAGACATCAAATACTAAAAAAGAAAGATGCAAAATGAGGGGTTGGATTTTCCTTAGCTGCCACAATAATGGACTTACTACTGAGTGTTGCACTACATCTTAGGCCCAATGTAATTTTGTGAGTGTGTGTGGTAATTATGCCCTAGGTTGCTTTTATGTGTGTCACACTTTGTGAGTAGAGAGCAAGTAGCTAGATGTACAATGTAAATAATGTGTGCATGGAAACAATAGATTCCCCTCCTATGAAGTGTGATGCAGAAGAATCAACCGTTTGTCCCTTGTGATGGAGTTAGATGGATGCAAATGGAGTTATATATGCCTTGATGGACACAACCTTAGGTGGTGATAGATAGTGCTTAGTGCTTAGTCCTTTATTATGATAACATAACTTTATATTTATATGATTCCCTTGCTTGAATTTCGTAACTAACCCCAAAAAAGCGGACTACCAAAAAGATAAGATGCTCAAACGGCTAGAAAGGACCCAAACAGTGTGACCAAAGTAGAGGACAATGGTGCCCAAAGGGAGTGGGGGCACTTGGCATTGGCGTCCTAGTTGGGCGCTGGTGTCAAGAATAACAAATGCCGAAAGGTGAAAAGAAAGATTGAGCAAGTAAGAGTGCAAGATTGAAAGCAGAAGCATAAAGCAAAGAAAGGTGGCCAAAAACATGGGTTAATCATTAATTTTCATACTTAGGAATCATATGAATGGTAGTATGTAACCAGGACTAGATAAATAGCCAATGTGGGTGATTTTGTGTCTACAACGTCGGGTCCAAGGAAAGAGGACAAGAAGAGTATTACGCAAAAACCAAGAAGATTTACTCAATAGAGCTTGAACCTGGGAAGTATCTTGAAAGGAAAACAGAAAGAAACCCTTCATAAGATTCCTTATGCCAGAGTCTTGGATACCAAGAGATTCCAAGTGGAGCCTAATCCAGGACCTAAGGGAATCTTTTGGAGGAATGCAACCAACATAATAAGTTGTAAGACTATAACCTTCATACCATTTAATAATAGGTTCCACAAAAACTATATATTTAACAAAACATCTGGGGCTAAGTTAGTTTCATTACCTCATCGTAAACTTTGGAGACAAAGTTCCTCATGCGCTTGGGGGCCACTTTGACCGTTACCAGCAACCAAAGTTGTGGAAGGTAGATTAAGTGACATTTAAATAGGCAATCTTCCCCAAAAGGCGGTAAGAAAACTAGTGAGTATTTGAGAAACCATCACATGCGAAGAGAAAGGCCAAGGTGGAGCGACAAGATAACAACACAATGCAGCATGCTAGAACCCTAACATAACTTTTAGTATATATTTGTTTTGTCTACTTTTGACTCTATATGACTAGTATTGTGGGGTGTGGGTATTTCCACCCTTTTTGCGGGGGGGTACTATCAACATTAAACTATATATTTTTACTAATCAAAATGACATAATTTTTATTAAAAAAATCCAAAATTACCAATCACTTTCACGATTTGGATTTTAAGTTTGTGGGGTTTGAGGCATTTGGACTTTCGAGCTGCTAGTGATTATATGTATTGTTTGGCTTTCCAAGTCACGAGCTTTCTCAGTCATCATGGAATTCAATGAATGGAATTTGAAATAGAAAGCTCGAGCTGCTCGTAACGTGACTGGCTCTCCAATGCTCCGTATTTATTCGCTTCACGGGACGACAGCGTGTGATATCTCGCATAAATCCAGTGGATTCCCTCGAAACCAAACCATTTTTTTGTCTGCTATGTTGATTGCAAATGCGCAATGCAGAACGTGACCATGAAAAAGTGGGCAACTGAATTATGTATCTTTGTTTTTGGAATCCTTTCTCGTCCATATATACTACAAACAAACAGAGACGACAAAAATGGTCGTTTACCATGCAACTGAAGTTGCAAGAAACATTGCAGCTCTGTCAGATTAAAACACAAAACAGTTAATGCCAACTCCGTGAACCTTCTTAGCGCACCACGTGAATTGCTCTAAGAATAATGTCATTTGTCCCACGTATAATTGATTCTTCAATCCAATTATCTGGTCGTTCTATTGATGGACCACTGAATGAATGTGATCACAAAATAATCTCCTACACAGTTTTTTCCCAGAAACATTTGTTTTTTTCTCTTTCATGATAGGAATGCCTTCAATGGCCGATTTTCTTATACTGAGATTATCACTACTTTTGCTTATTTTTGGGTGTGGAGGGTTGGAATTAGGTGAAGAGAAATCTAGTTACAGTTATGTCGATTCAACTATTTTCGACGTTTTTTCTTATGGAGCCAAGGGGGATGGTGTAACGAACGACGTCAAGGTAACTTAACTTCGTTAACGTTACAGAGTTTAAAGACTTCAAGCTTCCACAATCCATAATGTTAAAAAATAGAGACTTTCAGAATGGGTTTTGGAACCAAGTTGTAATTTTTTCGAAAGTCTCTATGTCAGAGATTGTAATTTAACATAGATTATTTTATGAAGCATGATAACAGGCATTCGAGGCTGCATGGCAAGCTGCCTGTAGCGTGGAGTCTGCAGTAGTTGTTGTTCCGGCTGAATTTCGGTTTCTGGTTGGGCCTATTTCGTTTTCTGGACCTTGTCAACCCAATATCATTTTTCAGGTAACTCAGTAACTTTTGATATAAACAAATGTAACTATTTCAAGAGTAAGTTTATGGGGAGCCCACTTTTCATTTGTTGTTAATTGATCAATGTTCAAGCAGTTTGTATATTTAGCATAGATGGGTATTAAATAGTGGACAGTCAACGAGAATATGTTATTTCATTCACGATCGAACAAGAATACTACATCTCTTAATGTAATTATCACGATTTCAGATACAAGGAACGATAATAGCACCAACAAGTCCTCGAACATGGAATGATGGTTTGCTCCAGTGGATACAATTCATCAAATTGAATGGCATCACCATCCAGGGGTCTGGCACAATCGATGGTCAGGGATCTGTTTGGTGGGGACTTCCTGGTGAATACCACTATGACTATCAGGTACATTTTTTCACCAATGAAAACTTTTTAAGCTCTTCCAATATAAGTGATGAATAGACCTATCTATATATTAAAGTATTCAATTAGGAAAAAAAATCAACCTTCCTAAAAATAATATAATTAAACTAATTTGTATCCTTCTCAGCCTGAGATAAGTAGCATAATCTGCATCCAAAGTTACTTTGTTGTTTAGCATGCCTGGAATTTAGAACCACTACAATTAAATAAAATAAAACTTACGTTTTTGAATAGAAATGTTAGCACAGTTAAAATGCAATGTGCAAATAAACAACTAGCAGTGTTTTATCTATTTGTATGTATTAAATAAACAGGTATTCCAAAAAAGTATGGTTAAAGGTTTTTTTTAAGGATGTCAACTTTTACACACTCACATAAACAGGTGGTATGTTGGAGAATAAAATAGCATATTTCTGTTGACAGTCACCAGCTTAATATAAATTAACACTAAAAAATATTGAATATATAAAGTTGTTAACATCTATAAGCTCTTCCAAATTTTACTTCTTCATATAGATATATTAAATATATCTATCTTTCGTATACCACAATTATTAGTAACTACATTATTTCTTCATAAATTTCTCAATGAATAGGGATAGGTGGTGTCAATCTAATTATATTAGTGTATAAGACTAAAAACATATATCATGAGAAAAACGATTGAACTTCTAACTCAGATCCATATGATCAAAGTCAAACTATTATGATTTCTCCATTACTCACAGACAAATGAATGTCACATTTAAAATCAAAATTAAAAATAAACATACTCAAACATTACAACCCACCAACACCCATCTGCCTTTCAACATAAAAGTTAAACTACAGACCATCAAGCCCAAAAATTAACAGTTTGTAACCTGTTTTTAGTGTTTCAAACAGTAAAAAAATTGTAAACCTTTAAATTTTCTGGTACATTTTCATCAAATACAGAC
Source organism: Taxus chinensis (assembly GCA_019776745.2). NCBI lineage: Eukaryota > Viridiplantae > Streptophyta > Pinopsida > Cupressales > Taxaceae > Taxus > Taxus chinensis. The sequence goes on from CM034148.1 coordinate 22,222,946, forward strand.
AAACATGAGTTTTAATGACGAAGATTTGAATTTAAACACATCAAAACTTTCAAAGGGCAAGTTGCCCTAATATTTAGGGGCAATACTTCATTTCGAAGGATCATATTACGGTAGTTTTGCAAAACCATCTAGCTTCTCTGTTATCCCTATAAAACAAAGGCCATACATGATACCCAGCTATGCAATAAAATCTGAGCTTTTGGAACACTTGAATAGCACCCATTTGCACATCATATGGGAACAATGCTGCCTTGAACCGCCACCAGTGTTTTTGGGCTTTGGCATCCTCTCCTCATTCTTCCTAATCTGCTGCTTCATTACTAGTTCTGAACATTCTCTCCAACTACTTGATATCAAGTCCAAAATTCTATCAACAAGTAAATCTGGACCTTGGGAAAGCTTAAATAGCATAATCTATTTCCGCACATATCAGAGAAATGCTGCCTTAAATCACCCCCACATATTGGGGTTTGGCATCCATGTTTTGATTTTCTCCGTCATCTTCTCATTCTCCCACTGCTGTTTCATGATGAGTTCACCGCAGACTCTTCAACAACCTGATATCAATATGAGAGTCCAGTTGGCACTTAAAACCTGAACCATTGGAAAGCTTGAATAGCATCCATTTACACATCATATGGGAACGATGTTGCCATGAACCATCCACAGATTTTGGGGTTTGGCATCCATGCTTTGGTTTTCTTCATCCTCTTCTCATTCTTCCTATTCTGCTGTTTCATTACCATTTTACCGCGGACTCTCCAACTATATGATATCAAGCCCAAAGTCCTATTGGACATTAAAACCTGAACCTTTCAAAAGATCAAATAGTATAATCCATATACATATCATATCAGAGCCATATTTCCTTGAACTGCCCCAAATTTTGAGGTTCGACATCCATATTCTAGATTTTTCCACCATCATCTCATTCTTCGACACTGCTGTTTCATGACCAGTTCACCAGTCCTCAAATGATAGATACCAAGCAGAGAGTCCAATTGGACATTAAAATCTGAACATTTGGAATGCTCGAATAGCATCTATTTACACATCATATTGGAGCAATATTTCCTTGAACTGCCCCCAGATTTTGGGGTTGGCATTCATGTTTTGGTTTTCTCCATCCTTTTCTCATTCTTCCCACTCTGTTATTTCATGACCAGTTCACCCCCGTCCCTCGTTATCAAGCCTAGGGTCTAATCGGCGGTTACAAAGAAGGTTCACCCTAGTGTTTGGTCTATCAGTTAAATTAGTTTATCCTAGCTTCTTAACTTCTTAATTAGTTACAAGGTATAATGTTTCGACAATCCAACTACATGATTTTGGGATTTGGCATCCACAGATTTTGGGGTTTGGCATCCGTGCTTTGGTTTTCTTCATCCTCTTCTCATTCTTCATACTCTTCTGTTTCATTACCAGTTCACCGCAGTCTCTCCAACTACATGATATCAAGTCCGAAGTCCTAATGGACATTAAAACCTAAATCTTTCGGAAGATCAAATGGTATAATCCATATACATATCATATCCAAGCCATATTTCATTGAAGTACCCCAAATTTTGAGGTTCAGCATCCGTGTTTCAGCTTTCGCAACTATCATTTCATTCTTCCACACTGCTGTTTCATTACCAGTTCGCCGCAGTCCTCAAATGATAGATACCAAGCCAAGAGTCTAATTGACAGTTAAAATCTGAAAATTTGGAACGCTTGAATAACATCTATTTACACATCATATTGGAGTAATGCTGCCTTGAACTGCCCCAAGATTTTGGGATTGGCATTCATGTTTTGGTTTTCTCCATCCTCTTCTCATTCTTTCCACTTTGTTATTTCATGACCAGTTCACCCCATCCCTCCAACTACATGATATCAAGCCCAGGGTCTAATTGGCGGTATAATGTTAAGAGGCATAATGTTTCCACAATCCATATGATGAGAGCGAGCTTCTGTGTGAGGATTTTTGAACTGACATTCTAGATCACACTTTGTGATCCATCATCAAGACTTGAAAAGAATTAGTTAGATAATCATCATCATTTTTAAATGACTAATTAGTTACCAACTTGGATGCAGATAAGCAGCAAGAAGACCAAGACCAGTAAAATGCCGAGCATTAAGCCCACTGTAAGTTTAAGGAAGCCCGCTCAAGCACTTGCAGATGTACATGCATTTCATTTTATTGATATTAATATTAGTAATGTGCAGGCTTTAAGATTTTATGGAAGTTATGACGTGAGTGTTGAAGGCATAACAATTAAAAACAGCGCACAGTGTCACCTTAAGCTTGACAGTTGCACTTCGGCCAAGATATTCAACGTCACAATATCTTCCCCGTGTGAGAGCCCCAACACAGACGGAATACATTTACAAAATTCCCAAGATGTGGAAATACATCATTCCACAATGGCATGCGGTAACTCAACGTGAACTGAACTTGAATGGTTATAGGTATAAGAGAGAGAGTATTTCCACATTCCATTTAAGTTTCAAGTGAATGTTTTTGGATAAATCTGTCTCAGTAAACTAACTAGGGATGACAGTGAACGGTCCATGTTTCTTTTAATGATGGATCACAGGATAATTTGAAATGTCAATAAAAATTCTCTTGCAACTTTCTTAGAAAAATATTTTATCATACTATGGACTGTGAAAGCCTTAAATCTTTAATTATACAGTGGACTTGTTTGTAGCAGGCGACGACTGTATATCTATACAAACAGGATGTGCGAATATTCGTGTGCACAACATCGACTGTGGTCCTGGTCATGGTATCAGGTATTCTGTTCCACCACCACTCCTATCTATCACATATGTTAGCATTAGTTCCCATGGCCTAATCTAAATAGTTTAAACAGCCGATGTCAATGCATCAACTCCTACCTATCACTAAGTTAGCAGGGTTGATATGTTGATCAACTAATGGGCTATTTACTAATTTTTCATTTTTTAGTTAACATTTCAACTCGTTATGTTGATCAACTAATGGGCTATTTACTAATTTTTCATTTTTTAGTTAACATTTCAGCTCGTTAATATTTTGAAATTAATATTTTGAATTTTCTTTAGTGTAAACCAAGGCCATTTTTGTGTACTTCTTGTACAGTGCACAGAAACAAAGCTCTCCTGTATTTTCGTTTCCCTCCAATTGTTGTCAAACTTTGTAAATAGTGCTACCTGGTAAGGACCTTTAATGGTCCATTATTTTCTTCCTAACAATTTATGGTTTGTAATTGCAGCATTGGAGGGCTTGGGAAAGACCAAACAAAAGCTTGTGTTTCAAATATCACAGTCTACGACAGCTATATTGAGAATGCATTAAACGGGGTTAGAATCAAGACATGGCAGGTGATTCAGAAAGACTTTAAATTGTCAATGAGTTGGTGTTGATTGGTTGTTAATATATAGATTGTCTAGTATTTTTTGTGTAGTTGAGTGTTCAAATAATGTGTTCAATGTGATTGTCATTGTTTTTCTGTTGCGTGCTCTCCTAACACCTACTTTTAATGAATAATCTGTAATATTTCTTTGAAAGTAATATACATTTATTTCATATTACAACACAGGGAGGAGTGGGATCTGTGACAGGGGTTTCATTCTTCAACATACAAGTGTCGAACGTGAAAGTTCCAATTGTGATCGATCAATTTTACTGCGACAAAAGGAAATGCTACAACCAAACATCAGCAGTGGCCATAGCAGGGGTGAAATACCAGAAAATAAGAGGTACATATGGGGTAAAAGCCCTTCATCTTGCTTGCAGTGACAATGTTCCATGCACGGACGTTACACTAACAGAAATCCATCTTCAACCTGTGACAAGGATTCTTCAGCAACCTTTTTGTTGGAAAACCTATGGCAAAACACAGACGCCCTCTATTCCACCTATATATTGCCTGCACACCGGGAACCCTTTCAAAAATGGTCAACTCCAATCCCATCATGATACATGCACCTGAAATCACAGGATTTTTCAGCAACCTTTCTGTTGGAAAACCTATGGCCAAATGCAGACACCCTCTATTTCTCCTATAACGTGCCTGCACACCGGCACTACAGGTAAACACAGATGCCCTCTATTCCATCTATATCTTACCAGAACATGGGTAACCCTCTAATAAATGGTCGACTCCAATCTCATTGTGATACATGCACCTGGTGCATAAGGTTCACAATGGTCAAATTTGAAGGGCCAGTTTTAACTTCAAATTGAAACTTGTATATATTCACCCATTTCTTGCATAGTAATAATATTTCAGCTTAAAAGATTAAATTAAGTATGCACTTCATTTATTTTATTTATTGATGAAATAGATCTTATAATAAAACATCAAGTATTATGATACAAGATTATCTACAAGAAAATAGGGTGGTATGGGAGCACGCCCCAAAGCCACGAAACAAACTAGGTCGAAAAAGGATCTATGAACAAAACAATGGAGCAAAGCCTAAAAAGCATGATCTACTACATCAATAAGAATGATAGAAACAAAAAAAAAAAAAAAAAAGAGTAGTCACTGCAAATTGATACCCTACGGGCGACGGATCTTGATCATGCCTGCCCAAATTTGGCAAGTCTTTTCTTGTGTCGAGAAGATTCCATCTAGAGCCTCCATAGAGCCTTTCTTCTTCAGTTGCCTCTGTCGGGGCCTACGACGAAGAGATGACAAGTGCGAACTGGGGGAATTTGTCCGGCGGCAGGGCAAGCTCCACCCATTGTGGGTGATGGCAAATTAAGGCCAATGAGGTGGGGGAAAGCCTCATCCCCGTATGTGTGGAGATGGAGGCAGAGTAGTGTCCCACCTGGTGGGTGACCAATGCTGAGAGCAGCGAGTACAACTCTGGGACTGGAGCTGGGAGCGGCTCCTACGCCTACCACCTCTTTGTGGACCACTGTTGCTTCCAAAGGGTGGGGAGACGTGATTTGAGGACGGAGAAACACAAACAACCTTGCACGGGGCATCCCCCCAGTGGCGCAAAAGAGTTTGGAGATGTTCCACCTCTAAGGCCACTTTGTTGGCTTGAACTTGAATTTGTAATAACACATTGGGGATGATCATGGATTTGTTATACACAGAGAAATATTGATCCATAATAGAATTAGTAAAAAAATGAGCATTACTTTCTTTCCATATCTAAATAGAATTTCCCCTGTAAAAGCATGCCAAATTAGCGTAAAATTTAGTGGCATCATGGAGTTATCTCATAAAAACACATGTTGCCAAAAAAACCCTCTAACCGAAACGGGCGGAAAAATGAATGAATCCAGATCTAGGCATTTTGGGATTTGGAACAAAACCATAAAATGTGCAATAAGGTTTCCAAATGGCCACAAAAGGGACATTTCAAGTATCATTCATCTAATTTTTACAGATTTCATATTTTAGGATAGGTTTGAATCTATTAGGATAGATGATCAAACAAATTAAGTTTTAAAAAACTCCTAAAATTAAAATTTTGCATAACATTAATGTTTTTCCAATCACAATCTTTATTTTCTACCCAAAATAACTTTGAGTTATTATTGGGATTATGTCATATTCAAAACAATCAAACATTCCAATCGCAATCTTTATTTTCTACCCAAAGTAACTCTCAATTATTATTGGGATTATGTCATATTCAAAACAATCAAACATTTTAGGTATTTTAATTAAATAATTTAAATTATAAAAAATAAAGATACTAGTGAAATATTTGAAAGCCGTTTGTGACTCTAGAAGGTTATAATTAGTCTTCAATCAATAAATATCGTCAAGATATTTCCCTTATCAAATAGTAGCCATTTACTAAAAAATAAAAAAATAAATTCTTGCACGAACATTATTTTACCACACATAATCACACATTTAACATAACACAATAAACAATTTAGTACCTAGATCAACAAAACAAATAACAAAATTCTTGTTGAGAATAGCTTGAAAAATACTTCCATTTGGCTTAACATCAGATTTAACATAATATAACTGAAATACATATAAAATAATATTTTATATATAATAATATGACTATGAATTATGCATATGCCAACAAAAAAAGTATGATCTACAACGTACAACTACAATTTTAATAGTTGTTATGATCTTAATGTTACACGAGCGTAACAGTTGATTTAAAGAAACTTAAATCTTTATCACATGATTGAGATCAAATGAACATAACAGTAACAAACAAGCAAGTGTGTGAGATAATAAGAGTGATTTAGCTTGTATCGGTAGATTTGGGCTGATTTTTTGTTGGAAAATTACTAGAACGGGTTGGATATGGATTGTGTAAGCTTTTTATGGAAAACTTAGATCTGAAACCTCTTCGGACAAGACCGCACAGATGAGGATAGGACCGCTCAGGCACTGGTGTCTAAAATGGGCACTAGTGTCTAGGCAGCAACTCTTCTTTTGATCTATTCAAGGTCTGAACTTAGCTTCTTCCTTTATTCATTTGTCACATCCACTTCGTTCGAGGATTCATGTGTCACACATGTACCTACAAAAAAAACCCTAGCTACTTGCACAAGGCTCAAAAAAACATTAGATGGAATAAATAATGCATATACATGAGTCGAACTAACCTCGACGGTTACCCCAATGTGATTTTTGCCAAGCATTGCACTACATTTCAGACTCTATGTAGTTATCGTGTCTATCTGTGATTTGAATTGTGTCCCTTAAAGCTAGGTTTCCCTTGTGCCAGTCACACCAATATAGTGGGCTACATCTACTTTACCCCTAAAATGACTGTGTGATATGGAATTCAAAAACATCCCCTCTTATGCAGTGAATGATGGAACCCGAATGTAGCCCTCGAATGTTGCTCTTTGCCCAAGTAGTAGATAGTAAGTATTAGTCTCAATTTCCTAGCCTCTAGTGATAGTAAATAAGTCATGTATATATATGTTTCCCTTGTTTGAATTTCATCATTAACAACAAGAAAATCTGACCGAAAGTAACAAGAAAGATATTATAAAAGGTATTAAACGATGTGACATTTGGAAATTAGGAAAAGGACAGAAGCACCCAAAGGGGACAATAGCACCTGGGAACTCCTGACCCTAATGGGTAGTACTGTTTGGGATTTTCAGAGGATATAACGGTAAATATAGAGTTGGGTCATATGTTCTCTACGGTTCATTTTAAGAGACCTCTTGGAAATTGGAGGTGGAAAATACCTGGCGAATATCCCTGGAACCGGTTTCACTGAAAGGTGAATTTACCAATTTTTCAGAACTAAATTTTCGACCGCTTTTTTTGAGTTAGAGAGACTGTAGAGTTGTAGACACTGACATTTCAATGGTTGACACACGTCAAAAGTCAACTAGTTGATGCATGTCAACGAGGCTCATTGATGTGCACATCAACAAGGCTCGTTTGACATGTGTCAATAAGCCTCGTTGCACGTTTATACGTCAAGAAATACTCATTGCTCAACAAGGTTTAATGAGGCTTGTTGACGTGACATGCATGTCAACAAGGCTTGTTGACGCGCGTCAACGAGCCTTCGAAACCCTAGTTTTGTCCTATAAATACCCTCCCGCCGGTCATTTTCACGTTTACACTTTCCGGCTCTCAAATTTTCTTGTATACAAGAATCCATTATCCAGGTCAGGTACAATCAAGCTCAAGGACAACTACAATGGTGACTACAAGTGCATCCCAAGCTCAAGACAAAAATCAAGAGGAAAATCCAGTCAACCCACAAGTTCTATCCATGGGCAAGATACTATACAGGAACCCTTTGTGCCCCCACATCTAGACTATTTTACAAATGAATTCAGAATACAAGGATTTGATCGATGCATGTGAGTTTGGTGGGCTCGTTAAGATGCCCCATTTCGAAACAGACCAAGATATTTTGAACTACCTTCTCTCCTCGTACAATACAGAGGATGACTTGTTTAATGTTACTATGGACGATGGCTAATTGTTTCAATTCGGTATCGACCCAGCTGATATTCATTGGTTTACAGGCCTCCCATTCAAAAATTTACCCATTGTTACAATGAAGGAAACACTCGTCGAAGACGATAAGAAATATCTCGAATCGACTTTCGGTTTCCATGTTGATTGTAAGTGTAAACTGTTTTCATTCGTCATTTTGTATTCAGTTTTTGATTTTGATACAATTCAAATTTATATTAATTCCAATGGTTTTTTGGCATTTGCAGCTCATGTCAATAAATCCAGATGTGGTGTGGATACGCAAGGAATTGCACACCACTTTCTTATTGCTATGATTTCCTTCTTTCAATCTAGAATAGTTTTGCAGGGTCGGAAAACATATATACCAAACTGGGCCATTGCATACATTCTTGCAACTATCGCAAAGCAAAAATTTGATTGGTGCACCTTTTTTATAAAAAAAATAAGAACTAACATTACAAATGCAAAGCTTTCAGAAAAACTAGTCATTCACACCACAAACTATCTCCTTGGCCTTTATTACGAGGCTCTTTTAAATTTAAAAGACAAACCAATTCCCACTTGCACGGACAAGGCGTTGATGAATTTGTCAATTCCATTTCAAGAACAATAGGTATAAACTATAAAGTTTGTATTTTGACATTAGACTGACAATAGGTATTAACTATTTACTGTTTGTAGAGAAGATTTTTGGAGGCCCTTCCCCGAAAAAAGGTGGCATCAAGAGGAAGAGGCCAACAACACGCTGAGGTGTCGGGAGATTCACAATCTGAAATGGAAGCTCACTCATCTCTGAACCGCCAACCATTTGAATTCGTTAAATGCCAGAGAAGTAATACCCTTACATGTATTATTTACAAATTCCAAATTTGTATTTTCATTTTCCCATTTAAATTTTACCATATTGAATTGACATACAATCATATGTTGATGACATTGCAGGGACTTTGGACCATACACATGCTTCTCAAAGTCAACCATCTTCCCCAACTCACTCAGTTCAGTCACATGCATTTGTGTCTTCTCAACAACCACCTCAGCAATCCCAGCAACAGACAACTCAAAAACCACCAATTACTACTCCAACACGGCCACCTCAAGCACCGCGACAAGCTACCCCTCAACAACAAGGTACAAGTTTTGAATAGTACTTCGTTTAATTTCATAGTTTTTGCATAGTTTTCTAGTTTTTCATATGATTTTTCTTGAACTTTTCAGCACATTGCAGTCCTCCACCTTCTGTACAAACAGCGGCACCGCCCCCTCCTCCACCAATAATATTCAAAATGCCAACCAGAGGATCAGGAAAAAAGAACATTGGTAAACGCATGCCAATTCCTTCGGCCCCTAGTGGGACACTAAACATTGCCTCCTCGTTTCGAATTCCAACCCTCTCACTTGGTGGCTTGCCCAGTGCAATGGGCATATCGGTTTTAAATAATATAAATTTAGATGAATATTACTTGGGCATTGATAGCAATGACCCAACATGATTTTTCAATACACGTGAGATGATTCAAGGCCAGCAGGTATACTTCTATTTCAACATAATTTATTCAACTTTCACTACATTTCACTTTAGATTTATTTGTTTGAATATTGATTTATTTTATCACAAACAGGATCAGGCCACCCAAAGGCAGAAACAAGTAGCAGTCGATCAACCCGAAAGCCCCCATACCTCTCCAGCGAGATCATCTTCTTCAGATACAGATGGTGAACAGTTGCTACCTTTTCCTTTAGAGAACTTAATTGGTTATGATTGTCAATCCCATGTCGATGAGTTTATTCTACCTCATATCAGTCAGCTCATAGAATGGGAGAGAAGGGCTAAAGTACTTATCAATGAGATAATAAGTCGTTATGAAAATTATTGGCAAAGGGATAGTTTATACGCTGCAGTCCAGAATCAACCTGCGAAGATGGATTCCTTACTTACCCAAGTAAGAAGTGGGACTGTCACGTATAACAACAACTATAAAGATGACATTTTGGATAAGACATTAAACAAATTGGAAAATATTAGTGCTGAGGCCCAGACATATTTTAACAAATGGTCTAAGGACAAGGATCTGGTAGCAGTTGCAAATGCCGAGAGAGATAGAGCGGTCGTAAGTATTATCACTTTCAAACAATATTTTTTGTTAATTTGAAGTTTTCTTATTTTAGTAATATGTTGAATTGACATCACTTTTTTTGTGCAGTTGAAATATGAAAATTTGAAGAGTCAAGCAAAGGTTTTCCAAGTTCACTTGGAAACTGCGAAGAACAGTTTATCCGCAGTGAAGAATTTGAAGGAAAATATTGTTTTGGTTAACAAACAAAACAATACACTGAAGTGGATAATTAAAGAGCATGGCTTCGACCCTGAAATTTTATTCAAAACCAAGGCAGCTGCTGATCCAAATTTGCTATCCCATGGAGATGCGACAAAGCAAGAAGAAAGAATTTTAAAGAATCTAGACAGTGTTGTGGAAGATCTCATAAGTTCTGGGATTATTTCTACCATTGGGGAAAGGGGTACAGGCGGAGAAGCCATTGGGGAAAGGAGTACAGGAGTGGAAAGGGGTACAAAAAATTGAGGGTTGAAAAATTTCATTATTGAGTGTGGAAACTTGAAAAATAGAATCTATATTTGAAAATTTGAAACATTGAATGTGATGGTCATGGCATTTGAATTTTATTATCTGGATTTGAAATTTGAAACTTGAATTTGATAGCCTTTGAAAATTTGAAATACTATATAATCTTTAATTTTATAACTTCCTATATATTATGTATAGAATTTCTAGATTGTATATGGTGTTTATGTTTCTTCTCTACTTGTAATGATGATTGCATTAGATGTGGATGATGACATTACAATAGAATCATAGTCTCATAGATATGGATTATCATGAATTGTATGTGGACGTAGATTTAGCTTCAAGCACGATCATGGAATCTGGATGATGATAATGGATAATTGTTTTAAGAAAATTTGGAATGTAGTACGACAGAGACATTTAAACGTTCTCAAAATCTTCTTCTCTATACTTGTAATGATATGATGACATTAGAATGGATATAGATGATGATGAATGATGATAATGGATAATTGTTTAAAAAAAAATGGAATGTGTTAGGATAGAGACGTTTCTGCACATTTAAAATAGATAAATAATTGTTTTAATAATAATTGGAGTGTCAGGATTATGATAATGATATGATGAATTTAATAATAATTAGAGTGTGTGGATGATGGATAATGATATGATATATATGGATGATGATGAATTTTATGTGGACGTAGATTTAGCTTCAAGCACGATCATGGATGATGAATTGTATAATGGATCGTGGATTATGAATTGTATAATATGGAAAAATATTCCTCTTTGTAAAATTTGATTGTGTGATTTTATCCCACAAAGTTTAAAAAATATATCAAAGCATTTTGCAAATATAAAAATAAATTAAACATAATTGTAAAAAATCAAGAAATGTCATATGATAGGGTTTAAGTTACCTCTAGTGTTTTAGATGGCTGTGAAATCATCCTTCGTAGTGTGCTAGATCTTTGATTTAAGAAAACTCAACACGAGAAATGGATTAGTAGATAGATGGGTGAGTTTCCTGACATTGTCAGTCCCGAGAAGTGCGAGCTTCCTCGGATGGATGTCAACCCACGTTTTCAAAAAAAAAAGATGAAATAATTGTATTTAAATAAATGTAAATATATATACCTGTAACATCTTTAATGATAACAAGAGCTGAAACAAAATTTAAGGTGACAAACAATAAAAGTAAGGTGAAGGAGATACCTATTTAAAGTTGAAACAATCCATTATCAATAGCTTCTTCAAACTTGATGTTCTCTTCTGTAGAGTGTGACGATGCGCCAATTCCACTCTCATCATTGGGAACAATTGTACTTGTAGCTGTATTATTCACACCTCTTCTTTCGCAAAGGGAATTCCAATGCACAATTTCTCTGTCGAAAGGAAAGGTTTCCATGGAGTAGCGAGATACATAACACCTCATGCAACTTTCTAGATTTTTATCCAACCTGTTTCTCAGTTTTGATTTTATAAATGATAAAGCACTGAAAACCCTTTCATCCTCCACAGACCCCAAAATCATTGTTTGGCATAACTCATATAATCTGAAATATTCACTGATGTCTTCTTGTAAGATAGAACTTTGATAGATTCCTCGCCACAACCTTGTAATAGCACCACTTTCAGAAGGTTCGTCTAAATTTTTATATTGGTTCCTCATTGTTGTTGCAAAATTTGTTGATTGAAACTTTAATAAATCAACATTCAGTATACCTTTGATTTCCATACCCTTGAACTCTGAAGTCTTTGTGAAATGTTCCATTATTGTACCCATGGATTTATGGAAATGATTTCTTACAAAGTCTGCATGACCACCTTCAGTATTCCAAAAATTAGGATTCATCACACCCATTGCTTCAAGAATTTTATCTTTGGAGAAACGTTCTCTAATTTCTTGATGATAAGGATTCTGAAATTTTTTTAAGCTTTATTCTTGTTTCAACTATAACAGACTCAAAGAGATTACGTGTCACAGGAACATCTTCTCGTTCTGATCCTGTAATATCTTGACGTTTTTGCAAAATGTGCAGTGGTATGTCCCTCCCATTAACAGTGATGCAGAGGTGATCGTGGATATTAAATCTCAAATAGTTACTGGGATTTTTAAGATCTAATAAAGCTTTCCAATTCTCGAAAACAGGTGTATCAAAACTATCTTGGGAACAATACAAGATATCAAGACTTTGACATACCATTTTTCTCATCTGTATAAAATCCACAATATAGATTAATCTCCCCTGTGCATGCTTCATCAGTGTATTGATCTCCTGCAACATTGGAAGAATACCAACCAATGTAAGCAATGTCTCCAAATCAGTTAAACGGAACAACAAGTCCCTCGCCCTATCAACTTCATGATGATATTTGTGCATGAAACCAACCAACGAAGGATACTCCTCACGAACTCTGCATGCAGGTTCATACAAAGAGATCCATCTCATCTCAACATCTTTCAGAAGTTTTTTTCCATCTGTAATTCCAATTGCGAATTTCTGGAACTCAAGAAATCACTTTGGGATGCTTGCCATATAGGCATGAAGTTCTCTTATAAGGTCTTCTAATTTAGCAACATTTTCGTAGTTGCTTACCATTTTATACGCTAAATTCATTTTGTGAGCCATACAGTGAATTGGTAGCATATATGGGGCCACTGTTGTTTGTAATCTAACACACAGCCCTGTTCGGTGACCCTGCATGACAGATGCACCATCTGCTCCGATGCATACCAACTTCGTAGCAATTTCATAATCAGTCATTCCAGCAATATCTTTCAAATGAGAAACAACTATTTTATGTAGGTTTTCGGCATTACAGTTTTCAACCATTTTCATAACACCCAGCAGATGAGGTGTCCTTATATGATTTTCTAAAGTATAGACATGGATACATACCCATGCAGTGTTGTCGACTGTTGTCACTTCATCAATTGAAAGAGAGATAAACTTTGATTTTTTTACATTCTCTTTCAAATCTTCCTTCTCTATCATCGAAAGGCATTTTTCATTTCCCATCCACTACTTTCAGACCAATGAGACTGAGGTACGTTTGGCATTCCATTATATTGATACAAAACTTTGAAATCGAGGAAATCTGAAATCGGTCTTCCTTTCTTTAGTATGTGAAATAAAGTAGAGAACTGTATGAGTTTTGCATGTAGATTTGTTTGATTCATCTTACCAATTTGCGATGTGATCGTTCCTCCCTTTTCCACGAGATGTCTACGTTTTTTCTGCTCTGCTTCATAATCCGCTACGTATTTAACATGCATGCATTCTTTTTCAGTTTTCCACCTGTGTGTTTTGATTTTCTGGCCATCTGCCCCCGTTACAGTCAAATATTGTTTTCCACAATGTTTTTCTATAGTGTCCAGCTTCATTTGCATTTTTTGTTGCTTTCCCAATTTCCACGTACATATTGTACATGTACATTCAGATGGGATCTCTTCTGAATTAGATGATTGTACAGGTTTGATAAACAGAAATTTGGCAGCCCAATCAAACTTGTATGTCCTGCCAATGGTCCACATATTCTTGTTCATTTTCAATGTTTTACTTTTTTTAGTAGAATTTTGAGCAATATCACAATCACCTAGTTTCCTCTTTCATGAACCAGAATTTGAATTTGATTTTTGTGTTCCATTTTGCTGAGTATTTGTATGTGTGATATCTTGATGCACTCCTGGTTGCACCCCAACAGGAAGAATATCTTCAGGATCTGGCATCTCAACAGTTATATCTTCAAGATCTGGCATATTATCGTAGGTGTCATTTGTTTGATACTGTGCAGAATGCATGTCCACCTCAATATTACCTTCCACACAGTCAGTATTCTGATTCTTTCTGGTGGCAGCTATATGGTTGTTGGTAGTTGCAATATATGTATCAGTAGAGTTTCCAAAATACTTGAACAGGGACTTCTGAGATTTCTTAGTTACTTTTAGGGTCTTCACATTCTGAGGACTAGCACCTTCCATTATTCTGAACAGAGTCCTGCGTCAGCAAAAGAACCAAGTTGCGTGTCAGAGACAAAATTCTTGTCACGCATCTGCAATACCTCCTTGTCGCACATCAACAACTAACCCCCTTGTCGTGCGTCAACAATAACCTCCTTGTCACGCATCTACAATACCTCCTTGTCATGTCAACTATATCCCTGTCACACATCAACAACTAACCCCCTTGTCACGCATGTCTGCAATACCTCCTTGTCACGCGTCAACAACACAACTAATCCCTTGTCGCGCATCAAATATCCTTGTCGTGTCGTCAAAAATATCATCCTTGTCACACATCATGCAATATCCTTGTCACACGTCAACATAACCCCCTTCATTGTCTGTAATACATGTCAACAACTACCCCCTTGTCACTGGTGAATCACCTAGGTTTGTCTGCAATACCTCCTTGTCACGCGTCAACAACTAACCCCCTTGTCACGCGTCAACAAATATCCCTGTCGGTCAACGCTAACCCCTTTTCAAATTTTCGTGTAGCAAATATCATCTTTCACCCAAATCTAAACTACTAACAGGCTAACAATAATCTCTTGTGCTTAGAGTATGCGAGTTCATGGTATTGGTAAGCTACTAGTGGTAGTATTGTAGTATACTAACCGACGAATAACCTAGGTTTTTATAGGATATGTTTTTAAATGTAGGCGAAGCCGACCCCAAAAAATATATATACTGTAAATTTTAGGTGAACAGAAGACCGACCCACTCCGAAAAATTCACCTTTTCAAATTTTCCTAAAATGAAAATTTCACCATATTATGAATATTCGAGAGAAAAAACCTATCCGTAGCCGGAGGTGGTTTCATGCGTAATATAAGGTGTGGAATGGCCACTATCCAAATGTTTACTGTGGCCTCTATACCAGAGACTTATTAAAGATATTAGGGGTCTCCATAGAGGGCATAGTTTCTTTAAGTGAACTGTATGCATAGGGAACAACCAAGACATTGTCTTTTTCAGAGCATCATGTGTTATAAAAATAGAAATTCTTCATTATGAGTATTGAGAGATGTAGTTGTCTCTATTTCTATTGGAATAATCTCGTACATCTTCATAGGGTTGTACGATAAGTGTAGTCATATGCTCATGATACAAGGCAAGTCATCCTTCACGGGGATACCCGTCAGACATCACTAAATGGTCGTAATGGTGTAAAAACACCACGTGAGTGCAAGTAGTAGGAATACAAGAAGTGTATCATGCAGAGAATGAGATAATAATTGTTCCAATATCTCCAAATATCATCATTATAAACCTTCAATCAAGTTGAAGGCATCGTCCCTCCCCCGGTGAGAAAGTTGAGTGAGCTTGGTTAGTTGTTCAAAGTGAGCCAAACTAAGGATTTGAGAATCTTAGTGGGCTAGGTGAGTAAGTTGGGTTGAGAATCCTATCAATTCAAGGAAAGATTCATCAAGTGGGAGTAATTCATTGTAGAGAATTCAAGTGCCCAAGTATTTCTACCCAAATTTCAAAGATTCCATTGCATATGGTAATAAACCCAATTAATTCCACAACAAGCTCACCGAAAAATTTCAAAGTGACATTAACATCATGTCCCAACAGCCTGACAGAACATTCCCACTGGATTTTCCTCGAAATTGTTCCTGATAGTGATCTATAGGACAACGTAGCATGTGTTATCATGCCAAGACTTAGAAAATATTATCACTCAAAGAGATGTTGATTAGTGCAAAATGAAGAAATAAATCTACCCTAGGATAGGACATGCCTCGCTTCTTCAGTGGGACCTCAGGTCATTTCTATCTATTGTTGGCACTTTTGTCTTAGACCCAAGATTAGGCCCAAGTCTATTGAAGACATGACTCCACAGACTATGATTTGACCCACATCTCATTGGGCTAAGCCGTTATGACAAGTGTGTATGTCCCACCTGTTTAGAGGGTGAAGTAGACACTCAATTATTTCCCCCACTCATTTGGGCTCAAAATGAGATCAATACAAGCAAACAATGGATACAGTTACGAGAAACAGATGAAATTGCTCTGCAGTTCCTGACATTCAACCCATGTCTTGGGACCTAGGGAATTATACATGTAACAACGATGGTATATGCAAACAAATGGGAAAAAGGTTAACCAAAATTGTTAGTCACAAAACATTGATACCCGAAGCAGTTAGAAACAAGTTACAAGACATACATTATTTATGGAAAAATGCATAACGAGTAAATGGGTTGAGATACATGGGACGCCACTCGAGAAAGGATAAGACACTTAAAGCCTTAAAAGAGATCCATAAGTCAACTCTCTCATCAAGCATATGTTCATTGCCCGTAACATAATGTCAATCAAGTGAACATAAGAAAAGGATTTTGACATAATATAATTCAATCATTTGGATAGATATGGTTCCCAGTCAGTGTCTGCAAGATGATTTTTACCTTTGAAACTCTCATTACCCTCGTGAGTAAGAACGTGTTTGCATCCTCTTCTAATGAACTACATTTCAGGAATTGGAATCCGCATCATGGTTGCGAGATAGAATGCAATCTCTGATTTGAACTCATACGAGAAACTTGATTTTGATATTTTGAATGATGTATACCATTGTGTTTAGAGATTTGAATTCACTCTACTCACTGAGGACTCATCATTAGAAGATCTCATCAAGTCATTCCGGGAGCTAGTTAAGAAGGATACATGTGACAGTCTTTCTTTCAATGAAGAAAATTTAGAGTCCCTAGCTATGTATCATAAGTTGCATGATAAATAATGTGTAACATATAATAGGATCATGCAAGTATGGATTCATTCAATACAAGAAGATAGGCTAGTATTTTTGAATTGTTGCCAATATGTGAACATGAAATGGATCAACTAGGTGTTGGGAACAAGTGTATGCATTCCAGACATATGTGTGCAAAGTTAGGACAGCTGCGACTAAATCGGTTCCAACAATAGAATTAAAGGAACAAGAAAAAGAGAGCATGTTAACCAATAAGTTCTTCAGGTCAAGAATATCTTCCTCATAAAGTGAATGTCATGACTGATCTCCTTTCTATCATCTGAGAGAATCCCTCTTCCTATGAAATCTACCTCTTCTAATTATTCCTATTAGAGGCATAATATACAAAGTATTTTGTCCTATTATTGAAGAAACTTGTGAGTTGTAAGTCGTGCATGCCCATGACATATTATTCATTGATAAAGGTGTATCAGGGTGCTTGTGTGCATTCCATTGCGACAAATTAGGAGTGTAATCAAGGAATGAATCATTACGAATAGCGATGGTAATGGAGACCATTGGATATGTTAGAATAGTATTATGCATGTCAATAATACCACCAATGCAATCCAACCAAGATTGCCCAAGTGTAAGAGGAAAAAGTTGGGGATCAAGTGCAACACAAACCTGCATGTAAAAGACCCATGTACTATAAGCTACTAGGAGAAATATATAGCCTTGATATTCGCTATGTGGTGTGAGTAAAGGTATGATATTAGCAGGAGTGAGGCCCAAGTGGGTTAGAGCCTCATAGGTACATATGGTTTCAGAGTAATGAGGATCATAAGGTACATGGTGCCAATATTCTTGCTTAATGTATAATGTGCAAGTAAATTGATCAAAAGAGGAGGGCAACCTAGAAGAAGAATTGTGAATAGGAGATGGAATGGGTTCAAGGGTGTGTACGGTATTATAATAAGGAATCAAAGTAGTAGTAGTAGCTGGTGGAGTGGGAGATTTAACCTGGTATTCACCATGACTTGTAGTAATGTAGTGTCCATGAAATAAGGATTCATCAAATTCCATGGGGGTAAAGTCCAGAGCATGAAGAGTGTCATCAGTAAGCTCAATAGTATCTTTTAGTTCCCAATATTACACCCTAGGGGCCAAATAACAATGTTAAGGCAAGATGGATTTTAGAATGATAAATCTAAAGGGAAATGTCATTGTTAGCCAGGTATGTGTCTAACACTCTCATGAAACTAAGTTTGGGAAATTATTGGGAAACACCTTCACAGAGAGGATGGTTAAACCTTGCTACTTTTAGCTATGCCTAAACCAAGGTGATAGAACCCAAGGGTGACATGAATGAGGGAGAGATATTATAATTAAGTCTTCTTCAAGGTGGGTGTAAGTCAATTTGAGCTAAGTATAGCCATGGATGAAATACCCACTCGCAAGAGTTGTCACACGCGTATTGCACATACTTAATGCATCAAACACATGTCACTAAGGATAGATGACAAATGATTCACATGCATCATCTCTACATAAGGAGCAAGTGAAGGATCTTGATGATGTTTGGAACACTAATCTTCACACATCAGGGAAATTGCATTCAAGATAAACAAAGGAAGTACAAATTGCAAACAAGCACATGTATGGTGAGAAAATTTCTCAAGGTGCTTGTAGGGGTAGGGTGGTAGGACACCTAGTTAGTAAAGAAGAATGGAGGATGGTTGATTTTGTAACAACAGTATATCAATGATTTCCATGATGGCCTGATATTTCCCCAAAATACAGAGAGCACATAATCAATTTAACACAACCTTTAAGAGAAAATTTACATTCATTGATACTCGATTCTCACAAATATTGCATAAAAATTTCAAGATTCCTAATGCAAACACTTGAGCAAACAACTCTAATGAATTATTTACTTCCTCTAATTCACACACCAAGATATTGTTAATGAATGAAAAAAATGAATCCAAAGTAATCTTTCCACATGGGTTTTATAACTCCAAACCAAAATAATGCAAAGCATACACTACAAAAACAATATTCACGTAGTAACGAAAGAGATGCAATAACTAGAAGCTGAATTTTTGTACTCCATAGATGTAATAAACATAAAATTGCAGTAAAATTGTACTGCCTTGATCATGTATTCATATACACAGTGGAAAACATGATTAAATCAAATCATATTATTCCATCAATATGAGTTTTAGTAAGGGGACATAAACAAATGCTCTTAAACCCTACTAATGGTTGTACATTGCAACCACCTTAGCATAATCTCATAATTTAGAACAATTAACATTACTTAGCATATCAAAATTTGGAGGTAGAGAAAAACTATTAACAAAACTACCAACCATTGACCTCTAGAATGAGGACATGCCCTCATTCTTACACAATAGTTCCCAAAGGGAATATAGAAAAAATTCCCCCAAAATTTCATGTGGAGAACAAAAAATACATAACAAATGGCCCAAGGCTTTCCCTACTAAAAAAGGGAGGAACACCAACCAAAATTATCATGTCTTTATTGGCCCAACTGGATCAGTTCCATCCTATGATTGTACTCGTGGTATTAAGAGAATATTCCTAGGCATAAACAAAAAAAAATGTCCTTTAACACCCATTCATCACCTGATGTGTGAAATACTTGAGAAGTTGTTACCTTCATGAAAACATTTGTGTTTATTTCTTCTCATGGTTCTATTATACGTACAATCATCTAGGTGGGATCTCCTTTTTCATCAAAATAATACAAAGATCGGGGCTTTCTTAAAGAAATAAATAATAGGGAAAGGATTGAATAATTATGTTGGGTCTACCTCAATCTACTTTCCCTTATATCTACCTTCCATCTTAGCCACATAAGCATCCAACTCTTTGAACATGTTGATGAGAGGCTTATCATCCGAAGTAGTATGGTAAAGAAATATAAGTTCTTGTTTTAATATAACTTCATCAAAATCATTGGTGATGAACCTTCTCTTCCTCACCCTTTTGGCCAATTTTCTTGTAGCCCCCTCCATCTAACAAACATATGAATTGAGGCATAATTGAAAGTTGAGGAGGAAAAATCTGAATTCCCTTTGAAATGTTGGTGAAGGATCCCAATTAGACTTTCTACATCTTTTGCCCAAGGTTGAATGTACCTAGAATTAGCATCACCTTTTTAAGCCTTGAATAAAAATCATTGGTGTACTTTCTGTCTTTATCCCTCGTCTCATTTATTTTTTCAATGCAAACCCCAAGGTTCTCATTCTAAATTTTATTGACTTTGGAAACATATCTTGTTGCCCTTTACAATCTGGGGACACAATTCCTTCACTCTTAACCAGCTGATCATCCAAATTACTTATTTCATCAAGTTTAGGTAAAATCCAGTTCCAATACTCTACCTCAATGTGAAATTTTTCAACTAAGTCCCTAGCATCTTCTATCTATTCTAACACTTGTTTATAACACTCAACAGTGCTCCTAATAGTCCTACTACCTTTTCTCATTAATTCTTCCTCCCATTTGAGAGTTACCCCATTTATTGTAACAACATCATCATCATTTATCAATACCATGTTGGTGGCCTTAGAGGTGAGATCTTGTGTAGTTTGAGGAACTTGGACAAATTTCCTAAAAATGTTTGTCGGGGCCTCAACCTTCTCCCTTAGTTGTTCCTTTTTCTTCATGTCTTTTTCAACCTTTTTTATCACATCCTGGATTATTGTACTAAGATCATGTTTGAGCCCACAGTGGACTTCTTACCCAATGGGACCTGTGTAACTTGGAAATCAGCCATGGTTGCATTTTCTTATAGAACTTCTCCATGTGGAGTGGAAACATGTAAATACATTCTCCCTTGACTTCCTACCAAAGTTCTAGACATAATTTTGTCCTTTTTGGGATGCCTTGAGGAACTTTGGGATGAATAGTTGATCAGATCATTAGTATTTACTAACACCTTTACCTTTTTTGCCTTAAAAGGGTTGCATTTGGAGATTTGGCAGCAAAAGCGGAGTCTAATACAACATCACCGCTCTTGACTAGGTATTGAATATAGTGTTTTAATCTTAAACACTTGTCAGTTTTATGACCTTTTACGTGGTGAAAGATGCAAAATTCATTATCTCTAAACCATAACATGTTAGGTTCATTTTCCCCATAGGGTTTTGTTTTAGGGTATTTTACCATGTTTACGGCCTCTAACTGTTTTAGTATGGACGATCTAGATTCAAATAGAGGATTAAAAGTATGACGTTTATACTCAGTAGGTGGATTTCCCTTTGCAAGTTTCAAATGTGTGTGGTTCTGAATTTCTTGCACCCGCTTAGAATCTACTATTCCATCATTAATGATGTTTTTGTTCTTATTCTGAACAAATTTTGGCTTTTCGTTAGGCTTAGAATCATTATGATCATGGGAGAAAGGTTTTAGAGTCCTCGTGGCTAACAATGTTTTTTCAATTTGACTCCCTTTTTTATGACCTCTTCAAATGTGTTGCCACAATGCATTTGCAAATGGAACATAATGTCTAGATAGATATTGTGAAAAAATATATTGATTAACTACTTTTCAAGTATGGAGCAAGGAAAGTGGCTAGCTAATCCTCTCCATCATTGTAAAAATGAAACGAAGTTTTCATTATTTTGTTGTTTGGCATTATAGAGATCTAACTTGGTGACATCATTCTCAATATTGAATGAGAAGTGTCATACAAAGTGTTAAGCTAATTACGGCCATGTAGATATAGATCCCTTGGGGATGCGCACAAACCACTCTAATGTTTGTCCTCCTAAACTACATGGGAAGAGACAGATAAAATATTTGTCGCTAAATGTGACTTCTTGGCATGCCATATAAAAATATTTTATATGGTCACAAGGGTCACCTTTTCCCTTATACTTTTCAAATTGTGGAAAATCAAAGTTTCGTGGGAAAGGTACCTATAGCATGGCCCTATCAAACGGATAAGGTCACAACTCATTGAACCGGTATTTCTTACTCTTACCAGTTTTACCTTCTTGCAATGCTAGAAGGGAGGTCTTCATAGTGGACCATTCTTGATTAGGAGTGTATCTTGTGTGGGTGGAATTACTCTATACGTGGTATTAAATCTAGGTGTATTCCCACCCCTATTTACTACGATAATCTCTTCATAAGGATCTCTTTATGCCTCTCGTCAAGGAATATTTATTGGGAACTCATGAAATGAAGATTTAGGTTTTACCTTTGGTATGGCTTGTTTCAAAACTTTTGTCTGTTATTTTTGTATATATGAAGCCAAACTTTCCAATTGGTGAGTAAGGGCTTGGACCTATTGTTCTAACATCACCTCTTGAATAGAGATTTCATTACGATCTTCGTTAGGAGGAGGTTTTGCATGATGAACATTTTCCTCATTGTCTTCATAACATATTCTAATAACAAGTACTCGGTAATATTCATCATTTTCAAAAGTTACCTCTTCATTATTTTGTGGTGCAGAAGTAGAGATATGACCTAGATTTAAAATTTCATGAACAATACGATGGGGTTGGTCTACTTCTTCTTCTCCATGAACCATTCCAAAAATGAGAGAATGGTCCACTATGGAAGGTAACCTAGCTCCTAGTTCCATGAAACACATAAGAACCTCATGTTTGTTTTGAAAAATGTAATCATAAAAATTAGTGGGACGATGCTCTATATTCATACGAGGAGAATCCTCCTCTCTGCCACAATGGTCAACCATGAGATTGTCCTCTAAAATAGGTTTGTCACCTCCAAATATATCGGCTTCTAATATTTGGGATTCCATTCTTGTAGTAAGCATACTTGAAATAGGAGGTATAACGTGAAATAATTTCACTAAGGTTTATTGAAAAGGGACCTTTGTCAAATTTTGGCAACATAACAGCGATAAGTCATCACAAACAATGGTGACTATAAAATAGCCACAAATTCACTAGTTCTATGTGACTCTAAGAACCAAAGAATAAAGAATAAGCTAATCTCGCTAGGTAATATGTGACATAAGTTTTTCTAGAACAATACAACAATGTATAATACTAAAAATTCAATCACAACAAATAATTTTCTCCTTGAAACTTATCTAGATAGGTTTTGACACCAAATAGTGACAACACAATATCATTAGTTAGGTTAAGTTTACAACAAACAAGAGCTAAATGATAAGAGAATTTTGGCATGGTCTTCTAACAAGATATTCTAAAAAATATTTTCTAAATACTAAAAAATTATAAGTCTTGTAAAATGGATGATAGTAATGTGAGCAGCGTAATGACACTATTTGGACACATTAACCAAGTTCTCGGAAAAGAAATATTTCATGTCAAAATGATGTTATCATGATGCTAGCAATGTATCCTCAATAATCATAAAACTCAAGACAAAGCTAGAATGTAAAAACTATGTCTAAGTATAACAAGAATTTTCTAAGTGTGCGAGCAGCGTAACAATGCAATATAGAGATTTAGGCCAATTTTACAGTGGAAACAAGGCATAATTATCTCAATTGCATAGCTATAATGTGGGCATCTATTGTCCACTCAAAATTCCCCTGCTTTTGAGAAGTTGAAAATTGAAAAATCTTGAGGTTAAATGTCTTTTCTATTGTCCTGGTAATATGAAAAGTCATGAAATTGGAAAAATCTACCTTTTTTGGGTCATTTTGTGTGATTTTCGGGCCTGTCGGACATTTTTGTCCCAAGTGTCCCAAGTTCATTTGGGCTCTTTGTTCCCCAATCGACCGCTTTACCCAAAGTGCATTCTTTTCAGGCCCGTCGGAACTTTTTGTCCCAAGTGTCCCAAGTTCACTCGGGCCCATTGTGCACTTTCTGTCCATTTCGGCCGAATCGCGTCCTCCGCATACTTTCGTCCCTCATGTCCCAAAGGCATTTGTGCATACTTTTCCCGCATCGCCCGGATCAGCCGAATCGCGCTTTTGTGTCCCGCGTGTCCCAAATGAACCAAAGGCTATTCGAGTTCATTTTTCCCGCTCTTCACAAATATCTTGTTTTTCAAGTTGGTAGGTGTGTATTTAATGTGCATTAAATACCTTTCTCTCTCCCAAACGGCTATATAATGAACTGCCCCCTTATGCATTTTGCACACTGCTTTCTTGCTATCCTTTGCTCATACCTTTGCGATCAAGATTTCTGCGCGCATACTTATTTCCCCTACAATTTCATCTTGAATTCAGATTTCAACCTTGGCTCCCCAAATTTCTAAGAACATGAAGATTAAATTCCAAGGCCAGGAGCAAGTCTCACCACTCGAGTCTGTCGTTCCCGATATCCAGGACAGTGAGGTTCTCCACCTCGACTTTGGGGATTTTTGGACAAGGATGAAAGATGCAAATCCTTCTCCTATGGCTCAGATGATTCATGACAGTGGTTTGGCATTTACCGGTGGTTTCCCTATCTCGGTGCAATGTGCGGATACAGTGCTCTCCTGCGGTGCCCATTTCAATCCCGACTCGAGTGAATTGACAAACGTGCATGGGGAACTCATCGCCAAACTTGACACTGCCGCCATTGGTGCTGCCCTAAGAATTCCAGAAATGGACAATGCTATAGTTATTTCTCAGAACCAGGCACAGGCCCTTTTTGATCAGGACAGTGAAAAATATAAAGCACGGGTGGCGAAGTCCTGGTTAAAAAACCCTAAGAAAGGGGTGTCTTGTCTATCCAAGGTCCTTTCCATGCTGATTTCAATGAGGAATTGTCATATTTTATAATCCTACTGGCTCGGGTCATGGGCTTACCCTCTACCAATGAGTTTCACTTCTGGATGTGCCCACTCATTAATATGGTGTGCGAAGGAACTCAAAATATCAATTGGGCAGAGATCATCAGTATGAACCTAGTGGAGCAACTGTCCAATGTACAGCAAACCAAGAAATTTTACATGACTTCATACTTGATGTATACTCTGGCAGCATCAAGGCAATGGTTTGGCTTCTCATACATTGACGCTCATAAGGGTGATCCCGTATATGCCTACTGCCCTCAGTTCACCTTGGAAACCAGCAACCGTAATTTTAGAAGAGTGAATGACGCTTTCACCATGTACATTGTCAGGCTTCTTGAGAGTGACACAGCGAGGAGATTTTCTGATGAAGCCATGATTCTGATATCGCACTATGGTGCTTACTTCATCCAATTCAGAAAATTTTCCTATATAAGGCTTGCATGTTATGAGAGCACTCCTCTCAAGCTCCCCATGTTCTGTAATGATAAAATGGCCTTAATAGAGGTGTGCAGGCAATTAGATAAATTACACAGAACTTGCAGGGATAAGAAAATTACTGGCTTGCACTTCCCCATCACCTTGGGAAACTACACCTGCAAAACAGCCCTAGATGCTCAAAATATAGAAAGATCCCTAGCTCCCATTACTGTTCACTTCTTCAGGCCAAGAACTTGCTTTGACTTGAAAAATTTTATTGAGCAGAACATCAAGATTGCTTATCATCATAGGGAAGACACAGAAGATTATTGGGCTGACTGTGTTGATGATTTTGAAGCTATAAGGAGGCATTATAGCATATTTTCTCTTCAATTGATTCAAGAGCTTAACCTATACCAAGTTCCTGAAGGGCTCCAGGATGATAATTCTGACTTGTACTCATATGAATATGAAAACGTGGTCAAACACACCCCCTTGGAGGACTTGGATTGGTTCAAAAAGGAAAAAGATGATTTGGCTAAAATCCTAGCCCCGGTCTTAGTAAGGACCAAGATCTGGTTTGATAAGAAAGTCCGTGAGCTTAGGAGGCACTCAGGGGAATCCTCCTCCAAGGATTCTTCAACACCAAGGAAGGAAGCATTGACACCTAGATCGGAAGCACCTGCGCAAACCCTCCTGCCTCGTCAACTCAAGGACCTACAGTCTCCACTCCTTCCTCATCCACCTAGTCAGAGAAGTCAAGAAAGAACCTGTGGAGGAAGATCCCCTAAAGAAGCATTCGGAGTTGCCCTCAGGTCTAGAGAACATCATTGTTCTCAGTGAAAGTGAGGAGAGTGAAGTTCCAGTCTCCACAAGCGCTCCAGAAGCCCCCATGGATAAAGAAAAGGAAGTCCAAAGCACTGAGCTTCCGGGTGCCAGTGACCCCTCTGTACCAGAAGCCTCAAGCGCTCCACTTATATCTCAATTAGAGGCAACAGTAGTACAAACCTTGGGTGCCATGAGTTCTCTATCTCTTGGCCCTCTTGCCCCACCTTCTTCTTCCTCCTCCTCTTTTGCATGGGTGCAGCCTCTTGTTGACAGTAGGAAGAGAAAGTCTTCCTCCCGGATCTCAGGACCAAATTTTGATGTTGTGGCGGCCTTGTTAGGCACTACTCCTCCTACTCACGCCAAAAAATCTAGAACTACCTCCAGGATAGTGTCTGATGCTCAGGGCCAACAATTCTTGGAGATAGCCAAGCCTAATGTAGACAAATGTGAGTAAGATTTGCAAGCATCCGACCTTAAACTCTCAAGAATTCCCATGGGAGAGTCTACCCCTAAAGGTGAGATCCACAATCTTAAAAAAATAGTCACTAGAGTCATTGGGAGGGTAGAGAAAGGGCAACAAACCATAGAGCAGTTGGAGGAGCAGGCCCAGATTCTCACAGGTTTTATTAAGTCACTGCTAGCTAAAGATAAAGTTCTAGATCCTACCCCATTGACTACTCTTCCACCACCTGTAATTCTGAGCTAGGATGAAGTGCAGAGTATCAAAGACATGCACAAGTATTCCATCTATGGAAGGTCTATGGAGGCCATGGTGGATGATATGCTTGTTGCAGGATTGAATTTCATTGATGAAGCCTTCAAACTCCACGGGAAGGTGAGCAATTTGCAACAGAAGCTCTCCTCCACTATTGGGAGCATAGATAAAGAACTCAAACTTTGGAGCAGTTGCATAGTAGACCTTCACCTCATGGGACAAACAGATGAAAATATTTTGATGGCAAGCAAGGTCTTCGAGGATGCAAAGGATAATTTGTCAAAGTCCTGGGTCTACAGCGTGGAATGGAAAATCAAGGTGCTGGAGGAGGCTTTGGGAGAGTTAAGAAATAGCTGGCAGAAGGGTGAGGCCTTCAAAACACTAGTTATATCTGCCTTCAAGGATATACATTGCCATCTTCATGATGAGACTTCTGGTGTGCCTCTCTCTTTACAAGAAATCAAAGCTCAATTCAGAGCTTTTGTCAAAGGTGATCTATTCAAGGAGAGTTCCATTTCCAAGGAAAAGATGAAGGAGATCTTCTCTCTTCAATCTGCTATAGAGGAAGCAAATAAAGATTATCATACTCATGTCGAATTCGACAAAGAAATGGAGAAGTGCCTCGGATTTTGGACTCAGTCCACTGCCAACACATCAGTCCCACGAGGCAGAGACATAGCAGAGGCGTTGAAAAGATTCAGACAATGGATCATAAAGTCAGTGGGTCCCTCCCAGTCATGAACGCTTGTCTTCTTCTCCTGTTTCTTCTCTTCTCTTCCCTTCTTCATCCCGAATTTATTGTAATTAGTTGGGGTATTGCGATTATTAGCCCTTTAACTAAACATTAGTTAAAAGAAGTAGTTACCAAAGAGTAACTAATTTGTAAACTATATAATGGCCTCTCCTCGCCATTTTGAGGGGGAGAACTTGGCTTATTTATAAAAGTGTAACGAAATCACTAAGAAATCAATACAGAAGGATTTCCATTCTTTGTCTATCTGATTCCTTTTATTCATACGTTGTCCATGTTAAATATTGTTAGATCATTTGTTTACATTATGCTGAGAAGCTTTGTATTCTTGTAGATGTTATTTATAGAACTGTGTGTCTATTCAAATTTCATCTTATTAACGTAAGTACAAATGATCTTATTCCAATCCACTGTAATCTTGCATGCATAAGGAATTATTCTGTCATCTATAATTCTGGATGGTGCCTTTCTACTTATTTTCACATTTTCATTCCTCTATCCTTTTGTAATTGGTAACCTATTTAGGAAACACTTTTATGATATCCAAGTTCCATAGTGAAACCATGCTTTGTATATGTGTAAATAGGTTCGTTTCTGAATAAGGGAACCTCTCCCATTAAAGAGGAGGGACTTCTTGTCCCCTGACTGTTGCTCTTCTTGAAGTTCCTTTTTGACGACCAACAGTTTTTGGCGACTCCGCTGGGGAATCGTATTCCAGTTCTATAATCATTTATCGATCATCTTTTGATCTGGTGACTCCATGTTTTACTCGAGGGAGAAGGGCCCTTGGTATTGAAGATTCTCAGTTTCAGCTTTTGGAACAGCAGGGGTTTCCTTTTCCTTCTGCAAGGAGAAATAGAAAGGCTCGTTCAACAAGCACTCCTCCTGTCAAAGATAGAATCCCTACGGGTGGTATTCCTTCAGAGAAAATCAGTCCTAATCTTCGAGCTCTGATTCTTGCTGGTGTTTCAGTTCCTCTTCAAGCCATTTTTCCAAGAATGGTGGTACCATTGCCTTGGGGCCATCGTGTTGGGCCTCTTGCCCTTCCTCAACCTTTGCATGAGTTACCCAGAGGTAACCGGAAGAACTTTCCTAAATTTAAGGGTGATGGCAAGGTACATCCTGATGAACACATCGCGGCCTTCATAGTTGCATGCGGAGTTCTGGGAGTTGAACATGAAGACGTCTCCGTAAGGATTTTTGTTGAGACTTTACAAGATAATGCTGCTGATTGGTTCTATCACCTTCCGGCCGGAGCTATCACTAGCTGGAACACAATGAGAACTAGGTTTGAAAACCGTTTCAAACTGGTGGAAGACGTGCATGCTTTGCTAGCCCAAATTTCTCAAATAAAGAAGGAATCACAAGAGCCCATGAGAGAATTTGTGGCTCGATTCAACAGGTTAATTAACAAAATTCCACCGAATACTCAACCTGTAGATCAGATCCAAAAATGCTTCTTCCTAAACGCCCAATTACCTGAAGTTAGTTATGCATTGAGAAGGGCTAATCTCGCAACATTGGTCAAGGATCAAACTCTTGTTGTTAGTGTTGAAGATGATTTAATCATGTCAAGAAAGTTGAGGAGAGACCCTTCTAAATCTAAGTCTTCTTCTTCCTCCTCTTCCACTCCTGGACCTAATACTGATCCATTGGTACAAAAACTTGCAAATGATCTCATCGCCATTAAGAAACAATTGGCTCAACATACTCCATATGCAGACGTTCCAAGGAGGAATTTTCAGCCCAGAAATCATTTTCCTGCTTCTCAAACAAGGCTAGCACTTGAAGGACCTCCTATTAAAGTTCCTGTCAATGCAACCTGTGAAGTTGAAGAACCAGAGGATGAGGAGGTTAATGAAGATTGTGAAGAATTTGTTGAAGAGGTTGATGATGAAACAGATGAACTTGAGGGATCTCGAGTTAATTTCTTCACCACTGAAGGTGTTGATGAAGGAGATGATTATGATGAAGTAGTAGCAGACATGAATAGTGAATCATACGCTGTCATGACTCGAGAGTAGACAAATCAGAGGGAGAAAGTGATGCAGCCCACCAAAAAATCTAAGGAGCAGCCGACAACTATCCCTGTAATTGCAAAAAGAGGATCTCCTATTCCCATTTCATCTACACCAAAGGTGAGTCTTGTCAATTTTGCTACTAAAGTTACTTCTTTTTCTCCTAAAATTGATAAGCCTAGGATCCCAAGTGATGATAACCCGTCCACTTCTGGGTCTTTCGATATTATTGATCACCTAAAAAAGACTAAGGTTCAAATCTCAGAGGCTGAATATTATCAAACCCATCCCAAGGCTTTTCCTAAAATGATTCACTTTGTCAATTCTCATTCTAAAACTACCTCTAAAGGCCTTTTACCCACTCCCTCTTCTGCACCACAGCCTAATCTGGTAGCCGCTGTCACCTCACCCAATGACAAAATCAAACCATTCTATGTGACACTCCTTATAGCTGGCCATAGGCTCAGTAATTGCGTC
Organism: Taxus chinensis; assembly: GCA_019776745.2. Lineage (NCBI taxonomy): Eukaryota > Viridiplantae > Streptophyta > Pinopsida > Cupressales > Taxaceae > Taxus > Taxus chinensis. The sequence continues at coordinate 22,253,135 of CM034148.1, forward strand.
ATAGACTCAGGAGCATCAGACAATGTAATGCCTGCCAAAGTAGCTCATGCCTTAGGCCTAACTCTCACACGCACTTACGGATCTTGTTATTCCATGGAGAGTAAGGAAGTGCCCCTGGTCGGAAGGATTAAGGATGCACAAGTGGCTTTTGCTACTTTGCCTGAGAAGAAAGTTTTGGCTACTATCCTAGTAGCAGATATTCCTCCTTCATATGGGATGCTGCTAAGTAGAAAATTCTGTAAGGATGTGGGTGGAGAAATTCAAATGGATTGGTCACATGCCCTCATACTTGTTAATGGGCAAATGAAGAAGCTGCTGCCTGAGAAGCAGTCTGAGTATATTGTACAAAAAATAGATGATCCCAAAGCACAAATACTCTATGAGGATATGGGGCATGGCAACTACATGATTATGTCTCCAGAAGAAATCCAACTCCCCAAAGTGTCACCTAAGGATCCTAATGGTGTTTGGATATTAGAGTTTGATGGAAGTTGTTCTTCAGCTGGTTCTGGAGCTGGTGTCATATTGGTGTCACCTGAAGGAAGCATTCATCCTTTCTCATTCAAGTTGCAATTTGAAAATACCAATAATACAACAGAGTATGAAGCTCTCATTCTTGGACTCCAGGTAGCAAAAGAACAAGGTGTGAAGAATCTTCTAGCTCGTGGGGATGCGGAGTTGATTGTCAAGCAAGTTAGGAACCTCTTCCAGGTAAAGAATAGAAGGTTGAAACATTACAGGAATCAGGTTTGGGACTCCATTGAATTTCTTGACGCTTTCTCCATCGAAGCAATGCCTAGGGAAGAGAATACCAGGGCTGATTCACTAGCAGTCTTAGGGTCACTGCTTATACCTCATCCTGACTTTTCTCAAGATAAGTTCACCATTGAGATGATCCATAGACCCAGTGTACCTGATAATACAAGTAACTGGCAAGTTTTCAATGACGATCAACACTTGCTTTCTTTCTTAGAACTCAAGGATAATTTTGAACAGTTGTACTTTGAAGGAAGCGATAATTTGCCTCGTGAAAGTGTGCCCTTTAATGAAGAAGTCGTCAAAGAAGAAGAGGTGGATCAGGATGGATGTATCAAACTCAAAGGAAACAAGATTCCAAAAGGATTGGTGAGTTTAGAAGAACTGTTTGACAAACACGACAGGTATGTAAAGTTTAAAGCTTCTACTGGACCTCAACAATCAGCTGAATATGACAAAATTAATATTGGGAGTTCTACTGATCCTAAACTCGTGAACATTGGAAAATGTTGTACATCAGATGAGAGGAAGAAGGTAATTAATCTTTTGAAAAAGTATAAAGATGTCCTTGCTTATTCCTATGAAGACTTAAAAGCCTTTCAACCAAAGGAGATGCAGCATTTTATCCCTCTCAAACCTGGAATTAAGCCTTTTAAGACAGAAGCAGAGGCAATACAATCCTAAGATAGCTGACACCATTTTTCAGGAAATACAGAAGTTATTAAAAGCCAAAATCATTTTTCCTATTCACCATTCAACATGGATTGCCAATATTGTGCCTGTTAGAAAGAAAAATGGTGAGATTCGCATCTGTGTCGATTTTAGGAATCTGAATCAAGCTTCTTTAAAGGACAACTATCCTTTACCCATGATGGATCAAGTCTTGCAAGCAGTAACGGGGTCTGAACTGTCATCTATGCTTGATGGATTCTTAGGATATAACCAAGTAGAAGTTAATACCGCAGATCAACACAAAATGACTTTCACTACCCCTTGGGGTACCTTTGCTTACAAAAGGATGCCTTTTGGGCTCATTAATGCCGGTGCCACTTTTCAGAGGGCTATGGACTTGGCCTTTGGAAATTTAAAAGGGAAGTGTATTGATATACCTTGATGACTTGACTGTATTTTCTAGCGTCAAGGGCAGATCATTTCTAACATCCCCTGTCCAAGAAGACAGTTCTGCAAAATGTAGAGAACATGGTGATCTCTTTAAAGTCCTACAGAAATCTATTTTTTGTGTCAGAGAGGGGAAATTATTGGGGCAAATTGGCTAAGTCCTAGTCCTCACAACAGTCGGGACATTTGGGACGTTAGGGCGCGAATTGGCCGAAAGGCCGCCAGGCAGGCCGCAGAGCACTGGGACAGTTGGGACGTGCGGGACGCGGAAAGCCGGTTCGGCCAAAGGAGAAAACTTTGAAAATTGACTAACTGATTGCAAAGATAAGGTTGGGGTCATCTGGGCCGAAAAAACTTTTGAAGGACGTGAAAAGGTGAAGCAGATGCAAAGAGGGACAAGGAAGCCCATTTCGGGCAGAATTCGGAATCTAATCTATCCCAGACAACACTGGGACAGTTGGAACAAAAGTACTAATGGCATGGACGCCCAATTGCAGCCGAGAGCCAATCAAATTACGCCACGTGTACATCGGCCGAAAGAAATCAGGCTAAGCCCATAATTGGGTGGATCAGAATTTTTTGTCCCAGACAGTTTGGGACATCTGGACCGAAAAGACGCGGGGGGCGCGAAAAGCCGGTAGGCCCGCGGACGAATCAGGAGACACCACGTGTCACAAGGGAAAACGTCCAAAATTTCAAAGGCGCAAGGTTTGTAAGCATTTCGGCCCAAGTCCAATCAGAAGAGGACACGTGTCCTAAGGAGAAAGGGATGTTCCCAGAGCTCGGGGAGAAATTAGAGAATTTGGCAAAAGCTTTTCGGCCAAAAAGCTTTAAAAGCAAAGGTCTGTCCCCGCGCCCCTGTCGACCAATCAACGCATGCCACATGTCCCAAGTGGTAGGGGTGCGGGGGAAAAGTGGAAAAGTTTCCAAAATCACAAAAAGGTAAAATTTCAAGGGAAAACCTGTGGGATAGGGAATGAGAGAGAATTACACATCCAATCAGCGCTTGACACGTGTCATCTAGGTGGCAGAGCGCGGGAAAAAATTTTAAAATCCATTTTTGCATGTTTTGTGCCCTAAATCTTCAGATCGCCATATCTTTCGATCCAGAGCTTGGATTTGCACGTTCTTTATATCAATGAAAAGCTTATGAAATTCTCTACATGATTCCAAGTTTAATCTTGAATTTTGGTGTAGTCTAGAGAGAGAAAGTTAAGAAACGGCTCTGACACGTGTTTATGGCCAAATGTCCCAAAGTGACATTTCAGCGATTTTCCAAATTTCGCCCAAATCGCCAGAATGGGTTTCGCATTCTCGTCTCCATTTCAAGTCAAACCAAATGATAGGGTATGGGTTTTTAAGCTTCCCCATGCCAATTGTAATGCATTTTCAATCAATGAGGATATGGGTTCCCATGCGTTTTGATCATGTTTTCTCTCTCCTAGGCTCGACCCATGCAATGTAAAAGCCAGTTTTGGCTCATTTTCAAAAAAAAAACATCTTTTGGCATAGAAATCTTCTTCCTTCACCTCCAGCAAGTGATTGTTGAGAAGAATCAGACCTCTTCAAAGACTGTAACAGCTTTTTACCTCTCTGAGGTTGTAATGCAGTGGTTGGAGGACATTGGAAATGATAATGAAAGCTTTGTGAATGGTTTCAGTCCTTTGGTATTATTTGCTTCATTTCAGACCCTAAATTATATCTTATCATCCTGTGTATGTTTTATGTTGCAATCTTTGGTTTGTGTCTATTTGCATGACAAAAATATTCACCACTCCTTTTGGTGCATCACCATCTTTAGTTAGTTTCAATTTTTGCACTTCTATCCCTGTCTCCTTGAGAATTTAGAGTAGGATTAGGATCTGAACCTCTGTAGTTGTGAAAATATAGATCTATCAATCAGAGGAGTTTGAGGAACCAGCCTCTAATCTGGAGATTCCTCTCTCAGTTTAACAAGTCCCACACTTGGAGAGAGGTTTCCATGTTGTGCAATCACACTGGATGCCTGAAACATCAACCTAGAAGCCTGATTTGCATCCAGGGGTGCTGTGAGCCTGCAACAACAGGCTCATTAATGTCGGTGCCACTTTTCAAAGGGCTATGGACTTGGCCTTTAGAAGTTTGAAAGGGAGGTGTATCATCATATACCTTGATGACTTGACTGTATTTTCTAAAACAAGGGCAGATCATTTTCAGCATCTAGAAACAGTTTTGCTGAAATGTACAGAACATGGGATCTCTTTAAATCCCAAGAAATCTATTTTTTGTGTCACGGAGGGGAAATTATTGGGGCACGTTGTCTCCAAAGATGGTATAAAAATTGATCCTGAGTGAGTTCAAGCTATTCAGAAAATTCCTCTTCCAACTTGCAAGAAAGGAGTGCACTCTTTCTTTGGTAAGATTAACTTTCTGAGGAGATTCATCCCTGATTTTGTAGAGCTAACTTTGAATATCTCTCAAATGATGAAAGGAAAATAGATGTTTGGTTGGTCTCCTGAAGGGAAAAAGGCCTTTGAAGGTATTAAAGAGGCTATTGCCAAGACTCCTGTTTTAGCATGTCCAAATTTCAACAAAGATTTTATTATCTATTGCTATGCCACAGTTAACACCCTGGCTGCTGTTCTGACTCAAAAAGATTCTAATGATCATGAACTCCCAATTTCATTCATGAGCTACATTCTAAAAAATCATGAGCTAAGATACACCATAATGGAGAAACATGCTTTCGCAGTGGTTAAAGCTATTAAGCAGTTTCGTTTTTACATTCTTAATTCTCATTCCACAGTATTTGTGCCAGATACAACCATCAAGTCCATTCTCACACAATAGGAGTTCGGATCCAAGAGAGGGAACTAGGTGGCCAAGGTCCAAGAATATGACATTGACATCAGACCAACTAAGCTTGTTTGTGGAAAAGGCTTGTGTGAACTCATCGCTGAGGGAGCTGGACATGGGTTACTGGAGGATGAGGCTGATCTTCCTACCGTTTTGTTTCTTGGCTCAATCGACAAATGGTATGCTGATATCACACATTTTCTCACCTATGGGGAATGCCCCTCTCATTTGACTACCAAAGAAAAGAGAGTTGTTAAACTAAGGTCAGCCCAATATGTTTTGTGGGAAAATGCCTTGTTTAAGCGTGGATTGGATGGGAGATTTTTAAAATGTGTGGACAAGGAACAGCAGAAGAAGCTACTTTCTGCTTTTCATAATCATGCATGTGGAGGGCACTACTCATCAACTGTTACTGCTCACAAGATTCTTCATGGAGGATATTATTGGCCTACCTTGTTCAGGGATGCATCAAAGTGGGTTGATAAATGTGAAGCATGTCAGACTTTTGTGGGTAGACCTAAGTTGGCCTCTTTGCCCCTTAAACCAGTTGTAATCGAAGAACCTTTTCAACAATGGGGTTTGGATTTCATTGGAACACTTAATCCCTCTTCTAGTGCTGGTCATACTCATGTATTAACCACCACAGATTATTTCACCAAATGGGTAGAAGCCATTCCAGTAAAGAGTACTACTTCAGAAGTAGTATGCAGTTTTATCAAAGAAAACATCTTGGTAAGGTATGGTGTGCCAAACAAGATTGTGACAGATAATGCTTCAAATTTTTCTTCAACCGAGATGATGGATTTTTGCTATGGATATGGCATCTCCCTGGCTCACTCCTCATATTACTATCCTCAGGGAAATGGACAAGCAGAATCAACAAATAAAAATCTGGTGGCCATAATAAGGAAATTAGTCAACGAATCCCAACGGAACTGGCACAAGAAACTCTATGATGCTCTTTGGGCAGATAGGATCACACCTAAGAGAGCCATTGGGATGTCTCCTTTTCAGGTAGTATATGGAGTGGAGACCCAATTTCCAGTCACAGTGGAGCTTACAACCCTGCATTTAATGAAGGCCATTGAAGATACCAGTTTCAATGATTCTTTGGATAAGAGGATCATGTATCTCCACAAATTGAATGAGGACAGATTGAAAGTTGCTGATAGGATATCTGCCCACCAACAGAAAGTAAAGGTCTTATTTGATAAAAAGGCCAGGTTCAGAGATTTCAAAATTGGAGACATCGTTTTATTGTGGGATAAAAGGCATGAACCTCGTGGCAGTCATGGCAAGTTTGATTCCCTTTGGCTCGGACCTTTCAAGATCAAGCACTTTGCTGGTAAGAACTCTTTTTACCTTGATTATATGGATGGTTCTTCTCTCCCACTTCCTTATAGTGGGCAAGTACCTGAAATTGTTTAAGTCATAGGTGATTAGGAAGTCCTTTTGTATATTCTGTATAGTGTTTTGTTCTTCCTTTCTTCCCTTTGTTTTGGTGTGTTGTCTTCTGTATTGTTTTGGTTCGGTGACTCCGTGGCCCAATGGATAAGGTACTGGTCTACTTCCCCTAGTTTGTCTAAATTCTTGCCTTGTCTCATTCTTTGAACTTATGCCAAGTCATCCCTAGAAGGAGCCAGCTGTTGTCCACTCAAAATTCCCCTGCTTTTGAGAAGTTGAAAATTGAAAAATTTTGAGGTTAAATGTCTTTTCTGTTGTCCTGGTAATATGAAAAGTCATGAAATTGGAAAAATCTGCATTTTTTTGGGTCATTTTGTGTGATTTTCAGGCGTGTCGGACATTTTTTTCCCAAGTGTCCCAAGTTCATTCGGGCTCTTTGTTCCCCGATCGGCCGCTTTACCCAAAGTGCGTTCTTTTCGGGCCCGTCGGAACTTTTTGTCCCAAGTGTCCCAAGTTCACCCAGGCCCATTGTCCACTTTCTGTCTGTTTCGGCTGAATCGCGTCCTCCGCGTACTTTCATCCCTCATGTCCTAGAGGCATTTGTGCATACTTTTCCCGCATCGCCCGGATCGACCAAATCGCGCTTTCACATCCCGCGTGTCCCAAATGAACCAAAGGCTATTTGAGTTAATTTTTCCTGCTCCTCACAAATATCTTGTTTTCCAAGTTGGTAGGTGTGTATTTAATGCACATTAAATAACTTTCTCTCTCCCAAATGGCTATATAATGAACTTCCCCCTTATGCGTTTTACACACTGCTTTCTTGCTATCCTTTGCTCATACCTTTGCGATCAAGATTTCTGCGCGCATACTTATTTCCCCTACAATTTCGTCCCGAATTCAGATTGGAACCTTGGCTCCCCAAATTGCTAAGAACATGAAGATTAAATTCCAAGGCCAGGAGAAAGTCTCACCACTCGAGTCTGCCATTCCTGATATCGGGGACAGTGAGGTTCGTCACCTCAACTTTGGGGATTTTTGGACAAGGATGACAGACGCAAATCCTTCTCCTTTGGCTCAGATGATTCATGACAGTGGTTTGGCATTTGCCAGTGGTTTCCCTATCTCAGTGCAATGTGCAGATATAGTGCTCTCTTGCAGTGCCCATTTCAATCCCGACTCGAGTGAATTGACAAACGTGCATGGGGAACTCATCGTCAAACTTGACGCTGCTGCCATTAGCGCTGCCCTAAGGATTCCAGAAATGGACAATGCTATAGTTATTTCTCAGAACCAGGCATAGGCCCTTTTTGATCAGGACAGTGAAAAATATAAAGCGCGGGTGGTGAAGTCCTGGTTAAAAAACCCTAAGAAAGGGGCGTCTTGTCTATCCAAGGTCCTTTTCTGTGCCGATTTCAATGAGGAATTGTCAGATTTTATAATCCTACTAGCTCGGGTCATGGGCTTACCCTCTACCAATGAATTTCACTTCTGGATGTGCCCACTCATTAATATGGTGTGCAAAGGAACTCAAAATATCAATTGGGCAAAGATCATCAGTATGAACCTAGCGGAGCAACTGTCCAATGTACAGCAAACAAGGAAATTTTACATGAATTCATACTTGATGTATACTCTGGCAGCATCAAGGCAATGGTTTGGCTTCTCATACATTGACGCTCATAAGGGTGATCCTGTATATGCCTACTGCCCTCAGTTCACCTTGGAAACCAGCAACCACAATTTCAGAAGAGTGAATGACGCTTTCACCATGTACATTGTCAGGCTTCTTGAGAGTGACACAGCGAGGAGATTTTCTGATGAAGCCATGATTCTGATATCGCACTACGGTGCTTACTTCATCCAATTCAGAAAATTTTCCTATATAAGGCTTGCAGGTTATGAGAGCACTCCTCTCAAGCTCCCCATGTTCTGTAATGATAAAATGGCCTTGATAGAGGTGTGCAGGCAATTGGATAAATTACACAGAACTTGCAAGGATAATAAAATTACTGGCTTGCACTTCCTCATCACCTTGGGAAACTACACCTGCAAAACAGCCCTAGATGCTCAAAATATAGAAAGAGCCCTAGCTCCCATTACTGTTCACTTCTTCAGGCCAAGAAATTGCTTTGACTTGAAAAAGTTTATTGAGCAGAACATCAAGATCACTTATCATCATAGGGAAGACACAGAAGATTATTGGGTTGACTGTGTTGATGATTTTGAAGCAATAAGGAGGCATTATGGCAGATTTTCTCTTCTATTGATTCAAGAGCTTAACCTATACCAAGTTCCTGAAGGGCTCCAGGATGATAATTTTGACCTGTACTCATATGAATATGAAAACGTGATCAAACACACCCCCTTGGAGGACTTGGATTGGTTCAAAAAGGAAAAAGATGATTTGGCTGAAATCCTAGCCCCGGTCTTAGTAAGGACCAAGATCTGGTTTGATAAGAAAGTCCGTGAGCTTAGGAGGCACTCAGGGGAATCCTCCTCCAAGGATGCTTCAACACCAAGGAAGGAAGCATTGACACCCGGATCGGAAGCACCTGTGCAAACCCCTCTTGCCTCGTCAACTCAAGGACCTACAGTCTCCACTCCTTCCTCATCCACCCAGGTATATCAAAAGAAAGTCAGAGAAGTCAAGAAAGAACCTGTGGAGGAAGATCCCCTAAAGAAGAATTCAGAGTTGCCCTTAGTTCTAGAAAACATCATTGTTCTCAGTGAGAGTGAGGAGAGTGAAGTGTCAGTCTCCACAAGCACTCCAGAAGCCCCCGTGGATAAAGAAAAGGAAGTCCAAAGCATTGAGCTTCTGGGTGCCAGTGAACCCTCTGTACCAGAAGCCTCAAGCGCTCCACTTATATCTCAATTAGAGGCAACAGTAGTACAAACCTTGGGTGCCATGAGTTCTCTATCTCTTGGTCCTCTTGTCCCACCTTCTTCTTCCTCCTCCTCTTTTGCATGGGTGCAGCCTCTTGTTGACAGTAGGAAGAGAAAGTCTTCCTCCCAGATCTCAGGACCAAATTTTGATGTTGTGGCAGCCTTGTTAGGCACTACTCCTACTCACACCAAAAAATCCAGAACTACCTCCAGGATAGTGTCTGATGCTCATGGCCAACAATTCCTGGAGATAGCCAAGCCTAAGGTAGACAAACCTGAGCAAGATTTACAAGCATCTGACCTTAAACTCTCAAGAATTCCCATGGGAGAGTCTACCCCTGAAGGTGAGATCCACAATCTTCAGGAAACAGTCACTAGAGTCATTGGGAGGGTAGAGAAAGGGCAACAAACCATAGAGCAGTTGGAGGAGTAGGCCCAGATTCTCACAGGTTTTATTAAGTCACTGCTATCTAAAGATAAAGTTCTAGATCCTACCCCATTGACTACTCTTCCACCACCTGTAATTTTGAGCCAGGATGAAGTGCAGAGTATCAAAGACATGCACAATTATTCCGTCTATGGAAGGGCTATGGAGGCCATGGTGGATGATATGCTTGTTGCAGGATTGAATGTCATTGATGACGGCTTCAAACTCCACGGGAAGCTGAGCAATTTGCAACAGAAGCTCTCCTCCACTATTGGGAGCATAGATAAAGAACTCAAACTTTGGAGCAGTTGCATAGTAGACCTTCGCCTCATGGGACAAACAGATGAAAATATTTTGATGGCAAGCAAGGTCTTCGAGGATGCAAAGGATAATTTGTCAAAGTCCTGGGTCTACAGCATGGAATGGAAAATCAAGGTGCTGGAGGAGGCTTTGGGAGAGTTAAGAAATAGCTGGCAGAAGGGTGAGGCCTTCAAGACACTAGTTGTATCTGCCTTCAAGGATATACATTGCCATCTTCATGATGAGACTTCTGGTGTGCCTCTCTCTCTACAAGAAATCAAAGCTCAATTCAGAGCTTTTGTCAAAGGTGATCTGTTCAAGGAAAGTTCCATTTTTAAGGAAAGGATGAAAGAGATATGCTCTCTTCAATCTACTATAGAGGAAGCGAATAAATATTATCATACTCATGTCGAATTCAACACAGAAATGGAGAAGTGCCTCGGTTTTTGGACTCAGTCCACTACCAACACATTAGTCCCACGAGGCAGAGACATAGCAGAGGCATTGAAAAGATTCAGACAGCAGATCCTAAAGTCAGTGGGTCCCTCCCAGTCATGAACGCTTGTCTTCTTCTCCTATTTCTTCTCTTCTCTTCTCTTCCCTTCTTCATCCTGGATTTATTGTAATTAGTTGGGGTATTGCGATTAGCAGCCCTTTAACTAATCATTAGTTAAAAGAAGTAGTTACCAAAGAGCAACTAATTTGTAAACTATATAATGACCTCTCCTCGCTAGTTTTAGGTGGAGAACTTTGTTTATTTATAAAATGTAACGAAATCACTAAGAAATCAATACAGTAGGATTTACATTCTTTGTCTATCTGATTCCTTTTTATCATACGATGTCCGTTAAATATTGTTAGATCATTTATTTACAATATGCTGAGAAGCTTTGTATTCTTGTAGATGTTATTTATAGAACTGTGTGTCTATTCAAATTTCATCTTATTAACGTAAGTACAAATGATCTTATTCCAATCCATTGTAATCCTGCATGCATAAGGAATTATTCTGTCATCTATAATTCTGGATGGTGCATTTCTTCTTATTTCCACATTTTCATTCCTCTATCCTTTTGTAATTGGTAACCTATTTAGGAAACACTTTTATGATATCCAAGTTCCATAGTGAAACCATGCTTTGTATATGTGTAAATAGGTTCGTTTCTGAATAAGGGAACCTCTCCCATTAAAGTGGAGGGACTTCTTGTCCCCTGACTGTTGCTCTTCTTGAAGTTCCTTTTTGATGACCAGCAGCATCGTAACAACTCATAAGAAAGAAATGATGAAACCACCTAACTATGATGATAATAAGTCTCAATTATCAGTCTTTAAGACAAGGGGGCCTACTAGATTGTGAGTACGTACCATGCACACTTTCAACACTTGTGCTCCAGCATTGTAACCTAGTCGCAAAAGTAGAATACAAAAGTGGTGGACACGTAATATTTAGCGGTATCTATATATGTTGTTTCCTTTTTTTCCAAAAATGGGAAACAAGAAAACAAGGGTGTAGACCAAATGGTGTTGAAATAAACTTGGCTTTATTTTGGCAGATTTTCACCTTGTCTTAGGACAAGTGAAAAACTAGGACAAAATGACACTAAGTAGATTTCATGATGAAATATCATGTGGTTTCAACTTTAGATTATTTCTCTTGTTTGGAAAACAATAGTTTGAATCTAACAAATTTTTCACTTTGTGAGATCTCTCAAGTATAAAAACTAAGACAAAAACAAGGGCTCCAAGTTGGCAAGCTTCCTAGGTGGTTCTCTCTCTATGTGTCACAAGTTTACTTTTACGAGATCGATTTACCAAGGATTCCCAAGGAGTATCTTGAATTTACTTTACCCCCTTCTAATACAATGAGCAACTAGTGTGTTTAGTTGTATTATCACTGGAGTCTCAATGGAAATAAATTTGACTCTAATCTCACCAAGGCATATTAATCAAGTCGATAGTGTGGAGCACTTTCCTATTTCGTTCACAAGGTTCTCTCTTGCGTGAACTGCTTTAGGGTTCCTAGGAGCACTGTTAGGCCCTGGAATTGAAAAATTCCCAAAGCAGAAGGCTAATGCACGTGGAAGGCAATGTAAGTGGAAGGCACTCAGGGAAAATTACTCAAGTGAAGGGTTTAGGGGTGTGCGGGAAACAGAGCAAGGGTTTAAGAACTTATCCGTTTATGGTGTTATGGGGTCATATGAAGAACACGTGAGGCTTTGATAAGTGGATAAGGTTGTTACACAAACTAGAGGTGTAAGAAAATAATATTCCACAAGAAAGGATATAACAAGGGTAAGGAATCTTGATGATTACGGGTTAGAGCATAGAGGTTGTTATGGCTAGTTAGCATCTTCATGGCTTGGACACTCGAGTATGAAGGGGATGATGGAATTTTCCATGTAGGATTCTCTTGAGTAGCTTTGAGGTGAGAGGAAGGGAATATCACTCTATAAAAGAAGGTACCTGGATCAAGAGCAAGTGGTCGATTGGTGGTGTTTAGGTGGTTGATAATTGGTTAGGGTCTATTTTGGAGGTTTGTCATTGGTTCTATCTGTATGAATCTCAGGCATATGGTCTGTGAATTGAGTTGAATATAGAGATATGTTTAGGTGCTACTATTTTGGTCAATAACTCTCTGTGTAGAGTGGGAATTACATTTGTAGGGTTTAGTATAGTAACCATTGATAGATTTGACCTATTAATGGTCTTTATGATGTAATATGGCCGGTGTATGATCTATAAACTCTTAAACTTTGGAATCATCCATAAAATCACAAAAATAAGTGTTGATGTTCTACTTTCTATTAGAAAATGATAGAGATAGCTAGTGAATGAATGGTGCTTATGCTTAGAATCCACAATTACAGGAAAGGAAAGAATTTAAGCTCATAAATTCTAACAAATTTTATCTTGGAAACCTCCAGAGGAGGAAAAACCAATCAAGAAGGGAAATTGTTATTTCTTCCCACTTTTATTGGCCAATTCAAAATAACAAGTACAAAATTTACAATAAGTATGAAAGAGAAGTCGATAATATCTCACACTTCCTCCAAAATACTTGCTTGCTCTGTCTCAACACTCCTTTCTACTACAAAACACAATTCCAGCACTAAGAACTTCTTTCTCACTTGCTTTCATGCTTCGATGATCTTGTTCTCTTCTACAAAAATGTATTTATAGCCTTTCTCATGTCCTCCCATGCACTGGAGAATGGGAAAGGTCATGGAGGAGAAGAGACACAAACAACCTTTCAAATTTTGAGGTTTTTCATTTCATATTTTATTTTTTCTGATAGATCCATGATTGCCACCCAATGCAGACAGGCATTTCTGTAACCGCCACTCTGCATAGAGTGGCACTCCCGTTACTAAAAATACATAACCTCTGTATATTTATTTTCCTTCTTTGTACTGACTGATCGGATGAAGTAGAGTCATTTTAGATCCCTATGGATCACACCTCCCCTGCCTGGGAGGATTTTGGTCCCACAAAAGCTTAATGAGGGAGTAGATGAGGAAATAATTCCCTCACTTGCTCCTTCAAGTACCACCGGGCCTACCTTGGTGCCTTCCCTTTCAGTCCAATCTACCAAGACTCCTGCGGACCTCTCCTTGTCTCTTTGACTTTATGCTATATTACTACATCCTCCTCTAATTCACCTCATGAGTCCAAGATGCAATCCTCAATGGAAGGTAGCAACTGTAGTCCTTCATCTTCATCTAGCATGGATGGCTCATATAGGTGCAAGTTCTCACAATTTACTATAGAGTACATCCTCATAAATGATGGAAAATCAAGTCGAAAGGCATTTTCTCCAACCTGCTCCAATATGGTGAAGGGCCCATATCGTAGTGGCTTGAGATTTTGTGCTTGACCTTGTAGTCTCTCCTTGCTCAAGTAAAGCCAAAATATATCTCCAACATGAAGTTTATGTTCCCTCCTATGCTGATCGTGCCTAGCTTTGTACTTGGCTTGATATTTCTCTTGTTGTTCTTTGACTTTAAGATGGATTTTCCGGATCCTCTCAATAAATTTGTTTTCTCTAGTCACCGATGTGTCTCGTGTCTCCTCTTCATCCTGCTGCCCAACTATTATGTCCAGCATATTTGTAGGTAGATATCCCAAGCAAGCTTCAAATGATGACTTCATAGTGGATGCATGTACTACCTGGTTATAGGAATGTTGAATGTAGGCTAAGGACTCATCCCAAGTCCTTTGATATTTGTTGTTATACCCTCTGATCAACTGTACCAAAGTCCTATTTACCACCTCTGTCTATCCATCTATCTATGGATGGAAAGTTGTGCTCCTTTGTAACCTGGTATCCATCTTGTCCCACAAAGTAGTCCAAAACTTCCCTAAGAACCTGGAATCCCTATAAAAAACAATATACTTTGGCAAACCAAAATGCACCCATACATTAGCAAAGAAAAGATCTCTTATGTGGGAGGCCTAGACAACATGTCTACAACCAAATTTGTACTACCCTTCTTGTATTTGATCACTAGATGGAACTGTTGAAGGAACCCCATCCATTTGTAGTGCCTTGCCTGCTGCAATTTAGCTATGCTTGCAAATAATGGAGAGGTTTGTGGTCAGTGTGTAAAATAGTTTCTTTACCCAACAAATAATGCTTCCATTTTTTAATTACCTAAACTAGTGCATACATTTCCTTATCATATATTGAATATCCTTTGACTGTTGAAGTGAAAATTTCATAATGATAGCATACGGGTTTACCTCCTTAAAGCAACACTACACCCATAGTGTAATCACGGGCATCTGTCTCTACTTCAAAAGGCTGATGCAAACTAGGAAGAGCAAGTAATGGAGCATAACTAATCTTGTATTTCAATAACTCAAAGGATTTGTCTTGTTCCTTACCCCAGTTAAAACCCTTACTCTTTACGGCCATTGTGTGTAGAGGTGTTGTAATTGCGAAGAAGCCCCGAATGAACTTCTGCATGTACTATACTGCTCCCACAAAACTCCTAGTCTCTATGGCTCATGTTGGTGTTAGCTAATTAGTGATGACTTCCACCTTCTTTGGATCCACTCGTAGCTCTCCTCCTCCAACCACGTGCTCAAGATAGACAAGTGACTATTTGAAAAATTCACATTTCTTCATATTACAAAGCAATGATTTCTCGCTAAGAACTTGCAAGACTTGTTGTAAATGAGTTAGATGTTCTTTCGATGTGGCACTAAAAATCAATATATCGTCTAGATATATAATGACACATGAATCTATGAAATCCTGCAATACATCATTCATCATTCTCATAAATGTAGCGGGTGCATTACATAACCCAAAAGGAAGTACTAACCATTCATACAAATGTTGTTTTGTTTTGAAGGCAGTATTCCATATATCCTCCTCCTTCATTCTGACTTGGTGATAACCTGACTTGAGATCCAACCTCATGAATAATTTGGCATGTTGAAGCTGGTCTAAGAGATCATCTATGCGGGGAAGTGGATATTTGTTCGTTATGGTGATCTTGTTTAAAGCACGGTAGTCGATGCACATTCTCTAAGAACCATCCTTCTTTGGCACCATCACAATAAGAGAACCACATGGTGAGGTGCTTGGACATATCACCCCTTGGTCTAGTAGCTCCTGGAGTTGTTTCTTTACTTAATTAATCTCAAGCAAGGATTGTATATACAAATCTATGTTTGGTAGAGGGGACTCTGGCAATAGCTGAATCTCATGCTCTACTTCCTGTTTTGGTGGTAACCCACTAAGGAGCCTGAAATACTTCCTGAAAAGACTGAATAATACTATCCAAATCATGCTTTCCTGGGCTAGAAATATTTAAAACTTCTACCCCATCGTGTTTATCCTTTAACAAAAGTAAACAAAATTGATTATGATTTTCCTTAATAAGTCATTTTTCTTAGTTAGCACTCACCATAGTAACTCGTGTCTTACGTTGGTTTCTTGGATGTTGTAGCTGATCCCATCCTTCACTCATCTGTACCGGGTTTTCCCTTCTCATAAATATAGCATCCCTGATATACAAGTAAGGATTCCCGAATACAACATTAAAAGCATCAAGTGGAATAATGCTAGCTTCCAAAACATCAATATATTGGGAGTTTATCCCAAACTTGACCTTACATCTTCTTGTTACCTGAGTTTCAACACCCTTCTTCACCCAACCCAAAGGATAAGGGTGTGGGTGCTCATAAGTCTCAAGACCAATCTTCTTTACAACTACTTCAGAAATCAAGTTATATTGAGAACCGGTATCAACCAAAGCATTTACCTTAGTTCTCTTGATCTGGATTTTGATCTGGAATAGTCTACTCATCTCCTCTTCTTGGCTTTCCATGTTGGTGGTCATGCATCCAAGCCTTTCGTCTACATTAGATTCATCTTCGATTTCCACCTCCCCTTTTATTTTTATAGCTGTCATGGACTTCTTTGAGTCCTTGGTTCAGTTCTTCAGATTTAACTCCAGATGCAACTTCCAACATGTAGCATCAGTATGACCATTAATATCACTATTCTTGCAAAAATTATTGGGATCTTTACAAGTATTTAAAGTGGTGGCAGCTTGTTTACCTTTCCCTTTCCACTTACCCTTGTTACTTGTTTGCCCATACTCTTTTTTCTGCTGATTTGTCGACTACTTTTCCCTTGGCTCTACTTCCCCTTGCTTATTTTCATCATATATGTAGTATGCTTGCACACACGCCTCGTTGAGATCTTTGGGCTTGGTGGAGATGACTTTTCTTCAAAGGTGAGTGTGAATTCCTCCCAAATAATTAGTTAAAATATCCTCATCCTCCAAGTCCATGTTTAGCAACATGTCTTGCCTTCGAAACTCCGTAGTATAGTCCTGCACACTTTGACCATTGCTTTGTCTAAAATACTACCATTTAATCATTTGATCAGTCTTATGGCCAATAGGATAGAAGTTAGCTCTAAGTAATTCTTTAAATTCTTTCCAAGACTTCACAATAGGATGCTTCTTCTTTTCACAAGTGGTTAGATGGGTTTCCCACAAAACCAGAGCATGTACCTCCATTTTGACACGTGCAAAAGTTATCCTCTGTGCCTCAGTGACATTAAGGATGCTAAAGTAGACTTTCAACTATTTTAACCATTTATCAAGCAACTCTGCATCTACTTTTCCTTCAAAGCTTTTAGTATCAACTTTCGACTCAACTTCAAAAGGAGTATGATCAGATTTTACCTTTTATCTTACATTTCAAGTCTCTTCTTCATGCTCTTCCCCATAACTTTCCTCATGGTGGCTCCTTCCTATGCCAAATGTTTCAGCTAAGCCCTGAACCATTGAGTCCATGGATTCTTGCTTGACAGAAGTTGTCTTATAAAAATCGGCAAGCTCTTCTTTCCTTCTAAACATCCTATCCATCATGGTCTTCATCATCTCAATTCTACGGACCAAGTTCTCTTCCTCCATTTGTCCCCGAATTCTTTGTTTCCACTTCTTTGTAGAAATTTCTGGATCGCAAGGTAAAGCCTCTTCACCTTTAGATCTCGTCACTGTCATACAATTCTAAGAATGAATACCATAGTCCTGGATACTTATTAGTTTTGACACCAAAATGATCTGTAAACTCTTCAACTTTGGAATTATCCACATAATCACAAAAATAATTGTTGTTGTTCTAATTTCTATTATAAAATGATAGAGATATCTAGTAAATGAATTATGCTTATGCTTAGAATCCACAATTGCTGGAAAGGAAAGAATTTAAGCTCATAAACACCAACAAATTTTATCCTGGAAACCTCCAAAGGAGGAAAAACTAGTCGAGAAGGGAAATTGCTCTTTCTTCCCACTTTTATTCGCAAATTCAAAATAACAAGTACAAAATTTACAATAAGTATGAAAGAGAGGTAGATAATATCTCACGCTTCCTCCAAATACTTGTTTGTTCTTTCTCAACACTCCTTTCTACTACAAAACACAATTCCAGCACTAAGAACTTCTTTCTCACTTGCTTTCATGCTTTGATGATCTTTTTCTCTTCTACAAACAATTATTTATAACCTTTCTCATGTCCTCCCATGCACTGTAGAATGGGAAAGGTCATGGAGGAGAAGAGACATGAACAACCTTTTAAATTTTGAGGTTGTTCATTTCATATTTTATTTTCTATCTGAAAGAGCTAGGACCGCTACCCAATACAGACCGATGGTCCTAGGACGGCCGCCCTAGTTGGGTGGATGTTCTGTAGCCACTACTCTACCTGCATAGAGTGGCAGTCCTGTTACTAAAAAAATAGAACCTCCGTATATTTATTTTCCTTCTTCGTGTTGACTGATCTGATGAGGTAGAGTCATTTTAGATCCCTATGGATCAGTGTAAACTCCTTCTAAATTTATACATGAAGATCTATTATGTATATATTTTCTTTGAGTGTAAACCCTCATGTGATTCATCTTATTATAACTCATATCTGGTTCTTTATGGTTAATGTGATTCTTAATTCCCTATTATGGTGCATTTATACTTAGACCTAGTGCTCTGATTCAAGATCTAGAGTGAATATACATGGGTCTTTATTTATGCATTTGATCATTCATTAATGGTGAAAATTTCTTACAAATCTCACATAAAGGAGGAGATCGACACCCTTACATGCCTCGAGTGAGCACCCAGTGTTTACTGGATGATAAGTCGGTGTGCATGGGGTTTGAAATAAGTTTCTAAGGTTAACACTATAGTGACTACATTTTTGTTCCATTGTCAGGACCTCTTTTCGAAGATGTTGTGAGAATGGTGCATGATGATGGAGTGCTTGACCTTGGATAGTGTCAAAGCATGGCTTAAAATCATAGAAGAAGAGTTTTATCAGAGACATAACACTTGACCTGATTTTGGTGCACATAAATGGGTAGAAGAACACCTGTATCATGAGTTGTATGAGACCTTCTTTTGTTCTTTTCCAGTGGAGTTGTATGAATGGATTTTAGTCATATACATCTAGGTCAATTTATTACTATAGATCTCGTGTGTAGACCCAAGATGAATATCAGAGGCTACATGATGTGATCTGACTTAGACACATGTTGTTGATCATTGGCAGGAATAGAGTTTTGACCAGTTATACCTTGAAATACATTATTTACGTATTATTCTCTTGGAGATAATTGAGATTTTGAGTTACTAAGGGATCCTAGAGGATTATTTTTGCATGCTATCCCTTTATCTATAAATATCCTAGTTATTACCATGAGTTTGGAAGAATTTCATATAGCTAGATAAGATTCCTGCTGAGGCATGGGGTGGAAGCCAGTGTGGTAGGAAGATGGTGGATCCTTGCAGATGGAAAAGGAGAGGGAGGAAGAGATGCAACTCAAGTATAATGAAGCTCATGAAAGAGAGTTAATTTGAGGAACAATGTAAGGTTTTTGGAGTGATGTCAATTTAGAGGTATACATTGTGGGAAGGAATTGAGGTTCGCAGTAGAGGATGTGGGAGCTTGAGCAGTCTGTGCTACCCCATCCTTGGAAGTGCAAGGGAGAGATACCCCTTCGAGCTTTTGGTAAGAGTTTATCACTTTGAATAAAGGATAGCCATTAGACGTGCATCTTGAATTCACCTGGTGTCCAAGCCCTTAGCGCTTAGTTCCAATTTCTGAGGAAAACAAGATTCGAGTATTATAACCCATGGTGTTGATATTAGGTGGTGAACGAGTGACACCTTTTGAGGTATAATTTTTCATTTGGTACATCTATGGAAACACAATTCATTTTCTGATGTTTGGAGGTAATTTTTTCTGAAACATGACGTTTGGAAAAAGTATGGGTACACAAGGTTTGGGTATCATGTCTAGAAGTGGTGTGGGAAACACATATGGGAGTGGCACAGTATCACAAACTATTGGCACAAAAGTTTAGCATGACAGTGGGAATGCAAGGCGCAAGAACCATTCAAGGCCTTTACCAACTACAAAAGGGGTATTGAACATGAGCTGGATCTCCAAAGGGATTGGAGATCTAGGAGGATCTAGTGGATATGGACGAGTAGAGGCTGGTGGATCTAGTGGGTGGAGGAAAGAAAGGCACTGAAGGGAAACAAGGTTTTGGAGGACAAGGACCTCAACCACCTCAGCAGGTATTTTTTGAAATGTATTTAGACTTGTTTGACTACAAAGGTGTTGAGGATGTTACAGAGCATGTGTATAAATGTGAAGGTTATGGCATGTGAAGGGTGTCACTACCCCTAAGTGGAAGTGAAACTTCAGTTTTAAATGATGTTACAAGGGACACGTGCATAGCTGGTATAGGAAGTATGATCCACATCAGATGGTGGTGGATTACACCGCATTATGGAATGTAATTGCATTAGTTAGAATAGTTCTAAATCCCTAAGTTTGAATAGAAGAGCATCAAGTGTTGAAGGATATTTAACAAGGTAATTTGAAAAGTGTGTGAAATATGATGAAGCGGCTTTAAGACTCTTCTTGTCAAAATTGTCTTATGATATTGATCCTTCTCTAGCATGCTCAAGTGGTTTGTTAGAGGGTTGATATCAACTCAGTTGGAGAGGATCTTTCACATAGACCTTCACAGATCTGAGGTGAGGTTGTAGATGCTTCCTACAAGCATTGAAACTGTTGGGAAGGGTGGATACCGGAGTCAGTCCATTTCTTGAAGCTTAGATAGCTTTCCATGACAAAGTAGCTAGAGAAGCTGTCTGTGAACTCATTTTACCAAACTTGCAGTGTCCTATGGTGCACAAACTTAGAGGTGGATGGCGCATACAAATGACAGTGTGCCCTGGAGATCGGTGCGCATGCCATTTCAATGGACTATTAGATTTTCCATGAAGATCATGATGTAAGTAGGTGTCCACTACAGCACATGTGATCTGTAAGAATGTGTCTTGTTATTGAAAGATTTACACCTCTCTACTACTCATGACACTAAGGATTGTAGATTGATTGACTAAATACATGATGTCATTGATATTGGTGTGTGCCTAAACTAGCCTCGCAAGTAGATCCAAGGAACTGTGGTCATCATTATGAAGGGTGCACAGATGGAGGAGGTCACATGGAAGAGGCTTTCAGAGGAGTATTTTGAGGTCATGGAAATCATGGAGGGAGAAGTGAATTTCCACGTGGAACCTATTATAACTGTGGATCTACAGAGCATTACAAATGTGCGATTTTCTTGATCTTTTGCAATGCTCGTGGTGTGGAAAGAAGCAAAATTATGAAGAGTGCCTGGAATTATTTGAGCACATATGAGCCAGAATAAGAACCGAAAGGACAAAGGGCGCGGGGATGTAAGTATAAAGAAGTTTTGAGCCATAATGAATGTCACGGGTGGTGCGTGAATCTGAATTAGAACATGTATTGGTGACGACGCGAGTTGAAGGTTGCACATGCCAGGGAGATACTAAAGAAGAAGACCACTTGTTACAAGAGAAGAGGTGTATACGTGGGAAGTATCTAGACCCTGACTCATTAGAAGGAAGTGTATAAAGAGATTATGGAATTAATTAGAAACCTTTCAAGGGAAGATCTCAGTGCATGAAGGAGCAATCAATGAGAGTTTACGAACAGAAGGAAGATTGTTGAAGCTCCATCAGAAGGATATGGATGAGGTATAGGGAAGTGTGCAAAATGGTGTACGTAAGAGAATATCATTCATCTATTCCAAGGTAGAGTGGTTGATGGGAAAAATTATGTGTGCATTGAGGAGAGCGTGAGAGGAAGGTTCTGCATGCTAATCTTCCTCCCCACAGTCTCCACTATGATAAGGAGACTACCTTGAATGCAGCTGTATGGATTGGATGGCTTCTGAGAAATATTCTAATTGACACAGGTATGAAAGTCAATTTTCTCACTCTTAGATGCTTGGTATCAAATGAGAAGGCCCTCATTACAACCATACTTCAAATGTGTTGTATATGGCTAACAAAAAAAAGGAAATGCCCATTGGTGTATTGAAGGACATTGTCTATCACTATCTAAGGGGTGAAAGTTCATTGGGGATTTTGAGGTCTTAGCACTTGCTCCAGTGCAGACAACTTTGCAGTGTTACTTGGGTAGCCCTTGGTGCTATAAGAATAGATGTTGACCTATGGTTCAATAAAGGGTACATAAGATTTGAGAATAAGGAGGAAAGGGTAATCATGTCCCCTTGACCTGGATGGAAAGTCAAGCACCCTATACTGAGCCCTTGAGAGAATAAGTTCTTGACAAAATCTATGTGTGTTCTATCAGGGACCCTGACGTTGATTAATCCTACAAAAGAAGGGAGTTATTCAGTTTGAAGATTCTTAATCTATGAGTGATACCACTAGTGTAGCATGTGATAATTGGGCCCACGAGACTTATAAGTTAATTGAGTAATAATTGAGAGGATATGTTACAAGAGTAAAAAATGCACTTAGTCAAACACATGAGAAGAAAGAAGTTACCTAGCTATTTTGGGGGAGCCAACCCTAATATTTTCTTACGAGAAATGGAGACCCAATGGAAACGTGAGATCAAGAGAAGAAGTATGATTAACTATAACTTGAACGGGACCATAACACATTGGTTTCTGACACATCGCGATAACCTTTTAGAGTGGTGTGAAGTAAGAATCATGTTCTCTATTAGGTTTTCCTATACCAATGCACCCAAAATCATGCAAGACTATCATGGGAAGGATCCCTCTATTGGAACATAATGATTAAGTGGTCTGGCCAACCCTTAATGTATATGGGTCCATCATTGATAAATAGGTTAATATTTAATAATATGAAATATTTTATATTTCTATTATTAAATATGCTAACTTAGGTATATACTTTAGGTTAAATATTTAATATCATGAAATGATTATATTTCTAATATTAAATATTATAAACCTAGGTGTATGTGTCAACCATTTTAGGTTGAAAAGGTGGGTCGGGAGACATACCCAATCACCTTATCTAAAAAGGACTTTAGGTCCTCATTTGATATATTCGGGAAATATATCAAAGGTGTGCAAATAAGTGATTTGGTTTTACCCTTGGTAAATATGGTTTCAACGGAGGAGGTGATTTTACTGGATGTAAAATAAGTTCTCTGAAGTAAAAGGTTATTTTCAAAGTGGTTTTTACCCTATTAAGGTTTTCCACTATAAATATTGTGTCACATGTGTTATTTATTTCCTGTAAGTATTTTTTTATTTACTTATGTTATGATGTAATCTTTATTTAAATATTTATTGTTACATTATGTAATATGTAAGTTGATTAAATCCTTATTTATTTGAATCCTCAAATTCTAACATGGTAACAAATCGAGGTAAATTAAATAAATTAAGATCAAATTTTTTATTTAATTTGTATGGATTTTTTCAACCAACACGAAATGGTATTTAGAATTATTCGGTCTCCTTCAGGTTTTTTCCCCAATTTAGTTTGGCACTACATTTGTGTAATTAAACCTTCGGTAAAATGTTTTGTATTTTATTTATACATTTTGTAAATTATATGGAATTAATGTTTGTTTCGAGATTGATGTGTGCATAGATGAAAGGAGCTTCAAATATTTATCTGCGTGAAAATTACATACAGAAAAAGAAAGGATTTATGATTATATAAAATAATTTTCATGTTTTCTATAATTTCACATGTTTGCAGGTTAAATATTTTGGAAGGTAAATTCATACCCGTGTTCTTTGGACCCCTCTAAAAGGATTCGATTTTAAAAAATATAGTTTATAGTTAATCTATATCTATATCCTATATAATTTGAAAACTATATTATTATTTTTAAATAAAAATATATATAATATAGAATAAAGTTTATATAATAATTTATATAAACATCATATTAAAATTTATATAGTTTTGAAAAAAATATATATATTAAAAGCCTTAAACTATATTAAAATTACATGGGATTGAGGGAAGAGTCAACAGACCATATTCTAAGCCTAAATTTAAAACTTATAAATCTAGGCATATATAGTTTTTTTTTAAAAGTAACAAACCTAAGTTTGAATCATATTTTAGATATGTGGTTAGTTTAAACCACTTAAAATATAAATTTTATTAGATTTTATTTATATATGTTTTTAAAAAAAAACCTAAGTGTTTTTTTTTTTGTAAGGGGGCCCGTGTTTATTGTTTGGCCGTGAAGGAATTACTTTTTAAATCTTAATACTTATTAAATAAAACCTAGCATGTGTCCCTAACCATTTATATTATCCATGTAAGGGGGTGGCCCCATTCATTTATATCTTATAGTTAATAAAAACTATATAAATAAACATATTTAAAGGTTTTCTTTTATATAAGAGTGGTCGTAGAGAATAAAATGGGAATTAAAAAAAGACTAGTTTATTGGTGGCCCACATGAAATGTGATAAATATTTATTAAAATATTGGTAATTATAGCCACATAAAAGTTTTAAAGTTTTTAATTTGTAGGAATTATATAAAATATTTTACAATATTTTAATAGTTTTAAATGTGTGCTGGGTAAAATTAAGAGTGAATGAAGGGAGGAGACAAGGTACATGAAAATGGTCGGGTGAAATTACGTGTCCCCTTTGTAAAATATGCAGGTTAATCTATACTCTCATAAATCTACTTGCACCCGGTAAAATTCTTTTAGCCTCGTCTATGTCCTTTAAACCCCTTTAATAAGGGTTATGTGTTTTTATAGAAACAATATACTATAGTTTATAATTTTTATGAACTATATGTTGTTTTTTATTTACATTCCATAAATTATATACATTTTTTTTATAAAAAAGTGTATATATTTTTACATTATAAATTATAATAGGTTATTATAATGTGTTAAAATATAACCTCCCTAATATTATACAGAAGTAGAAATTCTGGAATTTCACATTCTAAAAATACACAGCAAGTTTTGGCTTCATTAAATTTGATGGTCAAATGACCGTCATGGTAAACCAAACACAAGACAATATGATGGTCATTTAGATGTCAAATTTAAGCTCGTAGGTTCTATAAACTTTAACTGTGTTAAAATTGACGATCAAATAACCGTCATGATAGATTAAAAAAACCATTATGATGGTCATTTAGACGTCAAATTTAAGTTGGATGGATTTTTGCCTACATTAATTTTTTTCATAAATTTGAGGTTGTTATACATTCTCATGGGTCTTGTCTTCACTTCTATATAGTCGGAAATATTTTTTATATAAATCTGGGGTATAATGCAGAGCCTTTTATATTGCAGGTTATTATTTTGATCATGGGAGGTTAATTAGTATGCATTGTAATGACATAATTAGTTATGATCAAATAGTTTCTTTAGATCTATAACATTTAGATCTGATTCTATTAAAATTATTTTTTTATTATCGATAAATATGTATCTAAGTCTATGGTACATTGTATATTATTATAGGGTGTGTTTTACAAGTTTAGGAAAACAATGGCATCCAACTATTTCTGTCTTGACAAAACTCAGATCCTGAATGAAACCAACTACAACATTTGGTTCAAAACAGAATTTATGGCGAGGAAACTCTGGAAGATTATTTCTGGATCTAAGGTTGCTCCCACCGGTCGTCAAACAACTGTAGATAACATGAATACATTTTTGCAACGAATGTAAGATGTTCTTTCTATAATTCTATGCAATGTGAACGATGAGTACCTTCTACACATTGGTGATATCGAACATCCGAAAGAGGTATGGACACAACTAGAATCTATGTATGAAGGATACTTGGTATATCAAGGATAGTAATGAGAGTATAATAGCTGAAGGATTTCAAAAGAATGGTCTGTATATTTTTGATGATTTTTCTTCTGCATCTTGTTTTATATCTCAGAGTTTGAATAATTCAAAACTATGACATGAAAGGTTATGACATGTTAATTATCAAAGCTTATATGAAATGTATAGATATAATCTAGTGAAATGTTTACATGTGTTATCTTCTTCTCTTGAAGTTACTTCATTAAATGCTTATAAATGATTGTTTTGATTTAGTAAATGGTCATAATGATGTTTTGATGTTATAGATGTTTTTTAAACTCTTAACTTCGTAGATAAGAAATTAAATTGTGCTCAATCTATGTTAGAAATTTTAAATCCTATTAACCTTAGGAAAATAACCAAAAGCCATCATATATACCATGCATTAATTACCTTGCATGAACCTGAGCCGTAAAGTATTATAGGGTCTAGGTGGATATACAAAGTAAAATATAATGGTGATGGTAGTATTAACAAACATAAAGCTAGACTTGTTGCTAGAAGTTTCACTCAGAAACCTGATATTGATTATGTTGAGACATTTTCTATAGCTAAAATGAGTACTGTTAGGGCCTTATTTGCAATTGTCACTCAATTTAGGTGGGAAATCCACCAAATGGATAAGAAAAATACTTTTTTGAATTGAGATTTAAAAGAAAAAGTTTATATGTTTTAACCTAAAGGATTTGAAGAAACTGGTAAAGAAAACTATGTTTGTAAGTTGAGAAATCCTTGTATGGTTTAAAACAAGCTCTTAGAGCTTGATATGTGAAAATTGTTTCTTTCTTTAAACTGTTAGGTTTTGTTAATTGTTCTTCTAACAATGATATATTTATTAAGCAATAAGGCTCGCATATTATCATTATATGTATATATGTTGATGATTTGCTTATGTCTAGTAACAATTCTGATATAATTCATAGGATTAAAGAGAAATTGAAGCAGTACTTTGAAATGATTGAGTTAGGTCTCTCACATCATGTTATTTATATGATTGTATTTCATTCTATTGTTATTTTTCAAAATATAATATGTAACCATTGTATTGAAAAAGTTTCTTATGATTGATTGGAAACCATTTTCTACTTCAATGGAAGTTGAAATAAATATTGATTCTAAATCTGCATGTGAAAAGGTTTGATCCTATTTTATATACATTGTTAGTTGATAGTTTGATTTATTTAACTATAACTAGATCATATATTTCTTATACAGTAGGAATTATTTCAAGGTTTATGTAGGAGCCTTTTTTTGAGATCATTGGAATCTTGTAAAAAGATTTTTTAGATATTTGAAAGGAACAATCAGTTATGGGTTGCATTATAATAAGAATGAAAATGTTATCTTATACGGATTTTGTGATTCTAACCATACTGATGTTGTGTTATAAAATATACTACATATGTGTTCATTTTTTTGGTGTATGAACCATTACTTAAAACAAAAAATACAATCAATAATCTTCATTTCTTCTACTGAGGTAGAGAAGTACAATAGAAGAAGTAAAGAAGACATGTGGCTGCAATGACTATTGGTAGAAATACACATGGAAGTTAAAGGAAGTATTTATCTTCTATGTGGTGGTCAGAGTTGTATTACTCTTGATTAAGAATTTAGTTCAACATCAGAAGATGAAGAATATTGAGATACATATATGCTTCACCCATGAGAAGGTGCAAAGTGATGAGATAAATCTTAAATTCATGTTGACTAAAGAGCAAGTTGCTGACATATTCACAAAGTCCCTGAGTGTTGCAAAGTTTTGTCACTTTCGTGAAAATCTTGGATTGTCAAAGTTGCTATTAAGGGGGAATGTGCATGACAATGTCACCTCCTAATAGAATTTAGTTTTTGTAAAGAGACCTTTGGGAATTTGTAAAATACCTTCAGGAAAGTGTAAAAAAAAGACCTTAGGGCAAGTGTAAAAAGACCTTCGGGCATGTATAGCTCCTCATATTCTTTTTTAGAAAGAAGTGTAGAAAGATGTTAAAGGTAGTCTTTAGTAAACTCTTTAGTGCTATTGAGTTTACTGGTAAACATCTAGTACAAGCATATTGTTAAGGAGGTCCTTGGCTGTAAAAGGCTCCTATATGCTTGGATTCAATAACCTTTTAAGAGAATCTGTGAGAACATGTAAAATTCACAAATCATACTTAGCCACTGATCATGGGATGATATTTGGGATTACAAATCATTTTGTACCAAAAGATAAATTGAGTATGATGAAGGTGATATAATTCCTTCAACCGATATGCTAGTCTAAAACCTTTATGGTTTGAGGATTGTAAATCCTGTAGTGTACCATGGGCAGGTAATTTATTAGCATATGTTATATTATCCCACTTAACATTAAGGGGTAGTGTTGGAACATAATGATTAAGTGGTCTGGCCAACCCCTAATGTATATGGGTTCATCACTAATATATAGGTTAATATTTAATAATATAAAATATTTATATTTCTATTATTAAATATGTTAACCTAGGTATATACTTTAGCTTAAATATTTAATATCATGAAATGATTATATTTCTAATATTAAATATTATAAACCTAGGTGTATGTGTCAACCATTTTAGGTTGAAAAAGTGGGTCAGGAGACATACCCGATCACCTTATATAAAAAGGACTGTAGGTCTTCATTTGATATAATCGGGAAATATATCAAATGTGTGCAAATCAAGTGATTTGGTTTTACCCTTGGTACATAGGGTTTCAAATGAGGAGGTGATCTTACTGGATGTAAAATAAATTCTCTGAAGTAAAAGGTTATTTTCAAAGTGGTTTTATCCTATTAGGGTTTTCCACTATAAATACTATGTCACCTGTGTTATTTATTTCTTGTAAGTATTTCTTTATTTACTTATGTTATGATGTAATCTTTATTTAAATATTTATTGTAATATTATGTAATATGTAAGTTGATTGAATCCGTATTTATTATAATCTTAAAATTCTAACACAAGTTACACTAGGGAAGGCAAACTTGATGCTTTCCTACGAGAAATGGATACCTAGTGGAAATGTGAGATCAAAAGGATAAGTATGCTTATCTATACTTTTTGAGGTACCGCAACACATTAATGGGTGACCCTCGAGATAATCTTCTAGAGTGGCACGAGATGAGATTCATGTTCTCCGTTAGGTTCCTCTGAAGCAATGCACCTACTATTATACAAGACTATCATGAAAAGGAACCCACTTCGTTTCATGTCCAAGCATGTGAGAAGACATGGATGGAAAGCAAGGAATCCCTACTACCATCAGTATGGGTGCATAATCTTTATTCGACCTTACAAGGTGTAGTCATTTTTGCACCCACCAAGAACAAGGGAACCTCATGCTCGTCAACCTATCACCCAGCGGGCACTGGGCGCTCACCCGAGGCGTGCGAGAGGGAGCCGAGTCTCTCTTTTATGTGAGTTCAGTGGAAGGCATACTTCATGATCTTGAATTAGTGATTTAAAAGAAATGAAGAAAATCTATAGAGCTTAGAATGGCTTTTATACCCCTTCAGTCATAACAAAAACAAAGTGTGCAACAGAATTACTAGAACTAGGAATTTGTAAACCCACAAATAAACTTAACATTCAAGTAAGATTAATGATTATATAAGATCAAAAGGATAGTAGAAACATGCAAGTAATACAGAGAAAGGATCTTAACGCAATTGTCCTGGTAACCTTTCATGTTCATTTTTATCATTACTTATAAAATATTACAAAAGGGAGACCGTAGTCATGCGCCATATCTAGATCCATACATGAATGCTCACAAAAAAAAAAATTCATTCCCCATTCCTATATTACATTTTTCCTATAATCATCTACCCATTTTTATCCCATATTTCTCACAATAATTCTGCAGAGCTCCGCTACCTCACTTGTGTCTCTGTTCTTTGCCAAGGGCACACGTATAAATAGGCATCTGATCTCTAACAAACTCTTCTGCAACCTCAAATCTGGCCCCAAGTGTCAAGGTGTGGGTCGCCCTAGGCGCATGCCTCTCCATGTCATGATTAAATTTTTGGATCTTCTTATCGCAAGGTATATTCCTTCCAGGACACCCTGTTACCAGGCTGGAACCTTATCCAAATGGAACACATTCTTCATGTGTCCTGCCCAAAAGGCCGAAAATGGCTAAGTCCCGAATTGTGTTTCGCAGGCATGCATCCTTGGTTCTCTAAGAACCCTTTTCAAATTTTGCCTTGCGCACCTTCACTTGTGTGTTTCCTCTGGCCATGCGCGCCTACACGCCTTTAAGATTTGTAAGCTATATTAGGGTCCCAACATTACCCCACACTTCACCTGTTCTCTGCCCTCGGGAACCTTTTCAAAGAATGCAGTACAAAAATGCAAGGCCTTGCCTTGGAAAAGAATGGAGGGAAAGAATAAAGAATGGGGGAGAGAAAGAATAGAGGGAAAACTGCCTAAAGAAGAAGAAGGGGAAAATTTTTCCGCAGGTTGGCCTCCAATGTATTCCAAGCGCTGACTTCATCCTGCACTTTTGTGTAAAGGTCGTCAACCAATGTGCTCACCTCGTCGAAGGTTAAACCTTCCCCTTTTGTATTAATGGTCTCCACTACAGTCTCCAGTTCCTTCACGTAATCTTCCAGGGCATCCATCTTACTTGTAATGACCTTGTAGAGCTCTTTTAGCAGGGTTTGATTGAGACTCACAGGTTCTCAATAGCTTTAGAATTCTTTTCCACCTCGGCTAGGATCTTTTCTCACTCAGCTCTATTGCCCTTATTCTTCTATCTGAATTCTTTTAGGTTGGCCTCATTGCTAGCAAGCAGCATGCTTGTCACCTTGTCTTGATTTGCGTAATGGTCATAAGTGACCCCCACAGTTTGTGCAGCTACTTTTACATCAGCAAGCACCTTGTTTTATTCAACCACGAGTGCGACAACCTTCAACTTGTCTTCCTTCTCTAAGCGTGCAGCTACCGACTCCAAGGCCAAAGGTTTCCTTTCCATGGTGAGGATCCAAGTCAAGTCCTCTAGACACTCCAGGGAGGATCTATACTTTTACGCTGGAGGGTTAAGGTCTGGGTGCTTCGTGATAATCACTTGGGAGATGAGCTCCACCTTCTTGGAAACTTCACGTACCCTGGCCTTTTCCTCCTAAAGCTCCCTCTATAGTTGAGCACTGATTAGTTTCTCAAGGCTGAGGTCCTTTGTTAGCTTCACTACTTCTTCCTTCCTCTTCTCCAACAGGTCCTCTAAGACTTTAACCCTGTCATTCTAGCAGAAGAGCCTAGCCTCGATTTCCATGGAGACTTTTTTGAGTGCGTTACACACTTTCTCATCTGATAGTTGTTGTGTGTTTACAATGGGGTTGTCCCCCTTTGCCTCAGACAGCACTAGTACTGCTCCTTGGTTAACCTTGAACTCAAGCTCATCGAGGTGGGAGTCGAATGCCCATGATAGCATCTTCCTCGTGCACGGGTATCCACCCTCAGGATCAAAGGACTCCATGGCAGTGAGCTCCTTGGTGGGCACAGTACTCTGGAAACACGCGTGTAAAACTTTGTTGGGGTCATCAATATATCCCATCGTTATTCTTCCCCCTTCCGCGCGTTTACTTCCCATGTGCATGCCCTTGGGAATAGTTACTAAAAGAGTTGGGCCTTTTGTGCTACCCACACTCTTCTCCCTCTGCTCTTCTTTGAATTCACCGAGTACGAGCTCCGCGCTGCACTCCAACACCTCTTCGACCAAGGTATTGATTATCTTCTATGGCTCTCTTGTCGCTTTCTCATTCACCTCCTCCTGAGTGAGCTTGGGCATATCTAGCCCCTTAGTACTTGCCCCTTCACTCCTTTCCTCACTCAGTGTGCCTTCCTCTTCTTGGGTGCCCTTCCTCCTTACAAAGATGAAAGCATCATTTGTATCTTCTGCTCCTTCTTCCCCTGAATCGTGGACATCAATCGGCTCCTAATCCACCTCCAACTCTCCCTCTTCATCATCATCCTTCTCACCTATATAGGCGTTCGGGTCATCTGTATCTTCATACTC
This sequence comes from Taxus chinensis, assembly GCA_019776745.2. Classification (NCBI taxonomy): domain Eukaryota; kingdom Viridiplantae; phylum Streptophyta; class Pinopsida; order Cupressales; family Taxaceae; genus Taxus; species Taxus chinensis. The sequence goes on from CM034148.1 coordinate 22,284,600, forward strand.
TTGTTCTTCCATCCCCTTTTCTTCTGTTGCTTCTGAAAATTCTGGGGTTGGGGATGCGGTCTTCTCTTCATCTAAGGGTTCCTCAGGGGATGGTGGCTTCGTAGGTTCTGGGGTCTTCTCCCTAACCATTGTTCTTCTCTTCTTCCGGACGTAGGTACTCAGCCCCACGGTATCTACATTTTGTTTCCCCACCGCCCTTTGTTCCTCTGTCTCTTCTCTCTCCTTGCACTTTGGTGGGCTTCTTCCTACCAATAGGGTCGTCCGGGATGGATATTTCATTTTCCACGTACGTGCCCTTTTCAAATTTTGGCCTTATGTGCAGGTAGATCCTAGCAGCATTGCTCCCAGCAATAGGTAAGGTCAAAGGCCTTACAATATGCACATCCTATGACACATATCTTTCAACGTACGCATGCTTCTCTAGGTAGACCAGCTTCTTTCTCATCTCCTTGTGCTCTCTGTCAAGGGTGGACAACTCCAGGTTTAATTTCTTCGATTCCTTGTATCTGTTTACCCCTGCTTGGAAAAATTGGGTAGTAAATGAGAATGGGAGTTTGCACCAAGGACTCCAACTTCCATCCACCAAAATGAACCTACCAATGCAGAAGTGCTGGTAGACCGCAAACTCTACTTCTCCTTCGGTCACTGTGGGGAGTTGTTTAGGAATCCATCATTCAGCCCCGAATGCATTCCTAAGGCACGTATACCATTTGTCTAAACGTGCCTTGTGTACCCCTGTCATTGATTCACATGTGTATTTCTGAAACCTCTCCGTGGGTGAAGGGTCTTCAGCAGGGTACTCCCACATGAATTTATCAGATGCATCTGGCACCCTGATTTCTGAGAACATAATTGTCAACAGAATGTTTCCAAAAAGGATTTTTCCTCCTTTCTCCGCATTGCTTATGATTTCGTCTACTATGTACTGGGAGATGTTGTATACGGTGCCTTCCATGACCTTCTTGCAGACATTCAGCCAGGGCTTTCTCACCTGGGTCCACCTTTCTTGTCCATTCAGCTTGGAGACAAGGTGCATGGCCATCTTCATCACCGGATCACTGATATCCAAGATGTCGTAGTACCTTGATCCCTTCTTCAATTCCTGGGATGCTATGGTTTCTTTAATTACCTCCTCATCCTAGAGGTCATCTATGAGCATGTCCCCTACACAGTTTAGGCCTGTGAAGTGTGAAATTAACTGGGGAGTTATGCACATTTTGTGCCCTGCAAAGTAGAAGAAGTCTTCGTGCACGCATGTCATCAACCATTGGTACAAGCAATCAGGCTTCCCGAAATATGGAAACTCGTAAAGTTGGAGAAGCCCTACCTTCTCCATTTTCACCTTGACCACGTCGTTATAGATTGGCAACCCATCAGGTGTTCATTTATTTGTGGGGCGCACTAGCTCCAACACCATTTCCTTTGTGATTATGCTTGACCGGTGATTATAGTCGATCACGGTCATCTGTCTTATGTGGGACTCCCACTCTTGCCCTAGCAAAACCCCATCTGGGTATTACATCTCCGAATACCATTCTTCGTTCGTATCCAAGGGTATTTCCTCTTGTTTCTTCTTCCCTTTTCCTTTACCCTTTCCCTTCTTGGATTGTTCTGTAGGTTTACCTACTGGTTTTGTGGCCATCATTGTACCCTTTGCTTTCATTCTAGGTTAACTTGTGAGTTTGTTTGAAAGTTTTCCTTGCACGCCCTGTGCCCTAGAACACAAACCCTAATCTCAAATTTCCCTCCTTCGATCACGGAGCTTCTTCACAACGTTCCTCACACCCATGAATCACTTCTGCTCTAGTTTGTAGATCTAACAAACTGATTGCGCATACATTTTTGGGATTTTCCTTTGCACGAGTCAGTTCTCAAAACCCTAGCTCATGAAAGAAAATTGCTCTTCTTGTTTTCGTAAAGTAAAATAATGAACTGCCCATTCTTGTATTTATAGCTTTTTCCACTTTTACGCATTTAAGGCTAGGCTAGCTACCACCGTATGACAATGTTTAATGTGGAATTTTCAAACAAAACTTGACTTCAGCACTTCTCCTTTGCACCCAATCCTTGCGTGAAACACGAACCCAACGTTTTCCACCCACACCCAATCCTTGCGCGAATATGTTTCCACCCTTCTAGCATGAAAACAACCCATCTTGACAGAATACTCTTGCGCATGTGTTACCAATGCCAAAGGCACTTCTTCCATCCTCATGATTCTTGCTTTCACCTACCTCTTGTTTTTGCACTTTTTCTCCTTTGTACGTGGATTTCCAATGTAACCTTATCTTGCCACCTATCTGCCTTCTTTTCTCCTAATGCATCTTTTTAACCGGGCCAATTCAAACGGTCTACCAACCCAATCCTCCTGCAGAATAACTCCATGCCTCTCTTTATCACCTCACCCCACACTAAAACGATGTGTGGTCCTCTATGCATTCATAAGTCAAAAAGTAATAAGGTTACCGGTGCCCAAGGTGCAAAACAAAACAACAACGTGAAAGGGAAATACAAGAAAGGAAAAGCATAAAAGGAAATTCTAAGCTAACTGGAAAAACTACCTTATTTACAAACACCAAGAAGCATTATTTATAGTAGGGCTTCAGCCTACTCCCATTGAAGTGTCCAGGTAATTTTGTTCCATCCAGCGCTTGTAACTGGCATGCACCCAAATCAAGGATGTATGAAATTACATAAGGACCCAACCAATGCACCTTCAACTTTCCAAGATGGCGTAGAAATTTTGAATCATATAGCAATACCATCTGGCCAACCTCAAACTGTTTGTTCTTAATATGGTGGTCATGCCATGCCTTTTGCTTTTCCTTCTCAGTTGTTTGGCTCCATCTTGCTAGTGAGTGCCTTTCATCCAACTTTATCAATTCATCAATTCTTTCTTCCAGTGCTTGCTTGTCATCCAACCCTCCTGTGCGCGCTATACACAGAGATGGTAGCATGAATTCCACTGGTAAAACTACTTCCACGCCAAACACCAGTTGAAATGGTGTGGCCTTGTTCAATCTTTTATACATTGTTCTGTATGCCCAAAGAACTGCTGACACCTTGTCATCCCAATCCTACCTACCCACATCACATATCTTAGTCAATGTGTGACTAAGGATTTTGTTGAATGCCTCTACAGTCCCATTTTCCTGAGGGTGATAAGGGGTAGTCTTGTGATGGGCTACCATGAATTCTGCCAATAGAATCCTAATGGTTTCATTTAAGAAGTGAGTGCCCCTATCACTTGTTAAACTTAATGGGCACCCATACCTGCTGATAATGTTTTCCCACAAAAATCTAGCAGTTGTGGCTACGGTGCAATCCTTAGTGGGTGCAGCCTCTACCCACCTTGTCAGATAATCAGTACATGTAATGATATACCGTGAGTTAGTCCTTCACACAACTGGTGAGATTGGTCTGACAAAATCTATTGCCCATTTCTCAAAAGGTTCCACGCTGGTGATGGGGCACAAGGGCATCTCATCCCTTCTCCTCAGTTTTCCAAGGAGCTGGCAGTGGTCACAGGCCTTGCAAAACTCAATGCAATCCTAGTGAATCATCTCCCACCATAGTCCAGCAACTAGGATCTTATGCGCGGTTGCATTCCCCACATAGTGTCCTCCAACAATCCCACCATGGGCTTCTTCTATTATGGCCATGTGTTCATGTTCTAAAACACACCGGCGCAAAACCTCATCATGGCCCATTTTATACAAATCCCCATTGATCAACATGAAGGGTGTGGCACGTATGGCTAACCTTTTCCTTTCCAGAGCATTCATCCCTTCGGGTGCCACACCTTCCTTGAGAAAAACAACAATGTCTTCTAATTCTGAGGGTGCACACCACAACCTGAATAGTTGCACATCCGGCATGGTTTCCTTGATACTTTGCACGTCCTCTCCCGAATCAATCCTTGATAAATGATCCAGCCCACAATTGTTCTTTCCCAGTTTTACCACCACTTTGAATTCAAATTCCTAAAATAAAAGTACCCAATGACATATGCACCCTTGCAACACTGCTTTGTTTACTAGATACTTCAAGGCCATATGGTCAGTGTAGAATATGAAGGGAGTCACCAGTAGATATTGTCTAAATTTGTGGAGCACGTAGATCATTGACAATGCCTTGTGCTCGGTCGTTGTATAATTTTGTTCTGCTGGTGTCAACTTTCTACTTGCAAAACACAAGGGATGATCAACAATCCCCTCTCCTGGTTGAGAAAGAATGGCTCCCATTACTGTACTAGAGGCATCCACGTGGACATGGAAAGGTTTATCCCATGATGGGAATCATAGAATAGGTGCAGTGATAAGCCTTTCTTTTAGAGTGTCAAATGTCATATGTTGTGCTTCTCCCCACTGAAAGGCACTCTTATGTCTGAGCAATACTTCCAAAGGCGCGGTGATCTTGGCATATTCCTTAATGAACTTTCTGTAGTACCTAGTGTGTCCAAGAAATCTGTGCATGGCACTTTGGCTGGTGGGCTCCCCTAATCCCACAATAACTACAACTTTTGTGGGATCCACCAATAAGCCCTCTTTGCATATGATATTCCCTAACAGTGTTCCAAAAGGAGTTGCAAAGATACATTTCTTGATGTTGAGGGAAATCCTCAACTACCGACATCTTTCAAACATCAATCTCAAGTTATCACAATGGTCCCTTACCAATCCATACACTATCCAATCATCCAAATATACTTGAAGGAACTTGTGGATGAAGTCCTTAAATGCTTGTACCACTATGCGCAAAAATACAGCGGGCGCATTCCTCAATCCAAAGGGCATGACCATGTATGCAAAGCTTCCCCACTCAGTGGCAAACGTTTTCTTTTCTTGGTCTTCCTTGGCAATCCTTACTTGGTGATATCCCGAGAATCCATCCGTAAAGGAATAGACCTCGTGCCCAGCAACTCCTTCCAAAATCTCTTCAGTGAAGGGGGTGGGAAAAGGATCTATGATACAAACAGCATTCAATTCCCTGTAATCCATGCATATCCTAATCTACCCATCCTTCTTTATGTTGATCACCATTGGACTTATCCATTCTGATTCCTCCACAGCCTCAATGATACCGGATGCTATCATTTTGTCTAGCTCTTCTTTAACCCTTACGCGCATGTTGGGATTCATCCTGTAAGGCCTCTTCCTGACCAGTGGCACACATCTTTCAACTTTATCCTCATTTCCCCAATGAATGGTGGATTCCTTTAACTCATGGTATCCGCGTGGGAATAAATCCTCAAATTCATGCAAGAGATCGATGATATTTGATACTTCCTTGTCCGACCAGTAGTCCCCAATGATAGCTTCCTTGGGCTCCTTCTCCGAGCCGATGTTAACTTTCTTGGTTTTGAGTGGTTCATGATATGCACGCGTGCATGCATCCACACTGTCAACTACCTCATACGTCCCAACCAAATGGTCGACATTTAGGTTCTCCATCTCCTCTCCATCAATAACATATACCATCTTTCCTTTCTCCTTTTCAGTACACACGCACTCGAATTGTAGGTCTTCTGGTTCCTCCTCTTCGAACCGCACTTCCAAGCTAGGTCCACCAAGTAAGTTTACTAATCTATCTTCTGCCATGGCACAATCCCCCAGAGTGAGTCATTTGATAGTCTGCAACGCCTCATCAACCAGTTGCATGGTACTTCAGTACTCGAATGTGTGAACCAGGTCAGCCACTAATTCCTTCCAATTTCCCGTTTGGTGGCGAGTTTCAGAATGGATGTACCAAGCGCGCGTGTAACCTTGTAGTGTTGAATACAGCTTGTGCACCCAAAGGGAGGGTGGTAAAGCTTCCGTGCCTTCTCCCCAAACCCTCTCACATGCCTGGATGTGGGAAGAGGTGGGTCCATTACCATTGTAATCCTTGATAGCGGTGGGTATGTTGCTCTTCGAGAATCAGACAGTGAGCACAATTCTAACTTTGCGCCATTCCAACAAGTTTTCACTATGCGTGGCCCACCACCTCACTGTTGTGCCTATCAAAACATAACCTAGCATACCTCATCACTCATCCTCCCTCCATTGAGCTTCTATTTCTCTTAAAAATACCTCAGGGTATGCATCCCCAGAATACTTGGTTATTGCCTTTCCTCCCAGGCACCGAACTGTACACGTCGTTGTTACCTTGGTCATTGATCCTTTCAGATGTCACCTAATCATTTCATAAGTCCCATGCACCCAATTATCACATGCTATACTGGTAGTATCACTAACAGATTGAGCATCATCAAACTGGATGACTCCTTCTGTAGGGTGGATGGTCTCTAGATCTCTTATGGAGCACACATATATTATGTCCAGGACTTCCTCTCCAAGGGGTTTAGTATAGGGTGTGGACTTTCCATCAGCAAGTGGTATAATCACCCTCTCTTCCTTGTTTTCAAAGCTTATGTACCCCTTGTTAAACCGAAGATATGAATTATTCTTATAGCACCACCTCGGCAAGCGCCAAGACTTCAAAATCCCCAGTGAACCTAGTCCCTTGAATGGTAATGGCCGCATCCTTCAAGACACCTATGGGCATTGCCTTTGTCTTATTTGCCATATACAACACATTTGAAGATGGTTGTAATGCAGGTCTTCCCATTTGATGTCAGGCATCCAGAGTGAGAACATTAACCTCCGCACCTGTGTCAATGAGGATGTTGCTAAGCAGCCATCCATCCACTACTGTGTTCAAGGTGATTTCTTTGTCATAATCAAGGCTGTGAGGTGGGAGGTTTGCATGCAGGATCTACCTTTCATGTTCTTCCCCAATGCGTGGCACCTTTTCTCTCAACCATGCTCCTAGTAGGGGAATAATATTCTCCTGCCTCAGCAGTTTACACACCTCCTTAACCTCATCCAAGTCATCCTTTGGTGCTTCTACTAGTCTTCTTTGCTCATCTTTTCTAGTTTGCTCTTTTAAGCACTGTATCTCCCCTTGTAAACTCTAAATTACGTCCATGGTTTCCTCATAGACTTCTTTCTAGTGAGCCACGTTTGGATACTTCCCGTGTACTATTTCTTCCCTCAAAACCAAAGGTCTCTACCTAGGCACTTCCATTGTGCACGTGGACTCCACCCTTGCTGTTACCATAACAGGCTCTAGTTCTGATTCACGTATTACTTGCGGGATCCATTGCACGTCAGCCTTCTTAATACTCACCATGGCAGCGCCCTTATCCTTCCGGTACTGCTGACTCATATGTTCATATAACTCTAGGCACTCTTCGTACTTATGTTTTTTTCCACACCAGGAGCATTGTAGAAGATCTGGACATTCACACTTATAATGGTCTGTGGCTCCACAATTAAAGCATGTTCCATGCGGGAACTCACTTCTTCCCCTGCGGTTACCATGACCACAAAATCCCCCGTGAAACCCTCTTCCACATGCACCTCCATCCCCACGCTCTTCATAATGATGTTCATATCCTTTACAACTACTGGTAATGCCAGTCTGGTGCACACCAAGATCAATTACCTCATGGATCTGGTCAATCAATATATAATCCTTGGTGTCATGTGTAGTTAAGGTACATATCTTACAATAACAAGACACATTTTTATGGATCGTGTGCTACAACAAGGGGCACATAATTGCATCATGGTCCCTGTGACATATTTTTCAATTTACTGCTACGACACATACCACCTTCTGAGTACATATCCCACCAATATCCTTTGTGTGCCCTTCTACATTACAATCCATGCACCACATCCTATCGTGAATCTCAAGAACTGTGTTGGCAGATAATTTCTCCAATTGCTTAGCCATGGCAGTGATCTAAGCCTCAAGAAATGGGCTAACACCAGTGTCAACACTACCAACTGCCTTAGCACACAACACAACTTCCAATGACTTCGTGTGAGTCTGTGAATGTTTTGTGAGATAAGGCCCTCCTAAAGGGTGTGATCAACCCTCTGAAAAACCACTGAGCATGTTGTGAAGGGTGGATATCATAAGATAGTTTAGACAATAGAGTTTTAAAGCATGCACATCATATTCCTCGCACGCTCTCTACCATTCCATGCTAGATTTCTTTGAGAGAGATGATGCTCTTTTGTTAAAACTTAGGTATGTGGAATTATGCCAAGAACACATTTCTTAGAGTGGTATAATCCACAACAGTCTAATGAGAGTCATACTTTCTATACCAACTATGCACACATCCTTGTAAAGTTGTCATCAAATCAACTGGCCTTTTGATCCTGGGTCGTGATCCCCTTCATGTGCCATAGCAACTCGCACTTATGCACATGATCTGTGGCATATTCTATCCCACTGTAATCTGGTAAGTGTAGAGACATCTCAAAAAATACTTGAGGAGGTGGCTGAGGTCCTTGTCCTCCCAATCTAGTCCCTTGGTTTCCTCTGGTGTTTCCTCCTCCTGCCGGACCCACTAGATCCTCAGCCACCAGCTTCACCACTTCTACCTCCAGATCCTCCTGTGTTAGGTATAAGGCCTATGTTTGTCATGTCAAATGCTCCTATCATCCCACTAAATTGTGTGTTGATAGTTTATGAACTAGTGCCACTCCCAATCATATTTCCTCCACCACTTCCTAACGCGCTTCCAAAACTAGCTATATATGTGCCTTGTCCAAACACTACACCAAATACTAGAATAGTGTGTGAAGCCATAGAAGTATGAAATGAGAAATTGTATCTTCTGGGTGCTAATCGGTTGCCTCCACTAATATCAAATAGATCAACTGTACTTTTCCCTTGTTCAAACAAACCAAGCACCAAGGTTTGGTCACTAGGTGGGGTCAGATATGCATCAACAACTCTTCTTTCTCTATGCGATAGACTCATCAGAATCCGCAAGGTTTTCTCTTCCGTGCTTACCAAGATGGGGGTACCAGAGACTGTTTGGGTTCCACATCCTCCACGTGAACCTCAACTCCTTTCCACCATGTCTGGCTCCATAACCCACTTTTAATCTTGCGTTGTCTATCAATCTCTTTTTCACATGCTTCGTTATACTTGAGCCACCTCTCCTCCCTTTCCTTTTTAGTCATCAGATCAGCCATCCTTTCCTAACTTGGCTTCCTCGCCAAGCACTCAGGGTGGTTTATCCGACCATAGGAAATACATCTAAACCCATGGTTACCATCAAGATTTTGATTGCTAGAGGGATAACATATAGAAATGATCCTCTACTTTGGGATAGGAATACGTGGAAATTACATATTCCATAGTGTAGCTAGTCAATACTCCCTTCCACCAATGATCTATAGCATGGGTCCATGTTAGATCAGAATCTTGCAAGTTTTGGTATGTTTCTTGGGTCCAAGGGTGTGACTTATAATACCACCCTAATCTAGATGTATAAGCTGAGAGCCACTTAAATAACTCTACTAGGAAATAGCAGAAGAAGGTTTTGTACAACTCATGATAAAGAGTGTCTTCCACCCATCTTCATGTATCAAACTCAGGTCCAGTACTGAATCTCTGAGCAAACTCATCCTCCTTTCTTTTAAACCAATCTTCAACACCTTCAAGTATTAAGTGCTTCACCATCACACTTTACATAGATCATGATGTATGCCATGTTCCGTTACAACTTCGAAAAGAGTTCCTGACAATGGAACCAATATGTAGTCATTTTTGCACCCAACCAAGAACAAGGGAACCTCATGCACACCAGCCTATTACCCAATGGGTGCTAGGTGCTCAACTGAGGTGCACGAGAGGGAGCCGAGTCTCTCTTTTATGTGAGTTTAGTGGAAGGCATAATTCATGATTCTGACTTAGTGATTTAATAGACATAAAGAAGATATAGAGCTCAAGATGGCTTCTACACCCCTTTAGTCATAACAGAAACAAAATTAATAGAACTAAGAAGTTGTAAATCCATGAATATACTCAATCATTCAAGTAAGGTTCATGATTATACAAGATGAAAAGCATAGTAGAAACATGCAAGAAATACAAAGAAATGATCTTAATACAATTGTCATGGTAACCTTTCATGTTCATTCATATTATTACTTATAAAATATTACAGAAGGGAGACCGTAGTCATGTGCCATATTTGGATCCATACATGAATGCTCATAAGACAAAATTTTCATTCCCCATTCCCGTATTACATTCTTCCTATAATCATCTACCCATTTTCATTCCATCATTCTCACAGTAATTCTACAGAGCTCTGCTACCTCACCTATGTCTCTTTTCTTTGCCAAGGGCATGCATATAAATAGGCATCTAAGCTCTAACAAACTCTTCTACAACCTTAGATCAAGCCCCAAGTGTCAAGGTGTGGGTCACCCTATGCGCATGCCTCTCCATGTCATGATTAACTTTTTGGATCTTCCTATCGCAAGGTATATTCCTTCTAGGACACCCTATCTCCAGGTTGGAACCTTATCCAAACAGAACACATTCTTCATGTGTTCTATCCAAAAGGCTGAAAATGGCTAAGTCCTGAATTGTTCTTCACATGCACTCACGTCCTTGGTTCTCCAAGAACCTCTTTTGAATTCTTCCCTATGCACCTTCACTTCCGTGCTTCCTTTGGTAGTGGACACCTACGTGCCTTTAAGATTTGATAGCTACATTAGGGGCCCAACATAAATTACTAAACCATTGGTGGATAAAAGGCATTGTAGGTTTTCAAGTTCCTTGTGATGGGAGATAGTGCCATGGTAGAAGAAAGAACATTGGAGTTATTGGATGAAGCTATCTTAGAATTTTGCTTTGATGAAGAAGAGTCAGAAGAGGTGCAAATTGAGTGCGCATGCATGGAGAAAGACAAGAGAAAGATGGTTAATGTGATACATAGTGAAGAAATGTATATTTTGGATGTTAACCATGCTAAAGGTACATAAGAAGTTATTGATAGTGCTGATGAGAAAGGACACACCTACCATGAACCCGTGAAAACAAATAAGGTTAACATCAGTTTAGAAACAAAACCTAAGGAGATCACTATTCTAGACTATTGGTCAAAGGAGGAGGTTTTGAAGATCATTGATCTACTATGCAAGTTTCAGGACCTATTTCCACATGGATACCATGAGCTTAAAGGCATTCACCACTCCTTGTGAGAAATGAAAATCAAGTTAAAGGAGGGTGTGTTCCTAATTTGGAAGAGGCCTAATCGAATGAATTTGAATATGTGTGTCAAGGTTAAGGAGGAGATATAAAAAATGATCACTTCATGCATCATTGAAGATTTGGATGAATCAAAATGGGTAAGCACCATGGTCATCAGTATTAAAAAGGTTGGAAGTATAAGGATCTATGTTAAATACATAGACCTTAATGTAATATGTGTCATTGACCCTTTTCCAACCCCATTCACTAAAGAAATCCTAGGATTAGTTGGGTAGGAGATCTATTCCTTCATGGATGGATTCTTAGGATATCATCAAGTTAGAATTGCTAAAGAATACCAAGAAAATACAACTTTGGCCACTAAAAGGGAAATTGTTTCATATACCGTCATGTGTTTTGGACTGAAGTATGTTCCTGCTATGTTTTCACTCATTTTTGTGCAGGTATTTCAATACTTCATCCACAATTTTCTTAAGGTATACCATAATGGCTAGATGATGTATGGACTAGTGAAAGACCATTGTGACAATGTATGGTTAATGTTTTAGAGGTGTCAGCAGTTGTACATATCCCTCGGTATCAAGAAGTGTATCTTTACTACTCCATTTGGAACCATGTTAGGGACACATCATATGTAAGGAAGGATTGTCTATTAGATCCTTCACAAAATTTGTCATTATTGTGTGATTGGAGGAGCCTACCACCCAGAGTCGCAGTGCATGGATTCCTTGGGCATACAGGATATTACCAAAATTTTATCAAGGGGTATGCCAAGATCATCGCATGCCATTAGAGAATTTACTTAAAGTATAAGAGTGCCTTTCACTGGGGAGAGGCACAATAGATGAAATTTGATACATTTAAGCATAAGCTCATCACTACACCCATATTATCACTTTCCTTCTTGGGATAAACCTTTCTATGTGCATGTTGATGCCTCAGGCATGACAACCATTGGAGTAGTGCTAGTACAACCTAGTGAGGGGATTGCTCGATCACCCCCTATGTACTTTCCAAGTAGGAAGTTTACCCCAGTAGAGCATAAAATATACTACTACTAAGTGTGAAGCATTATCAATGATCTACATGCTACATAAGTTAAGGATAGTATCTGACTGGCAACACCATTTCATGTTCTATATAGACCACTTAGCATTGAAGTACTTGGTGAACAAGCCCATTTTATCTAGGGTGCATATGCTGGTGGGTCTTGTTGTTTCAATATTTTGATTTTATAGTTTTTGTGTAACCAAGAAAGAATAACTCAGGGCCTGACCATTTTTCAAGGATTGACTTAAGGGAGGACATGTAAAGCATTGAAGATGCTATGCAGGATGTGTAACTGTTTAAGTTGTGGCACGTTCCCTCTGACTTAGAATATATTGTTGTGTTTCTCAAAACAGGTGTGGCATCGGAAGGAATGAAGACTTTGGAAAGAAAATAGTTAGCCATATGCGCCATGCCCTACATGTTAATCAATGGAGACTTATACAAACCAGACCACGATGGGGTTTTATGCCAATGTGTGTTGGAACATGAGCTCATTACAATCCTAGAGGAAGTACATGGTGGAATTACAAGAGGTCACTATGCCAGAAATGCCACCGCTTGGAAGATCTTATTGGTAGGTCTTTGGTGGGAAACCCTTTACCAGGATTCTATTGAGTTTTGTAAGGCCTACACTCATTTCTAGTACTTTGGAAATCCATGAAGAAGATATGAAATTCCCTTGAGGTTGATAACTAACGTTGAACCATTTGAGAAGTGGGTGATTGACTTCGTAGGCCCTATTTCACCTATCCTGTGAAGGAATAGTTTGCACTATATCATTACTTGTACTATTTACTTAACATGGTTAATGGAGGTAGCACCTACAAGGGAATACACAACGACCAAAGCAACAATATTCCTGTGAGAAAATATAATCAACAGGTATGGGTGCCCTTTTAGTCTGACTAGTGATAGGGGTACTCATTTTTTGAATGAGACAGTAAGGATTTTGTTGGCAGACTTCATGGTGGCTCATCACAAGACTACTGCTTATCACCCTCAGGCTAATGGGACTACTGAGGCATTTAATAATATATTAAGTCACACATTGACCAATATTTTTGATGTTGGGAGATAGGATTGGGATGACAAAGTCTCAATCGTGTTATGGGCGTATAGAACAACTTACAAGATATTGAACAAAGTCACCCCATTTCAATTGGTGTTTGGGGCGGGGTTGTTTTTCCGATAGAGTTCATGCTACCATCTCTTCATATTACATGTGTAGGAGGATTGGCCGATGAGAAATCATTACAAGAGTGCATTGACAAGCTAATGATGTTAGACGAAAGACGATCACTTGCTACATAGAGTAAGAAGACTGAGAAGGTGAGATAAAAGGCCTGGCATGATCGCCACATAAAGAATAAACATTTTTAGGTTGGCCAGATGGTTTTACTTTATGATTCTAAGTTTCTACACCATCCAGAAAACCTCAAGGTCCATAGTTTCACACCATATTATATTACCCATATACTTGATTCAGGTGCTTGTCATTTACAAGCATTGAATGGAACATGACTTCCTAGGTATTTCAATGGGAGTAGGTTAAATCCCTACTATAAATAATTCTTCTTGGTGTTTGTAATAAGGCAGTATTTCCAGTTAGCTTAGGATTTCCATTAATGTAATTTCCTTTCTTGTGTTTCCCTTTCTTGTTGTTTGTCTTTTTTTTGGTTTGTTGTTTGCACGCTTTCACGTCGGTATCCTATTACTTCTAAATAGTTTTATGCACAAAGGACTACACATCCTTTTAGTGTGGGGTAAAACATAAGGGGAAGTGCTAGAAACAATGGTTGTTGGTGGCCTGAGTTATAAAGTCAAAGGCATGTGGGATCAGAAGAGCGCGCATAGTAGAGGTGAATATGAGAGAATATTGGTGTTAAAAATCTTTATAGAAACCACGTACGAGCCAAACAAAATGAAGGAGTAACATGAGGTAGGAAGTGGAAAGAACTTGTTCCAAGACATAGTGCATTATTGACTTCGACATGGGAGAAAGCACGAAGAGTTATATGGTTGAGGTAGTTGTTGTGCGCCAGAAGGTTGCGGGAGTGTTTGCATAGGTTTACGTGCATAGAAAAAGTGTGAGACAAAAAGCACATAAGGGTGATGATGAAAAATTTGACTTTAATGTGGTTGTATATGGTAGGTGGCACAGAGTTCAAGATAGGAAGGTTATAAATAAAAGGATAGTGAGCTATTGTTTGTCACCTTGTGTTTTGTTATCAAGGAAGTTCTTGTGTTTTAAGGTGATTCTTGCAAAGAAATGAGAAGAGGAGTGTGCGAATTTGAAGAAATCGAAGAATTTGTGAACCAGCACTGAAGAAAAGTGTACGAATGTACGCAGAGGATTTTTTTTATGGGTTCCTCTGGGTGGATACAATTTCTTGTGGAAAGGAAGTGCTCTAAGTTAGGGTTTACAAGTTAGGGCATGGGTTTTCATTGAAATTTCACAGAAGTAGAAATGAGGGTTTGAGTAGTGATAGAACTTGATGTAAGGGAGAAACTACATAGGAGTGAGGAAGAGAAAAATGGCACCGAGGAAAGGAGAAACCACTTCCCTGAAGAAGGGCAAGGGAAAGGGAAAAGGAAAACAAACTGTTTCCACCAGTTTCAACGAAGAGTGGTATGTAGAGATGCAGTACCCAGATGGTGTGCTACTAGGGAAAGAGTGGGTGTCGCATATAAGGAAGGTGGTCGTGAGAGATTACAATCATCACACAAGCACCATAGAAAAGGAGATGACCCTAGAGTCAGTTCGCCCAATGAATAAGAGGACGCCAAATGGGAAACCCATCTATGATGATGAAGTAAAAGTGAAGTTAGAAAAGGCTGGGATTCTGCAACTTTATGAGTTTCCCTATTTTAGAAAACTTGAGTGACTATACCAGTGGTTAATGTCACGCATGCATGAGGACTACTTCTATTTCATAGGAAGGTGGATGCACATAACCCCACATTTGATTTCTAATTTCACTAGCCTAATCTATGAAGGGGAGTTGTTGGATGATGATTTAAGAGACAAGGAGGCCATTAAGAATACTATTGAGGAGTATGACTATAAGAAGGGTTTGCGGTACTTTGACATCACTGCAATCACCAAACATGTTATGATGATGGCCACGCACTTGGTGACAAAGTTGAATGGACATGAGAGATAGATGTAGATAAAAAAAGGTTGGTTGAATGTCTACCACAAGATAGCGGAGGGCACCATTTACAACCTCTTAGCTTTTATTATGGAGGATATTATTAATGCCACGCATGATAGGGAGAAGATTTTGTTCAGTAATGCCCTCCCTGCCATTGTATTTTTAGAGATTGGAGTGCCCAATGGGCCAGATAAGTTTGTTTGGGAGTACCCGGATGAGAACCCCTCTCCCATGAAGAGGTTTGAAACTTATACTTGTGACACCATGATAGCCGATCACAAGGTGTGCTTGGAGAAATGGTATAAACATATGCGTGACACATTTAGAGCTGAATTGAGGATACCATAACAACTTCTTGCATTGGTGGATGGAGAAGTTGAATTCACCGTCTACCAGTATTTCTGTATCGGCAGGTTTACTTTGACAGATGGCACCAAGGATCCTTGGTGTAAATTACCCTTCTCCTTCACAACGCATTATTTTCAAGGTGTGGTAAACAGGTTTAAGGAGGTGAAGAAAATTAAATATGATCTAAGTGTTCTTCATCAAGATCACCACGAAATACACCAAACCTTGGTGTATCCCAAGAAGCACATGTATGTAGAGAAGTACATATCTCATGACATACACATGATAAAACTAGTGACATTTCCTATTGTAGGTAGGATGACAGCAAGGGTGTATGTACGGGTAAGTCCCAAGTTTGAGAAGGGCACTTACCTTGAAGAGGATGTATCAATCCCTGAGGACCCCATCAGGAGGAAGAAGAAAGTAGTGATAAAGAAAAGAGAACAAGAAGAGACTCTTTCAGAAAAGGCATCGAGTGTGCATCTAATGCAAACCATAGGGGCACATGAGTAAGGCACGGGTACAAGTAGCTACATTTAATGGAAGAATCCTCCCATCAGGAAGGAGTTTACAAAAAAATAACATGCTCCTACAAGAGAAGAGTCACCTGAGAAGGATTCCCCTATGTTAGAGTCACTAGTGAAGATCAAGAAAAGGGTGGCGCAAGGTTTGGACCCGGAGGAAACAGAGAGCGTGAAAGGAGATGAAACTGAAGAAGATGGGGAGTGCAAGGAAGCTCAAGATCCTCTTATGTATAATGTACATGAGTCTGATGTAGAAGGGGATGAAGACAGGAATGAATATGAATCAGATACGTATGACAAAGGAGGAAGTGAGGAAGTGAACATGCGGAGAAAAGATAGAAGACATATTAGAGAAAGAAGTAGCAGATATTATACAGCAATTGGTGGAGCATGAGGTGGAGCACACTTCCGAGGAAGTACTATAAGAAAAGGAATGCAGCATGAGAATTTGGAAATAAGGTGGAAGCATCAGTGGAGACCCCAACCTAGCAATAAGTGTTCCCAAGGCAACTCACACAGGTGGAAAGAGCATAGTAGCGGTGCAGGAACATGTCATGACATATATTAATGATCCAAGCAAGGTACTACGCATACGCTTTTAAAGTACAATTCCCACATACCACCTCCTCACTTGGTTGTATTTTGATGAAGAGAGTGCATACCCTCACACTAGAAATATGTTGTCTTGGGCATTTGAGTCACATGTCGATCAGCCCGAGTTTGAGGTGAATAATGATGTGTTAATGAAGGCACTAGGTGTCAAGGTAGTAAACCCTCTCATGAATGCCCAGCACCTATCATATGATCAGGTTTGCAACGCACTCAAAAGGGTGTCAATAGAAGTGGAGGAAAGACTTTTTGGGAGAAATGAAAGAATGAGATCCTTGGAGGAGGAACTTGAGAAGAAGAATGAGGAGATCATTAAGGGGGACAAAGGGATAAAGAAAAAGGAGTTAATCAATGGGCAGTTAAGGCGTGAAATAAGGGATGAAAATGTGAATGTGCAAGAAGTCCACAAGAAGGTAGAGGCTATTTCAAATGCCATTATCTTGAAGCACCCAGACTTGGCCCCTCCTAAGCAGAAGTACAAGTTGACCATGCATTGTTTGGAAGACCTAGTGCGCATACTCACTATGGAGAGATAGACCCTTGCTTTGGAGTCAGTCGAAGAAGTTTTGGCATCCCATAAGGTGGAAGAGAAGGAGAAGATGGAGGAGACCGTATCTCATTATACTGAGCTCCTTTCCTTAGTAAAAACCATGGCGCACGTGGCCGAAGTTTTTTATGATAACACTGGTGATAGAGATTGAATAGCTAGTATTTTAGTAGCTACCTATGAGGCAGACCTGAAGGAGTTTTGGGAGAAGAACAAGGGTAACAAGGCAGAGAGGGATAGGATCTTTGCAGAGGAAGAAAAGAATTCTGAGGCCATCGAAATGTTAAGGGTTTTGATCAAAAATAAGGTGAAAGAGTTATACCCCCAGGTTACTAAAATTATGTACATGTTTGGAGACCTTAGCAAGCAGATGGAAAACATTGTGGATACGTTGAAGGCTAAGGGTGAAGAGTTGACATATGATGATGTCAGTCTAATGATAGGGGGTTTGATGTAGAAGGCGTAGAATGAAGTCTAATCCTGGAATAAAATTGACGTCGTTGTGACTAAGGACCTCCCTATTCTTGTGCACTAGTAGCTGGATTATTTGATTCTTCCATTCATTTTATAGATTCAGATTATTTCATTTCTCCTAGTCTTTATTCTTTGGTGGAAAATCATAGTGTTCCCGAGGTTGGATAATATGTGAAGTGTGGGGTATAATAATTTGGTCTCAGTTTTTCTCAGTGGAATAATAATAATGATTCAATTGATTATACAATATCAAACATGCAAATAAATAGGCAAACCATAGCCTACTAATAGGGAGTCAACAAATCAAGATTCTAGGAGAGAGTCGTGTGGTTGTTTAACCCCTGATAAAAACAACAAACTAAATACATGAAGTTGTTGAAACAACTTCACATTATACATAATGTGAACACTAACCATAATATTTTCTCACATTCCCTCCCTTAGTGTGAATGTGGGGAAGAACACCATCTTCAACCAAACATCATGTCACTTCGTAGCCTGCACATGGTCTCGATCCTCAACACTGACTTTGGAAACTACATCATCCATGGACCATTTAACCTATTAGATGAATACATGAATTGAGACCGTTCAACCAATTCACACCAAGCATCAAGTAAATTTTATCAAGAACACTTCCTGTAATAATATCAATGGTACAAATCTCCACATCGTTATCATCATGGGCGAAACACAAATATTGTACTGCACACAGGAACAGGGAAGCTCATATGTTCTTATTCATCACACACAAAGAAAACAAATGTCACTAAAGCAATATGCGACCTCTGATGTAGTGACAAACTTGAGGACGTTGATTTTCCTCCTGCCTCTGTTGCCTCCATCCTCCATTATATGTTTTGCTAACTCAGCAGAATGTGAACATGAAGATTTGTTTTCACATTGAGCTTATTATTATTTTTTCTTCCCGAGCCCAAAATGTGAAACACTTTATTATGTCAAACGTTAGGTAACACCGAAAATGCATCTGTAAGGAAATTTTTAGTTTTTTTTTTTTTTCCCAGACTTTTGACTTTGACTCACAATGAACTTTTAACGAGACTCTTAACATCGATGATACAATTTTAACAACACAAACACTTTTCTTTTGACAACAACAATGATATAAACAAATGAATGATTTGACCTAGATAATAATATTTGTAACTAAGATATTAACAATTACAAACATTGACTTAAAAATTATATGTTTATGACTGTAATACATCTTTTTTTTTTTTAATTATATTCACGCCAATAGTGCAAAATCTAATTTATAACAATATGCTCAAGATGACAAGGCTATTAAACAACAAACATAATAAAACTATACTAGACTAAATGTAAACTGTGTGACTTACATGTATTAGAAAACCATGGTCATTTGGGAAAAATCAGTGGGCGGTTTATAGGAATAGTGGATACCAGATCCAATATGATTTCCTTTCCCAGAAAATTACTGTGTTATAACACATTAATCATATGCTTCGTTTAGATGCCAACTGGATGAATTTATCAAAGTGACAAATAATATTTTTCCATTCGCTGGTATGTAGTTGCATTGATGTATGTCGTGAGAAGATGGTTTGCAATAGGTAAGTCTATTTAGGTCTACTCTAATAGACTTGAAAAATTTAAAATTTGATTGAACATTGTGACTTTACTGTGGAGGCAAACAGATGTGACAATAATGCATGCACCTTTTTAGTTATCTGCTTCTTATATGAACGCATATTTCATGAATGTTAAGTACTCCTCATGTAAGATGAATGATTCCCGAGATTGAGATTAGATCCTTTGATAATGAGATAATTGTTTTGAACATCTCCAAGATTCAATCCTGATAATTTCAATACACATTTACATTAAAATGTGTCTAATTGATAATGGACAGGTCAGCAAGATTCAATATTGACGCATGGATTGCACGTGGTCTGCATTTGGATGAAAGTTATTAAATATGAAATGCGTAGGATCTGCAACATATAGAGGTTGAGATCACAATTAGATTTGATCCGATGACACTAAAGTGAAAACCAATACAGACCTCAAATGTAGTCATGCCAAATAAGATCCAAATTTTATGTTAGTGAAAAGCTCTTCTATCCAAAGAAAGAAGTTGTCACATTTAAATGGCATTGGCATACGAATAGATCTAATGATATCAAAAAGTCTTCACATTGGTTGCAACTACACCCACATATCTACATTCTAAAATAATATTGTGTTCCCTAGAAAAAATAAACTAGGAATACCAAATGAAGTCTAACTAATTCTCAAACTCAACAAATTATCTCTCCATCATAGGATGATCAGTAATTACTCTGATACCGAATAATAATTTGGTCTCAATTTTGCACAGTGAAATAATAATAATGATTCAATTGATTATACAATATCAAACATGTGAATAAATAGGAAAACCATAGCCTACTAATAGGGAGTCAACAACCCAAGATTCTAGGAGAGAATTGTGTAGTTGTTTAACCTGTAATACAAACATCAAACTAAATACATGAAATTGTTGAAACAACTTCACATTATACATAACGTGAACACTAACCATAATATTTTCTAACAGGATAATGTTGGGCCCTTAAATTGACTGAGTCCCAAAGCAGAAGGCTAACACACGCGGAAGGCAGTGTAAGTGGAAGGAACTCAGGGAAAAATTCTTAAGTGAAGGCTTTAAGGGCGCATAGGAAATAGAGAAAGGGTTTAAGGACTTAAAAGGAACAATAACCAGAATGTACCAAGCCAATAACACAAATGCTAATCAAACACCATGATCAATAAGATGAAATAAATTCTCCAAAATAACTTTACATAAAACCTTTGCAAACAAATGAGCAGCAATATTATATATTATTATGGAACTCAATGCTATACAATGAGAATGGGCCTTCCTTAAATAGGTAAGGAATAACAATCTAAGAACCAGTCAAGGTCGTAGATCAAGCCATAAATCAAGGAAATAACTAGTCATCAAAGAATTATTCAAGACCATAGATTTAGGAGAGAACTAGACATCAAGGATCTATTCAATACCATAGATCAAGGAAAGAACTAGTCAATACCATAGATCAAGGAAAGAACTATACCTAATAACTAGATAATATCTCCTAATATCTAAATAAGATAAAAGAAATATCCACACACATAAGTGGGTGAGGATAAATACAATAAAGGTAAATAAAGTACCTAGGTGAACATGAGCTAAGGTAAATACCTACTCTAACACCCCCCCTCAAGTGAAGCTAGGGGCCAAAATAAAAGTGGCATGTCCATAGTATGAGTCCTGGTAACTAGGCCTGATGAGGTACTCATGTATAATAACTGGGAAAAAGGGACACCGCAAGGTACCCAAAACCAGTAACAACAAAGTAAAGAGAGTAAAAACCCACTCCAAGGCATCCCAAGAAGCTCAGCTCAAAAAAATCATACAATGTTGAAGAATTTTGGTGTGCACTATGGCATGAATCCACTACTCGATCACAAAACTCAAAAACAACTGACATTGGACTTCACCAGAATAGCTCCATACAAGGAGACTATCAACGGAGTGATGTCGAAAGTGAAAAAAACACCAAACATAATTTGATCAACTGATGCAAATAGGTGTGTCACGATCCAAGAACAATAACCAAAGCAATAAGGCAAGGACACAAAATCAAGAGTGTCACAATCCAAGAAAATCCAAGGTAACAAAGCAAGGACACAAAACCTGAAAAAGTAGGATCAACACCACACCCTCCCATATTGCTGAATGGTTGGAGGGACGCTAAAAATCTATATAAGTTATCAAAATAACTACTTGAACACTGACAAATTAACACTGGACTGCACCAGAATAGATCCCCTAAGAGATATTGTCAACATGCCAAAAGTGCCAAAAATACATATACAAAATCTCTCAACAAACAAGAGAGATACACTACACCTACTGTGTCAAGTTGATCATGTCTGACAGCTGAAATCTCAGGTTTCTCAAGCTTGAGTGAAGATGCAAAACTCATGTGTTGTTCATGATCCTCAAAAAGAGTCAAGCAAACAAACAAGGGAGCTCTATCAATGTGTGATCCCAATGAAGTATCTGCACAAAAACCAATGTCATGGTAAGAGATCCACTTAACATATGGAAGAGGGGAAATAATACCCTGTGA
The DNA here is from genome assembly GCA_019776745.2 of Taxus chinensis. NCBI lineage: Eukaryota > Viridiplantae > Streptophyta > Pinopsida > Cupressales > Taxaceae > Taxus > Taxus chinensis. The sequence goes on from CM034148.1 coordinate 22,306,543, forward strand.
TTGTCTGCCAATACCTCCGTCAGTGAAACCCATAAAACGGAGCATGCGAGAACTTAAGGCAGTGGTACACTTCTCAAAAAGGCCATGCAGCTAAAAATAAATAGGATACATAACATGTGGTACTATAATAGGCATAGATGTGGAAGAGCATGCAGTAACAAGCCTCACAGGTTTAGAAGCATCAAGAGCAAGAACAAGCTCAAAGACTAACAAATCAATGTCAGTGGGTACAGGAGCAATAGTTGTAAGTGGACTAGGAGCATGGATATGGTTGTCCATGATATCATGGTGATGTTGTAAGCTAGCAAGTTGTTGCTGCAGGGAGTGGATTATTCTATCCTTATCATGAATGAGTGATTTTAGAAGAGAATTTTACTTCTTGAGTGATCTATTTTCTTCCACAAATTTTACAATATCCTCTTGAAGTCCACATACTTCAGAGAAAATCATATCATTCTCAGAATCCATGATAGAGAAGAATGTAACTCCCAAAATTTTAGGACGTCGGGACTATGTCAAAAAATGGCCTTCTCTGCCCAGAATAGCAGTCTGTGCATTTTCCCAAAATAGTTAAAAATGTGCATAACATTCATGGACCCCTACCAAAAAAGGAAAGATCTAAAATTCTTCTGCATGTAACCCAAAAAATCTCTACCGCACCAGAATAAAACCCAGTGTAGATCTTGAGAAATCCAACAAACCCATAAAAATATTTCCACAGTTTCTTTCCTACTTGGCATGAATCCCGAGGCCAACTTGTGTGCTTCTCTGTAACAATAAAAAAACTAAAAAAATGATTGCCTCTAGAATGGTCAAGTTTACGGGTTTTCACACCTTTTGGAGATAATGGAAGCCTTTGCTTTGCATAAAACCACATGCAGAAACAAAATACAACCAAATACCAAATATATGAATATACAAAGAATTTATTTACAAAATAAAACTTACAGACGAATGTCAACAGCAATCTCTAGCTCTGATACCATAAAAGGAACGATAACCAGATCGTACCAAGCCAAGAACATAGATGTTAATCAAACACCATGATCAATAAGATGAAAGCAATTCTCCAGAATAAATTTACATAAAACCTTTGCAAACAAATGAGCAACAATATCATATATTATTATAGAACTCAATGCAATATAATGAGAATGGGCCTTGCTTAAATAGGTAAGGAATAACAATCTAAGAACCATTCAAGGTCGTAGATCAATTCATAAATCAAGGAAATAACTAGTCATCAAAGAAGTAGTCAAGACCATAGATTTAGGAGAGAACTAGACATCAAGGATCTAGCCAATACCATAGATCAAGGAAAGAACTATACTTAATAACTAGATAATATCTCCTAATATCTAAATAAGATAAAATAAATATCCACACACATAAGTGGGTGAGGATAAATACAATAAAGGTAAATAAAGTACCTAGGTGAACATGATCTAAGGTAAATACCTACTCTAACAGGACCTAGCCGTTTACGATATTATGGGGTCACGTGGAGAACATGTGATGATGCGATGAGTGGATATGGTTGTTACATAAAATTGACATGCAAGAAAATAATATTCCACAGGAAAGGATATACCAAGGGTAAGTAATCTTAATGATTACGTGCTGGAGCATGGAGGTTGTTATGGATAGTTGGCATCTACATGGCTTAAACACTCGATTATGAAGGGGATGATGGCATTTGGCATGCGGGTTTCTCTTGAATAGCTCATAGGTGGTGGGAAGGGCATCGCGCCCTATAAAATAATGTATCAGGATCAAGAGAAAGTGGTCCATTGGTGGTGGTTAGGTGGTTGATAATTGGTTAGGGTCTATTTTGGAGGTTTGTCATTGGTTTTATCTGTATAAATCTCAAGTGTATGTTTAGTGAATTGAGTTGGATATAGATATATGTTTATGTGTTAGTATGCTGGTCAATAACTCTCTGCGCATAGTGGGAATTACATTTGTAGGGTTTAGTATAGTACTCATCGATAGATCTAGACTATTAATGGCCTTTATGATGTAATATAGCCGGTATAAACTCTTTTTAAATCTATACATGAGGATTTGTTTTGTATATCTTGTCTTTGGGTGTAAACCCTTATGTGATTCACCTTATTATAACTCAAAGTTGGTTCTTTATATGGTTAATGTGATGCTTAATTCCCTATTATGGTGCATTTAGGCTTAGGCCTACTGTTTTTATTCATGGTCTAGAGTGAATATACATGGGTCTTTGTTTATGCATTTGATCTTTTATTAATGGTGAAACATTATTATAAAGCTCATATAAAGGAGGGGATCGGTGCCCTCGTGCCCCTTAAGTGAGCACCCAGTGTTTACTGGGTGATAGGTCGGCGTGTATGGGGTTTGAAAGAAGTTTCTAAGGTTAACACTACGGTGAATACAACCACCCCCATTGTTGTATCTTCAGGCTTATGCCAAAGGGGTTATGTCCTAGTTAAGTGGATGAGTCATAGCTCTTAACTGAAACCGCAAATACAATGTGATGATTGCGGTGTATTTTTTATCTTTTAGACTTAAAGTGGTTTAATGTGGTTTTTAGTTGTACTCCTTTTGGTAACCTACAATCACACGTGTAGTTAGAAAAATTGTTTAGGTCCTCCTTTCTTTGACTAGTGTTAGGTCCTTCAAACAAATGATTAGTAGTCCAAAAAGTTTCACAATATCATAGAAAGAGGATTAAGTGTTACTTTTGTTTCTCAAGATCACATTAGGTGCAAGAGAAGAGCATACATAAAAAATAATCCAACTAAATAGAAATGTAAAGCTTGTAAATCAACCAACTACCATAAAACTTTACTAAGTAAGGTTTATTCCCAATTAATCTAGGTGTTTCTTAATGAAAGACTAAAATTGCTTTTAATTCCCAAGATCACAATAGGTGCAAGGGAAGAGCATACAAAAATTTTAGCCTTGATTATTTATCGAGTGAAAAATATCTTAAACTAAAAGATCAAGCACATGCCAAAAATGAAGGTTTATTCTCTTAAGCACAAAATGGATGATGATTGTTCCTACTTATTCCCAAGAAGCAAAAAAGTGGTTTAAGGGTGTTTTTAGTTCTCAAGATCACACTAGGTGCAAGAGAAGAGCATACACAACCCTATTCCAAATTCAAAAAAATCATGAAAACATAATCACTCATCAAACCCTAACCCAAAAATCCTTTATCAAACCCTAAGGTAATTTTGTTAGCAATATTTCTCTAAAATCCATAAATGGACTAAAACATCAACTAAAAACCCTTAAAAATGTCAACCATCCCAAAAACACCGAATTTGAAATTTTGAAGTTTGAGGAAATTTTACCTTAGTGCATGGGCACACTTCTTAGTAAATGGCACTCTTCTTAGTGCATGGGTGCTCTTCTTATTTCATTGACACTCTCAGTAGTGCACAAGCACTCATAGTAATGCATAGGCGCTCCTCTGTCACTTTTTACACATTCAGTTATGTATGGGCGGTTTCAGTGAGGCGTGGGCACTCTTCTGGATGCACAGACACACTTTACATACATAGCCAACAATCTAGTGTTCTAAGGGTTCTCTTCTAGATGCACGGGTACTATTTTAGATGCACATGCGCACTTCTACATGCTTTCTTTGGCACATGCACCTTTTCTCCAGCACATGCGCCTTTTTCCTATAGGTGGTCAAAACTATGATTTTTTGAGAAGATTTCTTGAAGAAGGTATAATCTTTGGTATTTTGGAGGAATTTTGATAGGGATTTGCCTCCCTATATCCTACAAGGAACATCAAAACACAACTTCTATGAATAATCTAGTTGAAACAACTACCTAGCTTGAAAAACGTATCTACAAAACTTTGAAAATTACTCTAAAACTTTGAAATTAATCTTAAAAGCTTGAAAGTACTCTAAAAATATTGAATTTAAACTAGAAAACTTGAAATTAATCTAGGAAACTTGAAACTAAGCTACAAAACTTGAAATGAAAAAATTTGAAACTAAGTTAGAAAGCTTAAAAATTGAATGCAATGGGGTATGCTCCCACCAAGCGTGCCAAATAAAAGCACCCTAAACTTTACAAATAAAATTGCATGACTAACTAAGGAATGGTAACACCATTGCCACCTCTAATCAAGATTCTAATTCTATGAATGTAACATTAAGATAAAATCTTAAAGGAATGCTTAACTAACATGAATATAATTCAAAATCTAACTAAACATTCCTACTAATATGTTCAATTACCTAAAATGGACCTAAATAGACCTAAGAGGGCAATCAAATGGTTATGGTTGCTACTCCAAACAATGGTGAAATGACCTCTCCAAATGACTTGTTAAGTCACTTTAGATATTCATCTACTAACCTTGTTACAGGTTTTAGGCAATGATTAAACTTGGCTATGAATCATGTGTATTATATGATATGCAAATCAAAGCATGGTGCAATCAAGTGAGTTGTTTTTATTGTTTTAAATTTGAGGAAAACTAATGTTTTGGTTCATGTGGGACTAAAATTCTAAATTAGATTAGAATTTTTAATCATGATTAAGCTTTTTTAATCATAATTAGTGAATTAACAATTGATTAAGAGGTGTTGCACCTTAATAAACCACTTAAGGTCAACTAGAAGGCTAGGATAAGCTTTTGAAGCTTTTTGAGAAGTTGTGGAGGAAATGGGGTAGTTTTGAGTGGTTGGAAGAGGGTTTTGAGTCAATAGTAGGGTACATTGACCAAATCAAGGGCAAAATAGGCTTAATTAGCTCATAATCGCTAATTATTTGTTTTGAAGAGGATTTTGAATTACGATTCATCATAAAGTGGCATCCTAAATGCGAAAGGGATTACACAATCAACAAAGCATTTTTAATTGGCTAAAGTGGTAAGAAACATTAGTTAATAAGTGAAAATCATTAATTATAATGGAATTTTCAAGAATGAGGGTGATTTATGTGTGTTTGGCAATAAGATTGCAAAAGTAGAATTTAGGTGTCTACTATAGGCACAAAAAAAATGTAAATTATATTATTGAAAATAAAGTCCATGACTACTTGATGAGTTGTCTTTCTAGTGGGAATGGCCTCAACCCATTTGGTAAAGTAATTAGTGGCTACTAATATCCACTTATGGTCGGCACTTGAAGAGTCTGATATTTCATCAATAAATTCCATGCCCCGTTGTTTAAATGGGGCTTCTATTGACATGGGATGCAAGGGAAGGGCCCCAGAAGATTTTAGTCTTCCTGAAAACTGTTGAAAACTCTGACATCTTTGAACCAACAAAGAAACATCTTAAAATAATGAAGGCTACCAATATTCTACCCTTAGAATCTTGTAAGCAATCACTCTTCCAGAAAAATGGCCTCCACATACTCCCCCATAAAATTCTGTAATTATTTTGGGGGCCTCTTCTTCAGTGATACACTTAAGTAGAACTCATTCTAGATTCTTCCAAGCTAATCCATGATTAGTTAAGATATACTTCTAAGAAACCAACTTAAGTGTCCTCCTTTGATTTTTTATCCAAGGATTTTTTGAGTGGTGAATATTCCATTTTAGGAAAATTTGAAAAGATGAATTTTTTGGAGTAGGTCAGTGCCTTGTTTGCCTAAAATTTATAGTATATTTTTTTAGGAGTCGACTTCGCCTAAATTTGAAAACATCTCCTATAAAAACCTAGGTGATTTGTTGGGTAGTATACTACTAACTTACTACTAGTTGAGGTATTAGCGTATCAAGTACAGTGAACTTATGAACTCTAAGCACCACGACACAATGTAGATCTATTTTGAATTTTGCATTCAGGTGACCATTTCTATTTGTTGATGCATGACTTTTTTTATTTTCTAATGCATGACAAAGGATTTCTATTGACACACAACAATAAGATACCATTGATGCACAACAAGAATTCAGTTGTTGATGCACGACACTACTTTTGTTGATGCACGACACTGTTGTTGTTAATGCACGACACAGGTATTTCTCTTACACAAGACAGTAAATAGGAAGAAGGACATTTTTATGGATGGATATTGAATTAGGGAAGGGGAGGTGAGTGAGACTAAATGTTTCAATCCACAAATAAATACTATAAATAATGATGAAATATGGCACATATAATACTTTTGACACTTTTCAGATATATGTTGATGCCCCCAATCATAAAACATACCACACTTTTTTAGTTTTGCAACTGTATGCATATTCGGTGCAACAAGAAATATGTTAAGTATTACTAAATCCATCCTAGTGTGGGGAAGGGAGGTGGGAGATTGTTATTCTATTGACACACAAAAAGATAAAGGTTCTTTTTTTGATGTACGACAAGGGATAAGTTGTTGACATGTGATAAGGGATAGACATGTGACAAGGGATAGGTTATTGATGCACGACACTCATTTTTTGATGCACGACACTCATTTGTTGACGCACAAAATAGGTTCAACTCAACCATTTAGAACAATTGAAGTTGTTAGTTCTCAGAAAACCCAAAATGTAACAAAAAAATATCAGAAGTCCCTATTCAAGTATTTTGGAAACTCTTCTGCTACAAATACCATAAGCCCCAACACCCATACAGTTGCCACTAGAATCAATCAGAGTACAGACTATGTGGAAGGTTTTATTAAAGTGGACATGCATTCTGCATAGTATCAACCAAATGACACCTATGATGATACTATTCTAGAGCTTGAAGATATTCCTGTTGAGATGTCAAAGCTTGAAAATATACCTATTGAGGTGCAACCAGGAGTGCATCAATATATCATACATACAAATACTCAGTAAAATGGAACACAAAAATAAAATTCAAATTGTGGTTCACTATAGAGGAAACTAGGTGATTATGATAATGCTCAAAAATCTACTCAAAAAAGTAAAACATTGAAAACGAACAAGAATATGTGGACACTTGGGAGGACATACAAGTTTGATTAGGCCACCAAATTTCCTTTTATCAAACCTTTACAACTATCTAATTCAAAATATATCCCATCTAAATCGACATGTACAATATGTACGTGGAAATTGGAAAAGCAACAGAAAATGCAATTGAAGTTGGACACAATTGAAAAAAACTATGGAAAACAATATTTGATTGTAATAGGGGAGGATGGCCAGAAAATCAAAACACACAGGTGGAAAACTAAAAATGAATGCATGCATGTCAAATACGTAGTAGATTATGAAGCATAGCATAATAGACGCAAACATCTTGTGGAAAAGGGAGAAACGGTCACATCGCAAATTGGTAAGATGAATCAATAAAATTTGCATGCTCAAATCATACAGTTCTCTACTTTATTTCACATACTTAAGAAAAGAAGACCGACTTCAAATTTCCTTGATTACAAATTTTTGTATCAATATAATGGAATTCACAACATTCTTCAATCTCATTGGTCTAACAATAGTGCATGGGAAATGGCTAAATGCCTTTCAATGATAGAGAAGGAATATTTGAAGGAGAGTGTAAAAAATGAAAAGTTTATCTCTCTATCAATTGATGTAGTGACATTAGTAGACAATAATGCATGGGTATGTATCCACGTTTATAAATTAGAAAATCATATAAGGACACCACATCTGCTGGGTGTTATGAAAATGGTTGAAAATTACAATTCTGAAAACCTACATAAAATAGTTATTTCTCATTTGAAAGGTATTGTTGGCATGACTGATTATGAAATTGCTACGAAGTTAGTATGCATTGGAGGAGATGGTGCATCAATCATATAAGGTCACTGAATTGGATTGTGTGTTAGATTGCAAACAAAAGTGGCCCCTTATATGCTAGTAATTTGTTGTATGGCACACAAAATGAATTTAACATATAAAATGGTTAGCAACAATGAAAATTTTACTAAAGTAGAAGACCTTATAAGAGAACTTCATGTCTATATGGAAAGCATCCCAAAGTGATTTCTTGAGTTCCAAAAATTTGCAATTGGAATTACAGATGGAAAAAAACTTCTGAAGGATGTTAAGACAAGGTGGATTTATTTGTATGATCCTGTATGCAGAGTGCGTGAGGAGTATCCTTCATTGGTTGTTTTCATGCACAAATGTCATCATGAAATTGACAGGGTGAAGGACTTGTTTTTCCCTCTAACTGATTTCGATACATTTCTTACATTGGTTTACATTCTTACAATGTTGTAGGAGATCAATACATTGATGAAGCATGCACAGGGGAGATTAGTCTAAATTGTTGATTTTATAAAGATGAAAAAAATGGTATGTCAAAATCTTGATGTCTTGTACACTTACAAAGATAGTTTTGATACACTTGTTTTTTATAATTGGAAGGTTTCTTTAGATCTTAAGAATCCCAGTAACTATTTGAGATTTAATATCCATGATCACCTTTGTATTAATGTTAATGGGAGGGACATACCATTGCACATTTTATAAAAATGTCAAGATATTACGGGATCAGAAAGAGAAGTTCTTGTGACACGTAATCTGTTTGATTCTGTTATAGTTCAAACAATAATAAAACTTAGAAAAAATTTAGAATCCTTATCATAAAAAATTAGAGAACGTTTCTTCAAAGATAAAATTCTTGAAGCAATGGGTGTGATGAATCATAATTTTTGGAATACTGAAGGTGCTTGTGCAGACTTTGTAAGAAATCTTTTCCATAAATCCATGGGTACAATAATAGAACATTTCACCAAGATGGCAGAGGTCAAGGGTATCGAAATCAAAGGTATACTAAATGTTGATTTATTAAAGTGTTAATCAATAAAATTTGCAATGATAATGAGGAACCAATATAAATTATTAGACGAACCTTCCGAGAGTGGTACTATTATAAGGATCTGACGAGGAATATATCAAAGTATTGTGTTACAAGAAGGCATCAGTGAATATTTTAGATTCTATGAGTTATGCCAAACAATGGTTTTGGGATCTATGGAGGATAAAATGGTTTTTAGTTCTTTATCATTTATAAAATCAAAACTAAGAAACAAGTTGGATAAAAATCTAGGAAGTTGCATGAGGTGTTATGTATCTCGCTACTCCCTGGAAAACTTTCCTTTCGATAGAGAAATTACACATTGGAATTCCCTTTCTGAAATAAGAGGTGTGAATAATACAGCTACAAGTACAAATGTTTTCAATGATGAGACTGGAATTGGTGCATCGTCAAACTCTGCAGAAGCGAATATCGAATTTGAATAAGCTATTGATAATGGATTGTTTCAGCTTTAAATAGGTATCTCCTTGACCTTACTTTTATTCTTGTCACCTTATATTTTAAATGTGTTTATTTATTCAATTTCATATTAATTGATTTGAATATAAATGTTTATAGTTAGATGTAACACAATTGTAACTCTACATATGCAAATATTGAATATGAGGAGGCTTTTTAACGTATTTTGTTTCAGCTCTTGTTATCATTGAATATGTTAAAGGTATATATATTTACATTTATTTAAATACAATTATTTATTAAGAAAATTGTTTTAGTTAATTTTTTTTGGATTTTTCAAATTGCTTTGATGTTGTGTTTGTGACATGCAGACTTCTAGACTTCCACTATCCAAACATGCACAGGTTCTACTTCTCTTTTACTTTAATTTTCTTTAATCTTTCTATTTTCTTCGTTCATCTGCTCAATCAATATTTCATCTTTTATTTATTGAAAATGTGGGTTGACATCCATCTAAGGAAGCTCTCACTTCTTGGGATTGACATTGTCAAGCAACTCACCCATCTATATACTAATCCATTTTTTATGTTGACTTCTCTGGAATCAAAGGTCATCTAGCTCGCTGCGAAGGATGATTTATCATTTTCTTAACATATGCTTTATGCTATCTTCTCAAATTTTCCCACCCTTTCGAATTTAATTTCATGAAAATTGGAGCCCTGCCATACAAGAAATTCATGTTTTAAACTCCCCAGATGCTCATTTTCATTTCCCACAACATTTTTAATGAAAATTTCCTCAGTTTTCTACCGTTAAAACATTTTATCTATTTTTAATGGATGGGAAATTATTCTAGTTCTTATTTTATGCATTTGGAATGTGTGGGACCTTGCATCTTTCATTTTTAACCTTTTTGCAGAGAAATAAATTTTTCATCAGGAGCAAAAATGGCATTTTCCCGTTTCCTGAAACTTCATACATTCTTTTCCCCGTCAAATTCTTGCTCGAAAAGGTGAAGCTACGTGTTTGTTTCCCATTGGATATGGCCGGATGGGTTCCTTTTTGAACTTATCACTTTTGGTAATTTTGGAAAAAATGTCAGATCTTCCCTGCATCCCCGCAGGTCCCTGATTGGCTGGAGCGGTTTTGGCGAAAGTTCGGGGGGTGGATCCATTTTATTCTCTAAGGAATTACGGAAAAAGGGTGAAATTTTTTAAAATGAACTGTGGCCCCATCCATACGAAAGGATAAAATCTGAGTTGAAGCCCACAATCAATCAGAAAGGGACACATGTTCATGCTGAAAAGTCAACGGTGGAGGCATGGACTTTCAAGGGAAAGGTTGGAATTTTTCCCTTTCAAATAAAGATAAAAATTGAAGCACATCCCCGCTACCAATCAAGTGATGCCATGTGTTAAAGAATCAGAAAGAGACATGTGGCCATTTTTCAATTCATAGGCGCTTTGGCGGATCGGCGGAAGACTTTAGGAATTTTAGCTTTGTTTCCACAAAAGGGCGAAAAGTTCTAAAATGGCCCGCGGCCCCCTCATGTGAAGGGATAATTTCTAAGTTGAGGCCTGTAGTCAATCAGAAAGGGAAACATGGCCTACATTGAAAATTCAACGGCCGAGGCATGGACTTTTGGGGGAAAGGTTGGAATTTTTCCCCTTTTCAAAAGTGGATAAGGTATAAAACTAAAGCGCACTCCCGCAACCAGTCATGTGATGCCACATGTTGAAGAATGAAATCGGAATGGTGGGCCTATGAGGGAAATTGAGAATTTGAGCCTTTTTCACCAAAGGGTTAAAATGTTGCAAATTGAGCCACCACCCATTTTTCCAATCGTAGTGTGCCACATGTTCATGTTGAAAAGTCAAAGCGGACCAGCGGAGGTTTTTGAGAATTTGAGCTTTTTGTTAAAAAGAGTTTAAATGGTAGATTTAAACTGCATTTCCTCATCCACTCAGATGGCGCCACGTGTCTAGATTTTGGTGGAGCTGCAGAGGTAGAGCAAAATGAGAAATCACACTTTTTCTGCCAAATGTCAGGAAATGCAGATTTCTCCCCCAGGGCCGTCGTTGCTTGGATATTGCCATGTGTAGGGTCCAAATTTGAAGGTAAAGTGGGGAAAAGATAGCCAAATGTACTCATCTAGTTCTTAATGTCATTAACAAACCAAAGCTCTGCAAAGCACAAAATTGGATCATTCTTCATTCTTTTTGTCTATACCCTTGTCGTTTCTCCATGAGATGCATTTTTGGTTTATTATGGAGCCAAATCAATAAGTTTAAAGGGATGTAAATTTTGATCATCAGAAAACAGAGTTTATCAGGCATCGCGATAAAAAGGGAGAAAACTTACCAGCACACACTTGAGTGCTATAAAAGTGGTTAAAAGGTGGAAATGGCAGGACCACATGAAGAAGAAAATCATGAGATGCCCCTGCTAAAATAATCATGCTCGAGATGACGATATATTTGCCTTTTTGAACCTCCAGTTTTCATGAGTGCGTTTGTTTCATGTCACTTTCCAAAAGCAGATCTGCAACAAACATTATTCCTTTTGGATATTCTTTTCTTGGGTACAAAGTATGGATGTACACAGATTGTTATAAGAACATGGTTTTGGCCATGGGAAAGGGATTCTCATTTTTCTGGGAACATTGTAAATTTGGAAGTAATTCAATACAGAGGCTTTCTTTCTCATTTTCCTCTGTTATATATTTCTCTCTCCTTGCTCAATTTAATGGATCATTTTTCTTTACATTCAAAAGAAACTTTGTGTTCTAGTCTGTGTAATCTTTAGAACTTTGTGTCTGCAGATTTGCATCACTGGTGAAGTAATTGATCATTTTCTATTTTTTCTCAGTTCAATGTGAGTAGGGAGATACTCTGCTACCTATATTTCACAAAAGTATTGTTGTTTTCTTCCTTCTCCCATCTCTTTATTCTTCCATTCTTTTTTATTGATAATCTTTTGAGTATGAAAACAAGTCAGGATACTAGGATCCAAACATTAATAGTTGTAGATTTGTACATTCATTTTTCTCGCTTTCAGTAAGGGAACCTCTCCCATTAAAGAGGAGGGACTTGTTGTCCCCTGACTATGGTTTCAACCCATGTTCCATTCTAAAACCCAACAATTTTTGGTGACTCTGCTAGGGAATTCATTGCAAATGGATTCCAGTTTTTGAATAACAACTTCTTGATCATCTTTGATCTGGCAACTCCAAGATACACTCAAGGTAGAAGAACCCTTGGGGAAGAAAACCCTCATTTCCAACTTCTAGATCATCAAGGTTTCTCTCTCCCTTCATCAATAAAAATAAGAGGAACAAGATCTGTAAGCACTCCTCACGTTAGAGACAAAACTTTTGGGAGTAATATCCCTCAAGATCAAATTAGTCCTAATTTGCATGATTTTATTCTCGTTGGTGTTTAAGTTCCTCTCCAAAAAATCTTTCCAAGGATGGCAGCTCCTCTACGTTAGGGCCAAAGGGTTGAGCCTCTTGCTCTTCCCCAGCCATTGCATGAATTGCCTAGAGGCAATAGAAAGAATTTCCTTAAATTCAGAGGTGATGGGAAGGTTGATCCAGATGAACATATTACGGCCTTCATTGTTGTTTGTGGTGTTCTCAGAGTTGAACATGAGGATATCTCTATTAGAATTTTTGTGGAGACATTGCAAGATAATGCTGCTGATTGGTTTTACCATCTCTTGGCTGGATCCGTAACCAATTAGAACACCATGACGACTCAATTTGAGCAATGTTTTAAACCTGCTAAGGATGTACATGCCATCTTAGCCTAGATTTCTCAAATCAAGAAAGAGTCACATGAGTCCATGAGGGAATGTATGGCCAAATTCAACAGGTTGGTTAACAAGATCCCACAAAACACATGCCCTATGGATCAGATTCAGAAATGTTTCTTCCTTAATGCCCAACTACCTAAAGTGAGCTATGCACTTAGAAGAGCTAATCTTTCCACTTTAGATGTTGATCAAATATTTTTTGTTAGTGTTGAAGATGATCTGATCATGTCTAGCAAGCTAAGGAGAGAATCATCCAAATCCAAAACATCTCCTTTTTCCACATCTTCTCCTGGAGCTAATGTAGATCAGTTAGTACAGAAACTTGCTAATGATCTTATTTCTCTCAAGAAGTAGTTCACCTAGTATGCTCCTTATCAGGATGTTCCTAGGAAGAACTTTCAGCCCAGGAATCAGTTACCCTCTCCTCAGACCAGATTGGCAATTGAAGGCCCACCTGTTAAAGTTCTAGTCAATGCAACATGTGAAGTGCTGGAGCTTGATGACAAGGAGGAGGATGAAATATGTGAATAACATGAAGAGGAAGCTGATGAAGAATTAGAAGAGTTGAGTGTATCTCATGTCCATTTTCTCACCACTGAAGGTATAGATGAAGAGGATGATTATGAAGAAAGAGTTGCATAGATGAACAATGAATCATATGTTTTCATGACTCGTGAGCAAGCCAACAAGAAGGAGAAAGTGGTGCAGCCTGCTAAAAGATCTAAGGAGCCTCCTATGGTCATTCCAGTGAATGCAAGGAGAGGAGCTCCTATTCTAACTTCTTCCACACCCAAGGTAAGTTATGTTGTTCCTTCCTCCTTTGTTTTTGCTCCTAAAACTTCTTTCCCTCCAAATTATAGAGTTGATAAGTAAAAATTTTCATCTACTCCTATCAATGATGTTGCATCTACCTCTTGTTCTTTTGACATTATTAACCATCTCAAGAAAACTAAGATCCAAATCTCAAAATCCAAATTCTACCAAACCCATCCCAAGGCCTTTGCTAAGATGGTAGACTTTGTAAACTCTAAATCCAAGCCTTCATCCCCTAGTTCTAAAGGTCTCTTGCCCACCCCTTCTCCTTCATCTCAACCAAGCCTTTTGGCAGTAGTCACTTCATCTGATGAGAAGATCAAACCATTTTATGTCACTCTCCTCATAGCTGGCCATAAACTCAGCAATTGTGTTATTGATTCTAGTACTTCAGATAATGTGATGCCTGTTAAGGTAGCTCATGCCCTAGGCTTAACCCTAACCCACTTTTGGTTCATGTTACTCAATGGAAAGTAGAGAAGTGCCATTGGTTGGAAGGATCAAGGATGCACAAGTAGCCTTTGCTGCTTTGCCAAAGAAGAGATCTTTAGCCACCATTTTGGTAGTTGATATTCCCCCTTCCTACGGCATGCTATTGAGTAGAAATTTTTTCAAATATGTTGGAGGAGAAATCATGATGGATTGGTCACATGCTCTTATTCTAGTGAATGGGAAAATAAAGAAGCTACTACCTGAGAAACAAAATGAATATATCATGCAAAAAATAGATGACCCAAAGGCACAAATACTTTACAAGGACATTGGTCATGGTAACTACATGATCATGTCACAAGATGAGGCTAACCATCCTAAGGAAGTGTTTCTTAATCCTAATGGCGTTTGGATTTTGGAATTTGATAGAAGATGCTCCTCGGTTGGTTCTGGTGCTAGTGTGGTGCTTATTTCTCCTAAAGGGAAAATTCATCCTTTCTGCTTTAAGCTCCAATTTCAAAACAAAAATAATACAGGTGAGTATGAGGCTCTCATCCTTGATTTAAGCATGGAAAAAAAGATGGGGATCAAGAATCTCCTTACTTATGGAGATGCATATCTGATTGTAAAATAGGTCAGAGATCTCTTTCAAGTGAAGAATATAAGGTTGAAGCATTACAGGAATCTGGTTTGGGATTCCATTGAGTTCTTTGATGCCTTTTCCATTGAATCCATGCCAAGGGAAAGAAACACCAGGGCTGATTCATTGGCTGTCTCAGGGTCTCTACTGATCCCTCATCCAGATTTGTCCCAAGATAAATTCACCATTGAGATGATTCATAGGCCTAGTGTGCCTGACAGTGCAAACAATTGGCAGGTCTTTAATGATGATCAGCACTTGCTTTCCTTCCTTGAACTTAGAGAAAATTTTGGCCAGCTGTACTTTGAAGGAAGTGGAAATATTCCTAGAGAGTGTGTGCCCCCAAATGAAGAAGATAAAAAAAAAGAAATGGATCATGATGGCTGCATAAAACTGAAAGGTAATAAGATACCTAAAGGGCTGGTAAGTTTGGAAGATTTATTTGATAAACATGATAGGTACATCAAGCCCAAAACTTCCAAAGGAGCTCAGTAGTCTGCTGACTATGAAAATATAAACATTGGGAATCTTAATGAACCCATGTTGGTAAACATTGGAAGGTGCTGCACACAAGAAGAGAGGGAGAAAGTGAAAAATTTGTTAAAAATATATGTTGATGTTCTTGCATATTCTTATGATGATCTCAAGGCTTTTTAGCCAAAAGAGATGCAGCATTTCATTCCTCTAAAACCTAGTATCAAGCCCTTATGTAAAAAGCAGAGGTGGTATAACCCTAAAATTGTTGATACAATCTTTTAAGAGATCCAAAAGTTATTGAAGGTTAAGATCATTTTCCCCATTCACCATTCAACTTGGATTGCTAATATTGTGCCTGTCAGGAAGAAGAATGGTGAGATCCATATTTTTGTTGATTTTAGGAATTTTAATCAAGCTTCCTTGAAGGATAATCATCCTCTCCCCATAATGGATCAAGTGTTGTAGGTAGTTACAAGTTTAGAAATGTTGTCCATGCTTGATGGATTCTCAGAATATAATCAAGTAGAAGTAAGTGTTGTAGATCAACATAAGACTACCTTTACCACTCCTTGGGGCACCTTTGCTTACATGAGAATGCATTTTGGCCTCATTAATATTGGTACCATGTTTCAGAGGGCAATGAACCTAGCCTTTGGTAGTCTCAAGGGAAAATGCATAGTTGTATATATTGATGATCTGACTGTGTTTTCAAAAACTAGAGTTGATCATTTCCAATACCTTGAAACTGTCCTCCAAAAGTGTAGAGAGCATGGCATCTCCTTGAATCCCAAGAAATCTATCTTTTGTGTCACCGAGGGAAAATTATTGGGACACATTATCTCTAAGGAGGGAATCAAGATTGATCCAAAAAGAGTCCAGGTAATTTAGTATATCCCTCTCCCCATAAACAAGAAGGGTGTGCACTCTTTTTTTGGCAAGATCAACTTCTTAAGAAGATTCATACCTGATTTTTCTGAACTTACTTTGAACATATCCCACATGATGAAAGGGAAGAAAAATTTTGGTTGGTCCTCTGAAGGAAAGGTTACATTTGAAAACATCAAGAGAGCTTTAGCAAATACTCCAATCTTGGCACACGCTAATTATAGCAAGGACTTCATTATCTATTGTTATGCTACTAAAAGTACTCTAGCTGTTATGTTAACCCAGGAGAATTTTGAAGGTCATGAACTCCCCATAGCATTCATGAGTTATATTTTGAAATCCCATGAGTTGAAGTACACCATGATGGAGAAACATGCTTTTGTAGTGGTCAAAGTTGTGAAGCAGATTCATTTTTACATACTCAACTCTCATTCTATTGTGCTTGTGCCTAATACAACTATTAAATCCATTCTTACGCAACAAGAATTTGGAACCAAGAGAGGAAATTGGGTAGCCAAAGTTTAGGAATATGATCTTGACATCAAACCCACCAAGCTAGTTTGAGGAAAGGGATTATGTGAACTCATTGCTGAAGGAGATGATGCCATATTGTCCAAGGAGGAAATTGATATCCTTGTTGTTCTTTTCCTCTACTCAACTAATGAATGGTACACTGGAATTGCACACTTTCTTACTTATGGATAATGTCCATCCCATTTGAGTGCTAAGGAGAAGAGAGCCATCAAATTAAGGTCTGTGTAATATGTGTTGTGGGAAAATGCATTGTTTAAACGAGGGATAGAGGGAAGGTTTTTGAAATGTGTTAACAAAGAGCAGCAAAAGAAATTGTTCTCGGCCTTTCATGACCAGGCCTATGGAGGTAATTTCTCTTCTGATGTCATGGCCCCCAAAATCCTCTGTGTCAGGTATTATTGGCCTACCCTATTCAAAGATGCATCAAAGTGGGTAGGCAAGTGTAAAGCATGCCAAACCTTTGTTAGAAGACCCAAATTGGTTGCTTTACCTCTCAAACTAGTGGTGATTGAGGAACCTTTTAAATAATGGGTTTTGGACTTCATTGGGAGACTCAATCCACCTTTAAGTGTAGGGCATACTCATGTTTTGACTGCCACTGATTATTTCACCAAGTGAGTGGAAGCCATTCCAGTTAAAATTACTACTTCTGAAGTAGTATGAAACTTCATCAAGGAGCACATCTTGATAAGGTTTGGGATACCAAACAAGATTGTCACTAACAATGCTTCCAATTTTTCTTCTGCTGAGATGATGGATTTCTGTTATGGTAATGGCATTTCCCTTGCCCACTCTTCAGATTACTATCCCCAAGGGAACCGGAGACTTTTGAAGGGCAGGAACGCCCCATAGCATTCATGAGTTATCATTTTGAATCCTTAGTTGAAGTTACACCATTATGGAGAAACTTGCTTTTTGTAGTGGTCAAGTTGTGAGCAAGATTCATTTGTACATACGTCACCCTCATTCTATTGTGCTTTTGCCTAATACAACTATTAATCCATTCTACGCAACAAAATTTGGAACCGAGAGAGAAATTGGGTACGCAACAGGTTAGGAATCTGTCTTGACAATCCAACCCACCAAGTAGTTTGAGGAAAGGGATTAGTGAACTCATTTGCTGAAGGAGTAGGCCATAATGTCCAAGGAGAAATTGATATCCTTGTTGTTCTTTTCCTCTAATCAACTAATGAATGGTACACTGGAATTGCACACTTTCTTACTTATGGATAAATGTCCATCCATTTGAGTGCTAAGGAGAAAGCCATCACATTAAGGTCTGTTAATATGTGTTGTGGGAAATTCATTGTTTAAACGCGGGATAGCGGGAAGTTTTTGAAATGTGTTACAAAGACACAAAAGAAATTGTTTCCTCTCTCGTTTCTCGGCTTTCATACCAGGCCCTAGGAGGTAATTTCTCTTCTGATGTCCTGGCCCCTCAAATCCTCTGTGTCAGGTATTATTGGCCTACCCTATTCAAAGATGCATAAAGTGGGTAGGCAAGTGGAAACATGCCAAACCTTTGTTATAAGACCCAAATTGGTTGCTTACCCTCTCCAACTAGTGGTGATTGAGAACCTTTTACATAATGGGTTTGGAACTTTCATTGGATGACTCAATCCACCTTTAAGGTAGGCATCCTCATGTTTTTGACGCCACTTGATTATTTCCATTTTCATCACCAAGTGAGTGAACCCATCCAGTTCAATTACTACTTCTGAACTGTAGTAATGAAACTTCCAAGGAGCCTCTTGATAAGGTTTGGGATCCAAACAAGAGGGTCACTAACATGCTTCCCATTTTTCTTCTGCTGAGAATGATGGATTTTCTGTTATGGTAATGTGCTTTCCTTGCCCACTCCTCAGATTACGATCCAAGGAATGGGCAACCTCATCAACTAACCAACTTTGGTCACCATTGTTCGGAACTGGTTAGTGAATCTTAGAGGAATTGGCATAAGAAACTATATGATCTTTATGGGAAATAGGATGACCCTAAGAGAGTCATTGGAATGCTCCTTTTCAAGTGCTATATGGAGTTGAACTCAACTGTCATGGCCTTAGAACACTACGCCTTACATTTGAGAAGGCCATTGAGGATGCCAACTTTAACCAATTCTTGAAAAATAATTATGTACCCTCAAAATTTGAGTGAAGATGACAGAATCTCATCTCATCAACTCAAGGTAACACTCTGGTTTGACAACCAGTCTTTAACCAACCTTTTCAAGTGGGATATAATGTTCTTCTTTAGGACAAAAGACATGAAGCTTGAGGCAGCCATGGTAAATTTGATTCCCTTTGGCTTTGCCCTTTTAAAATTAGACATTTTTTTGGTGAGAACTCTTTTTACCTAGATTTCATGGATGGTTCTCCTCTCCCACTTCCTTATAGTGGGCAATTTTTGAAGTTGTTCAAAACCTAGGAGTTTTGGCGTTCCCTCTGGACATTTTATATAGCATTTTTCTTTCCTTGATTTTGTTTTGGTTGGTTTCCTTTATGTTTTCTCTTCTGTGTTGGTGTTGCTTCTTTTTTACTCCATTGCCCATTGGCTAAGACACTGATTAGATCTGATTACCCAAAATTCTCTAAGGTTCTTGATTTTGCCTCTTTCCTCTGCCAAATCATCCCTAGAAGGAGCAAATTGTTGTCCTCTTAATTTTTCCCACCCTTCAAATCTAATTTCATGAAAATTGGAGCCCTACCAATAAAATTTGTTTGTTGGGGGGGGGGGGGGTGGGTGGTGGTGGGTTGGGGGGGGGGGGGTTGGGGGGTTGTGGGGTGGGGTGGTGGTTTGGGTCGGTGGGGGGGGTGGGTGGGGGGGGGGGGGTGGTGGTGGTGGTTTGTGGGTGGGTGGGGTGGTTGGGGGGGGGGTGTTGTGTGTTTGGGGGGGGGGTGGGTGTGTTGGGGGTGTGTGGGGGGGGGGGTGGGTGGGTGGGCGGGGGGTGGGGGGTGGTGGTGTGGGGGGTTTGTGGGGGTGGGTGGGGGGTGTGGTGGGTGGTGGGGAGGGGGTGTTTGTGGGGTTTTGTTTTTTTTTTGTGTTTGCTTGTTTGTTTGTTGTTTTTTGTTTTTTTTTTATAGTGTTTGGTTTTTTTTTTTTTGTTTTTTCTTGTTTTTTGTTTATTTTTTGTTTTTTTTTTTTTTATTTTTGTTTTTGTTTTTTGTTTTTTGTTTTTATTGTAGTTTTTTTTTTTTTTTTTTTTGTTTTTTTAGTTTTTGTTGTTGTGTTTTATTGGTTTTTATTTTTGTTGTTTTTATGGTGCTTTTTATGTTTTGTTGGTTTTCGTGTTCTTAACTTTTTGTTTTTTGTTTTTTGTATTTTTTTTTTTTTTTTGTTTTTTGGTGTTGAGTGTTTTTTTTTTTTTTTTTGGTTTTGTTTTTTTGATGTCTGTTTTGATTTTTTGGTCCGGTTTTGTTTTGTTGTTGTTTTTTTTGTTGAGAAGTTAATTGTATTTTTTTTGTATGTAGTGGTGTTGGTATAGTATGTTTTTTTTTTTTGTTTTTGTATGTGATGTTGGTTTTTGTTATAGTTTTTTTTTTTTTTTTTGTGTTTAGCTTTGTTTTTTGTTTTTTTGGGTCTTATTTGTGTTTTTAGTTTTGGTTTTTAAGGGAATATGTTTGTTTCTGGTTGTCTTATATGTTTTGTTTGATCTTGAGTGTTTGTGTTTGTTTTGGTTTTTGCTTTTTTTTGTGTTATTGCATTGGTCATTTTTGTGTTTGTTTATTTGTCTTTTGTTTTTTTTATAGTGTAGATGGAGCGGTGGTTTGGGTTATTATAGGTTTTTTTTTTTGGTTTTGGGGCTTGGCGGTTTTGGCTTTGTTTTGTTATAATTGGGGTGGGCATGTGGAGAATTAGTCTTGATTGTTTTGGAGTGCTTGTGTTCTTCTCTCTTTTAAATTGGGTTTTCTTATTTTTGTGTTCGAGTGAGCTTTTATTTTGAGTTGATGTGGGCTTATATTTTTTTGGATGGTTTTAGGGTGATGTGTATTATTGTTTGATTTTCTTTTGTTGGTTATAATCTATTTTGTGTTTCTTTGGTTTGTGTTATGTTTTTTTGTGTTAAGGATTGTTGTTGTTATTTTTTGATATTTGGTCTTTGTTGTTGGTAATGTTCAGTTGTTTTGTGTTCGTTAGGTTTTTGGAATAATTTGGTTGTTTTATTTTGATGTTAGTGGTATGTTGAGTATTTGTGTGCTTATATGTGTTATGGAAATCTATTTGGTGGGTTTTGTTATTTGGATATGTTTGTTTTGTTAGTGTTTATGTGTTGTTTTTTTAGTTTGGTTGTTTCATGGTTTTGTAATGGGGATATATAAGTTTTTTAATTTTTATGTGGTTTTACTGTTGTTTCTTTTTTGATTATGTTTTGTTGATGTTTTTGAGTTTTGGTTTCAGAGTCTTTTATATTTAATGCGAGTATTTGGCAGCGGTATGTTTAGGGAGTATTCCCATCTTCCCCCCCCCCCCCCCCCCCACCCCCCCCCCACCCCCCCCCCCCCCCCCCCCCCCCCCCCCCCCCCCCCCTCCCCACCCCCCCCCCCCACCCCCCCCCCCCCAACCCACCCGCCCCCCCCCCCCCCCCCCCCCCCCCCCACCGCCCCCCCCCCCTTTTTTTCTTTTTTTTTTTTCTTTTTTTTGATTCCTGCTCTTTTTTTTGTTTCTTTTCTTGTTTTTTTTTTTTTTTTTTTCCCCCCCCGACCCCCCCCCCCCCCCACCCCCCCCCCGCCCCCCCCCCCCCCCCCCCCCCCCCCCCGCCGCCACCCCCCCCCCTCCCCACCCCCCCCCCCCCTCCCCCCCCCCCTCCCCCCCCCCCCCCCCCCCCCCGCTCACCCCCCCCCCCCCACCCCCCCCCCCCCCCCCCCCCCCCCACCCCCACACCGCCCCCCCCCACCCCACACTCCCCCCCCCCCCCCCCCCCCCCCCCCCCCCCCCCCCACCAACCCCCCCCCCCCCCCCCACCCCCCCCCCCCCCCCCCCCCCCCCCCCCCCCCCCCACATCCCCCACCGCCCCCCCCCCGCGTCCCCCCCCCCCACCCCCCCCCCCCCCCCCACCCCCCCCCACCAACCACCCCCCCCCCCGACCCCCCCACCCCCACCCCCCCGCCCCCCCCCCGCCCAACTCACCCCCCCCCCGCCCTCCCCCCCCCCCCCCCTCACCCCCGCCCCCCCCGCCCCCGCCCCTCCCCCCCACCCCCCCAAAATTTCCTCAGTTTGCTGTCGTTAAAATGTTTTGCCTATTTTCAATGGATGGGAAATGATTCTAGTTTTTATTTTGTGTTTGGAATGTGTGGGACCTTGCATCTTTTGTTTTTAACCTTTTTGTAGAGAAATAAATTCTTCATCGGGAGTAAAAATAGCATTTTCCCGTTTCCTACAAATTCCTACGTTCTTTTCCCCGTCATATTATTTCTCGGAAAGGTGAAGCTACGCATTTGTTTCCCATTAGATGCGGCCGGATGGGTTCCTTTTTGAACTTATCACTTTTGGTGATTTTGGAAAAAATGTCAAATTTGCCCCGCATCCCCGCTAGTCCCTGATTGGCTGGAGTAGTTTTGGCAGAAGTTTGGGGTGATGGATCCATTTTATTCTCTAAGGCATTACAGAAAAAGGGAAAAAAGTTCTAAAATGACCCGCGGCCCCACCCATGCGAAAGGATAAAATCTGAGTTAAAGCCCATAGTCACTCAGAAAGGGACACGTGTTCATGTTGAAAAGTCAACGGCGGAGGCATGGACTTTCGAGGGAAAGTTTGGAATTTTTCCCTTTCAAATACAAATAAAAAGTGAAGCACATGCCCGCTACCAATCAAGTGATGTCATATGTTGAAGAATCAAAAAGAGACACGTGGCTATTTTTTAGTTCATAGGTGCTTTGGCGGACTGGCGGAAGACTTTGGGAATTTTAGCTTTGTTTCCACAAAAGGGTGAAAATTTCTAAAATGGCCCATGGCCCCGCTCATGCAAAGGGATAATTTCTAAGTTGAGGCCCGTAGTCAATCAAAAAGGGACACATGGCCTACATTGAAAATTCAACGGCTGAGGCATGGACTTTCGGGGGAAAGGTTGGAATTTTTCCCCTTTTCAAAAGTGGATAAGGTATAAAACTGAAGCGCATTCCCACAACCAGTCACATGATGCCACATGTTGAATAATGAAATTGAAACAACGGGCCTGCGGGGGAAATTGAGAATTTTAGCCTTTTTCACCAAAGGTTAAAATGTTATAAATGGATCCGCGACCCCTTTTTCCAATCATAGTGTGTCATGTGTTCATGTTGAAAAGTCAAAGCGAGCCGGTGGAGGTTTTTGAGAATTTGAGATTTTTGTTAAAAAGAGTTTAAATGGCATATTTAAATCACATTTCCTCAGCCACTCAAATGGCACCACATGTCCAATTTTTGGCAGAGCTACGAGGGGCAAAGCAAAATGAGAAATTGCACTATTTCTCCTAAATGTCAGGAAATACAAATTTCTCCCCCAGGGTCGTTGTTGCTTGGATCTTGCCACATGTAGGGTCCAAATTTGAAGGTAAAAGGGGAAAATGATATCCAGACGCACTCATCTAATTCTTAATGCCATTAACGAACCAAAGCTCTGGGAAATGCAAAAATGGATCATTCTTCATTCTTTTTCTCTATACTCTTGTCATTTCTCCATGAGATGCATTTATGGTTTGTTATGGAGCCAAATCTATAAGTTTAAAGGGGTGTAAAGTTTGATCATCAGAAAATGGATTTTATCAGGCATACGCAATAAAAAGGGAGAAAACTTACTAGTAAGCACTTGAGTGCTATGAAAGTGGTTAAAATGTGGAAATGGCAGGACCACACGAAGAATAAAATCATGAGATGCCCCCTGCTAAAATAATCATGGTCAAACTGATGAAATATTCACCTTTTTGAACCTCCAGTTTTCATGAGTGTGTTTGTTTTATGTCACTTTCCAAAAGAATATCTACAACAAACATTATTCCTTTTGAATATTCTTTTCTTGGGGACAAAGTATGGATGTACACAGATTGTTATAAGAACATGGTTTTGGCCATGGGAAAGGGATTCTGGTTTTTCTGGGAATGTTGTACATGTGGAAGTAATTCAATACAGAAGCTTTCTTTCTCATTTTCCTTTGTTATATCTTTCTCTCTCCTTGCTTGATTCAATGGATCATTTGTCTTTGCATTCAGAAGAAACTTTGTGTTCTTGTCTGTGTAATCTTTAGAACTTTGTGTCTGTAGATTTACATCAGTGGTGAAGTAATTGATCATTTTCTATTTTTTCTTGGTTCAATGTGAGTAGGGAGATACTCTGCTATCTATATTTCCCAAAAGCTTTGTTTTTTCTTCCTTCTCCCATCTCTTTATTCTTCCATTCTTTCTGATTGATAATCTTTTGAGTATGAAAAAAAGCTAGGATACCAGGATCCAAACATTGATAGTTGTAGATTTGTACATTTATTTTTCCGGCTTTCAGTAAGGTAACCTCTCCCATTAAAGAGGAGGGACTTGTTATCCCTTGACAGTGGTTTCAACCCATGTTCCATTCTGAAACCCAACAGTTTTTTGGAACCTCTCCCATTAAAGAGGAGGGACTTGTTGTCCCTTGACTGTGGTTTCTACCCATGTTCCATTTTGAAACCCAACACTTTGTCACACCCATCTAGAAAACAAGAGGTACCTAAGTTTTCTTTAATTTTCTTTAATCTTTATGTTTGTATTTTCTTCTTTCATCTACTTAATCAATATTTCATTCATCATATCTTTCTCAAAAATTTGGGTTGGCATCCATTCTAAGGAAACTCTCACTTCTCAGGACTGACATAATACAATGTCAGGAAACTCATCGATTTATTTACCAATCCATTTTTCTGTGTTGAGTTTCTCTAGAATCGAAGGTCATCAAGCTTGTTTTGCAAAGGATGATTTCTCATTTTTATTCCATATGTTTTGTCACACCCATCTAGAAGACAAGAGGTACCTTAAACCCTATCATAGCTGGAGTTTTTACATTCATGTTTAAATTATTTTAGTTTTTGAAAAATGTTTTGATTTAGTGTTTGAACTTGTGGCATGAATATCAAATTACATGTAAAAATTGATCTTCCCAAAAGACATTGCATTTACAAGTAGAAATAAAATGATATTGAGAAGTTTTAAATGTGAAGAAACTTGATACAGAGTTAGAATTATACAACTAGAGAAGAAGATTTTACTGTATTAAGATGTCTCTGTCATACCACATTCCAAATTTCTTAAAACTTTATTTTTTAAATCCATTATATTATCATCAACCATGATCATGCTAGAAGATACATCTATTCTAATATCATCATCCATATCTATTATAATGTCATCATACATATCTATTCTAATGTCATCATCCACATCTAATGTCATAATCATTAGAAGTAGAGAGAAGAATATTTTGAGAAGGTATAAAATTTAAATGTGAAGAAACTTGATACAGGGTTCAAATTTTACAAGTGGATAGAAGAATGTTTTTCAATATTAAGATGTCTTTGTCATACCACATTCTCAATTTTCTTAAAACAATCTTACATTATCATCATCCATGATCACGCTTGAAGCTACATCAATGTCCAGTGATATAGAGTTCATCATCATCCATATCTATTCTAATGTCATCATCATTACAAGTAGAGAGAAGAAGATTTTGAGAAGGTATAAATGTGAAGAAACCTAATACAGAGTTCAAATTTTACAAGTAGAGAGAAGAGGTACCTTAAACCCTATCATAGTTGGATTTTGTACATTCATGTTTAATTTATTTTGGTATTTTCAAAATTATTTAATGTAGTGTTTAAACTGTGGCATGAATATCAAATTACATGTAAAAATTGATCTTCCCAAAAGACATTGCATTTACAAGTAGAAAGAAAATGATATTGAGAATTTTTAAATGTGAAAAAAACTAATACAAAGTTCAAATTTTACAAGTAGAGAGAAGAATATTTTACTATATTAAGATGTCTATGTCATACCACATTCCAAATTTCTTGAAACATTATCATTTAAATCCATTATCTTATCATCATCCATGATCGTGCTAGAAGCTATATCTATTTTAATGTCATACTCCATATCTATTCTAATGTCGTCATCCATATATATTCTAATGTCATCATCCATATCTATTCTAATGTCATCATCATTACAAGTAGAGAGAAGAATATGTTGAGAAGGTATGAAATTTAAATGTGAAGAAACTTGATACAGAGTTTGAATTATCCACATTCTAAATTTTCTTAAAACAATTATCTATTATCATCATCCATGATCGTGCTTGAAGCTACATTAATGTCCAGTCACATACAATTCATTATCATCCATATCTATTCTAATGTCATCATCCACATCTAATGTCATCATCATTACAAGTAGAGAGAAGAATATTTTGAAAAGGTATAAATGTGAAGAAACCTAATACAAATTTCAAATTTTACAAGTAGAGAGAAGAAGATTTTATTGTATTAAGATGTATTTGTCATACCACATTCTAAATTTTCTTAGAACAATTATCCATATCATCATCCATACAATTCATCATCATCCATATCTATTCTAATGTCATCATCCACATTTAATGTCATCATCATTGCAAGTAAAGATAATAATTCCTAATGTTTAAATCCATCATCATCATCCATGAATCATGATTATCTGTATCATCATTATCATCTACCACTACTATATTCGTTACCATTACATCCATATCAAACATAAACACCATATACAATCTAGAATTTCTATATAAAAATATAGCAGTATATAAAAATCCAGATTGAAACTTCAAATTAAATAAATATTCAAGTTTCATTCTTCAATATATAAAATATTTCAAGTTTCAATTTTTCAAGTTCACTTGCCCCACACCCACTAAACTAGCAACTATTTTCTCAAGCCTCAATCATTAAATTTTTCCCCAAACCCATTTGCAATTTTCTTTTGAGTTTATGTAACATCTTTTGTGTCGCTTTCTCTAATGGCTTTCCCTCTTGTATTCTTTGACTTGAATAATACCATAACTAATTAGATCCTTCACAACAATTTCTATATTCCTTATGATTGCTTCTTCTTCCTTTATAACATCTTCATGGGATTCCAATGAAGGATCTATGCAGCTACCTTTACTTTGAACAAAATGTCAAGCTCGAATCCACTCTCTTTGATCATCCGCTTAAGTTTATTGTTTTATTTGTTAACCAAAATAATATTTTCCTTTATCTTTATTGTTGCGTTTAAACTATTCTTTGTGATTTTCCAAGTGAACTTGGAACACCTTTTCTTGACTCTTTAAATTTTCATATTTCAACTACAACAAAAACAGTGATCTCAATTAAATATATTACTAAAACAATAAACTTTCAAATTAATAAAAAATATTGTTTCAAATTGATAATACTTACAACTAGCTCCATCTCTTTCAGCATTTGCAATTTCCACCAAATCCTTGTCCTTTAACTATTTGTTGAAATAGGCTTGGGCTTCAGCACTAATATTTTCCAATTTATTTAAAACTATATGTAAAATATTGTCATTATAATTGTCATTCATATGTCACAGTCCATCATTTTTCTTGGATGAGTAAGGCATCCATCTTGGCAGGCTGATTTTGGACTACCACATATAAACTCTCCCTTTGCCAATGGTTATCATAACGAATTCTTATCTCATTGATTAATAATTTTCTTCCTTCGCTTCTCATTCTATGAGTTCACTAATATGAGGCATGATAAACTCTTTGACATGGGATTGAAAATCATAACTAATCGCAGTTCTCCAAAGGAAATGATGGCAATTTTTTCACTATCTGTATCTAAAGAGGATGATGCCGATGGAGTGGTATGGGGGCTTTCAGGTTGAGCAACATCGGCTGCGTCTTTTTGCCTTTGGACACCTTGATCCTATTTGCAATAAAATTAATTAATATTTAAATTGAACTTAAAATGTGAAAATTTTAAATGAAGTACATTAGAATAGAAATATACCTGGTGGCATTGAATCATATCACATGTGTTTAAAAAACCGGTTGGGTCATTACTATCAATGCCCAAATAATTCTTCATCTAACATTTATTTGATTCTAACACTGATTGGCCCATTGCATAGGGCCAAGCGCACTGAGAGAGAGGTTTAGAATTGGAAATGAAGAGGTAATGTTTAGTGTCTCGCTAGGGGCCAGAATTGACATGTGTTTACTAATGGTCTTTTTACCTAAACCTCTTGTGGGCATTTTGAATTGTAATGATGTTGGTGGAGGACATGTGACGATGCCATTGTTTGAATAGATGGTAAAGGATTGCTATGTACTATAAATTCAAAGAATAATAAACAAAATCATTACTAAATTATATGAAAAACTATTAAAAACTACACAAGCTACTAAAGTATATGAAAAAATATTGAAAAATTACACAAAAGCAATAAAATTATACCTTGTTGAAGGGCAAGTTGTCGTTGTACCTGGATGTGGCCATGTTAGAGTTTAAATTGATTGTTATGGAGTTATGGGTGACTGGTTTAGTGGAGTGGGGTATTCCAATTACTTTGGTTGAGAATTGACAATTACACATGATTGGACTGAGTGAGTTGGCGATGCCTGTTCTAGAAGTCACACATATAGTCTAAAGTCCTCTGCAAGTGCAGCAACTTCATGTCAATTCAATATGGTAAATGGTAAATGGAAAAATAGTAAATGGTAGGTGTTAAAAACCCTAAATTGAGTGCTAAGGGTATTATGTCTATGTCATTTAACTAATGTAAATTTTTGGGGGTTAGGTGATGAGTGAACTTCCATTTCATATTGGTAATCTCCCGATGCATCAGCGTGTTGTTGGCCTCTTCCTCTCGATGTTGTTTTTTCCGTGGAAGGGCCTCCAAAAATATTCTCTACATATGGTAAAGATTCAATCAAAAATAGTAAGTACATAATGTTAGTGCATAAAGATTCAATCAGAAGTACATAATCAATATAATAACCTTATTAACGTTGAAATATAAACAGTAAACTATTAACCTTTTCTTCTCTAAATGGAATTGAAAAATTCTTCAAATTCTTGTTCATGCAAGTGGGAGTCGGTTTGTCTTTTAAATTAAAATATTGCTCGTAATAAAGAGGAAGGAGATAGTTTGTGGAATGAATAACTGGTTTTTTAGAAAGTGATGCATTTGTAATGTCATCTTTTATCTTATTAGATAAAAATGTGCACCAATCAAATTTTTTCTTTCCAATCGTTGCAAGAATGTATGCAATAGCCCAATTTGGAATATCAGTTTGCCGACTCTGTAGAATAATTATGGCTTAAAAAAATAAATCATGGCAGTAATAAAGTGGTGTGCAATTCCTTGTGTATCCATGCCTCATCTTGATTTGTTGACATGAGCTACAAAAATTCATTGGAATTAATATCAAAATAAAAATATTTCAAATGAAAGTAGGTTATACGTATAATCAACATGAAAACTGAAATAAGATTCTTTGGTTAATATTATGGGTGAATTTTTAAACTGAAGGCTTGTCAATTGATGGATATCAACTGGATTAGCACTAAACCTGAATGTATGAACATCTTCCAAAGTAACAGTAAAATGACCGTCTTCTGCATTATACGAGGAGAGAAGGTAGTTAATAATGTCATGATCAATCTCAAACTGGGGCATGTTAATGACCCCTGCGAATTAATATGCTTCTACAACATCCTTGTATTCTACATTCATTTACAAAACAGTATAGATGTGGGGGCACAACATTCTCATGTATTGAATCTTTCCCTTAGGTAGGGCTTGGGGTGTTGCCAATGCCTGGTTAGTTTTATTTTGTGTTGGATCTTAAGCTTGAGCACTAGTACACATGAGTACTTGAGCTTGATTCGATTCTAGAGATGTGG
This sequence comes from Taxus chinensis, assembly GCA_019776745.2. NCBI lineage: Eukaryota > Viridiplantae > Streptophyta > Pinopsida > Cupressales > Taxaceae > Taxus > Taxus chinensis. The sequence continues at coordinate 22,336,190 of CM034148.1, forward strand.
AGCTTTTTGTGTTTAGATAGACCGTTGGTGTGTTGACATATGGTTCTTATAGGATGTAGCACTAGGAGAAGTAGAATGGAGGAAAAATTTGGGATCCAAGAAGTGTGAACGTGAAAATGAGGGCTGACAGGGTATTTATATGGAAAAATTAGGTTTTTGGAGTTGTGGATGGTGGACGCACAACAATGAGGATTTATTGTCATGTGTTAATAACTATTTGTTGATGCGTGTCTACAACCCTTGTTGTCATGCGATAACGAAGGTTTTTGACGCACATCAATAAGAATTGTTGTCATGCAACATCAATGTTTTATTAATGCACATCAACAACCTTTGGTTGTTGCACAATAGAAAATATGGCCAAAACATGTCAAAAAACCTCAATGTCGCATGACAACAAGGGTTGTTAACGTGTGACGTCAAGACTTGTTGTCGTACGATAGCAAGGATTGTTAACGTGCATCAACAACCCTTGTTGTTCTATAACAACTATAGTCTATGCATCAACAAAACCTTGGCTTTCCCTTTAAAATATCAGGAAAAAATTTCGTTATGAAACCTAATAAAATTCACCTTTCCGAAAAAAGTAGTTCAAGGTATATTCGTCAGGGATTTTCCACCTCTAATTTACCATAGGCTTCTTAAAGGGAACCCTATTTTTATCTAAATGCATAGGATGATTCAATTTCATCAAATAATAAACCATATCTTTATACCAGACTGAATTACTCACCTTTTGATGAGGGTATGGCCCATCTTCTTCAACATTGTGGATCTCTTTCACCTGCAAGTTACTCTCTACCATCAGCCTTTCTAAGCCCAATCCTTGAACAAGATTGGTAGTTTGTATGTTCATGTCATAATCATGAAGCTTATTAACCCATATGCACCTTTTGCTGGATATTTTTGTCTAAGTAAAAATGTCCTTTATCATTATGTGAGGCGCATATGATACAATTTTTGAACTTAGGATATAAGGTTTGAATATTTTGGTTGCTTTGACAAAGCAAAAGCTTGTTTTTCCATGACATAATACCTCAACTCAGACCCTTATAAAGCTTTTCTTTAAAATGTGATAGGATTTGTATGGCCTTCTTCATTATTTTGTAATAGCACAGATGTAATAGTAAATTTAGAAGTAAATGAAAACATTTGAAAAAAAATCATAATCTAGACCGGCTAATATAAGGGCAGTCTTGAGTACTTCTTTTACTCATATAAATGCTTGAACAACCCTTTCTTCCCTTTTGATCACTTGATATTTTTTCAACATATTGGAGATAGGAAAAATGATTTCAAAGAAATTAGAAATGAACCTTATCACAAAGTTAATATACCTAAATAAAAACTAAATACCTTTCTTTGATAAGGAGATAGGAACTTGGTCAATAGCTTCTACTTGTTCTGGATCAATCATGACTCCTTGGTGAGAAACTATGTCTGAATAACTTATCATTTTGTACATGAAAATGACATTTTTTAGGGTTCAACGAAATGTCATACTCCCTACATTTGATCAAGATTTTCTCTAAGTGTAGCAGATGATCTTCTCTCCTTTTAGAAAATAGAGTGATATCATCTTGATATACAATAATGAATTGGTTTATGAAACATGTAAAGCAACATCCATTGCTCTTTAAAAAATATCTCCAGCATTCATCAACCTAAATGGCATCATGATGTAAACATAATTACCCCAAGGAGTGGTGAACACCATCTTTTATTACTTTGATTTTCTCACCATAAATTGATTATAACTAAAGAATTTATCTAAGGTAGATAACCTTTTTGAACTAGTTACCTTTTGTAGAAAATTATCCATATTAGGCAAGGGATAGTTATATTTAAGTGGAGCTTTATTTAGATTTCTAAAATTGACAAAAATTCTTATATCGCCAATATATTTTCTGACTGGCACTAAGTTAGCTACCCATGAATAATACCTAATAGGTTGTATTATCCCACCATATCGTAATTTAGTCAGTATGTCCTACATTTTGGTTGCAAGAAGGGGATTGATTGGTCTTTGCTTTTGTTTGAAGGGCTTGGTGTGAGGTTTCAATGGTATCTCATGTTGAAATAGATCCTCTCTGTAGGCTTTTAGTTCTGAATAAGACCAAGCAAAGTAGTCTTTGTATTTTCTTAATAATTGGCCACAAGCCTCTCGTTCCTTTTTACTTAGATTACTACCTAACCATACACTCCTAGGATATTAGTTGGAGCTCAAATTGCACTCTACAACATCTCTTGGAAAAGTAGTATATTTATAAACTAATCTATCAGTACTATCAAAACCAGATTCTAGACTAAATAATCCTCTTGGGATTAAATTGGTCTTCAGTTAAATTAGTTATTTCCCAAAAATAGTGTCCTTCCCTTCACATACATGTATCATAGGATCTAAATCAATAATTTGATCGATGAACTCACCTTGGAAATTGTGAAATCTTTTAATGTGTGAATCGCCATCAAATACTTGCCAGTGTTAAATATTATCAGGTACAGAAGGTCGAACCAATACTTCCACTTCAAATTTAAAGTATAGAAATGAATCCTCTTTGTCATATTGTGAAGCCAGAACTACCAATTTTATCAGCTAACATATTTTAGCTCCTCCCATGACACTTAATATTAAAAAAATAAAAACACTTAAGGAGATACCATACTCCATTTACATACTACTTTAATCTTTGGTTTTTTGTTATATATAACTTATGTACATGCTTAATTATCAGTTCATAATCTCCCTTTACAAGGAGATATTTTATCCCATGTTCCCAAGAAATTCTCAGTCCTAATAAGAGCACTTCATATTCTGCTACATTATTGGTGCACTCAAAATTTAACTTAAAAGAAAAACTAAATGAATCACCATTGGAGGAATTCATAACCAATCCAACTCCATTTCCAAATTTAGAACATGCTCCATCAAAAATCATGATCCATGGTTCATTTGCAACCTTAAGGTGTGCATTAGCTTCCATATAATGATCTTCAAAGTCTGCACAACCTATGAAGTTACTCATATTTTTATCAATAAATAATACCTCATAAGAGGCGTTCATAGGATCTTCAATAAGATGAAGCATCTTCTCCTCTCTGTGTAAATTAACTAATTTTCCTTCTAATGGTATAGAGGCATAAGACATGTCCATTTGAACACTTCCTCCCACATTGATAGCCCACTTTCTTGATAGCAACATACCCCATTTAGCAAGGCATTCAACTATAACCATGTTTATGGTCAAATACTTACCAGGATAAGTTGTAAAATACACCACTAGTCCTCTAACATACCCAACAACAGGTACTTCCCTTGAATCTATAGCATAGAACTTGCCAAAATTTGTTTTTATCTTGACATCTAGTTCATTCATGACCTCTTAAGGCATGAGATTACATGAAGCTCCTGAATAAAACATGTAGTTATGAAGAAGTTACCCATTAACAATCAAAGTAGTAAAGAAAGGATCCACATCCAATTGGGATTCAACTAAGGATGTACCTAAATATACTTTTAGGGGTTCTTCCATGTTTTTTGGCTCTTTATTTATCTCAACTTCAGTTATGGCATGTGGAGTCATCACATTATTTGTACTCCTTCCTTTGACAACCACATCATCCTTCAGCCCTAAGTATTAAAATGCTCTTTTTCTATGCTAAGGAATTCTTAATAATTCTATAATTAGGATTGTGATCTTGATTTGACTTAGAATCTGAGCCATATCACATGTTGCATACTTGGGAAAGGTTGTATTAGAGGTGAGGGTGATTGTTTTATCTAATGGGATGTTGTCTTTTATTGCTTAAGAAGAAATATAAGTGCTTGGTTTTGAAAAGACGGTAGGATTTTTTTAGGCATGGTTTTCTTAGGAGCATCCTTGAGGATATTGGACAATAGAGGCATATTTGGTTTAGAAATAGGGGCAGGTGATTTGTTTTGTCTATTTCTAAGGTTATACTCATTTTATTGAGGAACCACAACATTCATTAATAACTACCTATCCTCCTCAGATGGGATTCCACCATCATACTTCTTGATTATTAAAGTTATTAGATACTAAAAATCATGATTTAGAAGTTCAAATGATTGAGCCATATCTATATCAGCATTAACCATAGAAGGGAGGGAGAATACCTAGTTTATGCAATTTGAAAAGTCCTCCATGGTCTTAGCATATAATATATTAGTTGAGGTGGCTCCTGGTATTGAATATTTTGGAGATTCCATCATGCATATATCTTCAAAACCAAATTCATCAGTGTTTTCTTCATATTCAATAGGATACTCACAAGGAGTGTGAGGCAATAGAAATGTATCACACCACTCATTAATGTGATCCTCTTCCACCAATTCAATTCCTTTTGTTAATGGGTCAAGGACTGTTTTATTTTCTCTATAAGCTTGTTGCTTATTTCCTAAAGGCATGGGTCCTTTTCCTCTATCCTCAGCCCGATGATCTCCTTTGGGATGATTCCCAAATCTATTACGTCCTTTGCCCCAATGTTGAACTTAATAATTTTAAGTCAACCCTTTCTTTTCTGGAGCCAACTTGTATGAGATATCTTTGACAGCTCCAACTAAAGTTTTAACTACTTCTTCAAGATCCACTACTTTACTAGCATGTGGCTTCTCTGGATTAATTAACTTTACACCTTCTCTCTTTGGATGCTTCCTATCTATTTGGATATTATTATCAATTTGAACAATCATAGAGAATGCATACCTTAAATTTCTAGGATTTTTATACCTCAAACAATAAGCTACCTTTTTATCAAAAGCATTTGAGTATTTTATAAAGAAGGAATCATCACTAGGTCTTATATTTGTAGGTAATATAGCCAATGTTTTATTGAACCTAGTGTTGAAGTCATAAACACATTCATTATTATTATTTTATATTTTCAAACTCTGATAGAAGAAACCTAGGGTCGGTTATATCTCTATATTGTAATCTGAAATAATTCCTCATTTCAGTCCAAGAATCTATTGAATTTATAGGTAGAAAATTATACCATTCCCTGGCATCTTCCTCTAATGCATGTATGAATAGATTGATATAAACATCTTCATACTTTATTCGTAGTCATCCATAACATTTTGAAAAAATATAAGATGTTGGTCACCACTTATAGAAATGTTTCCTTAAAACCATGGAAGCTTGTTTTTTATATTGATTTTGGTATTTCATTGGGATATCCCACCATCCCATGGAACATTATTGGTCTATAGGTGGTAACTACAAAGGGAGGTCTTAGTGGAGGTTGTTCCATATTATTTTTTAGAGGATTTTCAAAAGGAGGGTTGAAAAAGTATAGAACTGGAGGTCTCTAAGGTAAAGGATTATGATCCACAAATAAAGAATCCTTTAGGGACTCAGTTTCACAAAATACTTTGTTCTTATGAGTCAAAACATGAGGAAGATGAGGAATACCTTTATTATTTGTAGATGTTGAACCTTCTTGAAAAAAATCATGTATGTTTAAGAACTCTCTAAATCAAAGCTATCAGATGTGCTTGAGTAATCCTTAATCAAAGGTGGATTAAATTCAGTAGGTTGAAATATTTTTTCCTCTGTTCTTTGACCACCCATTGGCTTCTAGATCTGTTTCTTTTTTATGTGCAATTCTCTAGCTCTGGGAGTAATTTTCTTGTAGGATCAGATTTAAAAAAATATCTTCTTCATTCCATATTTGCAAAAGGGGAGTTAATCAATAATATTTAAATGATTTACACTTATATGACCTATATTTTCTATAAAAGAGGGAGACGCCACTAATGCCTTATACCTTGGATATATAGATTAACTCAAATAGCTCTTGAAAAGGATGCTTTACAAAGAGGGAGGCTAAGATTCGCAAAGCTTTATGATTTTTTTAGACAATACCTGCAGTATACTCAAATAAACACATGTTTAATGGAAATCCTACTCATAATGAGATAATTTTCGATAATACTTGATTTGAATGGTCTATATTTACATAATTTCAGTAAATCTCTATAAATATATGTCTTTTGAACCCAATAGAGGCATAAAAGGTTCCTAATGGAGTCACTAGAAGGATTAGAAAACTAATAGAGCAAGTGTGGCAAGAAATAACCATGAAAATTTAACAAATTTTCGTGGCAACGGTGCCAGATTGTGTTGGTTCTCAAATTTACACCACTAGGTGGATTGACAACAATTCTCTTTGAAGGAGTGACTTGGAGTGGTAGAAGACTAAGTGATATGTCATTTTGTAGTAGGGGAGGGGTTTAACACTTTCCTTGGGGATCAATCCTTGGGATATTTGAGGGGCACATACAAAGGAGATGGTCTATTCGTACTACTTTTGCTCCTACCTTGAAGCAGGGTGACAAGAACCAAGGTATAACCTGAATGGGAGAGGGGGAGAGTGGATCTTTGTTCCCTCAATTTATTTCTAAAAATGGTGGGTCAATTTAGGATAGACATGGACAATGGGTACAACATTCACTCTCTAGAGTTATCACAAAAGAATGTTGTGTATGTTTATTGTGTCAGACACATGTTGCTAAAGACATTGGAGTTCGATTTCTCTTGCATTCTCTAGATGGTAGAAATTTTAGTTAAGGGGAACTCTTAGTGATATTTAAAGAAAGAGCAGAAATAAAAATGGATGGTAGATAAACAGGGTAGGATCACTTATGTAATTTTTGAATGTGAGTGGATTATAGGAAGGAAGATTCTTTTCAGTCAAGTATTTAACACTTAGAGAAACCTGTAATTTAGGAAAAGCACAGAGAATTGAATTAACCAGTCATAGTTTCTACAAAATTTTGACACAATATTTAAAATAATTATCACAAGAACTCATGCAAGCATTCTAAAAAATTATTTATTCCTCAAACTCTCATACACCTAAGATGCACTCAAAGGCTAACAAAAATCAAGTCATTGAATGGTTATGAAAAGGATTTACAATTGCATTCAATATTTTAGAGCATCACAACACAATATTGAAGAAATGACCAAAGAAAAACCACTTAAGGGCTGATCTAGTGTATGACAAAGCCAAGCAACAAACACAAGATTATGGTAGAAAATAAGACTGATTAATGGACAATTCCAAACAGAGAACCCAAAAGATAGAATGTAAACTCAAAAGTAGACATATCTCATTCAACTCTTTATAAATTCTTAACAAGGGAACATCAATTGAATGCTCTCAAATTTTTTCAATGGTTTTACATTACAACCACCTTGACACAGAAGTTAAGAAAACTGAGATCAATATGCATCTCACAAAGGAAACATGCAATATTTACAATTAAATATCTCTACCCTTTCTTTGAAATAGAAAAAATGAACCCCCCTTGAATATGAGGACATGCCCCAATATTTATACAATATTGGCTTCATGTTTCCCTTTGATTTCCCCCAAAAAAAAACATGATTGATCCCAGAAGGTGAGGAAAAATGAATTTGGTTGTCAAATAATACTTGGCAGTGGTAAAGATTCTTCTATTTATCCCTCAAATTGATTCCTTTTTTGGTTGCCAACATGGATGCATGTAAGATATTTTAATGTATTTTTTTTACTTAGTTTTTCATAATCATTCATGCATCCAATCACAAACCGCCTATTCCCTTATGTCATTATTCTAACTAATTTGACACTTGTCTTTTGGGGAATGTTTTTTAGGAAGAAAATAATCATTTTTATTCTCTTGAATTTGATGCCTCCCTCGCATAAGATGTCGAGCCAAGCCAAAAATTTACTTTTAATTGATATCAACCTACCATTTTATTTTCTAACCCATGCGAGTAACCATAATTAATTTTACATTCGATCCTAATATGATACTTCACACAATCACTCTAAAAATCCATCCCTCTATAAATTCTTATTGATCTTTCAAAAGATTATACCTTCCTTTGAGCATTCTGAGTGAAAAATGTTTTTTGTTAATCTTTGTGAAGTAATGGTGGATGCGATATTAGGAACTAGTATGAAGGAGCTATCTTCGGAAACATTGCATGTAATTTTCAACCTTTCTGGCCCAAATGAATCTTTTGTGAGGATTTTGTTCATGATTGAAGATCAAGTGGAAATCAAAGGACCATTAACACCTCGTGTAGTTTGGGTAGCATTGATATGAAGGATTATTAAGATGTCTCCCTTCTTCTTTGTTTTTTAGATTATGTATTATCATTTGTTTCATGTGAAGGACCACAACACTCCTAAATTATTGAAGATACTTTTTGGCTCCACTAAAAGCCTGACATTAGAAAGAACACCATCAACATATCTCCATATTTTTCAATGAGGAATTAGTGGAGAAATAAAGTTGGTTGATGTCTATGTAGTGTCTGATGATGATCCTATAGAAGACATATCTTCAATCTCCCGCATAATAGTTGAAATAGAGAGAAGAATCACATGTCTCGAAAGAGCACTAGTGAAATATTCTTCTGAGAGGGCCCTTGAAGTGCTGTTATATCCACTAAGAAAATTCAGAAGGGGTCATGTTAACCCAGCAAGTGCATCCATATCAACTCCCGGTAATCTGACATGTGTTTATGCGCCTACTTCTATTATGTTGTCTGATGTACCTGGGTCATCTAAAATGGTTGCTTGGTGGGGTACCAAGGCCTACCTCAAATATGGGTTTGATCTTCATGAATGGGTTTCCTCTTATAGGAAAAACCTAGATTTGGTCAAGATTTTGGAAGGCCCAAGAACTGGTATCAAATAACTCATGGACATAAGTATGTCCCGCGGCTTAGTAGGGGAGGTTCAATATGTTTATGGGGCTCAGAATTGTAAAGAACTCAATTTTAGGATTAAAATGTTGTTAGATAGCATCCCTCCTTTTACGAAGGAACTTGTAACTCTAAATTGACATTGTATCTAACTACAAAATATCTCCTTTTTTGCATATGTACACTTGAAGTTATGTGAATCTAAAGGATTGGGGCCCCTATAGCATCCTTGCTTTTTTCTTTAATATATATACATAATTTTCCTATTTTCAATGATAGCTCAATTATTGTTTTTCTTTGAATGAACATACCTATATAGTAAAATAACTACCTTTTGATCAATCTTGTATGATTCGGGTGCCTATAATGATAATTATTGGGAAGGATACTTTATTTTACTTACCTCACAACTTTCCTTTGCATTCATCCTTTGTTCACAGATTTATTAGCCTCTTTTCATGTTTGCTGGTGTTTAGTAGATTCTTGGGTGTCTTGCGGATTTTCCAAAGTTTTTGTAGTGTCAACCTTTTGACATACCTACTGAACATTAAACTTATGTCCCACAGCTTCACCCTGTGGCCACATCCCTCTATCTCTTGCAAATGGTCATCCTGCAGCTTCATTTGATGATTCAACTAGTGAATTCAAACACATTTGGATGATAGCCAATCATCCTAGAAATTCTCTTTTGTCATCATTTGATCTTTATTTTTCCACAAATTAGATTAATCTGTGGAATATTGAATCCTTCATTTTGTAAGTTACCAGCCAGGTACACTGCGGCTTTCTTAAAAATAAATGGTCAAAAACTACATGAGGAAGTGATTTTATGGATAATAAGCAAAATATTTTATGGCAAAGGGAAACATTTTGTAGAAATTGACATGATTTATATAATGGGCTTAAAATGAGCACAAACAAGTGGATTAATAGAGGAAGAGGGTTGATTATTAGAGGAATATGGTTAATTAGTATAGTCACTATAGTGATTCTCAGTGCAAGGTTTTGGAAAAAAATTGGAAAGCGTATCTAGATCAATTGTGGTCTCTAAGAATGAGATAATACATGGTGGAGAATATTTCTCTTTGGATGGACAATAGTTTGCATGCTTATACCTTCTTCGAGGATTCTATAATACTCAAAAGGTTGGGTGTCAGCACGCAATGTGAATTATTTATCTGAATGGGGTGATTTGATACATTTATGATACATAGATGGGACAACCTTCATGGAATGGATCTATGGATGAGGAGGATGTTATAATGGACTTCCAATTCCACCATATGACATAAGGTGTCCACAGTGATTGGTCCAATCATAAGTGGAAGTGTGATTGTTCCTACAAATTGTCTTTCATTAGTATCATATCCATGAATGGTTATGATATAATTACTAATAATTTCTTCAGTGTAAGCAAGACACCATGAAATTTTCATGGAGCAAATATTCAATGCAGCTCCATCATCTATGAGTACACATTTGATTTTATGGTGAGTAATGAAAGCCTCGACATACAATGATTGATTGTTAGTGATGTTTGGATTTATAAGGTCATGGGGGCCAAATGATAAAATAGGATTGGTGGGTGATATATTTTTTATTAGGGCTTGGAACTATTGGGATTTAATGGTCTTTCACAGAGCATTCTTCATGCAAAGTGTGTGTAAGAATATCTTATAGCGCGGGAGATGATTTAAAAAACTCCATGAGATAAATTTTTGTTGTATTCTTTTCCAATTATTTAATGATATTGAAATAATTAGAATAAGATGCAAGTTTGGTAGTTTTTATATTAGGTTTCGGAGTGGGTGGTGGAACTTGAGGGGATTCAAAAGATTGCTTGGTTGTGTGCACCCAAACTTTTTTTTCCTAGTGGTGACTACAAGATCAGTTTTAATTTTAATTGTAGCAACTAGGTTGGGTTCGTAATTGATGGTTAATATGACTAAATCATACTCAACTTTGTTTGATGTTTGACCTTTATATTTTGTAGCACTTAAGGCTTCATCGTGTTTGGGGAAACGTTAGTTGAAAAAATTCAATTTTTCATTATGAGTTTTAGTGTTGGAAGTGTGTTCGAATTTTATGTCTTTGCGATCGATTAAGTCTTAGATGTAGTGACAAAGCTACATACAATTATTCATATGGTGGTCATTAATACAATGATACTCACAATATTTATTTTCTTTGTACCATTTTGGTTTTGGTTTCCCTTCTTCAAAGGGTTTCACAATTAGATAGGTGATCATACCCACACTTACTAGGTACCAGAATACGATATAAATACTTTCTCCAAGCGGTGTGAATTTTCTTCGTCTGAATTCCAAGGAGAATCCTCCTTACTAAGAATTATGATTAGCTGTTTATTTACTTTATTAGGTTTTGATGGGTTATTTTAAATGTTTTGAATGTAGCGATAATCAATGATTTCATCATTCACAACATTGTGGTTTCGATTGAAGAATTTTTATTTGTTGTGATTTTGATGGATGTCTTTAGGAGGTTGGTCTCTAGGAGTCTAAATTATGCCCTTAGTAATGAGGGATATCTCAATTTGTGTCCCCTTTTCTATTAATTCCTCAAAGTTTGTTAGGAAATGCATTTGAATTTGGAATGATAATTCCATATTGAGATTTGGTATGAAAATGCTTACTAATAGTATTTCGGGTATAGAACAAGGGAATCTACTTTTGATCCCTCACCATCATTGAATAAATTATGCAGAGGCTTCGTTAGTTCTTTGCATTCAAAGGCTAAGTTAAAAGATAAGTGTTTAACAATTTTTTTGGATAAGTCAACAAAGGTGGTAATGGATCCTTTTAGAAGGTGTAGGAACTAGTTTAAAGCTTCCTCTCCTAATTTTTTTGAGAAAATATGTAGAAGGTATATGTTGTGGTAAGTTGCCTCTTGACATTACATAAAAATTTCTTAATGCACTCTCATGGATCACTCTTGTCTTTATATTTATCAAGCTTTGGGATTTCAAATGATGGAGGGAATGGTACGTGTAGCATGTCTTTATCAAACGTATAAGGACAAAGTTCCTCAAATTTGAACTATTTCATTTGTTTCTATAACCCCATGATTTTTTATTTCATGTTCCTCCACTCTTGTTCAAATGGAGAGTTTTGTGGCGGGGTATCTAGGACATCATTCATTTTGTGGTTATGTTATTCTGGTTCTTCATCGTGTGATTTCTTGGCAATATTAGAAGCCATGTGTGTGAGTTATTATATCATTTCATGAATTTTTGATAATAAATATTCATTGGGGGTGTTTTTCAATTTATCTAATTTTTTATTGCACTTACTTGACTCGGTTTTTTCGAGAAGGTGACTTAGATTTTCCTCACCAAATTACTCCCATATCTAATATGCAAAGGAGGTATTGATTTTTATTTTTCCTTAACAATTTGTCTATTTATTCTTGTTCTTCTTTGTCGAGTTTGAGTTGCCTTACTTCATTTTATTCATTTGAGCTATCAGAGTTACCAAATATAATGTGAATTTGATTACAAGTTCTACCATAGTGCTAATAGGTACAAACCTAGGTAAGCCCAAAAAGGCTAGTAGGTAAGAACTTGGGGTGGTTTAGACAAGTTAATGAGTAAGAATTTGGTTTAGATCAAGCAAACTAATGATTAAGAATATTATTTAGCTCAAGAAAGCTAATGAGTAAGAACCTATCTAAGCTTAGACAAGCTACTAGGTGCAAATTTGGTATAGCTCAAATAAGTTAATGAGTAGGAATCTGGTTTAGCCCAAACAAGCTGACAAGTAAGAACTTATGTAAGCTCAAATAAGTAACTAGGTAAGGATATAGATTAGCTCAAACAAGATAATAAGTAGGAAACTATGTAAGCTCAAACAAGCTACTAGGTAGGCTTAAAGGTTTGATGAATGGTTAACCACATAGTGTAGGGTTGAATTTTTTTTTGATTGATTTGAATTTGATTTTGACGAGATTTGTATGAGTATTTATTTTTCTTGAATTTGATGTGTGTTTGTAGAACACAACTTAAAATTTCAAACTAGAATATAAAAAACAAATTTTTGTATAAACCAAGTTTTATGATAGAAATTTAAAAGAACCTTATTTTTTTACAAACAAAAAGCAATCAATTTCGCATAATGTTTTGGTTTTAAAGAGGAAAATTCGTCGGGTAATTAGTGCAATGTTTTGTGAATAATGGAACAAGTAGAATGCCATGAAATGGGTAGATCCAAGCTCTTATCTCTCCACATATATGTGTCTTTTGATATATCCTAGTCTTGATATACCAATTTTTTATGGGGATAGAAGTGGTATAGAGAACCCTTAGAATATTGGAAGAGACTCACCAATTCATTACTAACCTTCTTAGATGAGTGAATCACCATGTCTAATGCATAGGCTTTGTGAAAAGGTGGAAGGGTGATGAGGAAATGATATATGAATGGTTTCTTTATTTATCCCCGAATATTTATAGGGATGATGCCACAAACTTTGTTGTTACAACTATATTAGGTAATACTCATAGTAGTCCCAATCATGATAGCATCACCTATAAGTGGGTACCAGAAGTGAGGTAAATACCAAACATTTTTGAGACTAAGTCTCAAGTGCAATGCAATGCAAGTGTGTTTTTCATGGTGGTGAAATCTACGTCACAGGTATAGCTTAAGTGGTGATGAAATCCACATCCATTACGTGTAATTATAAAGTATGAAATATTTAAACACAAGGTTCATTCTAACTTGAAAGGCATAAACGAAATGCATAATTAATGAGCTAAAAATGAAAGTGTGCCTTGATTATTACTATTTGTTATAGGAATTTTTAAATTTCTCTGGCCAAGGAAACTAACAAGCAAGGTGTTAGGAGTTTTTTTGCTTGATATTGATAATTTTTTTGAATGAAGCAGTCCTACGTGAAATTTATTATTAGTTGTCCTACAAACACAATATTAGAAGAAAACAACCGTAAATGATTATGGTCGTTTTTTATTTTCAAGGTCGCTCAAGAGCATAAGAAAAGAGCATACAAGGATTTTGATTGGAAAGGATGTTAATAATGAATATTAATTAAAGCAACGATTAAAAAAAGAGGTAGATTAGAAAAATTTAATTACATGTAAAAAAAATTGTTTCGTGGGGCCCTGGTGGCCTCCAGAGCTCAAAATGGATCAGAATGCAAAAAGACACAAAAATTGTTGAAAATGACCCTTTCGAGCATTACTCATTTTGTAAAAGTGTCTCGAAGTCACTTCCGAGCAATGTGTAAAAAAAATTGGCCCCAAATAGTTTTTTCATCACTAAATTTGGGGTGGGGTTTAATTATGACTAGTGTAATTTAGAGAAGGTTTTGGCTGTTATCTTTGGCATTTCTACTATAATTTTCTCCAAATTTCAAAATTAGATATGTGTAGGTTAAGTGAAAGGGTCGAACCCTTGACCAGTTATACCCCACAGTTTTAGACACCACTCACTATCCAATTAAGCGCTAATTGTGCATGCCATAGAGATTAGAGGAATAAGTATTTAAATAAGATAAAAAAAAGTGGCTTACCTTTGAAATGTAATGTGGCAGAGTTATGGTGGTCCACATGGAGAACTTGGAGGAAGGTGATTTTAGGTTAGTTGTTTTATTTTTTTGGCTCCACTACAGTGTTTTTGTTTTTCGACGGACCAAGCTTGGTGGTGGAAGATTTGGTATGACCGATGTCGCAAGTGGGGACTCAACAAGTGGATTTGTATTAGGCTGAGGTTATAATGGATCAATCAAGGTTCAGTCCTTATAATAGCTATCATTCCCATCTCCTAAGCTCAACTCAATCAATAACCCAACACATTTTTCCTTTGCAAAAGTAGTTCAATGTGTAGTTAGATTACCCTACCTCACCTTTGGGATCACTCAATGTATGATCTTAGTTTAGCCAATGTTTAGAGCTTAATTTCAGGGTGTGTGATCAAATTAGAGTTTAGGGATTGGAAATGAGCATAGCAGAGAAACAAGGTTCAAACAGAGGAAAGTTTGGCGACTGAGCAGCCAAGCTCAATGAGATACAAAGTTCAAATGGAGGGAAGCTCAGTGGATGAGTGGCCAATATCAATGAGGGATAGGGTTCAGTGGATAGAGACAAGATCATCGAGGGCAATGTGAGTAGGGAAATTGAGAGACCAATGCAAGGGAATAAAAGAGCTCAGAAAGGAGAGTGTGATGGAAATTTTATACAAGGGATGAATCAATAGGAGATCCACAAGGCAAGGTAAGTTCAAGTTGAGAGTGAGCTCAAGAAGGTGGGAGGAAGACCAAGCCTAAGGTGGCTCAATTTGTAGAGATTAAAGGGCTCAAAAGGCTTAGAGATTGTAGGGAGGGAGTTCGACATGTTAGGGAGAGAGCT
Organism: Taxus chinensis; assembly: GCA_019776745.2. Classification (NCBI taxonomy): domain Eukaryota; kingdom Viridiplantae; phylum Streptophyta; class Pinopsida; order Cupressales; family Taxaceae; genus Taxus; species Taxus chinensis. The sequence continues at coordinate 22,351,298 of CM034148.1, forward strand.
TGGTGGGTGTAACTCACCGAGTTGGAGGTAATTTAGGGAGAGAACTCTTGGTAGAACTCAAAATCCACTAAATATAATCACCTATAACTTTATCTGTAGCTAGACAAATTTGGAGACAAAACACGTAAAACCTACACAAATACCACATAACACCATGAAATAGCAAAAATTCCCACAACACAAATTTTAACTAGATAATGTCATATTTGCGCAAGGACCAATACAGATAAAAATGTGCACTAAGATATAATAAAAAATGTGAAATTGATAATAAAAACAAACAAAAAATTAATAATAACAGAGTGTGGGTTGGTTTCATCAGGTGTGCCAAAATGTATACAAGAAAAACTAAATAAATGAAACAAACAAACAATAAATGATAAATGCAAACCTTTCTTCAAGTTCTCTTGCAACCTTGGATTGGGAGAAAGACTTAGACGGGCTCAAAATTGATCTAAAATGTAAGTTCTCACAACATAGGATAACTTCACCACATGATTGATCCTGAAAACTTGGAAAAAAATAGGGAAGATTAGTAGATTTGGGATGTATGGTTTAAGGATCTTGTTGGAGCTCAAATTTGCACCCATCCCAAATCACAAGAATCTAGGGCTTTGAGGTAACATGGGACTGTCTCCAATTTATGGGACGTGAACTGAGATAGACCTTTGGATAATGTCAGCTTCCTCTGTAACCTCCTAATGGTAAACTACTCCTAGGAATTGAAATGCAACTATCTAGCTCTACTCTAACTTTCCAAGGGACCAGGGTGAGAAGGAAATGCATAAAAAAGAAACCTAAATTAGAGAAGGTGATAACACCAAAAATAAGGGGGTGAATACTTCAAAGAGAGAGAGAAATGGGAGAGAACGAATACAAAGAGGGCCAAAATAAAATCCACAGTTCATAACTGCATTGAGAATCCCATCTCAAAATACACAATAGATACATGTTCTGAAAAAAAACACATACAACACACCCACAAATGATTGAAAAGCAAGAAAGTGTTAGAAAACAACAGCTAAGGCAAGAATGAGCCATAAAACTAGAGATTTTATTCTTTAAAGATTATGAACAGATCATCACAACATGGGAGGAAGATGTAAAACATTTATAGAAACTGAATCCAAGGTATGAGACCCTTAAAACACTTGCACAACACTTATGTGATGTCCACGCATTCCCAAAGTATCCAACATTAAAATTGGGCATCACTTTACATTATATAGAAAAATGGAAAAAGGAGAGAGAAGAAGAAATTAGGGGGGAAATTAAAATTCCTTCTTCTAATCCCCAACCACTTTCATTAAATTCTCTAAAAGGATCTGGACACCTCTGATTATCCACTGCTACAAGCATTCTACCTTGAGAAGAAATGGCTACCCATACTGCATTAAATTCTAGTGTTTGTACCACTTGGAAGTGTATTTTTTACGTGTTGGAGATGCCTTCTTCTGCTTTTCCCTCCTATCACCATTTAATTTATGAAATCTGATTTTATTTTTCTCAGAGGAGGCAAGATTTCTTCAATAATATCATATTCACAAGGATCTGATCTTTTGGTTGCATATTATATTCAGTTTTAGCTCCGTGTTGAAAACCATCATTTTCCTTTATCACGCAGCTTTCTATTTTAGTTCACCATGGCTTCTCCTTATACGTCGTGGCCTACCTATTCTTCATTCTATGGCTTTTCCACCTTCTCCGCTTGACCTGCGGCTTATCCATCATGGCGTGGATTTGACTTCACATATGCAGAACCTTTTCCTTCATTCCACGACTTTTCTAAAACATCTGTGGCCTTTTATCCTTAGCCGTGACTTCCTAAAACTTTTCCTTTACTCCCCCACACTCATTATAATACATGCACCTACTTTTTGACCCTCGTAGCATTCCCTAACTCTTTTCAACCAATATTCCAAGTCCGTGGAAAATTGAGTTATTCAATTTTTACAAGGGTGAAAAAATGGACAATATATCCATGTGGGCATTATGACTGTGTTAAACGAGAAGATTTCACATAAGGGAAATATAAGAGCTTTCGTAGCCAAATTCTTCACTTGTGTCTAAAGGGTGGGGGTAAAGGCTCTATTTATAGCCTTTTGAGATAGAATTAATTGAGGAGAATTAATTAATCATGGTTTGAAACATTAATGTGATTTTCAAGTGGGGGACATGAAGAATTGAGGAGGATTTAATTTGAATATTTTATTCAAAAGTTGGGGAGATGGGAGATAGTGGAGGATTTGACCTGAATATTTAATTCAAAAGTGGGTTATGGTGGAGAATAGATGTGGCATGTGATGTGGATGGTGAGGTGGAATATTTAATTATATGATGATGGGAATTAATTAATTGACTAATGTCAATTTATTTTTCATGGATTTTTGTGGGAATGATGTGAGGAAATTAATTGATTAGTGGGGTGGTAAGATTGATGTGTCTACAAGTATAAGAAATGGGGTGCAGAAGCTTGGGTCACCTTTAATTATTGAAAATCCATCAATGGAAGACCTTCTGAAACTGTTTGAGGAATTGGTCAAGAAAGAGGTGAGAGGTCCCTTCTCATTCAATGAGGATACTTTGGAGTCTCTCACATAAATCAGATGTACAATTTCTAATACTGCTAAGGATCATTGGGTTTGGTTTAATCAGTTTAAAAACATCAGCAGTACTTCTAAAACATGTATCAAGGTTATGAGCTTCATTCATATCCCACAAGAAGAGAAAATGGCACCTACGGAAGCCTGCTTTAGCAAGGAACTTAACGGTGAAGAAATATCTCTAGGTGCATTCCCAAAAGGTTCATCGATAGTTGACTCTTCATCAATAGAGGCCTCATCTCCATGGCATGATCATCTCCCCTCTTCTTCCTTATTCCTTCCTTGTCTCTCTCCATGTTCTAACTCTTTATTGGGAAGGTAATTTTTATTTCATCTTATTCACTTAAAGTGGCCTATAGTTTAACTTTGTAATCATTTTTTTCAATTAATGAAAACAGACTCACTTTTGTTTCCTAAGAATATGAATGGTCACAAGTGATAAGGGAAGTGAAAAGTCATGTGAGATGGCAGACGAAAATACTTTGTGTACGGTTAAAGACACCAATTCACACACTTGGGTACATTTCTAGGTCTTAATCACATACATTGCATTCATATGATTTTTAAAGGAGAAAATTACTAATTGATCACTATTTTAGGCCTTTTAGGTTCCTTTCTAGTATCTTTCTTGGCTTTGTACACCCTACTACCCAGTTTGACCTTTGATATTGTTATCTATTTTTACCCCACGGGTAAAATAGATAACTTGGGAGGATGGTTTTGAACACTAGACAGAGATTCATGGAGAAATCCAGAGGGATACAGCTGATATTTCAAGATTGGGAAGCATTGTAAGTGATTCAGGGAAGTTTCGTGGTTTTGGGGCTGATTCATCATAAGCAGGCTTTCATGCCTAAAAGAGCATGCAACGTGAAAGAGGACCTGAGCTTCAAGGAAATATTTTGGGATCCATGTAAGGAATCATAAGTCTAACTAAGTTCCTATGGAATTTATTTTCCACACCCTACATGGTGGAAAACACTAGACATCTTGAAACAACATGCACTTCCCGAGGCAGCTATGTCTTATGGTGCACAACTAGCCATCCCAATAAATAAGGAGCCATTTGGACATGTTAAAGTAAAAATTAGATCTTGATACCATAACCATTGTATTTAGTGGGTTGTTTTAAGGTGGAATCATATAAACTTTCTCCCCAAAACTCAATCAGGAGCTTGAGATATTACCTTTGGAAGTTGGCCCCTAAAGGTTGGATGGGTTATGGATGACCATCCAAACTAGGATAAATGTTGTACAACAACCCAAGTTAGACGGCCTAGAATTCTTACAGATGAATTTGGATGAGTCACATGGTTGGATGGCCTAGTGGTTATATAGATAGAGGATAAATAGTCATCCAACCCAAGAGGTTGGACGACCCACAAGGGCATCTCGGCATGGCGTATGACAGAGGGGGTTGGACGGGTCGTGAGGTTGGACAACCTGGAGGTTGTATAGCCCAATGTAGTTAGATAACATTCTAACCAACCAAGTTGGATGGATCATGGATCACAAAAAAGGTGAAGTAGGTGGGTGAATAATAACTCAACAACCGTGTTTAATGAGGTATGGCGTTCATGACTGCCCGTGTAATCAAAGTACTAATTTGTATGGTTGCCCATACCTCTTTAATGCATTATGCCGGTTGGTGGGAAAAAAAATTTATATAATGTAGTCAACCCCCCTCATTTTAAGGGAGATAAATTATGGGAGATGGGGAAACTCTTACAAGTTTTTTCCTCAACTCTAATGAGTTGTAATCCTTCTCATGTGCCTAACAAGCGTATTTGTGCCTCCATTCAACAATGTAATGGTTTTTGCATGTTATATATCAATATATTTGTGTTTTTGTGGTGTTTTTCAACCCTTTCTCATTTTTTATTATATCTTTATGCCTATCCATTTTGTTTTTGTTTTTTTGTGCATGTATTTCACATTTGCAGGTGCATGGTGTTGTGTTTCATGGAGATTTGATGGCGAATAGAGATTTGGGTCTGTGTCACTATTGTTTTGACCTCTCACAACTATATTTTCCCTCTTCCTCCTCCCTTAGCAGATTATCTCATCCCCTTTTTCTAGTGCTATCACCTCCATTAGTGTATGATTTCCCTTCTATACACTATCTCTTTCTATGTCTCCTTAGAACTGTTAGGATAGGTGTAGTTAGGTTTTTTTCTTGCATTAGGAGTAGGTTAGTAGTAGGATTAGGAAGAGGAAGTTGGCCTTCTCAGGAAGGTTATCTCAATTTTTCAGGTCCCAAATCTTTAGGGATAACCCCATGTTATGCAGATTACACTGATGGCCCATGCACGCACACATGAGTTATTAGGGGTGTTGTGATTTTGCAGTACCAGTTTTTGAAACTGTTATCTATTTTTACCCCTAGGTAAAATAAACAACTTGGGAGGATGAGTTTGAACTCTGGATAGAGCTTAATGGAGAAATTTGGACGGATACAGCTGATATTTCAATATTGGGAAGCATTACAAGTGATTCAAGGAATTTTTGAAGGTTTTGAGGTCGATTCATCAAAAGTGGGCTTTTCAGGCCTAAAGGAGCATGCAACTTGAAATAGGACCTGAGCTTCAAAAAAATATTATGGGATCATTGTAAGGAATCATAAGTATAACTAAGTGCCTATGGAAGTCCTTTTTTATGCCCTACATGGTGGAAAATATGATACATCTTGAAACATCATGCACTTCCTGTTGGGGTTAGACCAAACTAGTTGTACAGATATATATTAGATTAAAGCATAAAGCAATAAACACATAAATAACCAACAGAAAAAAATACACAAGATATAATGTGGTTCACCCAGTGTGGACTATGTCCACCAAGAAACAACCAATATATTATTCCAGAGGTTTTACAATTGAATATCTACAATCTTTCATACCTTACACGATGTACAGTACTTTCCTCTCACAAGCTTCTCTAAGATTTCACTAGTAATTCCTTCTTACAATTCTCTCAAATCTATCCTCTAACCCTATTTTCCTAGCTTATATAAGCCTATACAAACTTAGGGAACTTTATCCATTCATTTCAAACCATTAGATTAACTTTATAAAAAAATATTAGATATAATTCCCGTGACTTAGATATAAAAAACCACACACATGTAACCGATGTCAGTTACCCTAACCGATGTCGGTCATTTGATCAATGTCAATTACTGTCTAAACCTACATGCTGTAAATAAGATCCTTTGTGAAGCAATTTAGCTCCACAATCTTAATAATCTCCCACTTGGAGATAAATTGTTGCACTATCCCACACAACTCCATCTGTAGTGCCCACTTCCCTTTGACACTTTTAGATACTGATTTTGATATTGTTGATCATATTATGGACAATACTATGTTTTTTTTAGTATAATGGTTAGATATTAGATCATGGACTATTATTGATTTGGATTCAGTTATCATGCATGGTGATTACTAGATATATTTCCTTTATGTGGATGATGATATATTGTTTGACATGGACATATTATAGATGTTGATTTGGACTTGTGACATTTGATATTTTGAGTATACCTAGTATGGAATAGTATTGATGATGGTATAATTGATTAATTAATTAAAAATATTAATGTTGAATTATTGATGTTGTTGTGATTAATTGTGTTTAGATGATTTTGAAATATTGTTTGTATCATTTTGGATGTTCTGATATGGCCATGAGGCCAAAGGAGGTGTTTACATTTTTACAGGTTAAAAATCACAACAATGTCGAGGGACTGGAGACTAACCATATTGAAATTCCGAGTGAATTCAATAAGGTCACCATGGTAACTGTGTTGTGTGTGTTTGTGTGTTGAGTTATGCTAGGAATTCCCATGGGGGGGATTTCCATTATATGTGACCATGGGATATGTGTTTTACTTATGTATTCCTTTTTAATTATTGTTGTATGTATTTTATTAGTAATGTGTCCCTTCTTATAATTAATTTAAATATGTAAGATTAATGTGAGAGATCGTAAAGTTAAACTTTAATTAAATTAAATTGGGGACATGGAATGTAATTAATGAAGTTGTTGATTTTAAATGTTAATGTTGGAAGAGTGTGTAAGAAATGTGTAAGAAAGTGTAAGAGATATGTAAGAGATTGTGTAAGATAGATTTTGGAGTGTAAGACACTTCATCTCCTTAGGAATTCGAATTTGTCCTTGGAGGCCAAATTTGGAGGCTTGTGGGATAGTTTAAACTTGTCCAACACCTCTTAAAATGATCCACCAACCATGCCTATGGTTTGGGGGTTAGTTTTAGGCACTTTTATTGCATTTTGAAGTGACAATTTGTAAGTTTTAATTGCACTTCTCTTACGTATTTTTAATTCAGTCCTTTTGGAGTATGGGTCATTTTGGAGTGTGTAAGTCATATTGTCATCTTATTTTTTTATGATTTGGTGATTGATGTTGATTTCCTCTTGGGGTTGAGGAAGAATGATGCAGCATCCCACATGGATCCACATCATCCTCTTCTCTTCCCTCTCCTTTAAAATTAAAACTCCTTGCTTGTTTATGGGTTGTTGAAACTTTGTTGTTTTCCTCTTGGGGACACATTTTTCTTGCTTGCTATTTTGGGAGCTTGTGGTGGAAGGAGTTGGAGTCATTGCATGCTTGAACCTTGCTGATTTTGGACTGTATTTGGCATTTTGGAAAGCTTGTGAGCTTGGAACAAACTCCAATATGGAGAGGTAGGATCTTGAGCTTGTTTTAAAATGTTTTCTTTCTCTTGCATGCATATTTAAATGGTGATTGTGTTTTGTGTGCTTGGCTAGTTGGGTAGACTGCTTAGGACATGGTGTAGGAGAAGGATATAGGGATTAAAATGGGGGGGAATAAGGGATTTTCAATGGCACTTATTCTATTGTGGAGAGATTTTTGGATTGGGATCCACCTAAGAAAAGAAACTGCTTGCATTTCTTACTCTTGGGGGGGCATAAGAGAGAAACTTTGGGGGGCAAGGAGGGGTTGGGAGATATAAGGTTTATGGGATTTATATGTTATATTGGCAGTATGATTTAGGTGGATGCCCAATTCCAAATAGGGAGGCATAAGTAGTTTCCCCATAGTTTCTTGCTCTTGTTGGCTTTCTTGATCAAGCCTATGTGTTTTGCGAATCATTTCAAATGCAGTTGGGAACTGTTGTCTTTGCTTGGATTGTATTTTTCTTATTGTTATATGCAATGTGAAGAATGATGCTTGTTGTTGTAGAAGCCATTGTTGTCATGTGTTGTTTTCCATCCTCTTTTTCAATATGGTTAGGGCTCGAGAGCCAATGAGGAAGGATGGCTTCTCCCTTCTCATTGGATGTCTTGGTTGGAAGGAGAGCATTGTCTTTCCCCTTGCTTGTTGTGATCAAAAAGGAAAAGATGGAGAAACTGGCATGCTGTTGTTTGGAGAAAGAAGAAAATTTTAGTTTGATAGTCCCATTCTTTTGAGTAAATTCAATATAACCTTTCCCACCTTGAGTGGATGAGTTGTGTAATGTTTGTAATGAGAAACCATTCATATTGATGATGGAAGTTTGAATTTGATTTGAGAAATGTAAAGAGATGTATTCCAGTCTCTGTTTATAAAGAAATGAAGAGAATGTATATGTATGGTTTATTGTATTTCAAAGTTAAAAGAAAGAGATAAATTGTAAAGATGTTCTCTGTTTGAATTCAATAAAGAAATTGCAAGCTCATTCTTATTCACATTGTTGTAATTGAAATGGGAATATTAAAGGGTGATCGAGATTGTGTTTTAATGTAATGGAAAGAAAATAGAATATGAGAAAGCCAAACTCTATTGTTCTCTTTTGAATTGTGCATTAGAATTGAAATATGAACTGTAATTTAATTTAGAAATGAACGGTGGTTTTAAAGCAAGCAAATTAAATTAACTAAGTTCAAGAAACATATACACATTCAAAGAACAAAATTAATAAACCAATTTAAAAGAAATAGTTCACTGCCATAAACTTCATTCTGGCAATTCACATTTTAATAAAAATGAACAGTTCAAACTTATACCAAACAATAAGATAAGAAACATTAAAATTCACACTTGGTAAGTCCTAAGGAACTCAAATTTACCATAACAGTTAAGAAAGAACTTTCAATCCTTATAAAAATCTAATTTGTAACTTGCACAGTCGTTTTTTTGTCTAATCCTGGAAACATAAAATTTGTAACCAATTGGATAAATTGACTTCCCTAAAACACTCTAAATCCTCCCTAAACTGATCCTTTGTGTCTTTTTGACATGTTGAGTGAAGGAGGAGTTCCAATTTTACCAAATTGAGAATTTTAAAAAAAATGTCAGTCCACAAATTAAAACCCTGCATATTTCTTTCTCAAAATTTACCATTTAAACATCATAAATTTCCAAAATTGATTATTTTTGTGCAAAGAGAGCATTGAGGGCTTTCCGAAAAGTCCTCGTTTTCCCAAAACTGAGCTTTCTAGCTCAAGTTATGGCCATTTGAAGTTTTACTTCAATTTGGCATTCAAAAAAATATATAATAATAATAATAAGATTTAATCTAACTATAAAAAAATTTAAATTTTAACTTTGGAAAAATTTCCCAAAAAGGTCTGCAGTCCCCGCCATCCCGCAACCTATCGGGGCCTACCACGTGGCACCCTAGGAGGGGCGGACAAAATTTAAAACTTAATTCTTGAAAAATTTGCCTTGGAAAATTCTCCCATTTTTCCATGCCACCCCGCTGGCCCGTGGCCAATTACATGCTACCACGTGGCATGGTAGAAGGGCAGACTTCTTTCAAACTCAAACTTACTCTTTTGAAAAAAATTACTCGGGAAAAAAAATTTCCTTTTCCCTCCGCTGGTCCACAGCCAATCAGAGGGCGACACGTGTCCTCTGGGGGCTGAGGCAGAGGCGCGGTTCATTTTGACTTTGTATCCTTTTGAAAAAAATTGGGAAAAATTATCTTTTGACCCCATTGGCCCACGGCCAATGGGGGTGTGCCACGTGGCACTTCGAGGTGGAGGTGGGAGGGCAGACCTCCATCTTCTTTTGTTTTACTGTTTTGATTTTGAAAAAATTTTAATTTTCCTTCCACGGCCTACTTCTCCGCCTCCCCCTAGGACTTGGTCCTTCTGTGGGTGCATAGACCTACGCACCCTCTTCTTCCTTTTCTTCGGGTGCAATGCACCAAAACAACCCGCCACTCCACCAAACTCCCCACCCTTTTCCACCTTGCGCCAGGCTTCGACACGTGTCCTCTCGGGGACCCGCGGGGGCGCGGCAGGCTTTGCAACGTTGAGCCATGAAATGGGAAATTTTCCCTATGCCACCCCGCGACCCACCAAACAGCCCAAGCCACATTCCCCCTCCTCTTGCCATGTGTCCCCTAAGGGAATTTTTTCCCTAGGAACTCCACCCACTCATATCTTGAGTTCTGTAAGGAGTTAGGAGGACTTCTTTATATTACCAAAAAGGTGAGAAAATTTGCTATCCATTGGGAATGGTTTAGGAAAATTTTGGAAGCTTTAAGTAAGATAAGAATCTTGTTAAAACTCTAAGCCTGTTAAAGAGCAGGCATGGGGATAAATTACTCCCTGAACCTGACTAAAACATGTAACTCTAAAATTTGAACCCTGTGAACTTGATATAAGTTAATAAAGGAAACTTGTGTTTTGGTAATCAGGACTTGTTCCAGAACCTGCCAGTGGTAAACTTATGTCTTGCAACCTAGTTGTAGATACTTCTAATCAAAAAAAATTATTCCATAATTTTCTAGCTAACCCTAGGTTGTTTCTTAGGTCTCAAGTGGTTGTGTAAACTGGCACTACACCATCCTTGGTTCCTCTCCTAGATTTGTTTCTTCCTCTTCAAGTCTCAAACTCAAAGACCAACAGAAGTGGAGTGTAGCTCCAACTTCTCATTTTCCAATGGCTTCATTAGCATATCTGTAGGGTTCTTTTTTGTATGAATTTTCTCTAACTTTAACTGTCCATCCTCCAACACTTGTCGTGTGAAGTGATATCTCAACTGAATGTGTTTCATTCTTGAATGAAGCACTGAGTTCTTTTCCAAATGAATTACACTTTTAATATCATTGTATAATCTACAATCCTCTTGCTCCTTTCCCAACTCTTCCATGAACCTGCTCATCCATATCATCTCTTTACTAGCCTTTGTAGATGTAATATACTTGGCCTCTGTAGTAGACAAGGCCATAACCTTGTATAATATCGAAATCTAGCCAACTGTCATCCCACCTACTGCGAATACATATGCAATGGTGCTTCTCCTACCATCCAAATCTCCAGTCATATTTGAATCAACATAGCCCCGTAAAGAAGTATTTGACCCTCCATAACATAACTGCATGTTGGATGTCCCTCTCAAATACCTTAAAATCCATTTGACTACTTTCCAATGCTCTTTACTTGGATTGGCCATAAATCTTCTCACAACTCCCACTTTCAGTGCAATGTCTGGTCTGGTACAAACCATAGCATACATAATACTTCCAATTGTCAAAGCATATGGAACTCATGTCATATACTTGACCTCCTCATGTGATGTAGGACACTAATATTTACTCAATTTAAAGTGTCTAGTCATAGGTGTACCTATAGGTTTTGCATCCTACATTTTAAATTTTTTCAACACCTTATTGATATAATCTTCTTGAGATAAATACAATTTTTTGTTCTTTCTATCTCTGTGAATTTGCATGTCAAAGATTTTCTTTGCACATCCCAAATCCTTCATTGCAAATGTGTGATGTAGCCTATAATTTACTATGAATATCCCAGGCGCGTTGGCACATCACTCAGCTTGAGTTGAGCACTCACCCAAAGTGTGCAAAGGCACTAGGTCTCTCCTTAGAGTTGCTTTTACATAATGTTAGCATAATGGAGCATATAGATATCCATATTCTTTATCAATGGTAACCAGCACACAGTGCATACACCAGATCTAGTTCCTAAAATAGATATAGAATGAACTAAACAATTGCTATAACAAGATTTACCATGCAAGAACTAGATTCAGTCATGTTCAAAACCATTATCCATCTACTATTAACCATTATATTAAGTACTATAAAACACAAAAGCTTCTTACATTACATAAGTATATTCATAATTCATGTGTGCGAAAAAACCAACATCATAACTCTACCATATTTTTCATATCCTAACCCGTGCAAATCAATACATATATATATATATAGGGGTGGGGACTTACCCTTCACTGCCCATGCACTTCTCAAAATAGGTCACAATCTAATAATAGCCATACACCTTTACAATAGGATGCACAACATGCAAGTGCTCTAATAATAGAATTCCTATAGTTAACTCTGAGTATAAATCCTATTATTTTCCTAAACTATGCATGGCATTCAGTTGTTGCTTGTTCCCAAAATACCATTGTGTGGACCGCAAGTCTTCGTGTCTTTGTGTTCTCAGCACACTAACTCCAAAAATATCCCTTATCCAAAAAATGCCTGAGTCCTGATCCTGTGCACTCCAATCCTATCATAGTGTCGTGCGCTCTTCCAACGCCCTACATTCGTGCACCCAACACTTAGGCCATTTTTGTCTGGTCAACATCACCTCACACTAGAGTACATTTCCATCCCAGAAATGGGTAATCACCTTGTTGTTTGAAATAATATAGGATAAATTAAAGAAAGAATCAAGGAATAAAGACTATTGTGAGCCATTTTATTATGCACCCTTCTCATCTTCTAGTAGAATGAATTTTGGATATTCATGTTTTATTTCTCCCTCAAACTCATACCAGTCCTTAATCATTGTATTGGTCTTGTCAAGGATGTCCACAATGATGTCATCTAACTCATCCATAGTAATGTTTTTTCCTTCACTTTGTAAAATTCTAAGGATGTTGGCCATACCTGAGACCATCCCTTCCATGACATCCACCTTCTTGGAAATGAGCTTCTTGATGTCCTTGATCTAATCCATATGTTGTTTCCTCGCAACATCTAGCATGTCACACTTTATTTCTACCAAGGTAACTCAGTTTATGCACCCAAGATTTTCATCCTTTGTCACCTGTAGAACTTCATTCTCCTCTACCTTTGTCCTTTCCTGAATTAAGTTATCAGGCATTGCACACATGGCCAATATTGTATCTGCCTTCTGCACTTCATCCTTTAAGGCTTGTAAAATTTCCTCGTAGTTGTATATCTTTCTTACAATAGAGGCCTTGACCCTTTATTCTTCTTCCACATCATCCTTTTTCTTATGGAGGTGCACCGTTCCTTCCTCTAGAAGTAGGAAAACTATCGTGCGCAGATAGTGTAACTCAGATTTGAAGTCCTGGGGCACCTTCTCCTAAAAATTGGGTCTTTTCTAGAAAAATATCAGCCTCGATCTACTCTGCCATCTTTTTAACATTCTGGGCCTTAGCTACTGTATTATTCTGCTCATGATCGAGGAACCTTATCTTTGTGTCTTTGTTTTTCTTATCCTCTAATAACGCCCGTATTTTTTCTGCCTTATCAATATTTCGGCGTGCTACTTCTATTGAAAATATGACCAACATGTTACCCACTTGTTTGTCTGAAAACTTTGTTGGCTTAGTAGTCACATGACATGTGCAAGGCACCTTCCTCATCTTCTTCAAACTACACGCCTCCTTACAGACATCAAAATTAGGCTCATCTATGTGAGTCTGCATACTCCATTATAGTTTTTTGTGAGTGCGTGTGTTGGCCATTTTTAGGTCCATCCAATCCTAGCCATATAACTGCTTCTTTGGCAGATTACTCTTGAAATGGGCGTGAATATTTTTTGAAGGGTCATCCATATAACCTAATTTCTAAGTACCTATTGCTTCTTCCTCGTCATGCCCACATGCATTCTCGCCAACATCCTCATGATCAGATGCACCCTCATCTTGTGGTATTGCCACACTTGCATCCTATTGTATAGTACCTCCAAAATCCCTATTCACTTCCCCTTCATCCTCTCCTTCCTTCTCCACGGGGAGTAATATGACTTTTGTGTCTCCACTGGTGCTTCTCTCTCCTTCACTAAATCACCATTCATGAATACTTACGCTCGGGTCTATATTCTCATTGACTACACACTCACCAATATCTTCATCTTCCTACATTTCCACACTGGGGGTGGCCTCTGCTCTATGCCCACCCATACTTGGAGTTTCCTCTTCTTCCTGTGCACTTGGCTATGGGGATTCCTCATCACTATCTTTAACAAGAACATACATCTTGTGCTTTCTCCTTTCTTCCCCCTCATCCTTCACAGGAGTCTTGCATGGTGATCTCCTTACTGGTTGTGAAGTCCCTATACCAGTGTCTCTGGATGTGTGTCTTTTCCATAGAACTCTCTTGGTATGCACAAGTCAGGTGTTGTCTTCTGGTTCTTCCTACTTAAGGAAATTTTCTAGTCCTGTAGGAACTGGATCCTCTTGAGTAGGGGGTGCATATGTAAAATGCCATGAAGTCCCTACTATCTTCCCCTTCTTCAGATGTTCTAGAACTACCATATATGTTGCGCCCTTCACAATTTTTTCATCCTTAAACCTTGGATAGCCTCATATATGTGTGTATGTGTGAGTATGTGCACGCGCGTGGGTTCAATTTTTCCTACGACCAAAATTTCTGGTGTGATGTCCACATTTCCTAATTCCATGGTTTCCACATATGCCTTTTTCCCTGGCCATAAATAAGTCTTGTGCAAAATGTGGATATATGTTACGTCTACTTTTTTTGCGTCAAAATGAAGCTTTTGCACGTGTCATGGAACCTGTTTCACTGACTCCTTGAAAGTATCTGGTAGTAAAAGCAAAGGGAAAATTACACCATGGGCTCTTACTTTCCTGACTTGCATATGAAAGCACCCCAAGACTGAAGTGCTCAGTAGACTACATAACTTTAGCTTCTCCATTCCATTACACCTTGGGTAGCTCATGTCCCAGAATACACCATTCTCCTTCAAATTCGCTCTACGCATTCTCTTGAAACCACTTGTCTAGGCACTCCTTATATGTATTGGAATTACTCCCCTGCAGAGTATACTTGGCATATTTCTTTTCTAGGGACTTATTCTCCAATGGAAACTCCCAGATATTCTCCCTAGGTCTATCGGGTACTCCAATTTCACTAAATACAATCAATAATAGAATTGCACCCCAGGTGATCTTCTCACCTTTATCTACTTAGACGTGTGCCTCATATGTCTTGTTACCCATGTTTTACATTATATGCAACCAGTGCATATTCACCTCGTTCCATCACTCAATGGCACCCATCTTTCTCCCTGATAAGCATGCTGCAACTCTGGTGGCCATGTCTATAATATTGGTGACCTTGAAGGCTTGGCCCCCCCTTTATATACTAATGTAGGACTACTATGGAATTAATACCCTCATCATCTGATAGGTCTCCAGCGATCTCTGAGCCTAAGGCACATAGCCCCGTCACCTTCCCAATCAACTTGGCAGTGATCCTCATCCTCCTTCCCGCAAAGTAGAAAAAAATTTCATGAATGCACAACACGAGCCATTGGTATAACTTCTCAAGTTTCCAAAAATAAGGAAACTCCAGAATTTGCATGACCCCCATGTTTTCAAGTAATTTCTTCACAGAATCATCCAAGACCCTAATGTCATCTGCCAATCACTGATTTTTCCTCCTGTAAACTTTTTTTGTGACATCTTTTACACATTTCTCAGTGAGGTGGTTGATCTCTGAAACCCTACACTGTGTAATCTTTGTTGTCCATTTCCTCCCCTCAATAACTTATTATGGATATAACATCTCAACCAACCACTCCTCTGTTGGGGCATCAACCTCCTTCTCCACAACTGGAGCCATCCATGGTGCCATCATTCCTCTTGATCCTGTGAGTGTGAATGACAACCCTAGTTGTCTTGCAAACAAAACCTAAGTCACCATCTCATCATGTACATGATCCACCACTTAAATTCTTCTTCCGTACCTAGATGCTCAACAATTTTCTTAGAAATTTGATAGGTTTACTCACTCTACAGAGTGCTCGTCATCTCCATCCCTTCTTCGCACTTCTCAATTTTCTTCGATCTCGCAAGGTAACAAATTTCATTACAAATTCTAGCTTTAAACCAAATTTCAAAAATACCCTTCATTAATTACTCCACCTACCACCATACACGTGTTAATTTCCTTTAAGTGCATGTCACGCCTCTTTATCTCGTGCCCTAATCTCTCACACCTCAAACTTTAGCACCTTAGTAATAACTTTTTGGTGTGCCACTACTTATTTTTCACATATCTCCTCTACCTGCACTTCCTTACACCAAAGAATTTATCCAATGTGATCCAAACATACGTAGTCTCAAATGTTGCAACCTCTTTGAGTTATACTGAGCACTCACTTCCTTACGTGTGGTCTTTAAGTTTGAGCAATCCTCTTGAATTTTTCATCACTTTTCAAAACATGTTCCATTTATGGACACCTGTGAGTTTATTTCTTTTCTATACCAGACCAACCTTCTTTTATCCACCCCACACAAAGGGTATGTGCAATCCTCTACACAAAAAAACACTTGAGATAGTAATTAGCTTCCGGAATGCAAACACGCTTATTACACATAACACTGAACTAAATTTACAAATCATAGCGATAAAGAAGGAAACACATTAAGGAAACAATATAGTAAAGGAAATCAATTCTAAATGGCAATACTACCTTATTACAAACACCAAGAATGCTTATTTATAGTAGGGCTTCAGCATACTACCGTTGAAGTAACTGGGTAACTATGTTTCGTCAAGCATCTCTAAGTGGAAATGGCTTGATTCAAGTATGTGAGTGATAACATACGGTCCCAACCAATGCACCTTAAGCTTTCTTGGGTGGCGCAAAAACTTTGAATCATAAAGTACCATCTTCGTAACCTCAAGCTTCTTGTCCTTGATGTGACTATTGTGTCATGCCTTCTACCTAGATTTTTCTTGCTTCTGACTCCAAAATGTTATGGTGCACCTCTCATCTAGTTGTATCAACTTGTCGATTCTTTCTTCCAATGCTTTCTCATCAGCTAGACCTCCCACATGTGTAATACACAAAGAAGATAACATGAATTCCATGGGAAGAACTACTTATGTGCCATACACCAACTAAAAGGGTATAGCTTTATTCAACGGTTTAAAGGTTATTCTATATGCCCAAAGTACAGCAGAAACTTTATCATCCCAATCTGTCCTTCCAACATCACAAATATTTATCAAAGTCTGGCTCAATATCTTGTTGAAATCCTCAATCATCCCATTTTCCTAAGGGTGATAACGTGGTGTCTTTTGGTGTGTGACCATAAATTCATCCAATAATATCCTAATGGTCTCATTAAGGAAATGAGTGCCTCTATCACTTGTCAAAATTAAAGGACATCCATACCTGGTAAGAATATTTTCCCACAAGAACCTTGTTGTTGCTGCTATAAAATCCTTTGTAGGTGCCACTTCTTCCCACCTTCTAAGATAATCTATACAATAGTGATGATATAACGTGATCCAGCTCTATGCATGTGGCTAGGGAAATATGACCCACAAAGTCTATTTCCAATTTCTCAAAAGGTTATGCACTAACAATAGGCCTCAAAGGCATTTCATCTCTCTGCCCAAGTTTTCCAAAGAGCTGATAGTGATCACACACCTTACAATACTCCTTACAATCCTATATACAAGGTTTCCCACCATAAACCAGCTAGTAGAATCTTGTGCATGGTGGTGTCACCTACATAGTGTCCACTTGCAATACTGTCATGAGCCTCCTCCATGATTTTTGTGCGCTCATGCTCCAGTACACACCAGCACAATACTTCATCTCGCCCTAGTTTGTATAAGTCACCACTGATCAACATGAACAATGTGGCGTGAATTGCAAGTTATTTCTTTTCCAAGGCTTTCATTCCTTTTGGAATTGTTGTCAATTTTTTCCTCTTGGAAAATATTAGACAACAGGGGTAAAATTTCCCCTGAGACCAAAAATTCTTTTATTGAACGTAATAATTACCTTCGATAATTAAAAAATATGTCAGTGTGATCTTATTGTGCTTTTCAATTACCTTTTGGTTTTGGTTGTGGTGAGATGAGGTAACTCTATTATAAACAGAGCTAGTAAGTGGTTCAGGAGTTATAGCTAAAATATACTCTAAATTTCCAAGCTCGAGTTGGAATAATTGTGCTCAAAAAATTATGAAGGTAGATTGATGGGTGGGATGCACCAATGAGGAATGTCGGACACCTACTTTGCATGGAGAAACCCAATAAGTTTGAAGGGGATGAATACACACCACAAGTAAATGAATTTTTGTGAATTCAAGCTCATTGAGTTAAACATAGCGGATTAAATATGAAGTCGACATGAGCTTAACATGCACAGTTATCGGCGGAAAATTTCAACATGGGGTCAATAGTTGGCATATGAGATTCGAGCCCAACTTCAGTGGCATTCATGGTTGAACGAGGTACTTGAAGAGCCATGATGAGTGTGCAAAAGGCAACATTAGAACTTGGGTTAGCCAGATTCTGGTGGACTATATGAGTGATTCATAGTCATATGTTGGCTTGGTGAAAATGATTTTCTAATATGGTCCCAATGACTCCGTGTGAGGCATTCATCATGGATCACATGCATTGGACGAAGCATATACTACTTGACATCAACTTGTTAAGGGAGTCAGAGAGGAGCTTGGTTTGGAGAGCTCGTGGCTCAAATCATATGGCATGAAGAATGAGCTAAGGAACATGCCTGGGAATATCGAGACTACATCAAAGGTTGAGCATCCATCGATTCGAGCACATAGTGGAATGGGAAACCCCACTAATGGAGAGACGAGCTCATTAAGATGATCTCACACAGCTATCTCGACAAACATAAAGGGGATGGCTTAGTGCAAAAGGAAACATGGTGACAAGTTACTCAAGAGGGTGAGCTCGTTGTGCTCAAAGTATCCCAGAAAATCATAAAGACATACATACAATTAGTCACGGGATTCAACTCACCTCATCAAGACTCGAGGCCGAGCCATGGTTACATTGATGCAAGCTCGAGCTTGTGTGAGTAACTCGGCTTATGTTTGACTTCACTGAAGGGAGATGTGAGTGAGCTCTAAGATGGGTTCCACTTGGCGTAGAGATGGATCTCAAGGATTTAGTGAGTTCAGTTCAAACTTTCATCGACCTAGCATTTAGTGCATGAGTGATAAGAATTTTTCTCGACTCGATGAGCTATAAGGTGGGATGAGTATGTAGCTCAACATTATGTGATTGATACTGAGCAGACATCAGAAGGAGTCTCAAATATTATAGCCATGCACATGGGTGTGGGAATTAAAATGCATTCAAAGCATGATGGATGGCTCGGTGTAATGAGCTGGTGATAGCTTGGTCATAGGGGTTTGTTAGCTCTATGAGATTACACAAATGTGGGAGCTCTAAGATGGCATCAAGGTATCATGTTTTTGCAATAGAAGGCTTTCAAACTTAACCTTCAGAACTTGTCAGTATGAGAGCAGGAAAAAGCTTTAGAAGAGCCTCGGTGGTGGTATATCCATGAAGTGAACCAAGAGTATGACTTGGCAGATGGTCATTATAACGAGATCGTAGCTTAAGGATGAAGATGAGGTGAGCCCGAAGGTTCATCACGGGTCGATCGGGTAGGGGAAGATATAAAACATGTGGAAGCTCATAGTATAGGCTGAGAATGATCCAAATGGGCATGAATGATAATGAGATAGAGGACTTGCTAGACATCAAGGAACTCGGCATGGATTGCATGAGCTAGTTCATGGAGAAACTAAGTTGCTCAGTGTATGTGAGGAAATGCTTGGTAAATTTCATAATTGTTCAGCCATGACAGAAAAAGGGTAGTCAGGAAAATCTAAAAAGAAAAATCAAGCTTGTGGTGATTAAGAAAATTGGTACAAATAAGCTCGGAGCACTTTGTAAAATGATTGGATCAAGGGGACGTCGTTGTGAAAGAAACAAAGAACCAGAGTTTTGTGGCTTATAGAAATGAGCTCACGGTCAAAGAGGCGAACTTGGCCTATTGATATTACAAATCACTAAGTGGCTTTACATGATGACTCAAGAGATTTGGCAAAGCACCAGGACAAATTTTGATAATAGTCACAGCAACTAATTCAGAAGAGATCACTCCAAAAATTGAGTCCCTAATAGCTCGACTTTGGAGCAAGGCATGGGCACTTTAGTAGAACAAATCACAGGCTTGATGATGGATAGATTAGTGTTCGTCAAGTCAAAAAACACAAAGCACCAAGAACTTTGGAGCAATACATCATTGAGCTTGACTTAGAAGCTCTAGGAATATAGCCCAATCCATGGGAAGTACTTCAGAGTTTGAAGAGAATCAGACATTCGGAGGTTCGAGCTTTAGATGTTCAGGGAATTTTGGGCCAAGTCAAAGAAGAGCCTGAAGCTTGAAGCCCAAAAGTCTAAGACTCTGAAAATTTAGAGTTTTGGGTTTTTAGGATTTGGGAGTGTTTAGATTTCGAGTGGGAGGTGTTTGTTTTAGAGGTGGCTCTTTCGTCCTTTTAGGGGTTAATGATTCGGAACTCATTCCACGAGTTGGAAAAAAAATGGTTGGAAGAGCCCAAAAGCCCAAAACTCCAAAATTCAGAGTTTGGGATTTTCGAGGTTCAGAGGTGTCTCAACATTCGAGCTCAAAGAGTGGGAAGTTTGGTTTATAAAGCCTAAAAAGGTGAGCTCAGTCAGGGTCCGGAGGTAAGTCAATGGAACGCAAAGCATGGTGAGTCATATGCTGATTTCAAAGTGATACTTGGAGCTCAGAGTTAGAAGTGGCATCATAGTGGAATGGTTTCCATTTAACTCAGTGAATCAGTAGGGTGAAGGAACCATTAGCCCATTCAAGTCACACGTGGAATCCATGCATGAGTGGATTAAGTCAATGTGGGGTTGGGTGAAGAGTTAATTGACTGCTAAGCCAATTGAGGGAGAAGCCCAAAACTGAGTAACTCGGTGCATATTCCACGTAGCTCAGTCAGTATGAAGGTGCCCATCGAATCATTCAACGAGGAGTTTTGGTTGAAGTATGAGGTGGTGTGTATGAGGTGCTCTCAAGGAGCTTGGTAGAGAGTTTGGCATGTCGATGGACCAAAGTGAATTGGTAAGCTAATATAAATGTAAATACAATTGATTAGCTCGGTCAACATTTTTTCAAAGGTGGTTATCGGGCTTAATGCCAAGTTACTCGGTAACTTAATGTAAAGAGGTGGCCAACCATATGGAAAGAAAAGCATCAAATCAATAACTCAATGAGAAAATATTGGAAGCAAGGTGTCAGGAAATGTGGCAAACAAGAAATAGGAAGAACTTGCTATGAGCTCGATGGAGAATAATAACACCCCTCCCAATGCATTTTTAATCAGGGATTCCACCAATGCAGAAAATGGTCTATAGTTAAAAATTATTAAAATATTATATTTTAATCAAATGGATAAAATAAATATTTGAATTTATTCAAGCATTATGAAGACATTTTCAGAGAGCTAATGGAGCACAGTGTCCCAGAATTCCTAAACAGACTAGTTTACTCAAGAAGACATAACTTTCTCCCCGATTGCCCATTTTTCACAAAATTATAGTCATTGGAACTGGGAGAAAGAGAGATATGCCATGGAGCTATCAAAATATGGATTTTCAGAGATTTTTCTTTCCAAAATTTCATGTTTCCCTTGTTTCTTGGATGGTGCCTTGAAATGTGGAAGTGAAATAAATGAGCAAACATGGCCAACAACAGTGAGGAATTGTTTCCTACACTATGGCCTAGATTCTAGGGTTTCTCCTTCTTTCTCTCAACCACTCAGCAATTTTCTATAAATGTAAAAGGGGTGCTTATTCTAAAGGGTTAGACATTCTTTCCAAACTTCCCCTCTCTTCACAAGCTGAGATGTTGTGAATTTGTAGGTTCTCAAGCCTTTCTTATCAAATTGTAATGGCATCCTATGCCTTTTCCCTGATGTAAAGATGCACTGTGCAAGCACTTGAAGTAATGGAAATTATGTTTTGTGATTAGTTATATGTCCTTTCATGATTTTTCTGCTTCTATTTGCCTCTCTCATGTTTGCAGGTGAACTGTGTAACCAAGGTTTCTTTTGCAAGTTTTGGAGGTTATTGTGTTTATCAAGGAGTGAAGTACTTTATGTAAATTGGGTTGTAATGCATGTTCATTCTTCCTCATGATCATCTCTCTTCATTGGAAATTTGGAATTTTGTCTAGCAAAACCATTTCTTGGTGCATCACCACTTCTAGTATAGGTTTTATTTCCTTGCAAATCTCTCTCCCTAATCCCTTGAAATGTTAGCATAGGTCTAGTTATCCATTTATCGTGCATTAGGAGTAGTGTAGTGCTTAGTTTAGGAAGAGGAATCTAGCCTTCTCCAGAGGTTCACCTTGAGCCCAAGTCCCATATCTTGAGAGGTGATCCCATGTTACTCAATCACACTGAATGTCATGTTCACCTTCAAGCCATTTGGGGGGTGCAGTGATTTGGTGATATAGGCGTTATACCTGTGCATAAAAAGATAGCAATATCCTCTAATTCCAAGGGCACATGGTTTAACTTATATAACTATGCATTTGGCATTGTATCTTCAATACTATGCACATCCTCTCCTGATTGAATCCTTGATAAGTGGTCTGGGCCAGAATTGCTTTTACTTGGCTTTACCACAACTGTAAAATCAAACTCTTGAAATAATAGAGCCCATCGACATATGCACCCCTCTAAAATGGGCTTATTTACCAAGTATTTCAATGTCATGTGATCTGTATAGAACACAAAATATGTTGCTAGCAAGTACTATCTAAACTTATGCAGTGTTTAGATCATTGAAAAAGATTCACACTTTGTAGTTGTATAATTCTGTTATGCAGGAGTCAACTTTCTACTAGCAAAACAAATAGGATGATATATAATACCTTCTCCATGATGAGATATAAATGCACCAATGGAAATGCCAGAGGCATCCACATGTACGTGAAAGGGTAGATTTCAAGAAGGAAAATGTAAAATAGGTGTCGTACTGAGCATTTCCTTCAGCACTTCAAATGTGCGTTGCTGCGGTTCTCCCCAATAGAACTTCCCTTTACCTTTTAATAACTCCTCCAAGGGTGTGGAAATCTTAGCATATCCTTTGATAAATTTTTTGTAATACCTTGCGTGGCCCAAGAATCCACACACCTCACTCTAACTAGGGGGTTCCTCTAAGCCTAAAATGACGGCAACCTTAACCAGATCTACTAACAAACCCTCCTTACAGATGATATGCCCTAGCAGAGTTCCAAAAGGTGTAGAAAATACATACTTCTTAATATTTAAAGAGATGTTTAACTATCTGCACCTCTTAATAATTAACCACAAATTGTCACAATGATCTTTGATAAGCCCATACACAGTCTAATCATCCAAGTAAACTTGTAAGAATTTGTGAATAAAATCCTAGAATGCTTGAACTACAATGCAAGAAAATACTGCATGCACGTTCTTCAATCTAAAGGGCATCATTGTGTATGCAAAACTTCCCCATTTAGTGGTGAAAGTGGTCTTCTCTTTATCCTCTTTAGCAATTCTTACTTGATCATACCCAGAGAATCCATCTGTAAAAGAGTAAATTTTTCACCCTACAACACCTTCCAATATTTCCTCGGTGAATGGTGTAGGGAAAGGATCAATCACACATGCAACATTCAGCTCCCTGTAGTCCTTATAAATCCTGACTCTTCCATATTTCTTTATGTTGATTACCATAGGGCTAACCCACTTTGATTCCTCTATGGGTTTGATAATGTCATATTCTAACATCTTGTCTATTTCTTCTTTAACTTTTACGTGCAGGTTAGGGTTCATCATGTAAGGTCTCTTACTAACCAGGTGCACACCTTCCTTTAACTTAATTTTCATCTCTCCTAAAGATTCATGCACCCCTTTCAACTCATGGTAGCCCATAGGAAACAAGTCCTAGAAATCGCTACTTCAGAGTCAGACCAATAATCTCCAATTATGGCCTCCTTAGGTTCAGCAGTTGTGCCAATGTTCACTTTCTTCGTCTTCAAAGTTTCGTGGAAGGCACGTGACTTCTCATCTGCATTGTCTAAGACCTCACGTGAACCTTCTGAATGATCTACATCCAACTATTCCACTTCTTCATCATCCACCATGTAGACCATCTTTCCTTTCTCCTTCTCAAAGCAAGTGCACTCAAATAGTTCTGCATCTGTCTCATCTACTTCATCAAAACACGCTTCTAGATCTGACTCACCAAATAAATCCTGAATGAGTTCTTCAGCCTTTGCACTATCTCCCATAGTTAATCACTTCATAACCTGTAATGCCTCTTTCACCAGAGGTTTAGTGGAGAAGTAGTCAAAAGTCTGGATCATTCCTGCAGTCAAGTCTTACCAATTTCCAGTCTCCCTATGAATCTTTGCATAAACATACCAAGCATGCACCTAGCCTCATAAGGTGACATAAAGTTTGTGCACCCATAATGAAGGTGGTAAAGCTTCCTGCCCCTCTGTCTAGAGTCTCTCACACTATTGAACGTGGTGTTGAATAGGATTATTACCATGATATTCACATATTTGAGTAGGTGCATTACTCCTAAAAAACTGGGCTGATAGAGAAATTCTCACTTCTCTCCATTCTATGAGATTATCCCTATGAACCATCCACCAGTGTTTTGTTGTCCCACATAGGGTATACACTAACATATTCCTTTTGTCCACTTGATCCTTCCCCTGTACTTCCATGGCTCACAGGAATACCTCAGGGTTTCCTTCACCAGTGTACTGGGGTACAGGGTTGTTGCCTAACCTCCTAACACAGTGTGGCCTACTTACGTGCGTAGCTCCGCTTCTTACTTCATGCCCAACCATCTTGTAAGTGCCATGTGCCCAATTATAATAGGAAATACTTGTAGTATCACTTATGGACTATGCATCATCCCACTAGAGGATTCCTTCCTTAGATGGCTCAAGCACTTCTGGATCTCGAATGGTGCACACATAAAATTTGTTTAGGTATTCTTCACTTAAGGGCTCAACATAAGGCACATATTTCTAGTTCGTCAAAGGGATAATAACTTGATCTTCCTTGTTCTCAAAACTAATATATCCCTTATTGAACTGTAGATCAACATTATTTGCATAGCACCAAGGGTGCCCAAGTAGAGCTGGGAAGTTGTCTGCTTCTGCAAGTGCTAATACCTCAAAGTCCCCAGTGAACTTGGCCCCCTGTATAGTAATGGATGCATCCTTCAATACTCCAATTGGCATGGCCTTAGTCAGATTTTCCATATACAGTACATTAGAAGATGTCTGCAATGGAGGTCTTCCCATCTGAACCCATGCATCTAAGGTAAGCACATTCACTTTCTGTGCCTATGTCAATCAAAATATTTCTCAAAATCCATACATCCACAATAGCATTCAGAGTGATCTCCTTGTCATAATCCAAGCTATGGGGAGGGAGATTAACATGCAGAATTTTTTGTTAATTCTCAATAGCAGCGTGTGGAGTGTTTCCTTCCAACCAGCTCTAAAGTAATGGAATAATGTTCTCCTGACACAACATCTTGCATACTTCCTTCAGATCATCAACATGTGACTGGAAATTCTCCGATGCCTACTTGTGTTCTAACTTCCATGATTGTTCCTTTAAACATTGTATTTAACCCTGTATATTTCTGAGTACCTCCATGGTTTCCTTATAAACCTCCTTCTGATGTGTAGGGTCTGGATATGTTGCACCTAAAACCTCCTCCTTAGTGATGGTAGGATTTTTTTGTAGCATTTCTTTTCCACGCACAAGCTCAGTGCATGTAGTAATCTTCACAAGTACTACCTTAGGATATGGTGCTAACTTTGGCATCCATTGGTTTTTTATAGTGCATTGTATCCTAACCATCCCTATGCTCTTATTCTCATGTTTATGCTTTTGGCTCAGATGTTCATATAAGTCTAGAAACTCTTCATGGTTATGATTCTTTTCGCAAAAAGAACAACTAATTTTATGAGGACATTTGCATTTGTAATGGTCCAGGGATTCGCATGTATAACATGTTCCATGAGGGAACTCACCTCATCCGCCGCCATGGCCTCGGCCTTTGAATCCACCACGGTATCCTCGAACTCTACCATGGTCTCCCTCAAAGCACCCTTCATTTTGATCATAGCACCCTTGAGTGTGATTATGATCATGTCTCTCACCTTAATCCTTAGAGTTATTTGAAGCCCCCATCTTTCGTACACCAATATCAATGACATCATGGATTTGATCAATCAACCTGCAATCTTCAGTATTGTGATTCGTGGAACAGAAAATTTTATAGTAGTAAGACACCTTTTTTTCTTACCGCGCGTTTTAATAATGGACATCAGCTTACATCATGGTCTAAATGATATATCTCACATTCCAGTAACAAGGACTGCACCAATCTATGAGGAAAACTATCCTTAGTATGCCCCTTTACCTCATAATCTATGCACCAAATTCCACTGTGTGTCGCATGTGTTGTATTGGCTAATAGTTTCTCCAACTGCTTTGACATTGTTGTAATTTAAGCTTCCAAGAATGGGCTCAATCCAATGTCTATGCTCCTGAGTGCCTCAGCGCACAGAGCTGCTTCAAGTGCCTCACGCGGATCTGTATAAGTCTTATGTGAGAGTGCCCTCCTAAAGGCGTAATCAAGCCTTTGACGAACCACTGTGCATGTTGACTTACATGGATATCATATGATATTTTAGACAAGAGTGTTTTGAAATGAGCATCATATTCCTGGACGCTCTCAGTAGTGCCCTGTTTGATGTCCTTGAGCATGCTTATATTTTTATGCTCAAACTTATGTATATAAAATTCCTTAATAAAAATATCCCGTAACACTATATAATCCACACAAGTATGATCAGGGTCAAACTTTATGTACCAACTATACACGTATCCCTGTAACATAGTTACAAAATGACTAGCATTACACTCTGAAGTTGTTATTCCTTTCACGCACCATAGTATCTCAGACATATGCACATGCTCAATAGTATGTTCTATTCCCCTATACTCTGGGAAATGAAGTGACATATCCATGTAAATATTATGGGGCTGGTGAGGACCATGCCCACCAGATCCAGAACCTTTTGGATTACCTTTGTCTCCAGATCCTCTAGATCCCGAGTTACTTGATCCTCCACCTGTAATAGGAATTGGACTAGAGGATGCACTACCATGTGTCCCAACAATGGTGCTAAACTGAACTCCTATAGTCTACGAAGTTGTGCTACTCATCAATGTGAGTCCAAATTTTTTTGCACCTATGTTTTGTGTCGATGACACACCTAAAAAGGTTCCTCCAACTGGTCCTCCAAATAACATGGAAGATGTTTACCCAGCCATTAATGTACTTGCTATTTGATTCACTCCTGAACTTGTTAATAAGTCAACTCTACTTCTTACTATTCTACTACCCAAACTAGCTTGCTAACTACTAGCTATACCAAAAACTAGAAAACCAAGCGTAAGGGCTAGGTTTACAGGTAGATTCAAATGCACACTCGTGTCCCAAGTCATCTTTGTTGGTTCACTCTCATAAGAGGTTGATGAGGGTTCCCTATCATGCTTGCTCAAATGGGGGAGTTCCAGATGCTCTGGCTCCACGTCCTCTGCATGAACTCCAAATCCTTCATGAGCCATCTCTCTCCTCAATGCCATACATTATGCAATCATGTGTTACTTCCCTAAATCCCTCTCACATGCCTCATTGTACTTAAGACACATTTCTTCTCTTTACCTCCATGTCGCTAGGTCCACCATCCTTCACCACACCTGCTCCTTCCCCTATGCGTGGTGGGGTTTAGCAATCCATCATCTTTTCTTCCAAATTTAGGGTTACTAACAAGATTTTGATCACTAGTGGAATGCCTTGCAGATAGGTTCCCCTAATATAACGTAAAAACTGAAACCTAGCTAACTCTGGGCAAGAATAAGTGGAAATTGAGTACTCCAAAATATAGCTATTTAGAACACCACGGAACCAAGCATCCACAGCACACATCCAAATCATATCAGCATCATAGAGGACCTGAAATTCTTATTGTGTCAAAACAAGTGTGCAAAACATCCAATTCATTTTAGATGAGTAAGCAACCAGCCACTCGTATAGCTCTATTAGGGAGATAACAAAGAAGCTCTCATATAAGCAGTCATACAAATTCTGCTCCACCCACATGCATTCATCAAACTCAGATCCATTATTGAATCTCTGAGCATACTCTTCTTCCAAATCTATTATCCACTCCTCAACACTTGCCAGGGTCAATCGGTACGTCTTCATCACACAGCATCCTGAAAACAGTTGAAAAAGAGGTCTCGACAATGGAACCAATGATGCAACCTAAAATTTACTATGAATAGCCCAGGCGCACTGGCACATCACTCAGCCTGAGTTGAGTGCTCACCTGAAGCGTGCAAAGGTACCATGTCCCTCCTTAGAGTTGCTTGTACAAAATGTTAGCATGATGGAGCATATAGATATCCATATTCTTTATCAATAGTAACCAGCACACAGTGCATAAACCAAATCTAGTTCCTAAAATAGATATAGAATGAACTAAAAAATTATTAAAACAAGATTTACCATGCAAGAACCAAATTTAGTCATGTTCAACACCATTATCCATCCAATATTAACTATTGTATTAAGTACTAATAAACACAAAAGCTTCTTACATTACATAAGTATCTTCATGAGTCATGTGCGTGACAAAACCAGTAGCATAACTCTACCATAGTTTTCATATCATAACCCATGCAAATCAATACATATATATAGGGGTGGGCACCTTCCCTTCACCGCCCATTCACTTTTCAAAATAGGTCACATGCTAATAATAGCCATACACCTTTACAATAGGATGCACAACATGCAAGTGCTCTAATAATAGAATTCCTATAGTTAACTCTGAGTAGAAATCCTATTATTAGCCTAAACTATGCATGGAGCTCGGTTGTTGCGTGTTCCCAAAATACCATTGCATAGACTGCAAGTCTTCATGTCTTTGTGCTCTTAGCACGCTAACTCCAAAAATAGCCCTTATCCAAAAAATGGCTAAGTCTCGATCCTGGGCGCTCCAATCCTATCATAACATTGCGCACTCTTCCAACACCCTACATTTGTGCACCCAACACTTAGGCCATTTTTGTCCACTCAATAATGTGTGAGCTAATTTTTCCTTAAGCTCACCAATGTCCTACATACTAGATCCTACAATAAGCATATCATCCACATAAAGTAACAAAATAATATAGCTCCTATTTTCAAGCTTATTGAAATAAACACAATGGTCATATCCACATTTCATATAACCATGATTATGCATAAAATTGTAAAATCTCATATACCATTTCCTTCAAGCTTGCTTGATCCCATACAAGCTCTTTTTCAACCTGCACACATGTTTCTCCTTACCCTTGACTTCATAACCAAGCGGCTGATTCATATATCTCCTCCTCCAAATCACCATGAAAGGAAGTTGTCTTAACATCAAGTTGTTCTAAATGTAAATATTCTACTACAACTAAAGTCAGAACAGTATGGATGGAAGTCATTTTAATAGCAAGAGAAAATATCTCACCAAAATCAATACCTAGTTTCGATGCAAACCCTTTTACCACAAGCCTTACTTTGTATCTTTTTTGTCCACCCTTTTCCTCCTTGATCCTGTAAACCCATTTATTCTACAATGTCCTTTTACCTGCTGGCAACTTGACCAAATCCCATGTCTTGTTCTACTTCAAGGAATTCATCTCCTCATCCATGTCATGCTCCCACTAAATGTGGGTATCCTGCTAAATTGCATGTTCAAAACTTTATGGTTCACCACTATCAGTCGATAAAAGATAAAATAATGGAGTAAATATTTCTGGATGTTTACTTACTTTTTGAGATTTTCTTACATAAATTTGGGCTATATAAGGCTCATTCTGGACCTCCCATACATTCATGTCCAAATATGATAATGACCGATGGCAATCGCCTGTAACCGATGTTGGTTCCTCTATAGCCAACGTTAATTCACCTAACTGATGTCGGTCCTGCTCTGACTGACACTGGTCACCCTGACCGACACCGATGTCTATGGATTTTTGTTTTAAATCTGAGAATACACTTTTCTCAAAAAACTTTTCAACTAGTTCATTCTTGGGTACCAAAACATGATCCTTATACATTCTCTTTTCATTCCAATCAATGTTATGACTCCTAACAATCTTAACATCTTCTAAATCCTAAAACTGGAATCCAAAATCACTATAACCATAACCAATGAAAGTGCATCTCTTGGATTTAGCATCCAACTTCTTCCTATTTTATTTATCAACATGCACAAAATCTTCTAAAACAATTACTCTAAGAAAATAAATATCTACCTCTTTCCTAGTCCATGGTTCTTTTGGTATTCCACCATTCAGTACACTTGAGGGGCCATGGTTAATCAAATATACCGTTATATCTACTGCTTCTGCCCAAAACTACAAGGGTAATCTAGCATGTATCCTCATGCTTCTTGCATGTTCCATAATAGTTTTGTTCATACTTTTTACCACTCCATTATCCTATGGAGTTCTGGGAACCATTCGTTCTCTACGTATTTCATTCACTGAATAGTAATCATTGAAAACCTTGCTACAGTACTCACCACGATTATCAAATCTAAAGCACTTAAAATTCAAATTAGTTTGATTTTCTATAAGGTATTTCCATCTTTTAAATGTTTAAAAAACATCAGATTTACATTTAATACAATAAACCCATACTTTTCTTGTGGCATCATCAATAAAAGTCATATAGTATTGGGATCTTCCATGAGAAGCTACCTGGGCTGGTCCCCACACATCTGAGTGCACAAGCTTCAATTTATGCTCCTTTATTGCCCCAACTTTAAGAAACCTCACTTTATTTTACTTTCCAAATATGCAATGCTCATATAAATCAAGATCTACATCTTTCAAATCTGATAACGTACCCTTTTCCTTTAAGATTTGCATTCCCTTTTTACTCATATGCCCTAGCCGATTATGCCACATGCTTACATCTGAATCTGATGTAGATAGCACATAAAAGGAATCAATAATATAGGTAGACAAATATAATGTTCTTACCTTCTTACCTCTTACTACAACAAGATCTCCCTTGGAAACTTTCCCAGAATCAGCTATGAATGTAACCATGCATCCATCTTCACCTAATTGTCCCGCAGAAATAAGATTTCTCCTTAGGCATGGCACATGCATCACATCTTTCAACATTGATGTATTTCCATTCTATAATTTAATATGAACTTCACCTTTACTTGTAATAATGCATGGTTCATCATCTCTTAAATAAACATGCCCAAAATTAACCTGGACATAATTTCTAGAATAACCCTTATTAGGGGTAGCATGAAAAGAAGCTCCCGAATCTAAAACCCATGATTCAATTTTATTATCCAATGAGAGAATATGGGCATCTATCATTACCTATGATGCTACATTTTCCTCTTTACCTTTCTCTAGTACATTCTCTTTGTTTTCTTTGAACCAGCAATCCTTCTTTGGATGACCTTTCTTTCCAAAATTCCAGCAGGTTATTCCTCTACCTCTGGATTTAGATTTATCACTCTCAGACATTGATTTCCCATTAATCTTGCTCTTGGATCTCTCATTTTTCCTTCCTTGTCTTTCTACATTTAAATCATTCCCAGATGATGATTCTCCAAAAAAAATCGTGTGTATTTATTCATTTTTAATTATACCAATCACATCATCAAACTTCAAAATATTAGCAGTAGATATTGTATTACTAACAACCATTACCAGATTATCCCAAC
This sequence comes from Taxus chinensis, assembly GCA_019776745.2. Lineage (NCBI taxonomy): Eukaryota > Viridiplantae > Streptophyta > Pinopsida > Cupressales > Taxaceae > Taxus > Taxus chinensis. Next base: position 22,382,811 of record CM034148.1, read on the forward strand.
TATCTGGAAAAGCACACAAGAATAAAAATGTTTTCACTTCATCGTCAAAAGGGATACCAACTGATTTTAATTTATTTACAATAGAACGGAAATCATTCAAATGATTAGACATAGACCCACCTTCTTGCATTTTAGAATTAAACAATTTTTTCATCAAATAAACTTTATTTGATGCAATTGGTTTTTCATATAAATTAGCTAAAGCTTTCATTAATTCTACCGTGGTTGTTGCTTCTATTATATTTGAAGACACAAATACTGCCATGCTCAATCTTATAGATCCCAGAGCCTTTCTGTCAAGAATCTCCCATTCTTCATCAGTCATCTTTGCAGGCCTTGCCTTCTCATCCAATGGTAAATATATATCTCTCTGATACAGATAATCCTCCACCTGCATCTTCCATAGTTGATAATTACAGCCTTCAAATTTCTCTACTTTTTATTTACTATCTTTTGTCATTGTTGTGCTCCCACTCGATCAAAAATCCCTGTGAGTAAATATGTCAACACACACAACCCTCAAACAAAGCTCTGATACCCATTGTTGGGGTTAGAACAAACTATTTGTACAGATATATATTAGATTAAAGCATAAAACAATAAAAAGGGAAATAACCAACATAATAAAATACACAATATATAATGTGGTTCACCCAGTGTGGGCTATGTCCACCAAGAAATAGCCAATATATTATTCCAGAGGTTCTATAATTGAAGATTTGCAATCTTCCACACCTTACACGATGTACAATACTTTCCTCTCACAAGCTTCTCTAATCTCTCACTAAGAATTTATTCTTACAATTCTCTCAAATCTATCCTCTAACCCTAGATTCCTAGCTTATATAAGCCTATACAAACTTAGGGCACTTTAGTCATTCATTTATAACCATTAGATTAACTTTATAACAAAGATTAGATTTAATTCCTATGACTTAAATATAAACAATCACACACAAGTAACTGATGTCAGTTACCCTAGCTGATGTCAGTTAGTATACTAGGTGACCAATGTCATTCAGCCGATTGATGTCGGTTACTGTGTAAACCTACAAGTTGTAAATAAGATTCTTTGTGAAGCAATTCAGCTCCGCAATCTCAACACTTCCCGAGGCAGCTAATTCTTTTGGCACACAACTAGCCATTTCAAAAAAATAAGGATCCATTTAGAGGTGTTAACATCAAAATTAGATCTTGATACTGCCACCATTGGATTTCATGGGTTGTTTTTAGGCGGAATCATATAAAAGTTTTCCCCAAAACTCATCTGGGAGCTCAAGATATCACCTTCGGAAGTTGGCCCCTAGAGGTTGGATGGCTAGGGGGTTAGATGACCTAGGGGTTGGAAGCCCAGGGGGTTGGATAGATGTCGTACGATGACCCAAGTTGGACAGGTCACATGGTTGGATGACCTGGTGGTTGTACAGACAGAGGATAGACGGTTATCCAACCTCTTGGATTATATGGCCCACAAGGGCATCTCAGCACGACATATGGTGGAGGGGGTCATACAGATCATGAGTTCGGATGGCCTGGAGGTTATATGGCCCAATATAGTTAGATGGTCATCCAACCCAACCTGGTTAGATGACTCACCTATCACAGAAAAGGTGAAGTAGGTGGGTGAATGCCAACTCAACAACCATGTTTAATGAGGTATGGAACCCATGACTATCCGTGCAATCAAAATACCAATTTATATGGTTTCACATACCTCTCTAATGCATTATGTTGATTGGCGGGACAATTTTTTTATATAATGTAGTCAACCCCCCTCATTTTAAGGGAGAGAGATTCTGGAAGATGGGGAAACTCTTGCAAGTTTTTTCCTCAACTCCAATGAGGTGTAAGCCTTCTCTTGTTCCTAGTAACTATATTTTTGCCTCCATTTAACAATGTAATGGTCTATGCATGTTATAGAGCAATAAATTCATGTTTTTGTGGCGTGTTTCAACCATTTCTCATGTTTTATTGTATCTTTGTGCCTCTTTATTTCATGTTGTTTTTCTGTACATGTATTTCACATTTGTAGGTGTAGGGTGTTCTATTTCATGGAGATTTGATGGAAAATAGAGATTTGGGTTTGTGTCACTACTATTTTGACATCTCCCAGCTTGATTTTCCCTCTTCTTCCTCCCTCAGCAGAGTATCTCACCCCTTATTGCTAGTGCTATCACCCCCCCTTAGTGTAGGATTTCCCTTTTATGCACTCTCTCTTTCCATATCTCCTTGGAATTGTTAGGATAGGATAGTTAAGTGTTTTTCTTGCATTAGGAGTAGGTTAGCAGTAGGATTAGGAAGAGGAATTCGGCCTTCTCTATAGGTTTACCTCAAGTTTGTAAGTCCCACATCTTGAGGGATAACCCCATGTTATGCAGATTACATTGATGGCCCATGTACACACACATGATTTATTAGGGGTACTGTAATTTTGTATTAAAAATTTTTGCACACTCGATGGGACATGTTTGAAGCACCTTACCACCTCACTTCATCAAGTTGATGTGCTCTTGGTGAAGGTTTCATCCTTTGGAGACAACTCTCAAGCATATTGTTGGTGATTATCTTTGCAGATGAAACACCAAAGTGTTAGGAAATCTTAGGGGTTATGGACTTGACCCCTAAGATAACCTCCAGGTTTTATAGAAGTTGGCTCTTCTCTAAATTGGATTGAAATAAGGATTAGAAAGAAAACGAAACATGTATGCAAATCCTATATAAGGCAATGCACCAAATCTTTACTAAAAAACACAGAGATGGTTATTGAAATAACTAATAAATCAGTTGAAGAGCATTGAGCATGATAAACTATTTCAAATATAGTTTAGACCATCAAAGGCTGGATGTAACTAAAACATAATCACATGCATAAAGAACAATTTTATGTAAAAGATCTAAGGTCATGCAGCATGATAGATATTTAAACATTCATCAAGAACTAAGATAAGATCAAACATGAAGAAATAAAGGACAGAGAATATTGCAAACTTTTCAGTGCACATAGCAAGAACTCTTATTTATAGAGAAAACAGTACATGAGGATAGAATGACACAGATTACAACATTTCCTTACAACGGGACCTTGCTAAGGCCAATAAAAGTAATAACTTGAACCTAAAATTCCTTTCTCTGGAGCTCTAGAACTTTTATCTCCTTTTTTTAACTGGCACAAGAACATTCTCTTATAGACCCTGTGGATTTTGCTCCAACACACCTTCAATCAAGGACTCCATTATCTACATTTAGTTTCTACCTACGCGATCTTTGATCTTGGGCGTAAATTTCAACTACATGCCTTGGGGCCCGAGATCGCATTCATTCTACAAGCCTTGAGTCCTATGCTCCCTTAGTTGGTCCTTTCAATGGTGGTAAATGCCTTATATGACACATGGGACCTTGCGCGGCTTTGGGGATTCTCCCTTTCTCTCTTCTTTTGAATCTACACCTGAGTGACATGTGGAGGCCTGCGTGTTCCTTTCCTCTGTCTTTAAATTTTCAGCTCACTTGGGCTTCCTTGCCGTGCTTTAGCCACGTGGTCAACTCTCACTTCTTGAGTGCTCCTGATTCTTTGTTCTTTCTCCATAATGCACCAAAGGGACACTTGGATACCTTCTACATCCAGTTCCATACTTAGGAAAAATTTAGTCCCAAAAAAATAAAAAAATAATACCAAAGGAAAATGGGCAGGGGTGACAAAGATTAAAAAAATAGAAGAGCCCTAGAAATGATGTAGAAATCATTCTACAGTTATGGTGAGTCACCAAGGGACTCTATGTCAAACATGGAAGAATCTGAAAATCCTCCCCGACCTCAAAATTTCAAAATGTCACTCAAAGATTTACTTTAGAGTAGCTTAGAACCTGATCCATTTGGCCTATATCAAGTAAGTCATTTGTTACAGACCTTAAAAGGCTCTATCTAGCTCAATTATCTCCTTATCAGAGAATGTCTAGAGATCTTGCACCATTACGTGTAGACGGAACTCTAGTTTTACAATTGGGTTCAAAATGGCCTCCACCTTGGCAATGTTAGAGCCCTCCTTTAAAGACTAGAAGACAATCTTATCTTGTTATTTGGTTGTTATTTGTTGGATCTGGTCCTCCGATAGTATGGTGGAGTCATTAAGAAAGGGAGAGGGAAAGCCCAGTTAGACTAGTTCTTCTATGTGTTGCTTCCTCTCTTTTATCCCTAGTTGGAGTTGGGTCAGGGGATTCTAACACTTGATAGTTGCCTTATTACAACTCAGAATCTCACTGATCTTTGTTGTGACCATTCACTTTTCCTTAATGTCGGCCCCTTGTAAGGTGGAGTCTGAAGATTCGTATAGTTTTTGAACCAACATCTTTGATTTAGGGGCCTTAGCGGATATGACATTATTGATGCTATAGGCTGAGGATTCCATGTTAGCACATAGGCTTTATGCATCAGATATGAATATGAGTGTGAGCCCTAGGTTTGTTGCCTTGGTGGTAATTATTTTGCAGAAGGAGGTGTATAATCCCTACACCAATGTGACAATTCCCCCTTTCTAGGGTTCTAGATCTAGTTTCCAGGTCAAATCTTTGACCACATCTTCAGTTGTCTTGCACTTCATTTACAGGCTACCATGTTGGACTTCTGAGGCTCATAGCTTCACTTGAAGATTGGTAACCTCTGCTTTCTTAGAATCGATCTCATGTTGAAGAAACTTCTTCTCATGATCGAGTGGATAGGTAGCAGTCTTAGATGTTGCTAACTCAGCTTCTAATGTTTTAGTCTTTTCTTGAGAAGCGGCGAGAGCTTCTTGTAACACTGCCTTTTTTAACTCCTTGCAGAGTTGTTTTATTTACTTTCCTTTGCCTTTGATTTTGGCATTCAAGCGGGTTACCATATTCTGTGTCTATAGGAGGCTAGCCTCCATTTTCTTCATCTTGTTGTTGAGCTTGAGGTAGTCCATGGTGACCACAGTAGTTGTTTCACTCTTTAGTTTAACCTTATCCTGAGGTCAGAACTGCATAAAGTCAAACACAATGACACTAATGGAATAATCATCGGGCTGCATTTTCTCCATAGGATTTTGGATATTGGGGACCATCTGGGTGATGGTCATGGATGTTTATTGATGATCATCTCTCACTGCCATATTATTTTTTCTTCTTTCCCTCATGTTATCTCGGGCCACTTTGGTCATCTTGGCTTGATTCAAAAATTGTGAGGGAGAAAGGAATATCCCACTCGCAAATGGGAATACTGGCGATAGACCGTAGGGGATTATGACTAATTTTGGGGACTAAGAATTCACTAGAGCCAAAGAAGAGTCTGTCATAACTCAGGGAGAGAATGTGGGAATGGTGGTGGGTGGCGGAGGCAAGAAAGGGGAACAAGGAGGAGGAAGATTCTGGGTTTGGGTGGTCAAAATGGGTTTACTCCCAGTTGAGGAAATGAAATAGAGAGAAGGAAGAGATGGATGAATGGGAGGAGATGAAGGGGTAGAGGAAGAAGGGACCTTGATCATCCTCAGCTTCTTCTATGGAAGGCTCTAGGGGCTGACACCTTCACCAGTGGTCACAGAGGGAGAGATCAATGGTTGTGTCGAGGTGAGCCCCTGTGATGAGTCTGGCACCTGTGATACATTTTCCAAACCCTGAGGGCCTGGTGTTGTTTGAATCATGGGCATTTAGCCTAAGGAATCCTACTAAGGAATGGAGGAAGGGGACCGTGGTGGTGTTTGTTGTGCGAAGGGGCCAAGGGACTCAGTTGTATTCTTCGTGAGTTGTTCCTTATAGATCTCCACTTCCTCCTCGCTATTTGAATCAAACCCGTGCTCATCGTCCCAAAATTCCTCCCACTACTTGTCAGTGGGCATGGCCTTGAAATTGAGGGTTGTCTGCTTGATTTCTAGCCTATATTTCTAATAGGCTTCTATTTTCTTCATGCTCTAGTCCTTGGTACGTAGGGCCACTCTAAATCCCTTAGTCATTGTTATGGTAGGGTCATACTTGTGCAGGACCAAATGAAATGAATCCCATAATGGAATTGGGATGTCACTCAACTCAATATAAATATTAGGAGCTTCTAACTAGGGAGAGATCCTATCTTCGAAAACATTTCTAAGCTTGTGCTGACAGGAGTCAGAGACTTTATTTTGAGACAAGGTGGCGGCCATTTTCCCATCTAGGTCATACCTCCATGCATCCTGAATCAAGGTGAAGCTGTAGAAAGCCAAATTTTTATGTGAGTATATGCTCCACCTTGTGTTTAATTAAAGTAACACCTCCCCTAGTCAAACAATGCCTTATTTTTACATTCAGATCCATACACTGCGTCGAGGAGCACCAACTACCTGGTTATCTCTAAACCCACCACCCACGACGTGAGGATCCTTGGGAGCATGAAGGATTCATCTCAAAATCCATATAATTGGATCATTGAATATGCGTCCCTAAAGAAATAGTCATGGGGATGAAGGGGATCTGATAGGATGGCTCGGACTGAATCATTCATTCTATTATTGACCCCTTCTTGGTAAAATTTAGGTAAAAGAGGTGCAACAAAAGCGAACTCGTATGCGCTTGAGGAGTGGGACAACACATGAGTCCATAAAAATATTAGGATGATCTTTTAAGGATCCACCTCCGTGTCCCACAACTTCATGGGTATATATTGGCTAAGGAACTGGGTGTTTTGGTATAAAATTAGGTGAAACAAGAAGGAAAAGTACCTAAAAGTGGAGTTCACAGAGAAACAGGCCATCTACTTGCAAATAGAGCTTGTTATGGCCTTAGAGAAATCAAACCAATATGTCTGGTCCCTCTTTATTGATCTCATCCTGAAAAGGGCCGCAACTTTCCAGTCATAAAAATTTATGCCCAAGTCTTGGCCAAAAAATAAATGCCAACAAGGAGTAGGCATCCTAAGATTTCAGCATGAACATTTTTAGTGGGATTGGGAATCCCAGTGCTCCATAACTACTTGAATTTGCTTGTCGCAACTCGTTGTTGATGAATGAGGCTTTATTCTGGCATTGAGCCCAGACGCCTTGGAATTTGGACATGTTGTAAAAACTAGACGATTATTCATATGGTAGGGAAAACATATTCCTAATGGCCTATGGTATAATCCCCACCTACATGTTTTTTCCCTTGATGGTGTTGGAATCAGGGTCGAAACAACATGCACACATTTACACAAGCTCTATATATGGGTGCACAAGAAGCACCATGTATTGGGTGAGTGTGGAGGTCCAGATTCTGGATCCAAAGGACTCAAAATCCCCAAAATTTAGGAGTAAGGCATGAGAAGCCTCTCTCAGGCCTTCAGCTTCTTATTTAGAATGGGATCAAAGACCCCATACACAAAATCTGTGACCATGGAAGCGTCACTAAATTGTGTTCCCTTATCAGAGAATCTTAGCCTTGGGTGGAGAGAGCGAGGTAGGAAAGTTTTCCCTACGTAATATTTTGGTTGTGGCATTGAGCTGGAAGCTATCATGGATACTCTAAAACTGGGGAAGGCTTTGGTTCTTCGAACTGGGGACTCGGTAACTTGGGGTAAAAACTTTTATCACTCAGAATGAAGCTTTAATAACTACAATACTCACCTCAAATAGCCTCCTCAACTCACACGCAATAAAGGCTTGTGCGTACATTGGGTCACATTACATAACGCTACTTTGGTCGAATGACCCTTAGCACCGAATTTTTCATTTCCCAAGATAATTTTCATTAACAATCTGATCCTTATCATTAATTATTCCAAAAAACCATTAGAATCATCTACTTTGGGAAAAAGAGAAGGTATAATACTTTTCAAATTTTTAAAAAGGGGCAAAAGGGTCTCTGCATGAGATGTGTCCAAAGACACTTATCGAAGGGGTGACATTGCAAAAATGGGTAAAAGACAAAAGAGGGGGATTGTACATATGGTACAAAATTTACAATATTCAAAAAGATTTAATGGAAGTTTTAAGGCTGATCCCATTTGCTGGAATCACCAGGGGCTCACCTTCCATAGTCTAAAGCTCAAAATAATTATGATGTTTGCATGCAATGATCTTGAATGGTCCTATCCAGAGAGGATAAAAATTTCCATGATTTTTGAGTTTATCGGCTCTCACGTCCCACTTTAAGACAAAAGTGTCGACTCAGAATTCGGGTTCTGAAGTATTTTGATCAAAGAAAGTATTGAAAACCTGCTGATGGTTGATCATGGATTCATGGGCTACCTCCTAATTTTTTTGAATCTCTACTAGCTCTACGAGTCTTACCTGTATCGATCCATGTTCCTCGATCTCAATTTTCTTGAATAACTGCAAGGTTGGGACCTCCACAATGATAGGCATCACATCACTTTTACCATAAACCAATTGATATGGCGAGGCCTTCAGGATTTGTTTGGGCATGATTCGATCATACCATAAGGTTGTTTTGACATGCTCATGCCACGACCTCTTATGTTCATCCCCCATCCTTTTTATGAGTATGATTAGATTCTTGTTCGTTGATTCTACCAAACCATTACCCTGTAAGTAGTAGTTGGAAGATGTCTTAAGATAGATTCATGCCTCATTGCGAATCTAGACACTTCATCACTCCAGAAAGGACGTGACATTATCTGATATGATTGTACAAGGAGGATCCGAAGCGGATAGTTATATCTTGAAGGAGTTCCAAAATCATATTATCCTTATGGCTTCCTTTGAATGGAAATGCCTCCATCCATTGAGTGAAGTAATCAGTGGTGAGTGAGAATCCACTTATGACTTGCGTTTGAAACTGGGTTGACCATTCCGATGAAATCTATACCCCATTATGTTAATGGTTCGTCAACTAGGATAGGGTTAAGGGGTAGTGCAGCATTTCTCCTGTAAGCCCATGTAGTACTAGAAAATATTGCATTTTCTTACCATCACATGAGCAATCTGCAAATAAACTGGACCAAAAGTATCCTTACTGGAGGAATTTTATGGCTGTGGTTTTGGACTGAGAAGTGGTCTCTCTGAGCTTCCATAATGTAACTCATGTAAGAATTTTTCAGACCTCCTTCTTTTCTAGCCATCTAAGTAGGATCCCATAAAAGTTCCTTTTAAATATGAAATTATCGATTATGAAAAATTCAAATCCTTGTCTGTCTGTAATATCTCCTCTTTTTAAGAGGGGGGTGACTTGGATACTCACCTTGTTTACATGAAATGCATCTTATATGATACCCAGGTTTTAGATTTTTTCTCTTGAATATGGAGCACCACCTCAGATTCTTAATTTGTTGGGGTTATTGGATCTTTTGCAAGATATTGGCATAGACCTCTTCCTCGTGCTAGATTTTTGGGATTTATTTCTAGGTCATATTCTAAGATCTTAGTGATCCAATTAGCCCTTTTTCGGTTATCTCACCTTATGTGATGTATTCTTTGACACTGGCGTGTGTCACTAAGAGTGTGATCTTGCTATTGGTAACGAGGTGTCTGAAATTCTATAGACCTTTGACAATGGTGTAAGCCTATTTCTCCACAAAGTTATACCTTGTCTCATAATCATGGAATGTTTTTGAAAATAAAGCAACCGAATGCTCTTCTCCTTGTGTCTCCCCTTTTTTTGTCAACATGGATGCTACATTGTGCTCGCTCCCATATACGTACATAATGAAATCCTTGGAGAATTCTAGGTTGTGCAGCACCAGGGCATATATAATTGTTCTGTTGATCCTTTCAAAGGCTTAATGACCCTCGGTGGTCTATTTAAAGCTTAGATTCTTTTTTATCATTAGTGTGATCAGGTGGATCATTCCAGTAAAATACGAGATGAATATGTTGACGAATCTAATCTTTCCTAGGAAATATTGTACTGCCTTCTTGTTTACATGTAGAGACAATTCCAAAATGGCCCTGACTCTTTCTGGATTAATCGAGATCCCATCCTTTGAGACAATGTGTCCTTAGATTTTACCTTGCAGTACTCCAAAAACACACTTCTTCAAATTCACAGAGATTCCAAATTCCTAATATTTCTTAAACACAACTTCTAAGGCGTCAAAATAATCTTCTGTTATTTTGGTAAACATTGTGAGGTTATCTAAGTATATTAGGATTATCTTGTTAATCATCTCTCCAAATGCGGCATTTATGGCTCTTTGAAAAGTTGAGCCAACATTGGTGAGTTCGAATGACATCTTTGCATATGAAAAGGTTCCCCACTTTTTCGTAAAGGTGGTTTTATGTTGGTCTTCCTCCGTAAGCCATATTCGGTTGTAGCCCAAAAATCCATCAAGCAAAGAAAATATTTCCGAACCCGCTACTATTTGCAATATCTGTTCCATGGAAGGTAAGGGGCATTGATCCTTAAGGGACACTTTGTTCAGATCTTTGAAATCCATGTAGAGTATGATTTCACCATTTTTCTTCCTTACCGGTACCAAATTGGACACCCATATGGAGTGTTTGATTAGGAAGATTATTTCAGCCTCTAGGAATTTCCTGATCTCTTCGGCCATGAGCAATTATATCTTTGGATTCACAGGTCGCTACTTCTAACACACAGGTTTTGTCCCTTCTTCTAGATCAATAGTATGTTGGATGATTTCCTTATTATACCCATGTAGATCTTCATAATTCTAAGTTACTACCTTATCATACTTATGGCATAAAGCCACAAGTTTCTCTCTCTCCTTCTGATTGACTAACTTCCCAACCTTAACTTCTTCCCATTAGCTACTTCTAGCTTGGCATAATCATTCTTGACCACTACAAACTTCCTCCTGTCTGTATTAGCATCATCAGAGTCAAAAATACTTTCCAATGTTATCATTCCTTTTGGAAGCTTATTCGTTTTGAGCTAGATGACTTGATCTCCGTAAGCTTCTTCAATTTTGGGTTGGAGTTGATCCGTAAACTCTTTAGATTATTGTAAGAAGAGAAATATTTTTTGGTCACTTTTGAAGACTTGTAAATGATCCAAATTATGAAGTATGGATGAGTGGAAGATCAATTTCGCCACATCTTTGTTTGTTATCAGATCCTGGGTCAGGTCGAATTATGATCTAATCTGGGCCATTTTATTTTCTTCTATGTTTTGGTTCTGAGGTATAATCTTAATGTCAAAGGCCTTAAAGTCTTCAATAAGATCCCATTCCCTGTGACGATAAGACCTCATCCTTGGATTTTTTATTTTGACAATGCTTGTAACTTGGGTCACTACTAATTTAAAGTCTCTAAAGACTCTCAGTCTTTGTATGCCCTCTTTTTGTGTTATTGCCAAGCCATGTACTAAAGCCTCATACTCTACCTCATTGTTGGTGCAAGTAAAGTGGAAACAAAATGCCTAGAGTATCTTCCTTTTTTCTAGTGAAGATAGGTATATTCAAGCTCCTAAGCCATTCTTTCTTCTGCCTCCATCGAAATATAGAGTTCACATTTGGGAATCCTTTGTGGGATTCTTTTCATTTTTATCATCCCCCCTCATAATATTTGGGATGCTGGGATTCTCATCAAAGATCACATAAGTACCTAAACCTGTGGAATCAAAATTTCCGAAGGGATCTCTAGGTGACAGGTCAACCAAATAGTTTCCGCTTTGTTGGTCACCATCATCCATATATGACTCTTCATCTCGGGTGATCATGGCATGCGAGGCCTCAAATCCTGAGGCTACTTGATCTCTAAAATTTTCTTGAGCAAGGGGTTCTGATAACACCTTCATTTTGGATCCATACTTAGTCTACAGAATTAGATGAGACCAATTAAGGGAGATGTAGCCTCCAATTCTAGCCTTGAAATCACGGGATAGACATAGTCCAAAGACTGGAAGAAAATTGATTACCACTATATCATGTGGAATGGTTATGTTCAGGAAGGAATAAAGCTGTAATGGTATACCTCTAATAATACTGATGGTTTGAACTAATTTCCTATCTAGTTGCATGACTCCTCTTCTTAGTGGCTCATATTTAATTTCTAAGGCATCCACAATTGATTTGCGCATAACCATAATGATTGCGACAAAGTCTATCATGGAGTTATGTAGCAATTTTTTTACTAGTTATAAGGGTCATGAAGAAGGGTTAGGGTCTAGGTTTACTTACTTCTTCCTTTTAGTTCATCAAAACTGACTCTATTTGAGCTTGGGTCATTCTAATTTGTTTTTTCCCCTTCCTAGTTGTAGTTGGGCCGCCACTAGATTTCAACGCTTCTTGAAGTAACTCCTTTTGTTCCAGAATGTCTGAGATATCCTACAAGGATACATTGGTTCACGCCCTTTTAAGTTGTTCGACCACATTCATTGGCCCGAGCGGTTGCACTTTGGATACTTGTTGGTATTTCACCCTCTCAGTCACGTTAGATGGAAGGTTCCTTGATTCTGGGTGACTGTTCAGGAGTCTCTTTTCTAACTGCGGGTGGAAGGGCAATGAATGTCAGATATTCTTTCCTTACTTCCATTCATCATTAGAGGAACATAGGATCAAAGTTTTTGTTATCTACTTCTTGGAGCGAGTGTTGTAATTTGACTATACCGGATTATTTAGAAGTGGATTCTTCAGTTTGTGAATACAAATTCTTCCTCCTTCAACCTGAGAGAAAAGAATATGTCCATGCACAATCTCTGCCTCATTATTCTAGGGACATCCCTTGCATTTGCACAACTAAGGTTGTGTTTTGAATTCACAGAGAAAGGTAAGGTCTGAAAGCATTGACCTCATATATCCTTCGATTGCTCTTTTCTCTGCTATCCTTTTGTTGTAGATTCCCTTGGGGGAAATCTTTTGGAATATAAGGTGTATTACAAGGGAAACACCAAGCATTGGGATATTCTGCCAAATTTTTCTGTCCTGGAATCATCTCCCTCCCGCTATTGGGTGGGAGGGTCTAGAGTGGTGTCTGTCGGGTACTGGGATAATTTGCTTAGATGGTTGTGTCAGTGGTGGTCTCTGGGAATTTTGATATTGCATGGAGGATAAGCAGAGTATACGCCATTGATAGCTTTGATAATTTTGTCTTGGGTATGTGTTTTGACTCCTCTTAAGAGTAATTATCTCATTAGAGATGTTCCTAAGGATGTTTTTTACTTCCTCTATCTTCCAAAGAAGAATACATTATGATGTTGTGGAAGGGAGTGGTGGCTTCTTGAAAGGGTGGGTAGATATATATGGATGTAGGGGTTTGGGTAGAACTTGAGGTCTATGACTTGAGGGAGGGGAGCTATCTCGGGATACACTAGCAAAGTGATCTTTGGAGGAAGTTTCCCAACATCTATTAAGTTATTCTCAGCCTAGACCGCAATATTATGTGCTTGTGGAAAATAATATCCTCCTAATGAATAAATCATAATGGAAATATCCAAGTTTAGAGATTTTAGATAAAAGACAATAGCCATACCTACATGCAGTCTAGCTAGAACTAAGATCCATTTCCATGTCTTATGGAATCTAGTATTGAAATTAGTCATGGGCTCTTGCGGAGCTTTCTTGATATTGATAAGTTGTTGTAGGAGCGAAGATATATCTCTCTTCTCACTAAATATTTTGAAAAGTAGATCTCCCAATTAATTCCAGGTACCGATAGAGTTAGGCGTCAAAGACCTATACGAGTTGAGATCTTTTCCATTAAAGGAGGTAGCTAGTAATCTTAAGACAACATCTTGCTCTGTGATGTAATGTATCATGTGCATATCTCTGCAACATCTTGAAGATGTTCCTCTGGGGTATTGAATTCTTCACCATTGAATTTAGGAAATTCCTTTAGCACATTTACAGGGATGGGATTCCATGTTGCCGGAGGTACTAGAAAGATGAGCAGGAATTCCTTGATTCCATGAGATAGACTATCTCAAAGGAGCTTGTTGAGCCATTATGATAGGTTTGAGAAACTCGAGTGTATTGTAAGAAGGGCCTACCAGCTGCAGGTGTGGAAAGAGTTTGGTTTGGAGGAGATGGAGATCTTTGAATATGTCTACCTCTTTTGCCTCTTTCTTGGGGATAACTATATATATTTAAATATGCCCTTTGTCTCTTGTTCTAGGCCTTGTTTGAATCCTTCTCATGAACTAGAGAGGATTAAACCATCAGTAATGTTGAAACCAGTAGGTATTTAGAATAGGAGTCACCAAATGTGTAGTTAAAGAGCCTCCAAAGGCTAGAAATCACTATGTCACACACCAAACCTAGCAATATTTGAAGTTTAAGCTTTCACTGCTTCATCCCGTTGGGTGTGCTAGGAAAATTATTGACGATTATTTTTGTAGATGAACCACCAAAGTTGTGGGAAATCTCAGGGATGTGGGACTTGATCCCTAAGATAACCTCCATGTTTTATAGAAGTTGGATCTTCTCTAATTTTGTTTGAGATAAGGATTAGAAAACAAATGAAACGCGTATGTAAATCCTATCTAAGGCGATGCACCGAATCTTTACTAAAATAGCATAGAGACCAATATTGAAATAACTACCAGATTAGTCAAAGAGAATTAAACATGATCAACTATTATGAAGATATTTCAAACCATCAAAGGCTAGATGTAAACTAAACATAATCACATGCAGAAGGAATAGATTTATGTAAAATATCTAATGGACATACATCATGCAATAGATACTTAAACATTCATCAAGAACTGCAGATAAAAGCAAACATAGGAATAAATAAAGGACATAGAAGTATTGCAAACTTCTCAATGCACAGAATAAGAAATCTTATTTATAGAGAAAATAGTACATAAATCCATAATGGCACAGATTACAACATTTCCTTACAACAGAGCCTTGCTAAGGCCAATGAACGCAATAGACTGAACCTAAAATTCTCTTTCTCTAAATCTCTAGAACTTCTATCCCCCCTTTTCATGTATATCTTACCACTGGCACAAGAACATTATCTTATAGACCCTGCAGACTCTTGCTCCAATACCCCTTCAATCAACAAATCCACCTTCCGTATTTACTTTCTACCTACGTGATCTTCGACATTGGGAGCAAATATCAACTGCATGCCTTTGGGCCCTGAGATCTCATTCATTCACCGACCCTCAAGTCCTCTGCATCCTTAGTTGGTCCTTTTGATGGTGGTAGCTTCCTTTTATGACATGTGGAGACCTTGCACAATGGCTTTAGGGATTCTCCTTTTCTCTCTCCTTTTGAATATGTGCTTAAGCAACACATGGAGGCTTGCACGTTCCTCTCCTTTGTCTTTGACTTTTCAGCTCACTTGGGCTTCCTTTCTGTGCTTTAGCCACATGGTTAACTCTCGCTTCTTAAGGGCTCCCAATTCTTTGTGATTTCTCCAAAATATGCCAAAGGGACACGTGGATACATTTCGCATCTAGTTCTACACTTAAAAAAAATTCATTCTCGACAAAATACACAAGAATACCAAAGGAAAAGGGGTCGAGGCGATAAAGATAGAAAAAATGGAAGAGCCCCTGAAATGATGTAGAAATCATTCTACACATATCTGACAACTCCACTGATTCAAACAACCCATCATCTCTAGTTGCAAACTTTTTTTATTTTATGTACAAATAGGAAGATCATACAAACCCCAAGTGGAGAATGTAGAGTGTGCACAAGCACTTCTTCTAGTGAAATCAAACCTACCTACTCTACTCTAACCAGAGGAGTGGGTAACTTCACATGAACCCTGATACTGGTAAGGAAAAATAGCTTCCCTTCCTTAACATTTTATACCATACAATTGATTTGACAATGGGCATGGTCATGCATAAGAGACTGACATGAAGACAATATTCCACCCATCCTACCAAGGTATCAAAAAACAAGCAAAATACCTCCTTTGACTGATTTGTATTTGGTTGGAGTTGTTGTTGTTGACCCTTAGTACATTAAAAAGCATCCCCCTACTTTGGGTTGAACATGGTTGGTGGCAACTCTAACCCCTGCTCCAGTGAAGCTAGGTATTTGATTGGGTAAGGTCTAATTCTTGTGATTTTCCTACTCATTTATTGTTCAACCCCACAACTAGGACTCTCATGTAGACCTTCTTCATGACTGTGATTGTTTGCAGGTTGATCCATGCTTTGTTGTGCCTGTACAAACAACTCGGTTTCCACCTTGATGTTAGTTAGCATTCCCTAGGTTTCTTCATTCCCCGTAACCTCATGGTTTTCTGACAAAAGTGTAGACAGTTCTAGACATGTGGAGTAATGAGGACCACTGCACTCTAACAAGTTACCTTCCTCATTTTGACTAAATTCTCCCTTAAGGCCATGGGAACCAATAATGTTTAAAAACACTTCCTCCTTCCCGACCTTGCCAATATGAGCTTCCTTCTCACCTGCTTGCTTTGTTCTTTGGTCCAACTCCTCCTTTTGCACATTTTGAACCCTGTCATCCTCCCAATTTGAATCAGACTAGTCACCTATTGATACAAAATTTTCATCTTTGGTAAGACTAGTTGAGGGAGAGGTGTACGTAAAAGGTTACTATTTTATCTCTTGTTCAGGATGAGGTGTTTGACACTCAAAGGATCTGATTTGATCACTCGGGGAAGCCAAATGACCCTCCAGAACATAAACCCTACTATGTTGATATGTTTCCTCCAAAATAACTGGATGTTTCTTCCTTAAGCCTGTGGTGTGTTGTTGTTCTCACACAATCCAATTCTTTGGAGGCATGCTCATGACAAAAAATCAAGTTCTAACAACAATTCTTGCCTCTCCCAATCAACTTGTGTTCCTAGAAATTTTGCAGTGTTATGCTTGTCAAGAAATCATCAGTTGGTTTTGCTTCACACTTGGCAAGAAATTAGGTTGGGATAGTTTCAGAGGGATTCATCCTTCATCCCATAGACTAGACTTGTAGAAAAGGAAAATTCCAAGTTTAAGACAATTTTCTACTCTCACAAAGTCTTAATTTAAAAATTTTGTAAGTGAGGTGGTCAATTAAGGTCAGTTCCATATTCAAGTGGAAGGGTTTTAATGACTCCGGATAAGATTTCAAAGTTCATATCAGTTTACAAGTGTATCAAGCTAACTCCATGCCCAATTAACGCTTCATGCAAATTGGTCACACATCTAACAGGAAATGTCCCCGAGAGGTCATCAAATTGTTATCTATTTTTAACCTTAGGTAAAATAGACAACTTGGGAGGATGGGTTTGAACATTGGACAAAGCTTTACGGAGAAATATGGAGGGATACATATGATATTTCAATATTGAGAAGCATTGCAAGTGATTTAGGGAAGTTTCAGAGGTTTTTGCTGTGATTCATCAGAAGCGGGCTTTCAGGCCTAATAGAGCATGCAATGTAAAAGAGGACCTGAGCTTCAACAAAAGATTCTAGGATCCATGGAATGAATCATAAGTCCAACTAAGTGCCTATGGAAGTCCTTTTCTATGTCCTACATGGTGGAAAAGACTAGTCATCTTGAAACAACATGCACTTCCTGAGGTAGCTAATTCTTCTGATGCATAACTAGCCATCCCAACAAATACATATCCATTTGGAGGTTTTAAGGTAAAAATTATATCTTGAGACCACCACCATAGGATTCATTGGGTTTTTTTCAGGTGGAATCATATAAACTTTCACTCCAAAACTCATCCGGGAGCTCGAGATATTGCCTTCAAAAGTTTGCCCCTAGAGGTTGAACGGTTGTGTTGCATGGCCAGGGGGTTGGATGATGCAGGGGTTAGATGGTTGGGTTGGATGGTCAAGGGGTTCAAGGGGTGATGGATGGTCATCTAATGCAAGATAGATTTCATATGGTGACCTAGGTTAGACGGGTCATAGGGTTGTACGGCTTGACAGTTGTGCAGATGAAGTTGGACAGGTCACATGATTGGACGACCTAGTGGTTGTACGGATAGAGGATAGAAAACCATCCAACCCAAGAGGTTGTAATACCCACAAGGGCATCTTGACATGGTGTATGAGGAAGGGGGTTAGATGGGTAATGAGGTTGGATGACCTAGAGGTTGTACTACCCAATGCAGTTAGACGACCATCCAACCCAACCTAGTTGGACGACTCATGGGTCACAGGAAAGGTGAAGTAGGTGGGTGAATGACAACTCAACTATCGTGTTTGATGAGATATGGTGTTCATGAATTCTTGTGTAATAAAAGTACTAATTTGTATGATTTCCCATACCTATTTAATGCATTTTGTCAGTTGGTGGGACAAATTTGCTATATAATGTAGTTGACCCCCCTCATTTTAAGGGAGAGACATTCTGGGAGCTGGGGAAACTATTGCATGTTTTTTCAACTCCAATGATCTGTAAGGCTTCTCATGTGCCTGACAAGCATACGTGTGCCTCCATTCAACAATGTAATGGTTTGTGCATGTTATAAAGCAATAAATTCATGTTTTTATGGTGTTTTTCAACCCTTTCTCATGTTTTATTGTATCTTTGTGCCTCTCTATTTCGTGTTTTTTTTTGTGCATGTATTTCACATTTGTAAGTGTAGGGTGTTATATTTCATGGAGATTTGATGGCGAATAGAGATTTGGGTCTGTGTCACTACTATTTTGACCTCTCTCAGCTTGATTTTCCCTCTTCTTCCTCCCTTAGTAGAGTATCTCGCCCCCTTTTTCTAGTGCTATCACCCCCTTTAGTGTATGATTTCCCTTTTATGCACTCTCTCTTTCCCTGTCTCCTTGGAATGGTTAGGATAGGTGTAGTTAGATGTTTTTATTGCATTAGGATCAGGTTAGAAATAGGATTAGGAAGAGGAATCCGACCTTCTCCAGAGGGTTATCTCAAGTTCACAAGTTTCATAGCGTGAGGGATAACCCCATGTTATGCAGATTACATTGACGGTCTATGCACACACATGTGAGTTATCAAGGGTGTTGTAATTTTGTAGTAACAACTACTTCACCTTTTCTGGCTCTTGACACCACCACCTAATCAAGACATCGGTGCCCAGGCACCTTTGTCCCCTTTAGGTGCCTTAGATCGCTTTGTATCTTACTCACTCCTTTTGGGTCCTTTCTAGTTGTTGGGCATCCTTATCTCTTAGGGGTCGTCTGTTTAGTGATTAATTACAAAATTAAAATAAGGGAATCATACAAATACAATTTTGTGTGATTAAATTAAAGGACCAAGCTCTGAGCATCTACTATCACCACCAAACGTTACATCCAAAGGCCATATAAAGAGCATCACAACATCCATTTAGCTTCACTCAAGGGACAAGGGATTGATTATTCAACATACACACATAGGAGGGGAAGTTCAATTTTCCATGCACATATCTATTTACATCTTCTACATCTAGTCTATCACTCGCTATCACGTGCGTTGCACACAAGAGCTACCTAGGGGCATGATTCTACACACACACACATGCAAAACTACATAGAGTCTGACATGTAGTGCAGTGGCTTGGTATCGTAAGTTCACTCACTTGGGATGACTGCCAGGGTCAGTTGTGACTCCCCATTTACATCTTATTTCTTTTTTAGGTATTTGATGTGTTTTGGGGTTTTGTAGGTCATTTATTAATTTTAGGTTATAGGCCTGACATCTGTGAGCACTTGTGTCCAATATGTTGGTGATAGATGAATAAAGGATTGAAAAAAATAACATTACCATGTAAAAATTAAATTTATGAGCTTTTACACAGAATCTTACATGCTGAAACAAGGATCCTAGCACCTAGGCACCCCAGTATTGCCCTAGGCACCCTAGTCTAGCCTTTTTCTGCACTTCTACGATTTTTTGGGTTTTGTTAGCATATGGATTTATGCACATGTAAATGACATGCAACAATATGGGAACGAAGTCCCTCCTCAATGAAGGCGAGGCTGCTTTTATTGAAAACCAAAACAATATTTACATATGTACATTCAAAATTATATGTGGGGGTGTTTTGGAACATCAAACGGAAAGAAATGTGAATGAGGTAGATGGAATAAAATGAAGGAAAGAAATGGAAAGGAATTAATGGAAGGAACATGCAATAGTTAGGTAAAAGCAAAGCCTAATATCATATAGAAGACAACAATGAATAAATAGCTCAAATAAAGCAGAGTTTGAATTAGCTAAACAAGAATAAGTAAAAGGTAACACACATGAGCAAGTAAATATTAGAGATTGATCATTGTGAACAAGAATAATCGATTAATAGTGTTGACAATAAGATCTAAGACAATATTTGCATGTAATATTTAAACACTAACATCTAATGAACATAAGAACGTAAAATAAAAGATAATGAATGGGACACAAAGTTCATATTCCATTAACTCCAAAATGTCCTCATAAAAGAACACAAAGTTTCTTTCCTAAAACAAAGCTTGCAA
This sequence comes from Taxus chinensis, assembly GCA_019776745.2. Classification (NCBI taxonomy): domain Eukaryota; kingdom Viridiplantae; phylum Streptophyta; class Pinopsida; order Cupressales; family Taxaceae; genus Taxus; species Taxus chinensis. Next base: position 22,403,045 of record CM034148.1, read on the forward strand.
AAAATTATTGTCTTCTCCTCTCTCAAAGTCCCCTTACAAATGAGCCTCCAACTTCCTTTTATAATCCAAAAGTTGGTTACAAAGTAGTTAGGGTTTACATGAACATTAAATAGGGCATCTTAAATGACTTCAACTTTTTCAACTAATTTTTAAAAAAGTAACCTGAAAATAGAAATCACTTAAGTTATCAAAAGTTCACCAAAAGTGAGTTTAACAATAACCCACTTAAAATACCATTTTAACATATGACAAAATTCAATGCCTTATCCATTGAAGTGGGGTCCGCCTATCTCAAACGTATGAGAAATGGACTCTCCCTCTTTGTTAAATACCAGGAAAGCTATCTCCTTGTCCCATCAATGAAATTAGGATCTGTCGCCTTCGCCATTGAAATGATCTGAACCTTACCAAAATTTCAAACATGTTTTCTTCCTCAAAAGTTTCACTCTGCTGAAGCACAACCTCACAAAACACCTGTAATTCCAAGATCCTACCTGGCATATCATTCGGATTGACCATATTTGATTAAACATTTTCAAACAAGTTCCTTAATTTGATGCAACATTTCATTGAAGCTAAAGAGAAATTAATGGCAAGAATATACATGTCTTTGAACAATTGTGAGAATTGCTCTTTGACATATTCTGATGAATGCCTCTGGTTTTTCTCATTTATAATATCACAAGGGATCTCAGCTATGAAGTCCTGAATCGATGCAAGTGAAGTGAAGGCTTAGTCACATACACTCTCATAATGGATCATAGAATCCTCAAGAAGTGTCTTCCTTGACTTGAGATGTAGACACCAAAGAAAATGTGTCCCCTCAACATTAAAATTCAAGGATTCCTTCAATGGCTAGATTTGAAATTCCATACTTGTCATCTCCTCTAGACTAGGCAATATCTCATCCAAATTTGATATGTCAGAAACAAAAGTTTCCTTAAAAGAAAGAATTGGATCGAGATCTGCACTAATATCTTCATGGAGTTTAATGGCTGCTTTGATCATCTCTCCACCAAAAACGACAATCTTTGAAAGTCAAGATTTAGTGACATGACCCAATGTGTTTATTTCTTTTGATAAATCGAGAGTTTCTTCATCAGGGGCAGCCACTACATTAGATACTAGGAAAGTGGATGATAGAGGATTTATCAGATGTTGAACATAATCCACAAATTGATTCTTTTCAGCCTTGAGCTAAGAGTTCTGATTAACACAATATCCATTGAATCTCCTGTCATTGCCATGCCACTTTCCAATGTGGACTTCCCAAGTCCAAGTTTGGAAACTTCATAATTAACAGATGTCATGGCATCACGTTCCTTATCAACTTGTGGGATGGCAAGATCAGTAAATTTGTTTTCGTCATCATCCACCATTATCCGAGAGAGCACTTTAGGCTTCTTAGGAATGACATCATTTGAAAGCTTGAAAAGGGCATCGAAGTCAATGTCAATTCTCTTGACAACCCTCTTCCTTTTCTTGATCTCACAATCAACCCAAAAAGGAGTATCCTTCACCAATTCTGCATACAGAAGCCTGGAGTCCGAAGCAACATTCACATTGTTCTCAACATCATTAGGTTCTACAAGAATCCTTTCCATGACCTCAATCTCTAGATAAATAACCTCAATATCAACCTCTTGAACATCAGGGATACCTTGAGAAATTTCTTCATGAATTGTAGGTTCAAAATCGTTCGATATATGGACTACTTGCACTTGAGTGGACTCTTGTGCAAGACATGGCTGATGAGTGTTTGTTATGAGCTTCTTCGAACTATCAACAATGTGAGTAGAAGAATCTCTACTTGAAATGGAAATTCCTGATACACACTCTCTTCCATCACTAGGGCTAGGTCCCTTGGATGTTTCACCTCATGACACTTTCTTTAGAGAAGTGGATTTGGGCAACCACTCTTTTCTTACATGATGCATATGGGTAGATGGCACGAAGGTTGATTGAGAAGAAGCTTTGGTTCACTGGAAACTTCCTCGTGTTGGAAATTTTTGTACTCCTAGGGTATGAACTTGAATTGATGGTAACTTGGAAATTTCTCTTTCATACTAGGATATGCTTATTTCGAGGATCGGTTGATTCTTGTTATCAAGAGAAAATTCATCTCTTTTCATCCAATCAATTCACGGCAATGGATTAAAGGAAACAACATCATATAAGGGATCAATAACATCTTCATAATCATCCACCAATGAATCTGGAGGGTTTCTGATGCGAAAGGCCTTGATCTAAGAAAGGGTCATGTAAGAAAATTCTCACCTTCTTACTTCATGTTCATTTGAATAGGAAGCCCAAAAATCTTCCATGGTAGGGTTGTACTGATACTTTGCTCCAAGAATCTTCTGTAAATATCCATTGATATTAAATTTAGATCTCTTCACATATGGATGAATAGTGATGAGGTAAAACTCTTTCTCCATGAGTTGTGCACTGAAGAGATTTGGACATTGATATTCCCCAATTTGGATTGGGAAATGAATTCCTAAACGATGCTTGTCACTAAGGAGACAATGAAATTTGAATAGTTGTCTTGCAAGCTCCATCAACACCCACTTGTCACTAACATACTTATGAAGCTTCCATGGAGTACCTGCAAATCCGCTCACTCAAATGTAGGAAAAGGATAGAAATTGAATAAACCATGTTCCCCACTGGGAAATGACATCCATGGCATCTTTGGAGAATCTTTCCTCTGTATTCCTATTCAAGTTTCTAATCACACGGAAGGTGAATGCATCGTTAACTCTCCTGAAATAATGAGAGCTATTTTTTAAACTTAATTGCGGATATTGATGGAATACATTATTTGATGGACCCATGACTCCTTTCATTTCTAGCCCCAAAAATAACTTCCTTCTAGCGACTGCATAAGTCAAGTATGATGTCATCACTTTGATCAATTATTTGTGAAGATTATCACTGATGATAGTGGCCCAATCCACAAACTCTCTCTTGGCAAGGATGATACAAATAAATTTATACATTTGTGGGTGGAAGATCCTAGCAGAGGGAAGATCGAAGACTCGGCTCAAGAGAGTGATCATGTCACCGATTTCCTCCACAAACTCAATGCTGTATATTTCCTTAGGAATCCGGTCAACATGAGGCATCTTGGTCACTATCCAATTGTTATTGACCATCTTCCTCCACCCGAGGGGTTCCTCATCCCAAAATTATTGTGTTGAATTTCGAGTAATGTTAGTATTCTCAGGGAAGTAAGGTATGTTGAGCAATTTCTCAATAAGCTTTGGTGTGATTAAGAGGAAAGGCTCGCGATTATCCTTATAAATCCCTCGCCTCTCGGGATCATAATGCTCTATGCAGGCGATGACCAGCCCTGGGCATTGCACTAAGATAGGAAATGTTGTTGCTTGGGGTAGACTACTATGGTAGAGCCTATCCGAGAATATGGTCTTGCCTTTAGCTTTCACCCGATCACAAAATTGTTGCCTAAGATTAGTGTCGATGATATTGTCGTATGCAGACTTGATGGAAGTGGGCGAAATGACCCCTTGGAAGTCATATTTGAGTGCAGACTTATTTGAATTTTCCATTGGCTTCTTTGATTTTCCTGCAAATTTATTGGATTTTTTGGCCATTATGAATTTTACAGAAAAATTACTTGGGCACGCAAAACAATGTAAATTGTGCTAGGTCTTAGTCTCCGAACCACTGTCAACACAAGAGAAATATGGATCATTTAATTATTATTATTATTATTTTAAAAATAATAATAATAATTGATCCCGAACTACAAATTTTAAAATATTAATACAAGCAAAATATCAAGACCAAGCTCAAGTTACACATTGGCAAAAATAATATTTATTTATTTTTATTAAATTCTCCCGGTTATAATGATTTTACGTAGGATCCATTTTAATCTTTTTAATTCACTATTTCTCCACCTAAATGCGCGAATCTCAATCCTTTGCTTTTGATATTGAGTGAATTACATTTCCTCTACATGCGCGAACCATGACTTCTCTTCAATTGCATGCAATCATTACCAAGGAAAATTTTGGAACACGAGCAATTATTTTGCCTGAATGCATGATGGAAATGATTTATTATTTTGCTAAAGCGTGGAAAATTGCAAGCTGAGTGTGGATTTTGTGGTGTGTAATCCTCCTTGGCCATGTGGTTGTCTCTTTCTCCCAAAACATGCGTTGGAAATTCCTTCTATGGCTGTGTGGTGGACTGATCTTCACTTCCTTCAACGTGTGAATAAATTTCTTATTTCTCACTTGAATCTTACTGTAAATAACGTCCTTCTCTTTATTTGGACTTTTCCTATATTCCACCAATGCGTGGACTGCTATTTGAATGCTTGTTTTGGACCAATGCATGGTCTCTAGTGTAGAGAAATCAATGTGTGGCCTATGGTAAATGCATTCCCTATTCCTCTGCATGAGAAATACTCCTTTGGAGTATGTGTGAGAAATTTTTTCTCTTGCTTTGTCCTGCATTTATTTCCTTTTCCTCTAGCTAGCATGGAAACCTTTCTTACATGGACAACTGCGTGGATATTTTCTTTGAATGTGTGCTTTCTTTGTTGATGAAGTTGCTTCTGTATCCTTGTGTATTGGACCATTATCTCTTCTCCCTGACATGTGGAAATGCAAAGGAAAAATTCCTGGGATAAGCTCTCCTTCCTTGATCTCTTTGTGAGGGATGTGATAAAAATATTTCTTAGAAACGCTTCTATAGAGGAAATAAGAAGAAGTTGAAAACAAAAATCTTGAAAGCTTCTTCACACGAATTTTTCCAACAGAGTTTAACGAAGGAAAAATTAAGAGGATTAAAGAAGCTTCCCCATAACAGTTTCCTTGTTTCCGTTTAAATAACCAATTTCCCCTTTCTTCGGGTAGTGGGAATTAATTGCTAGGGGAATATGGGAAAAAACTTAATCATTTGCCCTTGGTAATGGCAAAGTAGACAGACAATTCCCATTTATTTCCCCATGTGGGAAATTGGGATATCTTTTGCTATTTTGTCATCCGGTTGGGTTGGTAGTCAGTAGGAGAAATTCCACAAGCGGGGAAAAAAGAATATTTTTCCAAGGAAGGGAAATCTGGGAGTGGAAAGCCAATTTGGCATTCCCGACAATAAGAAGTGGGATTTTTATTTCCCACAGCAATAACAAAAACTTGTCGATTGACTTTTAATAAATATTAAATCAATATCTATTTAATTAAAAACCCCAAAAATTTAATAAAATTAATTTTATTAAATAAATGGGTAAGAAATTAATTAATTATTAACACAGTTTGCGACCTCGCAGGAGGAGTTTTCACCTGAAATGGACAAAATGAAGATCAAAACGATCACGAGAGCAAGACGATCATGATGAGGGTGATACAACACGCAAAAGAATACTTTGGAATTTTTTAAAATTATTCATTCTTATTAATTTTGTGAAGTCAAAATTAGCTAATAACAAGTTCAGTTACAACTTGTTGTGTTTTGGTTTTACTAGTTTGCCACCTTTGCGTAGTCTAAGATTAATTTTGAAATTAGCCAAGTATTCTAGCTCTTCATTGCACTTAGGGTTTCATTTAATTTTCTTATTACTTGTGTCACTTCATGTGTTTATTGCTTGCATCACTTCATGTACTTTATTGTTTTATCTATAACTATGACTCTAAAATATCCTTCTTAGGGTTTAACATACTTGTTTAATTTTTTTAAATCATTTGGTGAACTCATCCTCTTTGAACACTTTAAGGATCTTTATTTCATCGTTTCTTGCATTTTTTTGAGACCCTCTCATCATGGATAATTCTATTCATGATTTATTGTTGATCAACCCTGAATTAAAAGCTAAAATCAATACTATTTTAGCTACTACTTGTGTTCCTTCTGATATTCATCTAGATATAGTCTATAACACATTCATAGATGGATTTTCTCAGCACATCACTTTTCCATCTAATCCTCCTGATGATTTGATTGTTTTTACAATGATCCACCTTTATACATAATGATTTGCATCAATAATGTGGGTGTCAAACAAACTATAATCGATAATGGATATGAGCTTAATATGTGCACTTTATCATTCATTAAAAATATTAGCCTTTCTGCTACTTATGTTAGTCCTTCATTAATTTATCTTTACGCATATGATGGTTCCATCTATCTATGCATAGGACATATTACTTTACATATCAGTGTCAGCCCAAAAACCCTTCCTATGGTTTTCTTTGTCATTGACTTCCCAGTTCAATATAATTACTTATTTGGTAGGCCATGGCTTCACGTCATGCAATCATTACATTTTACGGTGCATCGATGTGTTAAATTCTTACATGAGAGCGTAGAATATACAGTCATATGATATTGTAAATCATTAAAATATTACCACCGTGATTCAACTGTTACACTCCCTACTCCAACATCTGTTACTACTAATAACCCACAACCTATGGATTCTCTATCGGGTGAACTAGTCACCCCATACATTGATATACAGTCACAGTTTAACATAGAATCAACACCATCTACAGTCTCAGACAAGGCCCAAAATCAAAATTGGGTCCTTACTTTGGCACAGACACTAGCACCTAGATACAAATTTGGGTTCCTATGAACTTTTTTCCCTTCCTAGGTGCCTATGACCAAGAGGCATATACATAGTTTTTCTCAAATCAACATGGTTTTCAGTAGTTCATAGAGTAGTTGGCACAGTACAGGCACGACCCTACAACACTCGACATACATGCATTTCAACATCTTTTCTACTTTCGTGTTGAATCAAAATGGATCAGAATTAGACACACCATCTGCAGTGGTGTTTATACTTCAGGAAGTAGTCAAAGGTTAGATAATGACACTAGACCTTTCTCCCTACACTTCTTCCATACTTGGCACAACTAGAATGATATCACTAAAAAAAACTGACACTCAGCGCAACTAGTGGGAGATTACCTGAAAAACTCATTCTTCTACAACATCTTCATGATCATTTCTATCTCTTTCACTCATCACATATTAGGTGTACATGCTCCTTTTTCTACTTTTCAGTGATTTAACACACTTTTACATTACTTTATACATGCATTTCATACATTTGGATCGAAATTTTTCTATATACAAATATTTGACTATTCATTATTTCTTCTCTTTTGTAGGTCCAACCTTATGGGAAGTGCTAGTCACATCAATCACACATCAAGTGACATCAATGACAGGTACAACACAACATCTACACATATGCTTTCACCCTTAGGGTCATCATCACTTTTTACTTCCTCTTCCCTAGCTTCCACGCTTCGCTTTTTATCACTCCACACTTCTTCTTGTCTTTTCAACATGCTTTCATTATTGATCTACATGGTTATCCGGTACACATCTCTTATTTACTTTATGTTACCGAAATTTCACTCAACAACATAAAATGGGGACAAATATAGAAACTAAATCACACCCTTGGGTACATTTCTAAGTCCTAATCACATATATTGCATTCATATGATTCTTAATGGAGAAAAGTACTAATTGATCACTATCTTGGGCCTTTTAAGTTCCTTTCTGGTCTCCTACTTGGCCTTGCACACCCTACTTCCTAGTCCAACCTTCAATACTTCACCTTTTCTGGCTTTGGACACTAGCGCCCATCCATGATGCCATCGCCGAGGTGCCCTAGACCTCGTTGTATCTTACTCACTCCTTTTGGGTCCTTTCTAGTTGTTTGGCATCCTTATCTCTTAGGGGTTGGCCTTTTAGTGATTAATTATGAAATTCAAACAAAATAATTATATAAATACAGTGTTATGTGATCAAATTAAAGGACCCATATCTAAGCATCTACTATCACCATCTAAGGTTACATTCATAAACATCTAAAGAGCATCATTGCATCCAACTAGTGTCATTCAAGGGACAAAGGATGGTTACTATGCATACACATATAGAAGGGGAAGTTCATTTTTCCATGCACACATCTATTTACATCTTCTACATCTAGTTATTACTCGTTATCACATGTGTTGTGCACAAGAACCACCTAGGGCATGATTCTACACACAAAAGGAGAACTACATAGAGTATAAAATGTAGTGCAGTGCCCAAATCGTAAGTTCAATTAGTCGGGTGACCACTAGGGTCAGTCTGAATCCGCATTTGCATATTTTTCTTTTTGGGATTTGATGTCTTTTAGGGTGTTGTAGGTCATTTCTTCATTGCAGGTTACATGCAACATATGCGAACTTGGTGCGACACACTAATGACAGACAATGAAGGATTGTGACAACCTAACAACCCTGCAAAAACTAATTTCTGAGATTCTGTGCAAACTTTGGTGCCCAGATACGGATCCTAGAGTGTAGGCACCCCAATACTACCCTAGGCGCCCTGGTCCAACCATCTTCGACACTCCTAAAATTTTATAGGTTCGGTTACGACCTCATGTGTTCCAATTTTACTAGTTTTCCACCTTTGCATAGTCCAAGATTAATTGTGAAATCAGCTAAGTATTCTAACTCTTCATCACATTTAGGGTTTCATTTAATTTACTTATTACTTGTGTCACTTCATGTACTTTACTATTTCATCTATAGTTATGACTCTAAAATATCCTGCTTACGGTTTAACATACTTATTTAATTTTGTTAAATCAGAGGCTATAAATTAAAATGAATTCTCAATTTCAAGGGGTTATCAATTGTAAGTTTTTAAGTAGATAACTTTGTACTATTAAGATATAAGCATATTTTTCTATTTTCCTCCTTCTATATGTTTCCTCTATTTCCTTACATGTTCAAATTTGTAAACATAATGATATTTCAAAACCAAGGAAGGTGTTGGTGCCTATGATAAATGAATCAATAGAATTTTGTGTCTATGATTTGTTAGTATTATCATTTTAGGTTGTTTTCTTCTAATTGAGTGTGGATTAATTCTCTTAATGTTGTAAAAATCTGCTAGTCCCTATTCAAAAATTTAACCCTATTTCCCTATATTCTTACTCCCCTTTACCTCCTATCACTAAGCAAATTCCTCCTTTACACCAAGTGTAAGAAATTTGCCACAGGTCTAGTGGAGTATTCCTGTGTGATCCTCAAATTCACATCCACCAACATATTTTCTTTTCTACATTCAATAAATGAGATCCTCCACGCTACCAAAAGGAGGTACTTAGTCCCAGAGCATTGATGAAAATCTACTAATTTGTCCTTGAGACAAATTATTTCGCCAAAAGATCTGAATATTGGAATGAACATGTGCAATATTGCAATAATATAATCTATAGTAAGTGGGAAAAGGTAAATGCCCCCAAGATCCCTATTGGGACTTATAATGGACAATGCCAAGTATCATACATCATGTAATAACCTATAAGTGACCTGCATTCACCTCAAGATACCATGTGAACGTGCATACGTGTATGAAAAATGATAAAACATACTAAGAACCGTAGTAACATGATAACTAAAGGGGTAACATATAGTAGTATAAGGAAGCAAGAGTACATCCAATCAAGATCTAGGTAAACATGTTTTTGGATTTTTAATTGCAAATATGTGAAAGAGAACAACTAGAAGGGAGGAATAAGGATGCCCCCAAGTGTATGTCTGCAAAGTGAGGTTCATGTAGGAATGCCCTCAACATTCGAGTATGAACCTAAAATAATAGTGTGGGGGAATTAGGATGCTCCCAAGGGTGAATGCCAAAAAGATATATGCAGTAAGAATACTAGGGAAGGGCCCACAACTTGCTAAAGAAGATGAACATATGTGAAAATGAGGCTTGGATTTTGTTAAAGAAGATACATGGAATGACACTGAGATGTTTATTTTTGGCCTTTTGTGTTTCTTTATACTTGTTATCTAGATGATGAGAAATTTATATTGCTTTTGGTGAAATAGTGTCATCTTTTTCATCAATAGGATCAAGATGTGGCAAATGCTCAACAAGGTACTTATAGTCATCACAATAGTAAGAAGGATTAAAATCACCATTACCATCATATTTGAGTAGTAGGGTTGAATTAGTGTTATTCATGTTTCTCTCAGAAGATTATTTAAAAGTACAATTAGGATTTAGCTTATATGTGGCCATGCTTATGGAGATCCATAAATCATATTGCAAGTCATTAATACTCATGTTTGCATAAGCTATCTCAATGTGCAATGAAGGAATAAATATGTGTGTATATTATTTTGTTGTGTTGGCCTTAGATGGGGTTTTTGGTGGTTTAACCGATATTGCGGGTGTGGTGGTGTGAAATGGCTTGTGGAACTATGCTCATGAGTCATAGATGAATTAGATTTATGAAGCCATTGAGATGGGGAAACCTAAGATGAATGTGTAGAAGAATATTGCTTAAAGAATGAAATAAAGCCCTTATGCTCAAGTTTTAGTATTTTTTATTGTAAAACATAACAATCACTGTCACGATTTTCATTAACGCCATGATAATTACAGAAAGGTTGGCCTTTGGATTTATAAGTTGATAATGAGGATAATAATGATTGGGAAACAAAGTAATTATTCGATGATTGAGGAGATGAAATATGATATCATATTGTTTAGCACACTCATCGAACAAAGGAGGTATTTTATGTGGAAGGACTACAACCTTACTTATGTGAGCACATGTAGCACCTAGATAAGATTACATATGCTTGGTATTGGGAACATCACGAGGCATATAAAGAGAATGAATATGTGCATTGGACGTATCTTTGGGGTGGTTGATTTCAGTTATGAGAGATGTAATTGTAGCATTCATGGCTTGAAGTTGACCTTGAAATGCACAGTGTAAAACTTGATAAGAGTCTAAGATAGCCTTATGTGAGGTGTTATCATTACTAGTAGGAGGAGTTGAAATACGACCCAAAATCACATTTACTTACGAGGGTGTCATATGTTCAAGGAGCTAGACTTATTTCAACAATTGTGTAAGAGTATCTCTACATGATGGGTGTTATTAAAGAAAATGAAACAAGAATAGTGTGGTAGGGGCCATGAAGAAGAGATCCAATAGTGGGCACATAAGGAACAGGTTCACCAAATAATTTAATTAAATTTAATATAAGGACACTACTGCTAAGATAAATATAATAGTAAATATGTAAGATCTAGATAAAGAAGTACAAACAAGAGTGAAAGATAGGAGATAAAGATGACTCGTCTTGTAAATGTAGGTCTAGACTGATGGACAAGCTAGAAAGGTAGATTCTGGATTGTATAAGCTTTGTATCAGAAAATAGAATGTGATGATCTCAGGGATAGAAGTGTTTGGGACAAAACACAAGTGTTTGGGCACTCGTGTCTATTTTGGGCTCTGGTGTCTTCAGAGTAGCTTCGTTCCTAGTTCTTTATGTGTCACTTCTTATTCGTTGTAGGTGACGTCAAGATCGCTATAATTCTACTTTGTCACACATGTACCTACAAAGAAATCCTAGTTATCTGCACAATACTCAATCACACATTAGATAAATAAATAATGCATATGCCGGAGTCAGATTGACCTCGACGGTCACCCCAATGTGATTTTCACCTAGTGTTGCACTACATTTCAGACTTAATATAATTATTGTGTGTGTGATTGGAATATTGTCCCTTGAGTTAGGTCACCCTAGCGTATGTGGCACAAAGAATAACCGGCTACAACTAATTTGTCCCTATGCAAAATGTGTGGTATGAAATTCTGAATGGACCCTCTTATGTAATGAAGTATGCAGTTCCAAAATGTAGTCCTTGATGTAGTAGATATAAAATATTGATTCCTTATAGATGTATATACCTCTTGAATGCTTGCCCCTATTGAAGTTAAATAAGACATGTATATATACGATTCCTTCGTTTAAGTTTCATCATTAACAAGTGAAAGGCCGACCTAGGGTAGTAAACAAAGACATGAAAGAAGTAACATCTTAAAAATTAGAAAAAGGGAGGAGGACAAAAGTGCCCAGAGGGGACAATAGCATCCAAGCACTCCCGTCCCTAATGGGTAGTTCTGTACAAGGTGCCAGAAAGATAAAATAGTGGAATCATTAATTAACATGTAACCTTTCAATAGACAAAATTCAGTGACAAATCTAAAATTCCCAAGTTGAAAATAGGTGCCTCAAGATTGATATCTCAATAAATCTAACCTAGTATATTGTCATTAGTATTCCTTCAACAAGTACTGCATCTCGTTCAATGTAATAATTTCACCTTTTTTATAACCTAGGGTATTAGGAACCAACCCAGGACTGCCAATGTGACTAGTGAAGTGAGCACCCGACTCACGGAGGCTCCGATCTGGACCCACTAATCGCTTGAGGGAGGCAACTAGGCCCGTACCAACCAACTTCCCAGGGTGCTTCAAGGTAGAGAGAATCGACCTCAAGACTTAGATGAGATGAACTCAAAGCCCTTAGCCAACTACACCACCTTTGTGGAATTAATAATTTCACATTTTTAACCATCACAAACTTCTATATTGTGTCTCTTAATAATTCTAAAATTTAACATTGTAAAAATAGTTAAATATTCCTTAGGATATTAATATGGAATATTCTATTCCTAGTATCTATCAATAATTGATAAACATATAATACACTAATACCATATCAATCAAGAAATCCCACTAATAAATAATAAACACACAAATAACTAAAATGATATTAATTAACTAATCCATCAACAATTAATAAACATATGAATGCACTAATAGCATAATAATTATCTAGTCTCATACCAATAATAATTAACTAGTATAGATATCTTAAATACATCTATCTCAAATATGTCGAGAAATATGAATCAAGAGACACCTATTGAACTATACAAATCTAGTATAAGTATACAAAAAATAACAATTAAAAATAAATATAATATGATAAATATATGATAGTAAATGTATCTATATGAAATACATCAATAGATAGTAATTTCAAGGTTCTTAGGTTTGATTTTTTACATTGTGGATAATGGAATCATTTATCTAGTGATTGTGTGAATCTAAAAAATATCTATTCAAGAAAAAAAGATCCAAACATTACTACATGGCTAACATATTACTATTTACACCTCTCATTGTTCACGTCACAACCTTAAATTTGACGGGCATTTAAACACTTTTGGTCAAGGGATTAAATTTGACGGATGTTTAAACTTTTTTACTATTTTTAGCCATTCCCCAAAACAACAGCAGATAGAGACGATTAGCAGCGAGTGCAGGAACTGAAGACATGAATGGGAACAGGAGGACAGGAACATGAATGGGAATAGAAATGGGAACAGGTACATGGAACACACAATTTGACTTGGATCTTTGATCAGTGAAAAACAACAATATAAATCTTAGGGCTGTGTAAGAGAGAATATAAGGCATATCTAAGAGGGACTGGTGGCATAACATCTCACACACCTTTTTTAGAGAGAAAAGCATAGTACAACTCCTGCAGTATGCACTGACTCTGATTGCTTGTGAAGTGTTTGACAAAATGTCTCAGTGCATTGAGGTAAACAGAGGACTTTTTTAGCAATATTAATGCACTATATGAAGATCACGATATGCGCTATTTTGAACTACGGTACAAGAACTGCAAACTGCTTGTGTAATAGCCTCATTCACAAGCTCCCTGATAGCAGACACAAATCAGTCTTAGATTGTTTCATTGTAAAACATTAAATTTCATCAGCAATCATGGAAGAGAATGCAGAATCCCAGGACACACAGAAGCACATGGCAGACACATATAATGTTTTAAAAGAAAACAAAGATGATTACACACCTCAGGCAGAAGAAACATTAAAAGCACTAATTGTGTACTCTCAAAAACAAGGGCATACTCAAATCAAACTGAGGGACTCATGGGAAAAGATGACATATGTGAATGTAAAATAGTACTGAAGAATATTACATCGCAGATAAGTAAAAATTGCAAGAAAGATTAAGTAGCTGGGAAGCAAAAACTTCGTGGCAATCCTTCCAAAGAAATCCAACAACATCCTTAGTATAGATGACCAGCTAAAGACAGTAAACTACCAACACATGGAAAAGAAACAACACGAGGACATAATACAACAAGAGGGAAACATAAAGGTTGAAGAGGGGAATCAAAGACCACAAGAGGTTTATAGCCCAATGTTAACACCTTTAATATGGTCATCACAACTTTATGTTAAGGAACTTCTGATCCTGAAGGGGAGAATGCATAGTTTGGAGACGAAGGAACAACTGAAAGATAGCAAGCTTTAGGAAGTAACCGAAACTTTTTGACACTTGAAACAAGAAAACACGGTGCTCAAAGCGCAAATTGACAATCTGAACCACATCATGGTAGCAGGGCAACAAGAGATTATAGCACTGAAACTTGAGATAAAGAAAAGCAAGAACGATAACTTGGATTCAACAGGCAGTGAAAAGGTCATCCCGCAAATCAAGGATATTCAATCAGCGTTAGCAGACATGGAAGTCAAAGAAACTAAATTATTGGAAAAACTTGAAGAGGCCAAGTCATGGGCACATGTCGTAAATGAGCCAATAGAATCACAGAAGGAGTTAATAAATAAACAGGTCAAGATGCAAATATGGGAAGAAAAAGACCGCCAAGAAAGGGCAGCAAACATCATCATCAAAGGGTTGAAAGAGCATGGAGAAAGAGAAATCACCAACAAGTTAGTCGGAGACTTCCTTCGAGAACAACTTCAATGGACATGCTATATTCATCAAGCCAATAGAATTGGTAAAGTGGCAGGAGGGGATAGAGCAAGAAACATAAAAGTTACCTTGAGGAATGTGGAAGAGAAGAACAAAATTCTAAGAAATAAGAAGTTTCTCAAAGGTACCCAGTTTTTTATAGATGAAGATCTAACTCCGATACAACTAGAAGAAAGAAGGAAAGAATGGGAGAAGGTGGTGGCAGCAAGAAAGGAAGGAAAAGAATCATGGCTATATAGAGGGAAAGCCCAATTTGGTGTAAGAAATGCACATACTAAATAGGGAGTCGGGCCCCCCTAGGACTATCTTACGCTGGTTAGTTGGAATTGTAGAGGCTATCCTTGGAGGAGGGGTCCTGGGTTGGGGCCCATAGCGAAGGGTAGAGACATCATTGTACTTGTCAAAACACATGAGCATGACGGCTGCAGAGTACCAAAATTTACAGGGTATGAGAAGGTCTCGGTTTGGAATGGGTTGGCAAAGAATGGTAAAGGGCATGGCGGAGTGACAATGTTAGTTAGGGAAGCATGGAAAGGCATCATCAAGGAAGAAAAGAAGGATCCGAATAATCAATACTTATGGCTGAAATTGACCGTAAAGGAAACCACTTTCTTTCTTGTAGCTTGTTACTTCGCTCCATATGGATCTAAAACCTACAAGAAGAGGAACATGGATAGAGAGGACCCTTTTGGAGCCTTGAAAAAGGGACATAGCTGAGTATTGCAACAAAGGAGAGGTCATTCTATTAGGGGACTTTAACGCTAGAACTACTAATAACCAATCCCTTTACTTCGGGAAAGAAGAAGAATGGAATAACAATCCTCTATGGCTAGAAGAAGACAAACAACAGAAATGGGAATGGACCTCGCAAGACATTAAAGGTGGTGTTTCCCATTTTGGGGCTGAATTATTAGGTCTATGCAGCTTACATGATTTGATCATATGTAATGGTATAAAGACATGGCCAAACTCAGGAAACATCACATGTCAAACATACAACGGTCAAAGTGTTGTAGACTATGCCATATGCTCGCAAAGCATTATGTTTGGGATATTGGAGGTTGAGGTAGGAAGCTGTCCTATAGAAATGAAATCGGACCATAATCCAATTCATATGAAGATTAGCATGCAAAACAAGGACAAGTAAAAAGAGAGCCTTCATCTAAACAAAAAAGTAGTGTATCAAAGCAAAATCCTTGTGAACCAGGAGAATAGTGCCATCTTTAAGGGTATGACAGCAAAACAGATACATGAAATGCAGGATATTGTCAACTCCAACAAGGGAAAATACAGGCTCAATAGTGAGAAGTTAATGACTATAATACACAATGCTCTAAGGGAGTGCAAACATATTAGAACCAGGAGAAGTGCCAAAAATAGTTTTCCAACAAATCCATGGTTTGATGAGGAATGCAAGGCTGCGAAAAGAAGGTTAAATGCTTCTGGAAAAGAGAAACTAGACACAAAGATATATAGAAAGTTAGTGAGAAACAAAAAGGAAGAGTACATGACATGTAGGAGGGAGGAGCTGATTTTCATGGGGAAGAATAATCCGAGAGGTTTTTGGAGAGAGCTTTAGCAAACCAAAACTACAGTGGAGAATAACATCATAGACACTCAACGACTTAAATATGCAAAAAAATTGTATGAAAGAAGTAATGACTTGCAGCTTCTTCCTTATGTTATTGAAAATAGGGACAAACTCTTCTCCACGAAAGACATCAAGGAAGGGATCAAAAGATTAGCAGGGGGAAAGGCTCTGGACATAGATGGGCTGCAAGCGGAATTCTTAAATTGGGGTGCCAAAGATCTTGCTCCACACATTAAATAAAAATATCTTTAATAGAGTTATCCAGTTTAGTTTTCCAAAAAACTAGACAACTAGCATTGTCATCCCTCTCCACAAAAGCAACGATGTCAACAATCCAACAAACTACCACACCATTATGATTAATCCACTTTTTGGAAAGCTATTTGGTAGCATGGTGGAGCATAGAATTAGCCTTTGGTTGGAAAAGGAAGGTAAGAGAGCAAAAGGGCAGGTTGGTTTTAGACCAAAGCACTCTACTATTGATCATTGCGTCACTCTTAGACACTTGATTGAAAAGGTTTGGGACAAGAAGGGTGAAGAGGTTTATTGTTGTTTCGTGGATTTCAAAAAGGCCTTTGACACGGTCTCAAGAAACAAAATGTGGGACAAAATGGAAGAGTTGGGTATTCCGGATAAATATAGGGCAGCGGTGCACAAACTATATGAGCAGGTACGGGCTAAAATCAGAACCAAGGACGGTCTATCCGAGTGTTTTGGGAGCGATATTGGGGTCAAACAAGGTTGTCCATTGTCACCCACCTTGTTTGGGTTATATATAGACAAGCTAGAGGAATGGATTGACATGACATGATGAGATGGGATTCATTTAGCTTCCTATGTAATAAAAATGTTGTTATATGCAGATGACCTGATCCTAATGGATAAAACAAAATAGAGTTTACATGAGCATTTGAAAGTTTTAGAACTATTTTTCCAAGAGGTGGGAATGCAGGTGAACATTGGTAAAACCAAAATCATGATCTTTACCTTAAAAAAGAAAAAAGAACAAGTAAGCTTTGAGTTTGACGGAGACTCCTTGCAAGTTGTCAAGGAATACAAATACCTGGGACTGGACTTTCACACTAATCTCAACTGGGAAACTTGTAGAGCTAAGAGGATTCAAGGAGGGTGGAAAGCTCTATATATGCTTCAAAACAGATGCAGAACATCATAATTATGGGATTGGAATACCAGATTGAACCTTTTTGTGTTACTGGTAATCCCGGTAGTGCTATACAAATGTGAGATTTGGGGCAACAGGACATTCGCGGGGAAATGGAAACAAATAGAAAGAATTCAAAAACATCTAATTACAAGCAGTTTCAAAATAAAAACCACAGTTCCATACGCAATCATCCTTGCTGAAGCCGAAGCCTTTCCAGTGGAAGCGGTGGCGATGACCCGGCTATTAGGATACTTCAAAAAAGTGGAAAACATGGAGGATTCCCAGTGGCCTAAAATAGTAATAGAGGAAAATTTAAATAGGAGGAAGAAAACTTGGATGAAGCAAAATGGCGAGTGGATGAATAAATGGGGCATTTGCATACATGAGTGTCCTAGCATGAATGAAGAAATAAAAAATTATGTGAGAGAGAAATTCAGAAATATCATGTGGAATAAGCAGCTTGGTTGAAAAAAAGAATACTATGTCAAGAATTTTAATCCCACTTGTGACCATGGGCAAAAGCACTACATTGGAGCGATGATAAAGTGGAAGGCTAAAATGTTAATTGTGCAACTAAAAACTAGTTCACATCATCTTAGGTGTGAAACTGGGAGATGGAAAATGCCCAAAGAGAAGTGGTCAGAAAGGGTTTGCCAGTTTTGCATGTCGGGCGCGGTGGAATCAGAATGACATTTTGTCATGGAATGTGTAGCTTACGGGGACATACAGAGCAATTATGCGGATATTTTAACAGTGGCCGATCTTACAACCTTGTTTGAAAAGGAAAGGGTGACAAAAACAACATATTTCTTGATCAAAATTCACTGCAGAAGAAGCAAGCTTAGGAACGAGCTAGAAGAAAGGCAAAAGTAGAGGGCATTGGTTGGTGTTTGCACTTCGGGTCCCATAGACTGCTCGGTCTGGTGGACGTCATTAAAAACTTTCATTCATTCATGCAATTTATTTTGTAAATATTTGGTATCTCATTATCTTTAACAATGTAATTTGCTTAAAGTTGTACGTAGGCATGGGGACTTCTAAGTATTTGGTATTCATTATCTTTTGAACAGTGCTTTTGGCTGCCCTTTTTATACTCCTTTCACTGCAAAGAGCCCCCAATATTGCGATTCGTCATAGTATTTGCTTACCCCGAAGCTCTTCAATATTACAGCAGTGTATTTCGTCTGCTGAGTTTCTTTCTCTGTATTTTTGTGAGTTGCACTCAAGTTAATTTCTGCGATAGGGTTCAATTTTGCAGTCCCAACAGTTAAGAAGTTTTTTTCTTACATCTATTCAGGGCTCAGATTCTCTTAATTTTTTTGTTTACTCGTAAATTTTCTAGATTAGCTATATGCTACTTCTGTTTTTCTTAATACTCTTCTATATCAACAAAATTTAAGTTTCTTTTAGCAATAATGCAGACTGGATGTTGTTAACTGGCCTTCTGTTTAGCAATATCTCAGAGTGGATGTTGCTAAGTGGTCGTTTGGTTAATACAGACTAGATTTTTCTTATTCATCTCTGTTAATATAGATAAGATTTTTCTTATTTATCTTTGGTAATCAAATTAATTAACTGAATTGATGTTCTGTACATGGTTTATTTTTGTAAAGGGTTTTGAAGTTTTGTTTTCTCATATTTTTCATCTTTTCCTTAATAAATTTTGTAGAGTTGGTGGAGGCCGTCACTATTTTACTTGTAACTATTCTATATCAACATTACAGTACTATTACAGTACTGCAAAAGATTGTAAGTACTTTTTAGCATACTTTTGTATTACATGTAGATGTGAATACAGATTTAAGTTATTTTAACAATACTCTGTTACTGCAGGGTAGATGTGAGTACAGTGTTTTTAACTAATTTTTAGCATACTCTGTTACTACAGAGTTCAGGAGTTATTAATGTTTTGTGCATGGTTGATTTTGCATTTTAGTGTTTAGATGCTTGTTCTTACATTTATTTAGAGCATTTTTTCTTATTTTTCCATGTTTTCTTAGATCATGACAGTGATTTAGTTAAATTCAGGGTTCTGTTATAAATCTGATGATGGTCCTGTTTTGTTCTCACATCTATATAGGGCATATATTTTCTTATACTTGTTTAGATTATTTTAAGAGTCATTTAGTCAATTCCAGGGTTTAGTGAGAGATCTGATAGCGTGTGCCCTTTGTACAGATGTGCTATGTCAGATGGATTTTTAGTGTTTACAACTGTTCGGTTGATAAAATTATTTCTGTATTTTCAATTGACAAAGTTTTATTGTGCTTAAGCAACTTTGGACATTTAATTTTTATAATTTGGAGTTTGAAACCCCCATGTTAAGCCGATTATTTTTAATAAATCGGTTGTTAAGCATTCTATGAGAGTGTGTGTCATTGTCATCATCTTTACAATTAAAACATGCTGGAGACGACATTAGATCAGGCAAATCAGAAGAAGATATGCAGACTTGAGGTCTACCTGCAGGAATTTCAGCTTGAAATTCTGGTCCTATAGGAACCTTCTGGTGATAATAGCCACCAAATCCTGTAGCTAACTCACAATGAGAAAAGTGCTCTTCATTACAATCAGACTCTACACATGTTCTAGAACAAAAGTCCCTAGAATCAGAAACAAATGAAGGAGGCAGTGAATGATCTATTTTCTCTGATTCTTTGCATTCTTGAGCCATGGTGTCAGAATCTCACAGCAAGTATTTTAAGCTTAGGGAGGAAGCAAACACCTGAATAAGAACATAAAAAAATTAAGGAGAAAACAAGGAACGTTCATATACAAATACAAATACAAATTTTGAAACCAGACTTCCATGAAGAGCAGAAATAACCATACAGATTATAGAAAATTTACTAGATTGATAAATTCAAAGATGTTTTTAAGAATGTGGTCAATATACAAATGCATGCCACATAAACAGAAGAACCCCTATGTTAGATTAGCCAATACAAGGCATCATTCAAACAAACATGAGCGAAATTTGAAATTTCCACAAATAAAAACTACTGGCTGCCAATAACATATTAATGGGGCTCAGACATGGATCAAACAGGGGTATCATGTAACATGCAATTAGTAAAACTTCAAACCTATTGGCCCTATGAATTTCCCTTATTATTGTTACAGTCACAGAGCAACTGGATGATTTATATCTGTCTACTTAGTTTAAGAGCAAAGTTTTAACAAATACATATTGAAGCATTCAAAAAATGGTTGAAATAATGTGACGTTAGATATTTATTAATTTGATAGTGGAAACGATAAGCATTGGGTAATGCATTTACTCAAATATAAACCTATGTGTTTTGAGACAAACTTTCCATGTATTCAAGTGAAATTGTTTTTATAAAATAAGCCAAGGAATCATGGTTTTTGTGTATCTTCTTATTTTATTGAACTGCCTAGTAAGTCTCAATTTCTGAGTTTCTCCATTGGACATGCACAGGTTAGTGCATGCATGTTGAATATGAGTATTTATAAGCAATTTTTAGTGTTACACTTTCCAAACACATTTTCCCATCTCACCATAACTCTTTTTATGCAGAAATCTTTAAATGCCTCAACAGTTCTGGTATTCTTGATATGCCAAATCTGTTAAGCATCCGGTAGCACAAACTGACTAGAAATACAAATTGAAGGAGACAATTCAGCTAAGCGAGTAGAACCACTAGGAGAATCAAAAAAATTGAACACTTCATTTGTCCTGAAGTACTTGTGCATTAAATAAATCAAACTAGAGGGGGAAAGAGAGAAACATGTTGAGTTATTTGAAAGTTTGAAACTAATATCAAACTTTATAATATATGGATGAAGGAATAAAAACATAGAATCAAACAAAATAATAAGCATGGAGACAAAGCAAGCATACCAAGTCAAAATCAAAATCTTCTGAAACTCTAGACCTTTTGCTATTGCCAATGCATGAGACTGAAATGCATGTTTCAATATCCTTGGGCTCTTCTTGACTACATACTCTTACCTTTGGTGTTTTAAAGTTGTCAGGCAAATTAGAACTCCCAAATGTCTCATCAGTTATCAGTTCCAATACAACTTCTTCAGTTGGCATGCTTACAAAAGAATCTACGCAATGCTCATGTTTGCGACCACAAACACTGTTTTGACTATGTACAAGTTCAATCATCACAAAACCATCATCATTGGTCTTCACAACTTCTACTAGCTTCTTATGAACAACACCCCTCCAGAAAATAAGAGCCAACGCTAAAACTAATATCATTACTGGGGTTTATCTCTCTTGATGAAATTAGCGGCTTATCTCCACAAAATCGTTCCAGTTATGCACACTCAAAGGGATGCATTTTACCATAAATTTTACTGGAGACGGTCTCCTCAATTCCAACTCCTTGATCAACACTATATTTTGATTGCTGATAGTATTTAACAGGTTGGCATGATTTTGCATCTTCCAAACCCCATTTATTTTGTTTCAGAACCATTTTGAGTTGGCAGTCAGCTAATGAGTTGGAAGAAAGTGTGCAAACTAAGGTTGATTTCGTGCCTCTTGAATCTGAGAGTGCTTCATTATTCAATTATTTTTGCAGCTTGTGATGCCTATTCTTTCCCTTGCCACATCACCATTATTATTACCAATGAACTTGTTGAATCTCACGTCCTTTATGAGTCTGACTGAAGCCTTACAATCCGAATGTGATGTGCACCTACCCCTAAAGCTACAAATTCCCATTAGAGCTCTGTTCATGATTCCCATTCTTTAAAACATCACGCCCTTCTTCAAGACTCTCATATCAATGACTGGTCAATGTAGAACCTCTACAATGTTCACCTTTGGATTAGCCTTGAATTGCGTCTAGAACTGCGTGTGGGCTGTAATAGCATCTTACACGGTTATAATCCTCTCTACTTGGCAGAGCTTACCATCGATAGCTTTGTTGCGCAACTAGCAAATGCATCGGCTATGAAACCACTCCCTAACACGTGCATTGTAGGTCAGCCTGCAATCTGGCCATGGTCAACGTAGAACCTCTACAATGTTTACCTCTGGATTAACATTGAATTGTACACAAAACTCCATGTGGGTTGTGACATCATCTTCCATGGTTATGGTCCTCTGTACTTAGCAGAACTCATCCATGATAGCTTCACCACACAACTAGTAGACGCATTGGCCATGACAATGCTCACTGACACTTGTAATGTATGTCAACATACACACTTCAAATCACAAGACTATCATTTCGCTACCTCCACCTCCATACCAACATTCGCCAAACTTTCCATTTCCTCCCCAACAAAAATCTCAACAAAACACAATTTTTTGGTGTCTATTTGTCCCTAGAAAAATAATTATCTTCATATGCTACCATGACATTTCTCAATCATTGTTTGAATTTATTATTCAGTTTAAGACTAGAGTGCATTAACTTAATGGTAAACTATTTGATTGAACATCAAACTTCATCAACCCACTTTAAATACATGTTAATTGCCTTAAACAACAACTATGAAGATAACATAACCTCCTTGCTCTCACTTGTGGCCTTTAAAATCATGCTCGATAGCACTGGTGGCTACCTCAACTACATCAACCCAACCACCGATATAAGCTCCTCCAAGAAAATCATGGGAGGCATGTTTGACACATTTCAAAATAAGTGGGACAACACATCAGACCAAGTTGCCAATCCTCCATCAAACCCCATCTTCATCGTCTATCATCCTCTCCCATTTTTTAGTTTCCTTGTGTTTTAATTCTACCATCCATCCCCTTCGGCGGTTCCATCGTACATTTTAGGAATGATTGCTAGTTTTTAATTGACTTATCCAAGAAAACAAAAACAAAATTATTTATGTGAGAGTCTAATAGAAGTCAAATTTATGAATGAACTATCAGATGACGGCCAAATGAATGTCAAATTTAATGTGAAGAATAAAAGTGAAGACCACACTCTATGACAACCTTGCTTGCCATTGTAGAATGCCTCTCGGCATAACAAGCGCACAAATACATTAATATATTATAACAATTAATTAGTTCCACATCTATATTTTAAGAACCAACATTTTTTAAAATAAATAATAATATTATAATTAATAGATTTCTATGCAAAATGTAATTAGATGGTAAATATAACCAACATGACCACCAATTCAAGATGCATTATTCATAAACGCGATAATAAATAAATAAAATGCAGGACATAAACCTGCCTTAATCACAGTGTTACATGTGACTATTACATTCAAATTTGTAACTCTCTTTATTCTATATCAATATAAAGGACAGTTCCAATAGTAAATTTGTAAGTACAATTTCTATAATAAATTTCAACTTATGTAAACATATATGTTTATTACCTAAAACATAAAAACCAAATAAATAAAAAGTTAAACTGGCCTCCTCATGGTTATGACAGCCGAGGCGATACAGTTTGTTCCCAATCATTACAATCTAAAAAAACAGCACCATCGAAGGGAGTTAGGGTTTCAATTAGGCGTTGCAATACTATAAAAGGAAAAGGTACGAATTCAAAATTTCCCTGCATTTGTTTCCAGCCCAAAAGTTTTTGCTTTCTCAAACGGATAGAGTCACGGCCTGATGCAAACAGTTTCAATTTTTAATGTGTGACAATAAACAGAAAATGCGTTGTGTAGTTTTCTTTTACTTCCTTTTAACCTCACTAATTGAAATATCATTTTCCGGCTTACAATGCCCTGTGAATTGAACCCTGGTCTAAAACGTATAGATTCACGGCCTGATGCAAACAGTTTCAATTTTTATTGTGTGACAATAAACAGAAAATGCGTTGTGTAGTTTTCTTTTATTTCCTTTTAACCTCACTAATTGAAATATCGTTTTCCGGCTTACAATGCCCTGTGAATTGAACCCTGGTCTAAAACTTCCATAGAAATTTATTATGTTTTTCTTTCCATTTCTTTCTTAATTGCGTGTCTTTACAAATTTCGAAAGGTAAACATTATTAGTTTTTGTTTATTAAACAGATAGGCATAACCTACAATGGCTGCATGGTCAGGTGTTATTATTATGAGTGCATTCCTAAAAAATGCTCGCCCTAAATTTTACTAAAATCGACTTACATTTGACTATTATAGGGCAGCTTTCCTTCTTGTTTGGAGGCAATAGAAAAATTATAAAATTTGTTCTGAAAATCAGCAGTGCAGCTAGATTGAGACTATTTGTCAGTCAGTGGAAACTTTGTAAAGAAGGTGATGTAGTGGTTAATCAATGTGGTATGTGGCAGATCCAAAATAGAATCAATGTAGTATGTGACAAATCCAAAATAAGCACCCTGAGATTGATACTCACAGTGTTTTTCAGATAGATATGTTTATGGCATCTGAACTAGTCTGGCAATAAAAAGAAATGTCACAACAACAAAAAATAAGAATATGGTTTGGTGGTGATTGGTAACATAAGAAATGTCACAATTGCAAAAAATAAGAGAGTCCAAAGTAGCGGAATCATGCATCAATTGGGATTTGGAAAGAGTGCTAGCTGTAGTAAAACCCTCCATTCTGCTGGATGAAACTGATGTTGTAACTCTGTTAGTGATCCCGTGGATTACCACCTCTTTCCCATCTAACTTAAACTTCAACTCCATATTATGAAAGTTTTGGATGAATTCCCCCAACAAATGCAACCATCACACTCCTAGCACCATGTTAGTCTCTTTCAAACTAACAACATAAAAATCATCACTCATGTGATGGTCATCCAATGTGAAGCTAAGTTGTTCAACCTTTTTCTGGCAAGGTATGCTAAAACCATCAGCTACAATGATGTTGAAACCTGTTACATCATTTGTCTCCAAACCTATCCTATTCATCAATCCTTCATTTATAAAATTGTGGGTTGCCCCACTATCAATCAACACTATATTGTTTTGCCCAACGAGGACTCCACTAACCCTAAAGGGCTGATACTGTAGTATACTTGTAAGTGTGGCAAGAGTGCTTCTCACAACCTCTGGTTCTTTTGAATCTTCATCTTATATCACATCTATGTAATGCATCTGTCCCATTGGAAGACACCTATGACCCAGTCCCCATGGATCCTTGCAAGTGAAACACAATTTCTTTCTCTTGAGTTCATTTCGGGTCTCATCTTCCTTTGCCCGTAGCTGCTCAAAATGTGCTGCCCCTGGCTGCCCCACAGAAGATGTTTTTGGCTGCTCGGAAGGTATTGTCCTTAGCTGCCCCAAAGGTACTTTTTTTGGCTGCTAAAAAAATGTAGTTCTTTGCTGTCTTATAGGCAGAAATTTTGCTTTAGGGGCTGCTATTTCCAAATCCAAAGCCTTTTTGATGTCTTCTTGAAGAGAGGCAGGATTGAAAGTTTTCACAAATCTCCACGTGATTCAGTTAGACCCTCCATGAATAAAACAAGTCTCCTCTCTGTCACATCAGGTACCATCACGGATAACTTCTGGAATTCAACTATATAGTCACCCACTAAATTGAGCTGTTTAAGTTGAGCTAATTCCTAGGAATGAATTTATGGATCAACTCTGTCAAATCTCTCTATCAACCTATCACTGAACATAGCATAAGACTCAATATGATTGTGCACTTGAGTAATTATCCCATGGTATCACCATTCATGTGCTATACTCTCCAGATGAAGGGTTGCAAATTTGATGGCTTCCTCCATGATCTGTAAACTTCGACTTTGGAAAACTTACAAATCACAGATTAATGTTGTCCAACTTTCAACCTTGGAAAATGATAGAACTGAAGCTAGTGACTGATTTCTTAATGCCTTAGAATCAAATCACAGAGGGTGATAAGGAATTCAAAAGAGACAACACATAGATTTTTATCCTGGAAACCCCCAGTGTGAGGGAAAACCAGTCGGGAAGGGCAACTGCTCTTTCTTCCCACGTATGTATTGGCCAATTAAATGTAAAGATACAGATTACAATAAGTAGAAAAGGAAACAACAATGTCAAACTCTCCTTTCCTATGCTTGCTTTCTTTGTTCTATATACACCTTGCTTCTACAACTCAACTCCAACTCTAAAATTCTCTTACTCACTTACTCCCATGAATTTCATTTGTCTTCGATGATCTGTTCCACTTGTTCCCCCTTGTAGTTATAGCCTTCCTCATGTCCTCCCATGCACTGGAGAATGAGAAAGGTCGTGCAAGGAAGAGACACAGTCTGGATGCTTCGAATCCGCGACTGTTCGTGCTTCATTTTTATTTTTCGGCCGAAAGTGACAGGTTCGCCAGTGTTTGCAAACCGGTGGTTACGCAATCGCCGGTTTGTGCAAGGGGCGGTTACGTAACCGTCGGTTTGCATAGGGCGGTGATTTTGTAAACTTATAGCTTGTTCTTCGTTTTTCTCATTTTTCTTTCTAGTACTGGATGATCTGTTGAAGTGGTGTTGTTTTAGGATCCCTATAGACCATACCTCCCCTGCTTAGGAGGCTTTTGGTCCCATAAAAGCTTGGTGGGGAAGTAGATGAGGAAATGATTCCCTCACTTGCTCCTTCAAGTAACACTGGGCCTGCCTTGGTGTCTTCTCCTTGTCTCTCTGACCTTTTGTTGCAGCACTACGTCCTCCAATTCGCCCCGTGAGTCCAAGACGCAATCTTCTATGGATGGTAGATACTGACATCCTTCATCTTCATCAAGCATGGATGGCTCATATAGGTGCCAATTCTTGCAGTTTACTATTGAGTACATCCTCATAAATGGTGGCAAATCAAGCCGAAAAGCATTTTTTCCAACCGACTCCAATATGGTGAAGGGTCTATACCGTAGTGGCTTGAGTTGCCGTGCTTGACCTTGGAGTCTGTCCTTGCTCAAGTAAAGCCAAACTCTGTCTCCAACATGAAGATTATGCTCCCTCCTATGCTGATCGTGTCTAGCCTTGTACTTGGCTTGGGATTTCTCCAACTGTTCTTTTTCCTTGAGATGGATTTGCCGGATCCTCTCAATGAATTTGGTTGCTCTAGTCACTTTTGAGTCTCGTATCTCCTCTTCATCTTGTTGCTCAATTGCTACGTCTAGGGGATTTGTAGGTAGATATCCCAAGCATGCTTCAAACGGTGACTTCATGGTGGATGTGTCTACTGCTTGGTTGTAGGAATGCTGAATGTAAACTAAGGACTCGTTCCAAGTCTGTGGATATTTGCTATTATACCCTCTAATCAGCTGTACCAAAGTCCTGTTCACCACCTCTGTTTGCCCATTAGTCTGTGGATGGAAGGTCTTGCTCCTCTGTAACTTGGTGTCCATCTTGTCCCACAAAGTAGTCCAAAACTTTCCCAAGAACCTGGAATCCCTGTCAGAAACAATAGACTTTGGCAAGCCAAAATGCACCCATACATTAGCAAACAAAAGATCTGTTGCCTCGTGTGCTTTTATTGTCTTTTTTACACGCCATAAGAATACACATCTTATTGAATCTATCAACAACAACATATAGATAGTCATGGCCATGTTTAGACATAGGTAGTCCTACAAAATCCATAAAAATGTCCTCCCACGGACGAGCAAGGATCGGTAAAGGCATATACAAACCCTCCTTCCTAGTTTTAGGCTTGCTAGTACAACAAAGTTTACATCCCCTTATGAATTTAGATACTTCTTGCATATTGGGCCAATACATGTACCTTTGCAAGTGGGCTAAGGTCTTACCAACACCGAAATGTCCCGCTACTTTCGAGGTATGTGCTTCCCTCATCAATAGAAGCCTTTCTTCTTTTGGCACACAAAGCTTCCCCCATTGGTAGAGTAGCCCGTCTTTGAGATAACAATCTTCAATCGCCGTCCTTTTAGCCTATTGGGACTGCAACTGCTGATATGTCACCCCAAAGTCTTTGTCCTTGGCATATGCCTCTCCATAAGCTTCCTTCGTGAAGGGCTCAATCTAAGAGACAATGGCCAAATTGGAGATCTTTTGTATGGGCCGCCTAGCCAACATGACTGCAACCAAATTTGTACTACCCTTCTTGTATTTGATCACTAGATGGAACTATTGAAGGAATTCCATCCATTTGTAGTGCCTTGTGCTTGCAAATACTGTAGAGGTTTGTGGTCAGCGTGCACAATAGTTTCTTTACCCAACAAGTAATGTTTCCATTTCTTAATGGCCTGAACTAGTGCATACATTTCTTTATTATATACTAAATATCCTTTAACCACTGAAGTAAAGGTCTCAAAATGATAACATACTGGCTTACCTCTCTGTAGCAACACTACTCCCATAGCATAATCACTGACATCTGTCTCTACTTCAAAGGGCTGCTGCAAATTAGGAAGAGCAAGTATTGGAGCATGACTAATTTGTATTTCAACAATTCAAATGCCTTATCTTGTTCCTTACCCTAGTCAAAACCCTTACTCTTTGCGGCTGCTGTGTGTAGAGGTGCTGCAATAGTGGAGAAGCTCGGAATGAACTTCCTCATGTACTATACTGCTCCCACAAAACTCCTAGTCTCCGTGGCTCTTGTTGGTGTTGGCCAGTTGGTGATGGTTTCCACCTTCGGATCCACTTGTAGTTCTCCTCCAACCATGTGTTCGAGATAGACAAGTGATTGTTTGACAAACTCACACTTCATATTGCATAGCAGCTGTTTCTCCTTGAGAACTCGCATGACTTGCTGCAAATGTGTTAGATGTTCCCCCCATGTGGCACTAAAAAATCAGAATATCATCTAGATACACAATGACACATGAATCTATGAATTCCCGCAATACATCATTCATTAATCTCATAAATGTAGCGGGTGCATTACATAAACCAAATGGAAGTACTAACCACTCATACAAACCCTGTTTTGTCTTGAAGGCAGTCTTCCATATATCCTCCTCCTTCATTTTGACTTGGTGATAACATGATTTGAGATCCAACTTCGTGAAGAATCTGGCATGCTGAAGTTGGTCCAAGAGGTCATCTATGTGGGGAAGTGAATATCTGTTCTTTACGGTGATTTTGTTTAAAGCACAGTAGTCAATGCAAATCCTCCAAGAACCATCCTTCTTCGGTACCACCACAATAGAAGACCCGCATGGCGAGGTGCTCGGGCGTATTACCCCTTGGTCTAGTAGTTACTGGAGATGTCTCTTCACTTTGGTACTCTCCAACAAGGATTGCCTATACAACCCGATGTTTGGTAGAGGGGACATTGGCAACAGTTGGATCTCATGCTCTACCTCCCATTTTGGTGGTAATCCGCTGGGAGTCTGAAACACTACCTGAAAAGACTAAATAATACTATTTAAATCCTTTATCCCTTGGTTAGAAATATTTGAAATTTCCACCCCATCTTGTTTATCCTTTAACAAAAGTAAACAAAATTGATTATGATTTGCCTGAATGAGTCTTTTTGCTTGGTTAGCACTTACCATAGCATTTTTTGTCTTGCGCTGGTGTGTCCGGATGTTGTAATTGATCCCATCCTTGACCCATCTGTATTGGTTCTCCCTTCTCATGAATATAACATCCCCGATATATAAGTAAAGGCTTCCGAAAACAACATCAAATGCATCAAGTGGAATAACATCAACCTCCAATACATCTATATACTAAGAATTTACCCCAAATTTGAACCTACATCTTCTTGTTACCTGAATCTCTACACCCCTCTTCACCCATCCCAGAGGATATGGTTGTGGATGCTCGTAGGTTTCAAGACCAAGCTTCTTCACAACTGCTTCAGAAATCAAATCAAATTAGTATCAACCAAAGCATTTACCTTAGTTCTCTTGATTTGGATTTTGATCTGGAATAGTCTACTCATCTCCTCTTCCTGTTCCCTGCTGTCCATGTTGGTGGCCGTGCATCTAAGCCTCTCGTTGTTGGCTAGATTTTCTGCATAGCATCAAACCTAGGCAGTCATGAGATAAATCTCCCTCATTTAACCGGTGAGGCTCCCGTGTCAGATTTGTCAATAAAAATGTGTTTCTATCTATCAGGGGTTTTACTTTAACAACTTAGTTCATGAACCATAACTAAGAAGTTTTGCAGCAAGTAAGCAGCTGTTTAAGAAAGGAAGAATGAAAGAAGAAGAAATTCAAGGTATTACAGAGAAGAAGTAAGGAAGATGTGCATCCTAATTAGTAGATTGCAGAGCTAATCACATGCACATAGAAGAAACTCAAATAGATTTGAACACACAGAATTCTAAAGCAAAGGTAGTTCTAGATCCAGATCTAAAATAACACAAAGTCTATTAAGAGATCTAAGATTTAGAAGCAAGAAACAAAATACACCGTGACACAAAGTTCTCCGGAAACCTGCTTCTTTGTATTCCTCTGCAACAAGTGGCTCTCAGGGGTTCAGCACAAAGTCTAGAACACAAGATTGCTTCTTACAAATTCTGATCGATGATTAACCCGTAGGTTCTTCTCCTACTTATAGAATGTAGGAGGGAAAGTACAAATAGAAGACTCAAACTGAACTAAAGTATGAACAACAAGTAAAGATGACATTTGGCAATCATCCTCAACTAACTTCTTCTTAAGTGACACATGTATCACTTAACTAATAGAAAGGTTCCACATGACTTCAAGTAATGGTTGCAAAACCAATAACTTAGAAGTTTACAATTTCATCCGGGAACATAGAAAGTAGAAGAAGAAAGAAATAGAAGAAGTCATGCCAGCTGTAACATCTACATCTTCTTCTTGTTCTGATATCTGATATACTTGTCGAACACATAGTTCAGCATCTTTCCATCTGTTTTAGCTACTGCTTCCTTTTCTGTCCTGAATTGCAGCAATCCCTCATTCAACACTTTGCTGCATGCTTCCACTTCTTCCAAACTTGGCCCAAATCTCGCAATGTCTGCCTGCAGTGTCACCAGCCTACTGATAGAGTTCATCGTGAAAGGCTTGGTGGCTTTATCAATCCTCTTTTGCACCATCAGAAGAGAACCCTCCAGAGAATCATGCACTTCGTTAGAAACAATCCGCGCGTATGAAGTAATACCTCCATCCACTCTTTCCTCAGTGAAAGAAATAATACTGTCCGGCAAATCTGATGTTCTACTCTCAAGTGCCTGCATCCTCTTCAGCAAAACTCTGCAGATCTCCAAACGGAAAGATACTGCAAACTCTAGCTGCTTCCCCTTCTCGACTGATCCATCCGGCACAATTTGCTCTGCAACCAATACATCTCCCGGTAGCTTGTTGATCTCGGCCAAAACACTCAGGTTACTCTCTGCAACTGTAATTATTCCTTTTATGCTTTCTATCAGTTGCTTTAGTTGATTTTCTGCATCGTTCATAACCTTTAGGCGGGCTGGCACTTCCCCAAGTTGCACAGAAGCTTGACGAATAATCAGATCCTTCCATTCGTCAATAGCCTTTACTTGATTGCTCGCATCTTCCATTTCCTGCATAAGATGATCACTCACCTGCTCTGAAATGGGCTGAACGGAAGATTTAGCAACCTTGGCTATGATCTCACATAATTGAGATATTTGCTTCTGTAGCTCTTCTTTCTCCGCCTTTTCATTGTCAAGCCTAAGGAACAAAGCATCCAGCAATGTCTGCGTGTCCTGCTTCAATCCTTCAGTGGTAGCTTGACCGAGTGGTATTTTGGTCACTGTCACATCTTCTGCCGTGAGTTCCTCTTCTACCTTTCCTTCCGCCGGGATCGATATCTCAGCAAACTTCTCTCCCGAATCCTCGATGATCAACCTAGAAGTTGCTTTAGCAACTTTAGGCCTTCTGTCTCTTCTGCTCAGATCCTGAAGTAGCTGCAAGTCATGTTCCTCTAAGTTCATCTCTATTCTTGCTTCCGGAACCAACTGCAAAGCTAACCATTCCGAGAAATTACTTCTCGGAGAATGAGAAGTTGCTGAGTGCGCTACTATTTCCCGCTCTGCATCCTCTCCATCAGAAAGTGCCACAGTATCATGGCTGCCATCCTCTGAAACATCCAAGGACAAAGCTCTTTCGAACTCCGTCATCTGCAGCTTCAACATCTCCTCTGGAACGGGCGCTGAACGAAGTGGCTGCGGAGAGAAGATGAACGTTGCTGGTTTTAATGAAGGCATGGAAACATCCTGCTGCTGTGGTGCAATAGTTGGTGATTCACTAGGTACTGGAGAAGTCGGAGTCAAAGCTATGGCCGTGGAAGTGATCTTCTCTTTCTCTTGAGATCTTCTGTGTACTTTCATCTTCTCGGGCCTTCTGCTGCTCTCTCCTTCATGCTTTCGCTTGAGGGAATCTTCTGCGCCGAAGTTGCCCGTGATTTGATTCATCAATACTTCATCAAGGCAGTATCCCCTCGTTAGCAGCCAGCTCGAAGTACTCACCAACACAGCTCCGGATCTTTCTTCTATTGTGCTGCAGCTGCCATTGCTATCCTGTAGTAGAGCTTTATCTCCTCCCATTTGATGGTAAGTGTCAAGTACCACGTTCCCATCATCTTTAAGATCCGCAGGTATCCGCGCTAGTCCAAAGTCAAATACTTGCTTTGCCGACAGCCTGCTGAAATCTTTCTTTCTGACCTCGTACTCACTTCTGCACTTCATCCAGAAATCTTCTAACGAAGGCACATGTGCGTACTCCTGGGAGATTGTCTTCCTGGCTATTCCAAATGGATCGAAATTAAGCCGTGCAGGGAAGAACTCTTGCTCATACTCGGACAACATTTGTGCTTCCATTCCTCGAGCTCTGTGAATGCTGATGCAACTGTAATATCCCACAGTGAGTGGGAAGTAGCCCGTAGACTTGTGCCGCTTCGACTGAAGGTCGTGTAACTCCACAAGTTGCCTGCTTAGCTCCATGGCAATCAATCTGTCACTTGGGTACCTTGGCATCTTTGTTGGTTCACCTGAAAAGCTCGTAACCCTGAGGTATGTGAAATCAGCAAACTGGATGAATACACTGCCAATCTTGGACACTGCTTCCCATGCTTCCTTGCTTACCCTGTGAGTCTTCAAGTCTTTGTCTAACCTGCAGATGAAATCGTAGAAGAAACCATCGTTGATCACTTTGAAGTCCTTCTCGCACGCAGGTGCAGTAAGCTGTGGGTAGCACTCGAAAATGGGATCCTTGGAAAGAATACCACATCTATCCAGCTTGGAAAAGACACCCTGTGAAGCTGCAGCATATACCAAGTATGAAGTCATCTTGAAGCTGAAGGTACGCTTTACGTTCCGCAGTTGCTCACCGATGTTGCTGCTAATAATTTCTGACCAACTGATTATAGAATCAACCTTGTTGATTTCAATGGTCCTGATGAAAGCATACATCCATGTCCGGAAAGTGTAGGCATTCGCTTCACCATTCAACCTGCATAGCAATTTGACAATATCATCCGCCTCCTGCACCAAATTGGATCGTGGAAGAGTTCTCGGGAACCTGGAAGGGGATCTAGGCTTCTTCATGAACCGGCTATTCATGATGCTCACACAGTCAGCTCTATGCTTTTCCCACCTACTGTCAGCATCCTGAATGCTAATAGAAGTCACCACCTTTCGTACTGGAATCTTCAAACAATAATCGAAGAATTCTGCATCCAAACGAATTATTGTCTTTCCCGCAACATCACGCACTGATCTAGATGAAGGATGATAGGATCTAGCACACTCCATCACAAACTCTGGCAATTGGGCTGTACATGGGAAAGCTGCAGCTCGAATAATTCCGCTACTTTTGACCGCACGCATGAGTGAAGTCTTTCCAGCTCTGGATCTATCAATCAAATCAGAAAGAGGTTCTGGGCCTAGATCCGTGTCTCCTATGTCTGAAAGTTTAGAAGCAATGCATGAATCCATCGTGCTCTCTTTTTCATCTCCTTTTGCCATAGCTTTATCAATCTTTGTCTGAATAATTCTTTTTCTTCTAATTTGGCCTGCTTTCTTCAATACTGGTGCAGATCTGGACAATTCTTCAGATTCGGAGGATATTTGCAATGTATTGGACATTGATAAATACTCCTTTTCTTTTATAAAGCACCTGTAATGAGTTCCTGCAATTTATTCAGACAAAAATGGCCACCGGAGCATGAAT
Organism: Taxus chinensis; assembly: GCA_019776745.2. Lineage (NCBI taxonomy): Eukaryota > Viridiplantae > Streptophyta > Pinopsida > Cupressales > Taxaceae > Taxus > Taxus chinensis. The sequence goes on from CM034148.1 coordinate 22,437,449, forward strand.
AGTGAATTTAAATTATAAAAATCTGCACTTTTCAAGCCTGCTGCCCCAAAAATTGGTGTTTAATTTGCACATAAAGAGAGCATGAATCCTTTCAATCAACACCTGAGCTCCTTTAACACCTGTGAAAACAATTGTGCAGACGAAGATGAACCTTTTCCAAAGCATGCGCCAAATCTGGAAGCTTTTAGCCTTTGTTAGCAATTTGTCTGTGCAAAATTCTTCCTTTAAAGGGGGCGCACTTTTTCTCCTTGCTGCAATTCTTTACCTGTGTGTTGAATAATAAATCCATATGGCTGCCCATGCTTATATAACCTTCACAATTCTATAATTAATAATTGCCCTAACAATTAAAGGCAATTAATTAATTAAAAATCATGCTTTCCTCTTTTAAAATTAGCATGTTTAAGGACAGCCATCCAATAAATTAAATTAATCCAATTTAATCCTCCACACAGCACTTAACTTTAGCCTCACAGTGTGCTTTGACCATAGCCACTGAAAATAGAAATTAATTCAATGATTTAATGCCTTAAAAATCATTAAATAATGCCCAAATGGGGCGCACTTTTTCAAAGGAGAGGGGCAGCCACTAAATAAATTAAATTTAATTAATTTAATTGCTCTATTTTAATCCTCCTTTGACTTTTCAACCTCCTCAAGCTTGGGCGCACTTTTTCCAAGGATAGAATTTATTAAAAATAATCAATTTAATTATTTTTATCCATCACCAAAGGGGGCGCACTTTTTTGCACATGTAATTCTATTTTTAAGAATTTTCACCATAATGGGATTCTTTACCCTGCAAGGTAGGCACCACAATCCCATGATCCACTTAAGTGATTTGACTTTTGCAATGGGATTCTTTACCCTGCAAGGTAGGCACTAAAATCCCATGATTTCACTTAAGTCACTTTCCTTTTATTATATCATGGGAATTTTCACCCTGCAAGGTAGGCAATAAATTCCCACCTGCCTACAGCCTCTATTTTTCCCACTGCAGCTTAAGTGACTTTTATAACACGGGAAAAAGTACCCTGCCAGGCAGGTATACAATTCCCATCCTGCCTGCGGCTTATATTTTTCCCATCGCAGCTTAAATCCTTTGTTTTCCAAAAATGCGCCCATCCCCGCAGGGGCTTTCCTGTGCACGACTTCGCTTTTTCCCAGTGATCCAGACCTCCGATGATGACTTCCTCCGGGCAAAATGTGCGTGTATGTTTTCCAGCTGCTCCAGGCCAAAAATCGGGCTTACCCGGCGAAGGAGTTGTTCCAGAGAAATTTCACAGAAAACAGAACGGGACACCACAAAAACACGAAAAATTGCCAAAAGTTACAAATAAAGCCCAAAACTTAAAATAAGTTAAAATCCTTCTGGTATATAGGAATAATAACATATTCGCTCATAACGGAGTTAAAACGGAGCGCAAATAGCCTCATACGGGGCTCAAAATAATTAAATACAAATTTCCCGCAGACAAATCCCGACGACAGAATAAAACAATTTTGGGCATCTGGGTATTTGGCGAAAAGGGCTAATATGGCTCTTTAGGATTATCTTGGCGCAATACAGGAACTTTCAGGCAATAAAAACAACAAATGACCCACTATTTTAAAAGTACGAAATTTTTTCGAATTGGGTAGTCACAGATTTCGGGGTGAAATCTGAGTGACACCAGTTGGCTCCGTCTGTGGACATCTTTTTCTCTGTTAGAATGACACAAGGAAAAAGGTGAGATCCCAGCATCTCTGGTTTCGTATCTTGTCTTTTGGGCACGGGGTCAGGCAGACAAACACAACACAACACAACACCAAAACAAGACAAAACAAGGAAAAACAAACAAAGGGTTTTATTTATGTACATACAGGTTTTACCCTGCTTCTCATGTTCGGAACAGCTTCAAGTGTTGCCCATTGAAAGGCAACGGCAATTCAACTCCATCCTGATGAGCAAGAATGAAGCTATCTGCTCCGGCGATCTTTTTGATCACAAAAGGCCCTTTCCACAGTGAATCGAACTTTCCATGCATGCCTTTTGTTTCTCTTCTTTTGTCCCATAGAAGGACCCAGTCATTAACTTCAAACTTTCTTTCCCTGGCATTTTTGTCGAAGATGACTTTCACCTTCCTCTGATGCTCTGTCAACCTATCTGCAACTTGAGTTTGCACTTCCCTCAATTCAGTCAGGTACATGATTCTTTTATCAATAGCATCCGTGAACGTGGAATCTTCCAGGGCTTTAGAAAGTCGTAGGGCAGGCAATTCCAAGGTGAGAGGCAGCTCTGTGTCTCTTCCATATAGCAGCTGAAATGGGGACATGCCTATCGCCCTCTTTGGTGTGATCCTATCGGCCCATAATGCATCAAACAACTTTTTATGCCAAGTCCTTTGATTTTCTGTTACAAGCTTGCGCACGATAGTTACCAAGTTCTTATTACTAGATTCAGCTTGACCATTCCCTTGTGGATAGTAGTTTGAGGAATGAACAAGTTGAATCCCATACGTGTAGCAGAATTCCACCAACTCCTCAGAAGAAAGATTCGGAGCGTTGTCTGCTACAATTTTGCTGGGTACGCCAAACCTGACAATAATATTTTCTTTTATAAAATTGCACACTTCAGCGGAAGTGGCATTCTTCACAGGAATAGCTTCTACCCACTTACTAAAATAATCAGTAGCTGTTAGAATGTAATGATGACCGGCGCTGGAAGCCGGGTTAATCATTCCAATAAAATCCATACCCCACTGTTGGAAAGGTTCTTCAATCACAATGGGTTTTAGGGGTAATGCAGGCAATTTCACACGCCCAACAAAATGTTGGCATGCTTGACACTTAGCTACCCATTCTGCAGTATCTTGAAAAAGGGTGGGCCAGTAATACCTTGCTCTAAGGATCTTGTGTGCAGTGACTCGGGCTGAGAAATGACCACCGCAAGCCATGTCATGAAACTGTTGTAGTAGTTGATCCTGTTGAGCTTTATCCACGCATCTGAGAAATACACCATCAATTCCCCTTTTGTACAAACCATTATCCCAAAGCACAAAATCTTTTGACTTCAATTTAATAGTTCGTTTTTCTTTTCTGGAAAGTCGATCTGGGCATTCTCCATACGTTAGAAAGTAAGCAATGTTACTGTACCATTCCTCTACCAGATCTATAAACAGTACTGCAGGTAAATCTTCATCTATTCCATCCTGATCTGCTTCAGGTACTGATGCTTTAATTTCTGTCATTAGTTCACACAGACCTCTTCCTCGAACCAGCTTTGTTGGTTTAATATCCAAATCATATTCTTGAACTTTTGTCACCCACGTGCCTCTCAATAATCCTAACTCTTGCTGAGTAAGGATAGATTTAACTGCAGTATCTGGAACCAAAACCACAGTGTGCGAGGAAAGAATATAATACCTGAATGCCTTGCATGCCTTCACTACTGCATATGCGTGCTTTTCCATTGGAGTGTATTTCAACTCATAGGCTTTAAGAGGCGTGCTCATGAAAGCAATAGGAGCTTCTGCGTCCTCTTGATTTTTCTGCATCAATATTGCTGACATAGTATGTTCGGAAGAATAACAATAAAGAATAAATTCTTTACTGAAGTCAGGTGAGACCAAGACTGGTGCTTTCGACAGGGCCTCTTTGATTTTCTCGAAAGCTTCCTTCCCTTCGCTGCTCCACTTAAAATCTTGTGTCTTCTTCATCATATTTGAAATATGACGGGTTAGCTCAGCAAAGTCAGGAATGAATCTTCTGAGAAAATTCACTTTTCCAAAGAAAGAGTGAACTCCTTTTTTGGATGTGGGCAAAGGTAATGTCTGAATGGATTTGACACGCTCTGGATCTATTTTTGTTCCTTCTTTGGAAACAATGTGCCCAAGCAGCTTTCCTTCAGTTACAGCAAAGATAGATTTCTTAGGATTCAAAGAAATACCATGCTTGCGGCATTGTATGAAGACCTCTTCTAAGTTTGAAATATGTGTGCTTCTGTCTTTGGAAAAGACTGTCAAATCATCCAGGTACACAACTATGCTTATATCTTTGAGATGAGCAAAGGCTAGATCCATAGCTCTTTGAAATGTAGCACCAGCATTGATCAGGCCGAATGGCATCTTCTGGTATGCAAAGGTTCCCCAAGGTGTGATGAACGCTGTTTTGTATTGATCTTCTTCGGCAACCTTGACTTGATTGTAGCCTGAGAAGCCATCAAGCATGGAAAGCATCTCAGATCCAGTGACCACCTGCAGAGTGTGATCCATGATGGGGATAGGGTAGTTATCCTTCAATGAAGCTTGATTAAGGTTGCGGAAATCCACGCACAACCTAATCTCACCACTTTTCTTTCTAACAGGAACTATGTTGGCCAACCACTCCGAATGGTGTATGGGATAGATAATCTTTGCATCTAACAACTTCTGGATTTCTGCAAAGATGGTTCCTGAAATGGTAGGATTGTGCCGCCGCAGCTTCTGCTTGAAAGGCTTTTGTTCTGATTTAAGTGGGATGTAGTGTTGAACTTCCGCAGGCTGATATGTTTTTAGATCCTGATAAGACCAGGCAAAAACATCCATATATTTCTTAAGAAGCTTAGTGAAAGCTTCCTTTTCAGCTTCCGAACAACGCTTACCCAGATTTACCAATTTGGGATCATTGCTGGCTCCCAAATTTAGTAATTGTGTGTCGGAGGAAGAGCCTTCCTCATTTTCTTCATTTTTCTTAAGCATCTGATCATGCTTATCAAACATTTCTTCAAGAGATACCAAGCCTTTGGGAATTTTATTTCCCTTTAGTTGGATAATCTCCTGACCTCCTGAGACGTCAGCATCCATTTCTCCGACAGTGGTCTGCCTAGGAGGTGAATTGCTTCCCTCATAGTAGATTTCTTCAAAGTTATCTTTCTGTTGGAGAAACGCAGCAATCTGCGTGTCATCATTAAAAACCTGCCATTGCTGGACGTTGTCAGGAACCTTTGGGCGAAAAACCATTTCCACCTTGTAGTCTCCCTGTCTAAAGAATGCAGGGGGCTGATCCGGATTCAACAAGGCTGCAGTAACTGCAAGCGAATCAGCTCTTGAATTTTGTTCTCTCGGAATGTAAGATACCGAGAAAGCTGAAAAATCCAGGATAGCAGAGTAGACCCGATCTCTGTAGTGCCGCAGTTTGTCTTTTTTGACTTGGTAGAGGCCCCTTATCTGCTTCACAATCAGCTCAGCATCTCCTCTTGCGTGTAATAATTTGATTCCCATTGTTCTCGCCTGCTCCATGCCTAACAACAATGCTTCATACTCAGCCGTATTGTTAGTATTTTCGAACATCAATTTGAAAGAGTGCGCATGCACTTTCCCTTCAGGAGAGATAAGAACAATGCTTGCACCGGATCCAAATGAACAGCAGCTACCATCAAATTCCAGAGTCCAAATCTTGTTATCAATTTGATGTGATTCTCGAATCACAGGTTGAATTTCTTCTTTATCCATTTCTAGGTAATAGACTCCGTGATCCGATTCCTGAAACAAGATCTGAGATCTAGGATCCTCAGATTTTGATACTGTGTACTTGGATTTCTTCTCAGGTTCCAGCTTCTGATTTACTCCTTTGATTGGTATGTGCGCACAAGACCAATCCATCTTCACTTCTCCACCCAGCTCCTTGCAAAAATTTCTACTTAATAGCATGCCATAGGAGACTGGAATGTCTGCTACGAGGATAGTCATTTTCAGTCTTTTGTCTGGGAAGGAAGCAAGTACTGCCTGCGCATCTTTGATTTGCCCCACAAGAGGGACTTGCCTTTCCATGGAATAACATCTTCCAATGGTTTTTGTCAATGTAAGACCCAAGGCATCAGCAACTTTGGCAGGCATGACATTGTCGGAAGCGCCAGAATCCAGGATGCAATTGCTTAGCTTATGTCCGTTGATGAGCAAAGACACATAGAATGGCTCAATCCTTTCCGATGTAGCAGGAGAAGGGGTGGAAGAAGAAGAACTTGCAGCAGCATTATTAGACGGTAAGGTAATCTTTGGACTTGACAAGATACCCCGTGGATTATTGTTCGTTGGGCTAGGACCATTACTTTGCACATATTTGACCAATCTATTCAACTGATCAGGAAATGCCCTCAAATACTCAGCTTCTGACATTTGGACCTTATTTCTCTTGATGTGATCAATTATGTCAAAAGCTTGACTTGCTTCAGCAGGATGTGCGTTGGTTCTTTGCTGCGAATTGAAAGAATTTGAATATTTCTCCTTGGGCGCTAATGAAGAAGGAAGAATGGTACCTCTTTTCAAGATAGTAACATCCGGGCTAGGATCTTCTCTCTCTTTCCGGCCGCTTGTGGATGCTTCGGCATTTTGGCGTGTTTGAGACCTTGTAAATACCGCAAAAGTGTGACCATCAGAATCTTCAAAAGATTCATAATAGCCCTCATCAGATTCGTAGTCCAGGTAACCAATATTGGAGTCGCCAGCGGGATCTATAAAGTCTTCGTCATCAAATGATTCATCAATGTCGAGATCCTCTTCATTAGTTTCCAAGTTATTCCTTGGAGCAGCTTCTATTGCCAAACGCTGTGGTGCAGCAGCAAGTCTGTTTCGATTTTGATTTTGATTTTGACCATTGAAGGTCCGGATAGGAGCTATTCTTGAGGGGGGTGCATTCCCCGTTTGAGAGATCTGCTTCTTGATCTGCAGCATGTCATTAGCCAATCTCTGCAACAAAGGATCAGATGTACTAGAAGAAGCCCCATCACCTTTGTGAGATAGTTGTTTGAGTTTTCCAGCCATGATCAAGTCGTCTTCAACCTCCACGGCAGCATTTTGTGCATCCAGCAAAGTTACAGGTCTTGCCCTTCTTAGCTGATATCCAACTTCAGGCAATAGAGCGTTTATAAAAAACGTCTTTTGATTTTCGTCGCTCAATGCAGCAGAAGTGGGAATTTTATACAAAATCCTTTGGAACTTTGCAATAAAGTCCCGCATGTTCTCGTTTGGCTCTTTCTTCAACTGCGTCAGTTGGGTGATCATCGTGCTCGTGTCCTCTGCAGGCTTGAATCTTTTGATAAATTGTTCACGCATAGTCGCCCAACTGGTTATGGTGCCAGGAGCCAGCCGATAGAACCATTCTCCAGCCAAGTCATGTAAGGTCTCAATGAATAGCCTGACTGAGACATCTTCATGCTCTACTGCAAGCACACCACAAGATATGAAGAAGGCTGCCAAATGATCATCCGGGTTTTGCTTTCCATCTCCAAAGAATTTCGGAAAATTCTTTCTGGATCCCTTTGGCAGATCGTGCATAGGTGGAGCCAAGTTGAGAGGTCCAAAAGCCGCCCCCCATGGAACAGGTACAATTTGGTGCGCCATGTTAGCTTGAGCACGTCTCCTCCTTGTGTAGACTTGATAGACTTGTTGGATAATTCCAGCCGACGGATTATGCTGAATACGATCCGGATCTGGATGGGTGTGCACTCTCCTTCCTGGTGAAAGACTAGATCTGCGGCTTCTAACTTGAGGAGGATGATTGAAATTGAATTGCTCCTGCAGTCGGAAGAAATGATCCGTCCTTCCTTGCGCCTTCACGGATCTGGTGAACGGACGTTCAGCCAGGTTGAGATTTGTATGGAAAACACTCTGATCTTCAACAGAAAAGCTTTGATCTTCAAAGATAGTTGTTCCCCAGCGGAGTCGCCAAAAACTGTTGGCTAGATTTTCTGCATAGCATCAAACCTAGGCAGTCATGAGATAAATCTCCCTCATTTAACCGGTGAGGCTCCCGTGTCAGATTTGTCAATATAAATGTGTTTTTATCTATCAGGGGTTTTACTTTAACAACTTAGTTCATGAACCATAACTAAGAAGTTCTGCAGCAAGTAAGCAGCTGTTTAAGAAAGGAAAAATTATAGAAGAAGGAAGTAAAGGAATTACAGAGAAGAAATGAGGAAGATGTGCATCCCAATTAGTAGATTGCAGAGCTAATTGCATGCACATAGAAGAAACTCAAATAGATTTGAACACACAGAATTCTAAAGCAAAGGTAGTTCTAGATCTAGATCTAAAATAACACAAAGTCTATTAAGAGATCTAAGATTTAGAAGCAAGAAACAAAATACACCGTGACACAAAGTTCTCCGGAAACCTGCTTCTTTGTATTCCTCTGCAACAAGTGGCTCTCAGGGGTTCAGCACAAAGTCTAGAACACAAGATTGCTTCTTACAAATTCTGATCGATGATTAACCCGTAGGTTCTTCTCCTACTTATAGAATGTAGGAGGGAAAGTACAAATAGAAGACTCAAACTGAACTAAAGTATGAACAACAAGTAAAGATGACATTTGGCAATCATCCTCAACTAACTTCTTCTTAAGTGACACATGTATCACTTAACTAATAGAAAGGTTCCACATGACTTCAAGTAATGGTTGCAAAACCAATAACTTAGAAGTTTACAATTTCATCCGGGAACATAGAAAGTAGAAGAAGAAAGAAATAGAAGAAGTCATGCCAGCTGTAACATCTACATCTTCTTCTTGTTCTGATATCTGATATACTTGTCGAACACATAGTTCAGCATCTTTCCATCTGTTTTAGCTACTGCTTCCTTTTCTGTCCTGAATTGCAGCAATCCTTCATTCAACACTTTGCTGCATGCTTCCACTTCTTCCAAACTTGGCCCAAATCTCGCAATGTCTGCCTGCAGTGTCACCAGCCTACTGATAGAGTTCATCGTGAAAGGCTTGGTGGCTTTATCAATCCTCTTTTGCACCATCAGAAGAGAACCCTCCAGAGAATCATGCACCTCGTTAGAAACAATCCGCGCGTATGAAGTAATACCTCCATCCACTCTTTCCTCAGTGAAAGAAATAATACTGTCCGGCAAATCTGATGTTCTACTCTCAAGCGCCTGCATCCTCTTCAGCAAAACTCTGCAGATCTCCAAACGGAAAGATACTGCAAACTCTAACTGCTTCCCCTTCTCGACTGATCCATCCGGTACAATTTGTTCTGCAACCAATACATCTCCCGGCAGCTTGTTGATCTCGGCCAAAATACTCAGGTTACTCTCTGCAACTGTATTCATTCCTTCTATGCTTTCTATCAGTTGCTTTAGTTGATTTTCTGCATCGTTCATAACCTGCAGGCGGGCTGGCACTTCCCCAAGTTGCACAGAAGCTTGACGAATAATTAGATCTTTCCATTCGTCAATAGCCTTTACTTGATTGCTTGCATCTTCCATTTCCTGCATAAGATGATCACTCACCTGCTCTGAAATGGGCTGAATGGAAGGTTTAGCAACCTTGGCTATGATCTCACATAATTGAGATACTTGCTTCTGCAGCTCTTCTTTCTCCGCCTTTTCTCTGTCAAGCCTAAGGAACAAAGCATCCAGCAATGTCTGCGTGTCCTGCTTCAATCCTTCAGTGGTAGCTTGACCGAGTGGTATTTTGGTCACCGTCACATCTTCTGCCGTGAGCTCCTCTTCTACCTTTCCTTCCGCTGGAATTGATATCTCAGCAAACTTCTCTCCCGAATCCTTGATGATCAACCTAGAAGTTGCTTTAGCAACTTTAGGGCCTTCTGTCTCTTCTGCTCAGATCCTGAAGTAGCTGCAAGTCATGTTCCTCTAAGTTCATCTCTACTCTTGCTTCCGGAACCAACTGCAAAGCTAACCATTCCGAGAAATTACTTCTCGGAGAGTGAGAAGTCACTGAGTGGCACCACCATCTCCCTGCTCTGCATCCTCTCCATCAGAAAGTGCCATAGTGTCATGGATGCCATCTTCTGAAACGTCCAAGGACAAAGCTCTTTCGAACTCCGTCATCTGCAGCTTCAACACCTCCTCTGGAACGGGCGATGAACGAAGTGGCTGCGGAGAGAAGATGAACGTTGCCGGATTCAATGAAGTGAATGGAAGCATCCTGCTTCTCTGCGGTGCAATGGTTGGTGATCTCACTGGGTACTCGGAGAAGTCAGAGTCAAAGCTATGGCCCCGTAGAAGTGGTCTTCTCTTTCTCTTGAGATCTTCTGTGTACTTTTAACTTCTCGGGACCTTCTGCTGCTTTCCTGCTTCATGCTTCCGCTTGAGGGAATCTCCTGTGCCGAAGTTGCCTGTGATTTGATTCATCAATGCCTCATCAAGGCAATATCCCTTCGTCAGCAACCAGTTCGAAGTATTCACCAACACAGCTCCAGATCTTTCTTCTATTGTGCTGCAAGCTAGCCATTTGCTATCCTGTAGTATAGCTTTATCTCCTCCCATTTGATGGGTAAGTGTCAAGTACCACGTTCCCATCATCTTTAAGATCCGCAGGTATCCGCGCTAGTCCAAAGTCAAATACTTGCTTTGCCCGATAGCCTGCTGAAATCTTTCTTTCTAATCTCGTACTCACTTCTGCACTTCATCCAGAAACCTTCTAACGAAGGCACATGTGCGTACTCCTGGGAGATTGTCTTCCTGGCTATTCCAAATGGATCGAAATTAAGCCGTGCAGGGAAGAACTCTTGCTCATACTCGGACAACATTTGTGCTTCCATCCCTCGAGCTCTGTGAATGCTGATGCAACTGTAATACTCCCACAGTGAATGGGAAGGAAGCCCGTAGACTTGTGCCGCTTCGACTGAAGGTCATGCACCTCCACCAGTTGCCTGCTCAGCTCCATGGCGATCAATCTGTCACTTCGGGTACCTAGGCATCTTTATTGGTTCACCTGAAAAGCTCGTAACCCTGAGGGTATGTGAAATCTACAAACTGGATGAATACACTGCCAATCTTGGACACTGCTTCCCATGCTTCCTTGCTTGCCCTGTGAGTCTTTAAAGTCTTTGTCTAACCTGCAGATGAAATCGTAGAAGAAGTCATCGTTGATCACTTTGAAGTCCTTCTCGCACGCAGGTACAGTAAGCTGTGGGTAGCACTCGAAAATGGGATCCTTGGAAAAAATACCACATCTATCCAGCTTTGAAAAGACACCCTGTGAAGCTGCCAGCATACACTAAGTATGAAGTCATCTTGAAGCTGAAGGTACGCTTCACGTTCTGCAGTTGCCTCACCGATTGTTGCTGCTAATAATTTCTGACCAATTGATTATAGAATCAACCTTGTTGATTTCAATGGTCCTGATGAAAGCATACATCCATGTCTGAAAGTGTAGGCATTCGCTTCACCATTCAACCTGCATAGCAATTTGACAATATCATCCGCCTCCTGCACCAAATTGGATCGTGGAAGAGTTCTCGGGAACCTGGAAGGGGATCTAGGCTTCTTCATGAACCGGCTATTCATGATGCTCACACAGTCAGCTCTATGCTTTTCCCCACCTACTGTCAGCATCCTGAATGCTAATAGAAGTCACCACCTTTCGTACTGGAATCTTCAAACAATAATCGAAGAATTCTGCATCCAAACGAATTATTGTCTTTCCCGCAACATCACGCACTGATCTAGATGAAGGATGATAGGATCTAGCACACTCCATCACAAACTCTGGCAATTGGGCTGTACATGGGAAAGCTTGCAGCTCGAATAATTCCGCTACTTTTGGACCGCACGCATGAGTGAAGTCTTTCCAGCTCTGATCTATCAATCAAATCAGAAAAGAGGTTCTGGGCCTAGATCCGTTCTCCTATGTCTGAAAGTTTAGAAGCAATGCATGAATCCATCGTGCTCTCTTTTTCATCTCCTTTTGCCATAGCTTTATCAATCTTTGTCTGAATAATTCTTTTTCTTCTAATTTGGCCTGCTTTCTTCAATACTGGTGCAGATCTGGACAATTCTTCAGATTCAGAGGATATTTGCAATGTATTGGACATTGATAAATACTCCTTTTCTTTTATAAAGCACCTGTAATGAATTCCTGCAATTTATTCAGACAAAAATGGCCACCCGGGGTATGAATAGTGAATTTAAATTATAAAAATCTGCACTTTTCAAGCCTGCTGCCCCAAAAATTGGTGTCTAATTTGCACATAAAGAGAGCATGAATCCTTTCAAATCAACACCTGAGCTCCTTTAACACCTGTGAAAACAATTGTGCAGACGAAGATGAACCTTTTCCAAAGCATGCGCCAAATCTGGAAGCTTTTAGCCTTTGTTAGCACTTTGTCTGTGCAAAATCCTTCCTCTAATGGGGGCGCACTTTTTCTCCTTGCTGCAATTCTTTACCTGTGTGTTGAATAATAAATCCATATGGCTGCCCATGCTTATATAAACCTTCATAATTCTATAATTAATAATTGCCCTAACAATTAAAGGCAATTAATTAATTAAAAATCATGCTTTTCTCTTTTAAAAAATAGCATGTTTAAGGACAGCCATCCAATAAATTAAATTAATCCAATTTAATCCTCCCACACTTCACTTCACTTAAGCTTCACAGTGTGCTTTGACCATAGCCACTGAAAATAGGAATTAATATCAATCATTTAATACTTTAAAAAGTCATTAATTAATGCCCCAAATGGGGCGCACTTTCTCAAAGGAGAGGGGCTGCCATTAAATAAATTAAATTTATTTAATTTTAGAATTGCTATTTCCAATTGATTTATTCCTCCTTTGACTTTTGTTGACTTTTCCCACAAGCCTGGGTGCCACTTTTTCCAAGGGTAGAATAAATACTAACAAATAATTTATTTAATGCATTATTATCCATCACCCAAGGTGGGTCGCACTTTTTTGCATAATAGTAATTCTATTTTTAAGAATTTCTGACCATAATGGGATTTTTTTACCCTGCAAGGTAGGCACCACAATCCCATGATCCACTTAAGTGATTTGACTTTTGACAATGGGATTCTTTACCCTGCAAGGTAGGCACTAAAATCCCATGATTTCACTTAAGTCACTTTCCTTTTATTATATCATGGGAATTTTCACCCTGCAAGGTAGGCACTAAAATCCCATGATTTCACTTAAGTCACTTTCCTTTTATTATATCATGGGAATTTTCACCCTGCAAGGTAGGTAATAAATTCCCACCTGCCTGCGGCCTCTATTTTTTCCCACTGCAGCTTAAGTGACTTTTATAAACACGGGAAAAAGTACCCTGCCAGGCAGGTATACAATTCTCCATCCTGCCTGCGGCTTATGTTTTTCCCATCGCAGCTTAAATCCTTTGTTTTCTAAAAATGCGCCCATCCCCGCAGGGGCTTTCCTGTGCACGACTTCACTTTTTCCCAGTGATCCAGACCTCGGATGATGACTTCCTCCGGGCAAAATGTGCGTGTATGTTTTCGAGCTGCTCCAGGCCAAAAATTGGGCTTACCCGGCGAAGGAGTTATTCCAGAGAAATTTTACAGAAAACGAGAACGGGACACCACAAAAACACGAAAAATTGCCAAAAGTTACATATAAAGCCCAAACCTTAGAATAAGTTAAAATCCTTCTGGTACATAGGAATAATAACATATCCGCTCATAACGGAGTTAAAACGGAGCGCAAATAGCCTCATACGGGGCTCAAAATAATTAAATACAAATTTCTCGCAGACAAATCCCGATGACAGAATAAAACAATTTTGGGCATCTGGGTATTTGGCGAAAAAGGGCTAACATGGCTCTTTAGGATTATCTTGGTGCAATACAGGAACTTTCAGGCAATAAAAACAACAAATGACCCATTATTTTAAAAGTACGAAAATTTTCCGGATTGGGGTAGTCACAGATTTCAGGGTGAAATCTGAGTGACACCAGAGACTGTGTAATCACCTATGGGGCTGTTCCCCCAAGCTAAAGAATCAGGTCTGTGGGTGGTTGAATGAGGACAATTGAAAAGAATTTTGTTCATCTGAGTTTGCTGCAACTCCTTTACTTGGATAGGCTAGTCTTTAGGGCGGATCCATCTCCGCCCAATCTCCCATGGGTGAGTGTTGGGTAGACAGTATTGAGAAACTTTGATCCATTTTATTTCATGCATGCTATCCATGGTATTCTTTAATTCAGGAAACTGCATGATGATTGGTGGATGCCCGTCCCATGAATCAGTCCAAAAATTGGCTCTTTGACCATTGTGGATCACCCAAAACAAATTTTTATTAATAAGAGCTTCCCCCACTTTAAGAGCATGAAGAAAGGGTGATCCCTTGGTGGGAAGAGTCAACCTAATCATTCTTTCAGGGGGCTAATTCTCCGTCCATACTTAGCTCGAATGTTAGCAACCCATAGGTCCTTTGGATTCATAAGCATTCTCCAATAAAGTTTAGCTACCATAGCCTTATTCTTCCTGGTGGAGGACTTGAATCCTAGCCCCCCTTCCCGCTTAGGTTGACAAGAGTTTCCCGTTTGACGAGACCACTTCTTTTTCTCTTGCACCCCACTCCACATGAATTTATAGCACAAATGTTCCAATTGTTTCAAAATGCTACATGGAATGTTTATGATAGAGTACACATAAATAGGCATTGCTTGAAGAATTGCCTGAATCAATGTCAATCTTCCACCTGAAGAGAGCCATTTATTAGTCCTTTTTTGCAATTTCATTTCTACTTTATCAATTAGCCAATGCCAATCTTTGATTTGTTTAACAGACTTATAGGCCAATTCTCGAAATATTGAGTGGAAGAGAATCCTTTTTTAAATTGGAAGCCATCTTCTGCAGTACCTTTGAGCTCTTCTTGATCTACTAGAGAAGTCTATTCATCATGAAGTCTCTAGCATACTCAATTCTACGGACGTGGTTAATCTTCCTACCAGTAGCTCTCATGAACCTTTTCTTTGGAGAAGTTTGTAGAAATGTGTTGAGCCTCGCAAGGCAAGTAGTTATTCGCCTTTAGGACCTTGTCTCTGTCGTACAAATCGCAAGACTGAATACCACATGTCCTGAGGTGATTAAGAATCTTTGATACCAAAATCGGAAACTAGTGATCTTTTTCCTTCGAAAAGCATTACAAGTCACATAGTAATGCTGTCCTAACCTTTCAGCCTTGGAAAATAACAGAAGAGAAAGGGTAGATAGTGGATCCCCTTGACGTATCCCCCTCGACAGAGATCAGAGAGCTATTAACAGAGGACTGAAAAGGAAACTCAAAGAGAAGCCAACTCTAACCCAATCTGTCCAATCTTTTGAAAACCCAAATGTGCAGGGATAACACATTACATAGAAAGTTCTAGTCCACTCTATTCCCACTTAAGCTATTGGCCAATTAAATGTCAAGCTTACATATTACAATAAGTTGAAAAGGAAACAACAATTTTGGACTATCCTTTCCTAGTGAATAACTTGCTCTGTGCCAACACACATCTTGCATCTACTGAATTAGACGTCCTAGCACTGAAATCCATCATTGCTCACTTACTAGGATGAGATTCCATTTGTCTTTGAAGAAGAGATTTTAGCCTTGCTCTATCATGTACTTATAGCCTGACAATTTTATCCTAACGTGCATTACATAATGAGCTATAGGTCGTGAAACCTGAAGATATCCTCCAGTCTGAGAAACGCTTTGGAACTGCTAGGGTTCGTGCTTCAGGTTTTGTATGTTTTCTTTTAACATTGACAAGACCGCTGATGTCTGTAGACCAGCGGTTATGCAACCACCTGTAGGAGTTCTACGCTTTAACTGATCGGTCCCAAAACATTTGGTAGAATTCAATCGGAAAGCCATCCGGTCTGCATAGAGTTTTTCCTTTCCTCATGTTGAAACTTACAACATGTGCTCCGTTTAGCTCAATTTCCGTTTTGGTACTGGTGATGATGGTGATTTTCCTAGTCGGAAATTAGTTTTAGGGATATCTATCTAAGACTCCCTCATTGAGCCTGTGTCATAAGTAACGTATCCCCACATGGGACTATTTTTGCCCCCAGCTGGGACTTTTAGGCAAATGTCAACTAAAGTAGGGAGTGGCAACTATCTGTAATGCAAATTGTCAGGGCTTTTAAAATAGTTATGCAGATCTGAAGTTCAAATCTTGGAAAAAGCAACTATGGTTTTGGCTTCAAACTTAATGACCAGTGAGTAAGTGTAATTGTCCCGAATTGAGATACTTTTACCCAAAAACAGATATGTAGGCATTTTTGTGAACTAAAAATTGCAGCTTCCAAAAAAAATAAAATAGACCATGCAAACTTAACTTTGATGCTGATCTGCAATATATTCCTAGAGAAACGGCGACTAGGGTTTGAGTAGAAAAATCACACAAATAATCTGCCCTTATCAATATGAGATTTTCATTCCTATCATAAACTGATCACTATATGCATTTATGCAGCCCAATATATGCATTAAGACTTCAGATTTAGAGGTACTTAGAGGCTGAAATAATGATTGTGATTACAATTCAGCAAATCAGATTGCACTTACAAATCTGACTGAAAGATGTTACCTCTTGAAACCCTCCAAAAATATTTGAAGAACAATTTATTTGGAGTCACAAAAATCCTAGATCAACAGATCCACATTACAAATCAGACCTGTATTGTCATGCATTCAAACACCTTAAATCAACAACTAGAAATGGGTTGCTCCACTATGAGACAAATGAGCATAGAACACTGCTAACAACTATTCTGTTTAAATCCTTGCTACAGAAATATGCCAAAAACTCCTTTGCCTACAACTGCTGGGAAATGACTGAAAAAATACTGTGACTAGCTCAATAGAATTTCTTGAATAGAAATTCCTTGCTTACTCTTGGGGTTATCGTCCGCAAGAGGAAAAAACTAAGGGTTTTTATCGTCCTCTAGAACTCTCGGAGGGTTTTCTTCCTCAAAAGCTACAAGCTGTAAGACATAAATTCTCAACATAGAAATTGTAGAATGATCGTAGAATAAACAAGTGATTTTCTCCTTATGCAAGTTGATCTACCCTCCATATCCCTTCCTAAGACAAGTCGCCATTTCCCTTAGGGAGAATACAATCAAGACACTTTACTAATTATTAAGTGTATATAAATTATTATAAGTGTTTTATATATATTTCCCTTACTTTTATTTAATGGCCTTTAATAATAACTTAAAAGTGACTTAAGTCACCCTTATATGTTTCGAATTGGCCATCGTGTTGGGAAAAATAGGCCATAAGGTAACTTTTCGAATGGGAAGGGGATATTACAATCCTCCCTTCCCAAAATTGCTTGCCCTATAAGAAATTGTATAATATTGTTCTCTGTCCAAGTGCCACTTTATAAGAGACAAATATTATAACTGAAGTACTCTCCTTATGTTTATTTCTATAGCCTGTCAAGTGAGACTAAAACTGGGCCACCATATTTCATGCAACTGGGAAGTTGCTGATATATACAATCGCTGAACCCAAGGCATTTCATAATGCAAATCACAGATTTCATCATCTAGATCACTCACTTTTTTCAACAAAAATATGAAAATGTTGCATATATGACAAAACTATGCTTATTTACTATCAGAATCCTTATGCTCCTGTCACCCTGGTTCACAAAGAGCTGAAATTCTTGCCACCAATCAGCTTATCATGAGCTGCTGGTTTGGAAATTGCAGCAGCTTGCAATTCCACAGAAGTGTCCATGTAAGGGCATCCTCCTCACTGTGCAAGATTGCTCTGTAAAGTCTTCTTTCTTGTGTGTAGACTCCTTTGCTTCATTTGCCCACATATTTTCCTTGAGCTCTTGTAGGTGTTGTCTCGCTATGAAGCGGCTATCAATAAGCCTATAGCATCTTCTATTCCATTCCTCACAGTTCTTGTAGAGTTTCCATTACAATCCTACTAATGGGCTTGCATATACAAATTTCTTCCCCTGAGCTGGAATAATTTCTACTAACAAGCAAGAGTTTCGCTAATGCAATTATTTTGTTGACATGGAAATCAAACCTTTCTCTCTAGCAAGATTCTTCTTATGCATTATCTGATAACTACCTCAATGTAGTGGATGGATTCCTTACCTTTGCAACGATGGTTGGGTGTCCATGGGTTCTTACAATCAAAGCATAGTTTTTTTCTCCATTAACTCCATTCATCTGAAATTACCTCATTTCGGAGTTGAACTTTAATTGGTTCTTCAAACGAGTTCTTTTGTAATTCAGGTACCGAGCATATGATGATCTCGCTTGGGCTTGCTACCAATCTTCATCATGTAATAATCTAGCAAATGACATATTATCTCTGAAACCCTTTTTCAAAGATTGGTATTTCGTCCATCAAGAATCCTCATCAATTACCTCTATTGGCTGCCCTTTATCCCTATTCTCACCTTTTTTCTTTTCGTCCCCAGATATGTTTTGATTCAAACTCTGAGTGAGCTGGCTCAAATAAAGGTTAGTGGTTTCCTGTTGTTTCACCATGTTGATGAACATTTCCTTCATAAAACCCACATGTAGGGATCTTTCTAATCTGCCATTTTTTTTAACCTTCCATTCACTACTCAACAGGTTGGAGGAAAGGTGGCTCTGGTACCACTGTAATGTCTCCAATGGACATATTTTTACCCCCAAACGGATTTTAGGCAAATCCCAAATCCAAATGTAGATTATAGACAATTTGTCAAATGTTTAGAATGTAGATATGAATTTTATCTATAAATGGTGACTAGGGCTGAGTATGAAACTCATAGAAATTAGAAGGTAAATTATGATATTTGCTCCAGAAACCGATTCAATGAATTTATAAAGCCACACACAAAATTAATGTTAGTTTTTTGGGACCCAAAAGAGGCTGAAATTAATTAATTAAAATTATTTAAATCTTGCCTTCAGATAGCTGGAAATACAATATTTTGGAGCCAAAATCCCCTCCACAAAAGCTGATTTAGCTCACAAAAATACTGCAAATGAAACAACTCAGATCTGAAATTTGGAGGCTTAGAACACCTCCAAACAACCCACCATGCAAGTCGCACTTTCCAGGAAAAAATATGGAAATAAGGGAGAAATGCAGCCACACAATCTCTTCTCTAAACCCTTGTCCAAATCTGCAAAGTACAACCCTCATAATACTTGGAAAACCACTGGTAAATCAACCTAACTCTTTATGCACAATGGAAACCCCAAGGTCACAAATTTCGTCCTTCTCTAGAACTCTCGGAGGGTTTTTGTCCTCGAGAGTGAAGATTCAAGCAAAAATTCTCAACTTACAAATTTGGAATGAGAGAATAAACAAGTGATGTCCTCCTTAAGCAATTCAATTTGCTTATATAGAGAATATGGGCCAAATGACCAACTCTAACAACCAATTAGCTCACTTGCCTCCTTTAATATTTTCCCTTGCTTTCATTTAATATTTTCCCTTGCTTTCATTTAATATTTTCCCTTGCTTTATCCCATCTCCCCATGGGTCGAATTTCTCTAGGGAAAATAAAACGTAAAGTAACTTTTTCTTTTCTATTTTTATTTTATTATGAAGTCTATAATACTTTATTATAAGTGCTTTCATAATATTTTCTTTTTTTATTTGCACTTTATAATAAATTATTATAACTTAAGCTCCCCTTGTGTTTATTCCTTAGCCGTCGAGGAGACAAAAATGGGTTACTGGGAAGGGGATATTACAGTAAGTGATATAGCCTCTCTAATCTCACCTAGAAGTATCTTGTACTCCTCATAACTTGCAACAATGTCATCTGCTATAGGAGGTTGATATTTTGCCTTCGGAATTGCTTCCTCTCTACATAGAAAGTTAGGCTGAAAGGGCCTAACACTAGAACCGATGGCTGTCCTCTGATAGTGTTGGTTATGGTTCACCCCTGAAGAACTTCCCTCACCATTTGGAGCTCTTTACAGTGTGGACTAATAGAGCCATAATATTTGCTAAACGTTCCTATCCCTGCACAAGCCTGTCGAAACATACATCTTCGAGATCTCTATTACCCATGACTTTTGGCTGTTCTATAGCTTTCTTTTTCTCCTTTTGTTGGTACCTGAATCCTCTGTCACTACCTTGCATGAAGTTCAAAGCTACAATTTTTTTTATTCCACAAGCTGGGAGGAAAATTAGCTTTGATACCACTGTAATATCCCTGACAAATAATTTTAAATAATTTTGGATATTTGCACAAACACTAAGGCAGCAATGTGAAAGTTAATCTTTTATGACATCAACAATAATTTGATTTTTAATTAAAAACAACAAACCCCAATATGTAGAAAAACAAACTTCTATTTATTTATTTCAAATTAGTGTTAATGAAAATACTAGAATGTTTGAATACAATTATTTTTTCACAACTATTGAACCAAATGGAAAGATGAACATAAGATAAAAGTATGCAAACTAATTTGACTGAAATCTGCCTCTAGACGTGGCACCAACACTGTATTTTGTTCCCAAAGGTGGACGCCTTAGCTGTACTTGCTGTTTTGGATGCTAAAACAACCTTGAATATGATGCCCTAATTGAACTGGATGAATATTTGTACTCTGAAAGATCACTGCAACCCCTGGATGGAATTGCCAAGCTTAGATATGAGGATTCCATCCTCAGATCTATGTGTAAATGAGGGTTTTCATCCTCTAACCTTGTTGCAATGGAGGGTTTTTGTCTTCAAATTGCAGAAATGGTTGAAGCAATAGCTCAAACACCCAATCTACAATGATATTATGGTGAAATACCCTCACAAATGACCCCCACACTCTTCTTTTATAACTTTTCATGTCACATTCCACGATGAAAGAGTCCCAAAAGCAACTTTTTCTTTTCATTTTCTCATTGATATTGTTTTATCAAAAAGTAATTTTTTATAATAATAAAACTTTATCAAAAGTTACTTTCATAGTAATAAAACATAAGTATCTTTTATAAAGTTACTTTTCGACACTTAAGTTATATTATTAATTTATTATACTTTTTAAAAAAGGGGACATGAGATTCGCTTTGAGAACTTTGACTGTGGTTGGAGGTTATTTCTGTATTCTTCACATGTTTGAAGAGGATGGTGCCAACAAATGATATACAATGTGTCACAAGAGTTAAGCTGGATACAATAGTTTTTCAGATTTGAATCTGAAATGTTTTTATTTGGTGGTACATTGTTTCAGAAGTTCTTTGCTTAGTTTTTGTTGATGGTGTGGTGGAATAACTACGATTTGAAGGTAAACAAATCTTCACAACTTCACCATTCATGTCCTTATCTCCAAACTTTTTATGCATTCAATTGCATGCAAGCGCAATTGGAATATATTTGAAAAAATCACTCTAAGAAGTGCAAGAAGATGGAAGATGGAATATGAGCAACTGAATGACATAGTTCAGGTATAATACAACCTTCAGTTGTAGCTAAAGCAATTGCAAAATCCATCTAATTAATAGGCCCATTGGCTTGGATGATACTGGCCCCACTTATTATTGGGCAGTTCAGGGGGATAGACCTGATATTAAGGAGAGCCCCACTTTGTTGGATGAGCTCATAGAAGAAAGACCTTCCACGAGTAGAGTTTACAATTTGCACAGAATTGAGATTAGCCAGAGGCACAGATATAAGTCGCACCATTTATTCTTCTGGTATACTGGGAGACGGAGCGGGCCCTTCCACTTCTAGACACGGTAAAAGGGGTAGAGAGCATTGATGTGGTTTTGTAGCTTTCATGATTTTGTTTGAGACTCTGGTCTTAACAAGTCTTTGGCCCTTGATGCTGTATAGTTATGTTCTATTTTCACTAATTTTTCCTTTTCCCTTTGTTTTGCCAGTGAGGAGTAAAGAAAGCAGAGCTGTCTTAACCGTAGCAATTCATTTTTAGGAGCAATTTTAATTTGCTCATATTCAAACAAAATTTTAATCTTAATTTGATCATCAAAAGCAGTAAACAATTTTACCTAGAAACAATAACTGTATGGAAATTTCATCTACTGTTGCTTATGAAAGTACTCTATGCATGAATATTTCATCTGTTTTTTTTCTTTGTTTACAGAAAACTATTCTCCGATTTGAACAGCAGTTCTGTGGGAGCTCTTAAAGGTGTTATTAAATGGAGTTTATTCTCTGGTTTGTGCTTGCTTCTATCACCTTTCCTTGCTCAACTGACGCTATCTGATTAAATTTGTTCGGACAGAATTTGATTGGATGCTGTAAAACCAAATTATCCTTATGAAATGCTGGAGAACTGAGTATCTTTTTGTGCTGAATATCAAATATACCTGTATCTTCTTACTCAACAGTCAGTATCAGGTATTGTATCAAATGTGTATTTATATTAGATGGAATTTTCCATCATTATTGACTATATGACGGACAGTTGATATGTCCAAGAAGTTACCCCATGGACTGTTAATGATCGTCTGGTATTGGCAAGAGTTTTGTGGTAATTACCCATGTTAGAAATGGTATCATCCACATCCAAACTGCTATATTACTAAGTTAATATCTTCTACACTTACTAGTAATTACTGACAGTGCATAACAATCTTCTGGGAGTAACCGATATGCGGTTCATTTCTATGGATTATCTCAATCCAATTTAATCTGTTGTACAGTGCTTGCCTTTTCTTAGAATTTCAAAGACACTGAACTTAAAGGTTCAAGAGCAGGAAAGGACAAATCAGATTGGAAGGGTTAAAACTGCAATATTTGGCTGTAAAGGATGCATTTGAATAACACATCTCATAGGACACTAGCATTGAAATATGTAACATAGCATAAGCAATTGAAGGGAATAATAAATCTTATTTGCAATTCACAAGAATAGAAGCTTGGAAAATGAGTTTTGACAGAGATTTCAATTTGGAAGCTGCGAAGATTATATTTAAAACCATTTTGGTATTGACTGCTATTAGTATTGTGTAAATTATTCACAAAGGCTTTTGAGGGCTGATCAGGTACGGGGTGTAGAAAAGAAATTGTATGTTTGCACAGGCTGTGGAAAAGCATAATGATTGTCAATGTATCTTTCAAAGTGCCATCTACAAAAAGGTTATTAACTTCTTAGTAAGTACTCAATATTGTTTTCTCAGTTTATGGCAAATGGTTTCTGCACTCCCGTACACTTACACCTTTTTAATATGATATTAGTTTGCTGATAAGAAAAATAAAATCATCTTGGCGGTAGCCCTTTTTCCGCCATACAAATTGGACATAAGCTGACATTCTTCTAAAAGTTATACTAAGAACTAAAAATCTAAGGGTAGCTTATGTGGCATATAGATTGGTGCCATGGAAACGCATCATAGGAATTTGGCATTATAGTAAAGAGTGCATAAATTACAGACACCGCATAGATAAGAACCATAAGCTGGACAGTGTTTACATGGCTTTATCGTTGAAACTGCTGATGAGCTTGGTACCAAAAAGATGAGGGATATGAACACATCAACACAAGGATTTACACCCCAAACCCCGCTTTAGGATTGACAAAGCTTTTAATGGGGATGATGCCTTATAAACCACCTCTTTCTCACAATTGTTATTTGTGTAAGATTATTCGCATTACATCTCCAAAAGAAAAGCAAGAGCATGGGCCTAGATCTTGACAAACAGCCAAAACAATAGATGTTCTAAAATACATGACAAGAATTTGCTTAGAAATCTATGTTCCATCCTCTTGTACATTAATAAATGATTCAAACAACTCGTACAAACTCGTCTAATAGATGTGGATAAAATGCATCATAAGCCCTAAATGACAGTTGACTAAGTGCTCCCTAACAATGAAGTAAGAAAATAAATACAATCAATTGAAATGGCTTTGCCCAGATTATGATAAAATTTGAGAAAAACATGGGATTGAACATATGTGTAATGTCCCTTTATTAGGGGGACTCAGGAAATGGCTAAAAGTGTAATATCGCTTTTGGGAATAAAACTGAAATTTAAGGAAATTAACTCAAACCTCAAATCTGATTTTTATAGCAGCAATTAATAAGGGCCAAAAAGAAGCCCCTACGAGTTCCCGCTCTGCAACTTTTTGAATTCTCTATTGTGCCTGGTTTCTATTGCGATGTCTAATCCGTCTGGACCGTCCCCTAACCCTCCTCTTGACCTTGCTGACACCTTTGTTGGTGTCCCGTCGGGTTCTTGGAAAGAGGTTACGACGGGTTCATCGAAATCTCTCCCTCCTAGGAAACTTCTTCCGAAGCTCATTGATGGGACTCTTTCCTTATAGATTTTGTCTTCTATCACTTCAGTAACACAAGCTTCGAGAGAGTTGTCGCTTATCGACAAGCTCATGAGTCCCATACCGCCTTTAGAAGAAATCTGGAAATGGGTCTGTATCAAATGGGCCCCCTACAGTCTGGTTGACATTGCTGCTCTCCCAAATGGTTTTATGCTCTTCACTTCACTCACAAAGAAGACTTTATGCGAGCTATTTTGGGAGGTCCCTAGTTCTTTGGTAGGAAAGACTTTTATCCCAGAAGGTGGACGCCAAGATTTAATGCTTGAATCGAAACAATAACCCAAGCGCCAATCTGGGTGCGTCTTCAAATTTTTCCTCTGGAGTTTTGGCACTTTGTTGTTATCGAAGGTATTGCCCTTTCCATTGGCTCTCTTATTGTTATAGATCAAGCTACTAAAGTTGGTTCTAGATTCATCCATGCTAGATTCTGTGTCAATGTTGATATTAACATCCCTTTACCATCTTCTATTGAGCTACACTCTGATCTTGGAACTTGGGTTCAACCCATCAACTATGAGTACATCCCCCAGGCTTGCTCCACCTGCAAAAGCATCGGTCATTGTGCTCAGGCATTCCCTTCCAAACCAGCACCAAAAGCCAAAGAGTAGATCCGCTCACCGAAGATTAAGGGAAAGTTCATTCCCAAAGTCACGAAGGAGGGTGTTATTCTTCATTCGAGAAGAGATGAGACTTCAAGAAGAGGGTGAAATCCTTGAATCTATCGTCTCTCTCCCACCTCCCTCTTCTCCTCCCCTTTTGGAACCCACTCATGTTCAGTTGGCTATCACCTTTGTCCATCCCCAGCGACTGTTGCCTCTTCCCTTCCTCTCTCCCCTCAAATGCTTCTTCTTCTCCTTTGTTTTCGACCTCTTCTCCCTCCTTTGAGATCCCTATTACTTTTCCACTTTTCGGCACTTCCCCTAGAGTTTCTTCACCACTTTTTTTCCCCTCCCTTTGTGATCTCCTAGTGGTGTCACTCAGATTTCACCCCGAAATCTGTGACTACCCAATTCGAAAAAATTTCGTACTTTTAAAATAGTGGGTCATTTGTGTTTTTATTGCCTGAAAGTTCCTGTATTGCGTCAAGATAATCCTAAAGAGCCATATTAGCCCTTTTCGCCAAATACCCAGATGCCCAAAATTGTTTTATTCTGTCGTCGGGATTTGTCTGCGGGAAATTTGTATTTAATTATTTTGAGCCCCGTATGAGGCTATTTGCGCTCCGTTTTAACTCCGTTATGAGCGAATATGTTATTATTCCTATATACCAGAAGGATTTTAACTTATTTTAAGTTTTGGGCTTTATTTGTAACTTTTGGCAATTTTTCGTGTTTTTGTGGTGTCCCGTTCTGTTTTCTGTGAAATTTCTCTGGAACAACTCCTTCGCCGGGTAAGCCCGATTTTTGGCCTGGAGCAGCTGGAAAACATACACGCACATTTTGCCCGGAGGAAGTCATCATCGGAGGTCTGGATCACTGGGAAAAAGCGAAGTCGTGCACAGGAAAGCCCCTGCGGGGATGGGCGCATTTTTGGAAAACAAAGGATTTAAGCTGCGATGGGAAAAATATAAGCCGCAGGCAGGATGGGAATTGTATACCTGCCTGGCAGGGTACTTTTTCCCGTGTTATAAAAGTCACTTAAGCTGCAGTGGGAAAAATAGAGGCTGTAGGCAGGTGGGAATTTATTGCCTACCTTGCAGGGTGAAAATTCCCATGATATAATAAAAGGAAAGTGACTTAAGTGAAATCATGGGATTTTAGTGCCTACCTTGCAGGGTAAAGAATCCCATTGCAAAAGTCAAATCACTTAAGTGGATCATGGGATTGTGGTGCCTACCTTGCAGGGTAAAGAATCCCATTATGGTGAAAATTCTTAAAAATAGAATTACATGTGCAAAAAAGTGCGCCCCCTTTGGTGATGGATAAAAATAATTAAATTGATTATTTTTAATAAATTCTATCCTTGGAAAAAGTGCGCCCAAGCTTGAGGAGGTTGAAAAGTCAAAGGAGGATTAAAATAGAGCAATTAAATTAATTAAATTTAATTTATTTAGTGGCTGCCCCTCTCCTTTGAAAAAGTGCGCCCCATTTGGGCATTATTTAATGATTTTTAAGGCATTAAATCATTGAATTAATTTCTATTTTCAGTGGCTATGGTCAAAGCACACTGTGAGGCTAAAGTTAAGTGCTGTGTGAAGGATTAAATTGGATTAATTTAATTTATTGGATGGCTGTCCTTAAACATGCTAATTTTTAAAAGAGAAAAGCATGATTTTTAATTAATTAATTGCCTTTAATTGTTAGGGCAATTATTAATTATAGAATTGTGAAGGTTATATAAGCATGGGCAGCCATATGGATTTATTATTCAACACACAGGTAAAGAATTGCAGCAAAGAGAAAAAGTGCGCCCCCTTTAGAGGAAAGATTTTGCACAGACAAATTGCTAACAAAGGCTAAAAGCTTCCAGATTTGGCGCATGCTTTGGAAAAGGTTCATCTTCGTCTGCACAATTGTTTTCACAGGTGTTAAAGGAGCTCAGGTGTTGATTGAAAGGATTCATGCTCTCTTTATGTGCAAATTAAACACCAATTTTTGGGGCAGCAGGCTTGAAAAGTGCAGATTTTTATAATTTAAATTCACTATTCATGCTCCGGTGGCCATTTTTGTCTGAATAAATTGCAGGAACTCATTACAGGTGCTTTATAAAAGAAAAGGAGTATTTATCAATGTCCAATACATTGCAAATATCCTCTGAATCTGAAGAATTGTCCAGATCTGCACCAGTATTGAAGAAAGCAGGCCAAATTAGAAGAAAAAGAATTATTCAGACAAAGATTGATAAAGCTATGGCGAAAGGAGATGAAAAAGAGAGCACGATGGATTCATGCATTGCTTCTAAACTTGCAGACATAGGAGACACGGATCTAGGCCCAGAACCTCTTTCTGATTTGATTGATAGATCAAGAGCGGGAAAGACTTCACTCATGCGTGCGGTCAAAAGTAGCGGAATTATTCGAGCTGCAGCTTTCCCATGTACAGCCCAATTGCCAGAGTTTGTGATGGAGTGTGCTAGATCTTATCATCCTTCATCCAGATCAGTGCGTGATGTTGCGGGAAAGACAATAATTCGTTTGGATGCAGAATTCTTCGATTATTGTTTGAAGATTCCAGTACGAAAGGTGGTGACTTCTATTAGCATTCAGGATGCTGACAGTAGGTGGGAAAAGCATAGAGCTGACTGTGTGAGCATCATGAATAGCCGGTTCATGAAGAAGCCTAGATCCCCTTCCAGGTTCCCGAGAACTCTTCCACGATCCAATTTGGTGCAGGAGGCGGATGATATTGTCAAATTGCTATGCAGGTTGAATGGTGAAGCGAATGCCTACACTTTCCGGACATGGATGTATGCTTTCATCAGGACCATTGAAATCAACAAGGTTGATTCTATAATCAGTTGGTCAGAAATTATTAGCAGCAACATCGGTGAGCAACTGCGGAACGTAAAGCGTACCTTCAGCTTCAAGATGACTTCATACTTGGTATATGCTGCAGCTTCACAGGGTGTCTTTTCCAAGCTGGATAGATGTGGTATTCTTTCCAAGGATCCCATTTTCGAGTGCTACCCACAGCTTACTGCACCTGCGTGCGAGAAGGACTTCAAAGTGATCAACGATGGTTTCTTCTACGATTTCATCTGCAGGTTAGACAAAGACTTGAAGACTCACAGGGTAAGCAAGGAAGCATGGGAAGCAGTGTCCAAGATTGGCAGTGTATTCATCCAGTTTGCAGATTTCACATACCTCAGGGTTACGAGCTTTTCAGGTGAACCAACAAAGATGCCAAGGTACCCAAGTGACAGATTGATTGCCATGGAGCTAAGCAGGCAACTTGTGGAGTTACACGACCTTCAGTCGAAGCGGCACAAGTCTACGGGCTACTTCCCACTCACTGTGGGATATTACAGTTGCATCAGCATTCACAGAGCTCGAGGAATGGAAGCACAAATGTTGTCCGAGTATGAGCAAGAGTTCTTCCCTGCACGGCTTAATTTCGATCCATTTGGAATAGCCAGGAAGACAATCTCCCAGGAGTACGCACATGTGCCTTCGTTAGAAGATTTCTGGATGAAGTGCAGAAGTGAGTACGAGGTCAGAAAGAAAGATTTCAGCAGGCTGTCGGCAAAGCAAGTATTTGACTTTGGACTAGCGCGGATACCTGCGGATCTTAAAGATGATGGGAACGTGGTACTTGACACTTACCATCAAATGGGAGGAGATAAAGCTCTACTACAGGATAGCAATGGCAGCTGCAGCACAATAGAAGAAAGATCCGGAGCTGTGTTGGTGAGTACTTCGAGCTGGCTGCTAACGAGGGGATACTGCCTTGATGAAGTATTGATGAATCAAATCACGGGCAACTTCGGCGCAGAAGATTCCCTCAAGCGAAAGCATGAAGGAGAGAGCAGCAGAAGGTCCGAGAAGTTGAAAGTACACAGAAGATCTCAAGAGAAAGAGAAGATCACTTCTACGACCATAGCTTTGACTCCGACTTCTCCAGTACCTAGTGAATCACCAACTATTGCACCACAGCAGCAGGATGTTTCCATGCCTTCATTGAAACCAGCAACGTTCATCTTCTCTCCGCAGCCACTTCGTTCAGCACCCGTTCCAGAGGAGATGTTGAAGCTGCAGATGACGGAGTTCGAAAGAGCTTTGTCCTTGGATGTTTCAGAGGATGGCAGCCATGATACTGTGGCACTTTCTGATGGAGAGGATGCAGAGCGGGAAATAGTAGCGCACTCAGCAACTTCTCATTCTCCGAGAAGTAATTTCTCGGAATGGTTAGCTTTGCAGTTGGTTCCGGAAGCAAGAATAGAGATGAACTTAGAGGAACATGACTTGCAGCTACTTCAGGATCTGAGCAGAAGAGACAGAAGGCCTAAAGTTGCTAAAGCAACTTCTAGGTTGATCATCGAGGATTCGGGAGAGAAGTTTGCTGAGATATCGATCCCGGCGGAAGGAAAGGTAGAAGAGGAACTCACGGCAGAAGATGTGACAGTGACCAAAATACCACTCGGTCAAGCTACCACTGAAGGATTGAAGCAGGACACGCAGACATTGCTGGATGCTTTGTTCCTTAGGCTTGACAATGAAAAGGCGGAGAAAGAAGAGCTACAGAAGCAAATATCTCAATTATGTGAGATCATAGCCAAGGTTGCTAAATCTTCCGTTCAGCCCATTTCAGAGCAGGTGAGTGATCATCTTATGCAGGAAATGGAAGATGCGAGCAATCAAGTAAAGGCTATTGACGAATGGAAGGATCTGATTATTCGTCAAGCTTCTGTGCAACTTGGGGAAGTGCCAGCCCGCCTAAAGGTTATGAACGATGCAGAAAATCAACTAAAGCAACTGATAGAAAGCATAAAAGGAATAATTACAGTTGCAAAGAGTAACCTGAGTGTTTTGGCCGAGATCAACAAGCTACCGGGAGATGTATTGGTTGCAGAGCAAATTGTGCCGGATGGATCAGTTGAGAAGGGGAAGCAGCTAGAGTTTGCAGTATCTTTCCGTTTGGAGATCTGCAGAGTTTTGCTGAAGAGGATGCAGGCACTTGAGAGTAGAACATCAGATTTGCCGGACAGTATTATTTCTTTCACTGAGGAAAAGAGTGGATGGAGGTATTACTTCATACGCGTGGATTGTTTCTAACGAAGTGCATGATTCTCTGGAGGGTTCTCTTCTGATGGTGCAAAAGAGGATTGATAAAGCCACCAAGCCTTTCACGATGAACTCTATCAATAGGCTGGTGACACTGCAGGCAGACATTGCGAGATTTGGGCCAAGTTTGGAAGAAGTGGAAGCATGCAGCAAAGTGTTGAATGAGGGATTGCTGCAATTCAGGACAGAAAAGGAAGCAGTAGCTAAAACAGATGGAAAGATGCTGAACTATGTGTTCGACAAGTATATCAGATATCAGAACAAGAAGAAGATGTAGATGTTACAGCTGGCATGACTTCTTCTATTTCTTTCTTCTTCTACTTTCTATGTTCCCGGATGAAATTGTAAACTTCTAAGTTATTGGTTTTGCAACCATTACTTGAAGTCATGTGGAACCTTTCTATTAGTTAAGTGATACATGTGTCACTTAAGAAGAAGTTAGTTGAGGATGATTGCCAAATGTCATCTTTACTTGTTGTTCATACTTTAGTTCAGTTTGAGTCTTCTATTTGTACTTTCCCTCCTACATTCTATAAGTAGGAGAAGAACCTACGGGTTAATCATCGATCAGAATTTGTAAGAAGCAATCTTGTGTTCTAGACTTTGTGCTGAACCCCTGAGAGCCACTTGTTGCAGAGGAATACAAAGAAGCAGGTTTCCGGAGAACTTTGTGTCACGGTGTATTTTGTTTCTTGCTTCTAAATCTTAGATCTCTTAATAGACTTTGTGTTATTTTAGATCTAGATCTAGAGCTGCCTTTGCTTTATAATTCTGTGTGTTCAAATCTATTTGAGTTTCTTCTATGTGCATGCAATTAGCTCTGCAATCTACTAATTGGGATGCACATCTTCCTCATTTCTTCTCTGTAATTCCTTTACTTCCTTCTTCTGTAATTTTCCTTTCTTAAACAGCTGCTTACTTGCTGCAGAACTTCTTAGTTATGGTTCATGAACTAAGTTGTTAAAGTAAAACCCCTAATAGATAAAAACACATTTATATTGACAAATCTGACACGGGAGCCTCACCGGTTAAATGAGGGAGATTTATCTCATGACTGCCTAGGTTTGATGCTATGCAGAAAATCTAGCCAACAGTTTTTGGCGACTCCGCTGGGGAACAACTATCTTTGCAAGATCAAAGCTTTTCTATTGAAGATCAGAGTGTTTTCCATACAAATCTCAACCTGGCTGAACGTCCGTTCACCAGATCCGTGAAGGCGCAAGGAAGGACGGATCATTTCTTCCGACTGCAGGAGCAATTCAATTTCAATCATCCTCCTCAAGTTAGAAGCCGCAGATCTAGTCTTTCACCAGGAAGGAGAGTGCACACCCATCCAGATCCAGATCGTATTCAGCATAATCCGTCGGCTGGAATTATCCAACAAGTCTATCAAGTCTACACAAG
The DNA here is from genome assembly GCA_019776745.2 of Taxus chinensis. Classification (NCBI taxonomy): domain Eukaryota; kingdom Viridiplantae; phylum Streptophyta; class Pinopsida; order Cupressales; family Taxaceae; genus Taxus; species Taxus chinensis. The sequence continues at coordinate 22,468,568 of CM034148.1, forward strand.
GAGGAGACGTGCTCAAGCTAACATGGCGCACCAAATTGTACCTGTTCCATGGGGGGCGGCTTTTGGACCTCTCAACTTGGCTCCACCTATGCACGATCTGCCAAAGGGATCCAGAAAGAATTTTCCGAAATTCTTTGGAGATGGAAAGCAAAACCCGGATGATCATTTGGCAGCCTTCTTCATATCTTGTGGTGTGCTTGCAGTAGAGCATGAAGATGTCTCAGTCAGGCTATTCATTGAGACCTTACATGACTTGGCTGGAGAATGGTTCTATCGGCTGGCTCCTGGCACCATAACCAGTTGGGCGACTATGCGTGAACAATTTATCAAAATATTCAAGCCTGCAGAGGACACGAGCACGATGATCACCCAACTAACGCAGTTGAAGAAAGAGCCAAACGAGAACATGCGGGACTTTATTGCGAAGTTCCAAAGGATTTTGTATAAAATCCCCACTTCTGCTGCATTGAGCGACGAAAATCAAAAGACGTTTTTTATAAACGCTCTATTGCCTGAAGTTGGATATCAGCTAAGACGGGCAAGACCTGCAAGTTTGCTGGATGCACAAAATGCTGCCGTGGAGGTTGAGGACGACTTGATCATGGCTGGAAAACTCAAACAACTATCTCACAAAGGTGATGGGGCTTCTTCTAGTACATCTGATCCTTTGTTGCAGAGATTGGCTAATGACATGCTGCAGATCAAGAAGCAGATCTCTCAAACGGGGAATGCACCCCCCTCAAGAATAACTCCTATCCGGACCTTCAATGGTCAAAATCAAAATCAAAATCGAAACAGACTTGCTGCTGCACCACAGCGTTTAGCAATAGAAGCTGCTCCAAGGAATAACTTGGAAACTAATGAAGAGGATCTCGACATTGATGAATCATTTGATGATGAAGACTTTATAGATCCCGCTGGCGACTCCAATATTGGTTACCTGGACTACGAATCTGATGAGGGCTATTATGAATCTTTTGAAGATTCTGATGGTCACACTTTTGCGGTGTTTACAAGGTCTCAGACACGCCAAAATGCTGAAGCATCCACAAGCGGCCGGAAAGAGAGAGAAGATCCTGGCCCGGATGTTACTATCTTGAAAAGAGGTAGCATTCTTCCTTCTTCATTAGCGCCCAAGGAGAAATATTCAAATTCTTTCAATCCGCAGCAAAGAACCAATGCACATCCTGCTGAAGCAAGTCAAGCTTTTGACATAATTGATCACGTCAAGAGAAATAAGGTCCAGATGTCAGAAGCTGAGTATTTGAGGACATTTCCTGATCAGTTGAATAGACTGGTCAAATATGTGCAAAGTAATGGTCCTAGCCCAACGAACAATAATCCACGGGGTATCTTGTCAAGTCCAAAGATTACTCTTACCTTCAAATAATGCTGCTGCAAGTTCTTCTTCTTCCACCCTTTCTCCTGCTACATCGGAAAGGATTGAGCCATTCTATGTGTCTTTGCTCATCAACGGACATAAGCTAAGCAATTGCATCCTGGATTCTGGCGCTTCCGACAATGTCATGCCTGCCAAAGTTGCTGATGCCTTGGGTCTTACATTGACAAAAACCATTGGAAGATGTTATTCCATGGAAAGGCAAGTCCCTCTTGTGGGGCAAATCAAAGATGCGCAGGCAGTACTTGCTTCCTTCCCAGACAAAAGACTGAAAATGACTATCCTCGTAGCAGACATTCCAGTCTCCTATGGCATGCTATTGAGTAGAAATTTTTGCAGAGGAGCTGGGTGGAGAAGTCAAGATGGATTGGTCTTGTGCGCACATACCAATCAAAGGAGTAAATCAAAAGCTGGAACCTGAGAAGAAATCCAAGTACACAGTATCAAAATCTGAGGATCCTAGATCTCAGATCTTGTTTCAGGAATCGGATCACGGAGTCTATTACCTAGAAATGGATAAAGAAGAAATTCAACCGGTGATTCGAGAATCACATCAAATTGATAACAAGATTTGGACTCTGGAATTTGATGGTAGCTGCTGTTCATTTGGATCCGGTGCGGGCGTTGTTCTTATCTCTCCTGAAGGGAAGGTACATGCGCACTCCTTCAAATTGATGTTCGAAAATACTAACAATACGGCTGAGTATGAAGCATTGTTGTTAGGCATGGAGCAGGCGAGAACAATGGGAATCAAATTATTACACGCAAGAGGAGATGCTGAGCTGATTGTGAAGCAGATAAGGGGCCTCTACCAAGTCAAAAAAAACAAACTGCGGCACTATAGAGATCGGGTCTACTCTGCCATCCTGGATTTTTCAGCTTTCTCGATATCTTATATTCCGAGAGAACAAAATTCAAGAGCTGATTCGCTTGCGGTTACTGCAGCCTTGTTGAATCCGGATCAGCCCCCTGCATTCTTTAGACAGGGAGACTACAAGGTGGAAATGGTTTTTCGCCCAAAGGTTCCTGACAACGTCCAACAATGGCAGGTTTTTAATGATGACACGCAGATTGCTGCGTTTCTCCAACAGAAAGATAACTTTGAAGAAATCTACTATGAGGGAAGCAATTCACCTCCTAGGCAGACCACTGTCAAGGAAATGGATGCAGACGTCTCAGGAGGTCAGGAGATTATCCAACTAAAGGGAAATAAAATTCCCAAAGGCTTGGTGTCTCTTGAGGAAATGTTTGATAAGCATGATCAGATGCTTAAGAAAAATGAAGAAAATGAGGAAGGCTCTTCCTCTGACACACAATTACTAAATTTGGGAGCCAGCAATGATCCCAAATTGGTAAATCTGGGTAGGCGTTGTTCGGAAGCTGAAAAGGAAGCTTTCACTAAGCTTCTTAAGAAATATATGGATGTTTTTGCCTGGTCTTATCAGGATCTAAAAACATATCAGCCTGCGGAAGTTCAACACTACATCCCACTTAAATCAGAACAAAAGCCTTTCAAGCAGAAGCTGCGGCGGCACAATCCTACCATTTCAGGAACCATCTTTGCAGAAATCCAGAAGTTGTTAGATGCAAAGATTATCTATCCCATACACCATTCGGAGTGGTTGGCCAACATAGTTCCTGTTAGAAAGAAAAGTGGTGAGATTAGGTTGTGCGTGGATTTCCGCAACCTTAATCAAGCTTCATTGAAGGATAACTACCCTATCCCCATCATGGATCACACTCTGCAGGTGGTCACTGGATCTGAGATGCTTTCCATGCTTGATGGCTTCTCAGGCTACAATCAAGTCAAGGTTGCCGAAGAAGATCAATACAAAACAGCGTTCATCACACCTTGGGGAACCTTTGCATACCAGAAGATGCCATTCGGCCTGATCAATGCTGGTGCTACATTTCAAAGAGCTATGGATCTAGCCTTTGCTCATCTCAAAGATATAAGCATAGTTGTGTACCTGGATGATTTGACAGTCTTTTCCAAAGACAGAAGCACACATATTTCAAACTTAGAAGAGGTCTTCATACAATGCCGCAAGCATGGTATTTCTTTGAATCCTAAGAAATCTATCTTTGCTGTAACTGAAGGAAAGCTGCTTGGGCACATTGTTTCCAAAGAAGGAACAAAGATAGATCCAGAGCGTGTCAAATCCATTCAGATATTACCTTTGCCCACATCCAAAAAAGGAGTTCACTCTTTCTTCGGAAAAGTGAATTTTCTCAGGAGATTCATTCCTGACTTTGCTGAGCTAACCCGTCATATTTCGAATATGATGAAAAAGACACAAGATTTTAAGTGGAGCAGCGAAGGGAAGGAAGCTTTCGAGAAAATCAAAGAGGCCCTGTCGAAAGCACCAGTCTTGGTCTCACCTAACTTCAGTAAAGAATTTATTCTTTATTGTTATTCTTCCGAACATACTATGTCAGCAATATTGATGCAGAAAAATCAAGAGGATGCAGAGACTCCTATTGCTTTCATGAGCACGCCACTCAAAGCCTATGAGTTGAAATACACTCCAATGGAAAAGCACGCATATGCGGTGGTGAAGGCGTGCAAAGCATTCAGGTACTATATTCTTTCCTCACATACTGTGGTTTTGGTCCCAGATACTGCAGTTAAATCTATCCTTACTCAGCAAGAGTTAGGATTGTTGAGAGGCACATGGGTGACAAAAGTTCAAGAATATGACCTGGATATTAAACCAACAAAGCTGGTTCGAGGAAGAGGTCTGTGTGAACTAATGACAGAAATTAAAGCATCAGTACCTGAAGCAGATCAGGATGGAATAGATGAAGATTTACCTGCAGTACTGTTTATAGATCTGGTAGAGGAATGGTACAGTAACATTGCTTACTTTCTAACGTATGGAGAATGCCCAGATCGACTTTCCAGAAAAGAAAAACGAACTATTAAATTGAAGTCAAAAGATTTTGTGCTTTGGGATAATGGTTTGTACAAAAGGGGAATTGATGGTGTATTTCTCAGATGCGTGGATAAAGCTCAACAGGATCAACTACTACAACAGTTTCATGACATGGCTTGCGGTGGTCATTTCTCAGCCCGAGTCACTGCACACAAGATCCTTAGAGCAAGGTATTACTGGCCCACCCTTTTTCAAGATACTGCAGAATGGGTAGCTAAGTGTCAAGCATGCCAACATTTTGTTGGGCGTGTGAAATTGCCTGCATTACCCCTAAAACCCATTGTGATTGAAGAACCTTTCCAACAGTGGGGTATGGATTTTATTGGAATGATTAACCCGGCTTCCAGCGCCGGTCATCATTACATTCTAACAGCTACTGATTATTTTAGTAAGTGGGTAGAAGCTATTCCTGTGAAGAATGCCACTTCCGCTGAAGTGTGCAATTTTATAAAAGAAAATATTATTGTCAGGTTTGGCGTACCCAGCAAAATTGTAGCAGACAACGCTCCGAATCTTTCTTCTGAGGAGTTGGTGGAATTCTGCTACACGTATGGGATTCAACTTGTTCATTCCTCAAACTACTATCCACAAGGGAATGGTCAAGCTGAATCTAGTAATAAGAACTTGGTAACTATCGTGCGCAAGCTTGTAACAGAAAATCAAAGGACTTGGCATAAAAAGTTGTTTGATGCATTATGGGCCGATAGGATCACACCAAAGAGGGCGATAGGCATGTCTCCATTTCAGCTGCTATATGGAAGAGACACAGAGCTGCCTCTCACCTTGGAATTGCCTGCCCTACGACTTTCTAAAGCCCTGGAAGATTCCACGTTCACGGATGCTATTGATAAAAGAATCATGTACCTGACTGAATTGAGGGAAGTACAAACTCAAGTTGCAGATAGGTTGACAGAGCATCAGAGGAAGGTGAAAGTCATCTTCGACAAAAATGCCAGGGAAAGAAAGTTTGAAGTTAATGACTGGGTCCTTCTATGGGACAAAAGAAGAGAAACAAAAGGTATGCATGGAAAGTTCGATTCACTATGGAAAGGGCCTTTTGTAATCAAAAAGATCGCCGGAGCAGATAGCTTCATTCTTGCTCATCAGGATGGAGTTGAATTGCCGTTGCCTTTCAATGGGCAACACTTGAAACTGTTCCGCACATGAGAAGCAGGGTAAAACCTGTATGTACATAAATAAAACCTTTGTTTGTTTTTCCTTGTTTTGTCTTGTTTTGGTGTTTTGTTGTGTTGTGTTTGTCTGCTTGACCCCTGCCCAAAAGACAAGATACGAAACCAGAGATGCTGGGATCTCACCTTTTTCCTTGTGTCATTCTAACAGAGAAAAAGATGTCCACAGACGGAGCCAACTGGTGTCACTCAGATTTCACCCCGAAATCTGTGACTACCCAATTCGAAAAAATTTCGTACTTTTAAAATAGTGGGTCATTTGTTGTTTTTATTGCCTGAAAGTTCCTGTATTGCGCCAAGATAATCCTAAAGAGCCATATTAGCCCTTTTCGCCAAATACCCAGATGCCCAAAATTGTTTTATTCTGTCGTCGGGATTTGTCTGCGGGAAATTTGTATTTAATTATTTTGAGCCCCGTATGAGGCTATTTGCGCTCCGTTTTAACTCCGTTATGAGCGAATATGTTATTATTCCTATATACCAGAAGGATTTTAACTTATTTTAAGTTTTGGGCTTTATTTGCAACTTTTGGCAATTTTTCGTGTTTTTGTGGTGTCCCGTTTTGTTTTCTGTGAAATTTCTCTGGAACAACTCCTTCGCCGGGTAAGCCCGATTTTTGGCCTGGAGTAGCTGGAAAACATACACGCACATTTTGCCCGGAGGAAGTCATCATCGGAGGTCTGGATCACTGGGAAAAAGCGAAGTCGTGCACAGGAAAGCCCCTGCGGGGATGGGCGCATTTTTGGAAAACAAAGGATTTGAGCTGCGATGGGAAAAATATAAGCCGCAGGTAGGATGGGAATTGTATGCCTACCTTGCAGGGTACTTTTTCCCGTGTTATAAAAGTCACTTAAGCTGCAGTGGGAAAAATAGAGGCTGTAGGCAGGTGGGAATTTATTGCCTACCTTGCAGGGTGAAAATTCCCATGATATAATAAAAGGAAAGTGACTTAAGTGAAATCATGGGATTTTAGTGCCTACCTTGCAGGGTAAAGAATCCCATTGCAAAAGTCAAATCACTTAAGTGGATCATGGGATTGTGGTGCCTACCTTGCAGGGTAAAGAATCCCATTATGGTGAAAATTCTTAAAAATAGAATTACATGTGCAAAAAAGTGCGCCCCCTTTGGTGATGGATAAAAATAATTAAATTGATTATTTTTAATAAATTCTATCCTTGGAAAAAGTGCGCCCAAGCTTGAGGAGGTTGAAAAGTCAAAGGAGGATTAAAATAGAGCAATTAAATTAATTAAATTTAATTTATTTAGTGGCTGCCCCTCTCCTTGGAAAAAGTGCGCCCCATTTGGGCATTATTTAATGATTTTTAAGGCATTAAATCATTGAATTAATTTCTATTTTTAGTGGCTATGGTCAAAGCACACTGTGAGGCTAAAGTTAAGTGCTGTGTGAAGGATTAAATTGGATTAATTTAATTTATTGGATGGCTGTCCTTAAACATGCAATTTTTAAAAGAGAAAAGCATGATTTTTAATTAATTAATTGCCTTTAATTGTTAGGGCAATTATTAATTATAGAATTGTGAAGGTTATATAAGCATGGGCAGCCATATGGATTTATTATTCAACACACAGGTAAAGAATTGCAGCAAGGAGGAAAAGTGCGCCCCCTTTAGAAGAAGGATTTTGCACAGACAAATTGCTAACAAAGGCTAAAAGCTTCCAGATTTGGCGCATGCTTTGGAAAAGGTTCATCTTCGTCTGCACAATTGTTTTCACAGGTGTTAAAGGAGCTCAGGTGTTGATTGAAAGGATTCATGCTCTCTTTATGTGCAAATTAAACACCAATTTTTGGGGCAGCAGGCTTGAAAAGTGCAGATTTTTATAATTTAAATTCACTATTCATGCTCCGGTGGCCATTTTTGTCTGAATAAATTGCAGGAACTCATTACAGGTGCTTTATAAAAGAAAAGGAGTATTTATCAATGTCCAATACATTGCAAATATCCTCCGAATCTGAAGAATTGTCCAGATCTGCACCAGTATTGAAGAAAGCAGGCCAAATTAGAAGAAAAAGAATTATTCAGACAAAGATTGATAAAGCTATGGCAAAAGGAGATGAAAAAGAGAGCACGATGGATTCATGCATTGCTTCTAAACTTTCAGACATAGGAGACACGGATCTAGGCCCAGAACCTCTTTCTGATTTGATTGATAGATCCAGAGCTGGAAAGACTTCACTCATGCGTGCGGTCAAAAGTAGCGGAATCATCTGAGCTGCAGCTTTCCCATGTACAGCCCAATTGCCAGAGTTTGTGATGGAGTGTGCTAGATCCTATCATCCTTCATCTAGATCAGTGCGTGATGTTGCGGGAAAGACAATAATTCGTTTGGATGCAGAATTCTTCGATTATTGTCTGAAGATTCCAGTGCGAAAGGTGGTGACTTCTATTAGCATTCAGGATGCTGACAGTAGGTGGGAGAAACATAAAGCTGACTGTGTGAGCATCATGAATAGCCGGTTCATGAAGAAGCCTAGATCCCCTTCCAGGTTCCCGAGAACTCTTCCACGATCCAATTTGGTGCAGGAGGCGGATGATATTGTCAAATTGCTATGCAGGTTGAATGGTGAAGCGAATGCCTACACTTTCCGGACATGGATGTATGCTTTCATCAGGACCATTGAAATCAACAAGGTTGATTCTATAATCAGTTGGTCAGAAATTATTAGCAGCAACATCGGTGAGCAACTGCGGAACGTAAAGCGTACCTTCAGCTTCAAGATGACTTCATACTTGGTATATGCTGCAGCTTCACAGGGTGTCTTTTCCAAGCTGGATAGATGTGGTATTCTTTCCAAGGATCCCATTTTCGAGTGCTACCCACAGCTTACTGCACCTGCGTGCGAGAAGGACTTCAAAGTGATCAACGATGGTTTCTTCTACGATTTCATCTGCAGGTTAGACAAAGACTTGAAGACTCACAGGGTAAGCAAGGAAGCATGGGAAGCAGTGTCCAAGATTGGCAGTGTATTCATCCAGTTTGCTGATTTCACATACCTCAGGGTTAACCAACAAAGATGCCAAGGTACCCAAGTGACAGATTGATTGCCATGGAGCTAAGCAGGCAACTTGTGGAGTTACATGACCTTCAGTCGAAGCGGCACAAGTCTACGGGCTACTTCCCACTCACTGTGGGATATTACAGTTGCATCAGCATTCACAGAGCTCGAGGAATGGAAGCACAAATGTTGTCCGAGTATGAGCAAGAGTTCTTCCCTGCACGGCTTAATTTTGATCCATTTGGAATAGCCAGGAAGACAATCTCCCAGGAGTACGCACATGTACCTTCGCTAGAAGATTTCTGGATGAAGTGCAGAAGTGAGTACGAGGTCAGAAAGAAAGATTTCAGCAGGCTGTCGGCAAAGCAAGTATTTGACTTTGGTCTAGCGCGGATACCTGCGGATCTTAAAGATGATGGGAACGTGGTACTGGACACTTACCATCAAATGGGAGGAGATAAAGCTCTACTACAGGATAGCAATGGCGGCTGCAGCACAATAGAAGAAAGATCCGGAGCTGTGTTGGTGAGTACTTCGAGCTGGCTGCTAACGAGGGGATACTGCCTTGATGAAGTATTGATGAATCAAATCACGGGCAACTTCGGCGCAGAAGATTCCCTCAAGCGAAAGCATGAAGGAGAGAGCAGCAGAAGGCCCGAGAAGATGAAAGTACACAGAAGATCTCAAGAGAAAGAGAAGATCACTTCCACGGCCATAGCTTTGACTCCGACTTCTCCAGTACCTAGTGAATCACCAACTATTACACCACAGCAGCAGGATGTTTCCATGCCTTCATTAAAACCAGCAACGTTCATCTTCTCTCCGCAGCCACTTCGTTCAGCACCCGTTCCAGAGGAGATGTTGAAGCTGCAGATGACGGAGTTCGAAAGAGCTTTGTCCTTGGATGTTTCAGAGGATGGCAGCCATGATACTGTGGCACTTTCTGATGGAGAGGATGCAGAGCGGGAAATAGTAGCGCACTCAGCAACTTCTCATTCTCCGAGAAGTAATTTCTCGGAATGGTTAGCTTTGCAGTTGGTTCCGGAAGCAAGAATAGAGATGAACTTAGAGGAACATGACTTGCAGCTACTTCAGGATCTGAGCAGAAGAGACAGAAGGCCTAAAGTTGCTAAAGCAACTTCTAGGTTGATCATCGAGGATTCAGGAGAGAAGTTTGCTGAGATATCGATCCCGGCGGAAGGAAAGGTAGAAGAGGAACTCACGGCAGAAGATGTGACAGTGACCAAAATACCACTCGGTCAAGCTACCACTGAAGGATTGAAGCAGGACACGCAGACATTGCTGGATGCTTTGTTCCTTAGGCTTGACAATGAAAAGGCGGAGAAAGAAGAGCTACAGAAGCAAATATCTCAATTATGTGAGATCATAGCCAAGGTTGCTAAATCTTCCGTTCAGCCCATTTCAGAGCAGGTGAGTGATCATCTTATGCAGGAAATGGAAGATGCGAGCAATCAAGTAAAGGCTATTGACGAATGGAAGGATCTGATTATTCGTCAAGCTTCTGTGCAACTTGGGGAAGTGCCAGCCCGCCTAAAGGTTATGAACGATGCAGAAAATCAACTAAAGCAACTGATAGAAAGCATAAAAGGAATAATTACAGTTGCAGAGAGTAACCTGAGTGTTTTGGCCGAGATCAACAAGCTACCGGGAGATGTATTGGTTGCAGAGCAAATTGTGCCGGATGGATCAGTCGAGAAGGGGAAGCAGCTAGAGTTTGCAGTATCTTTCCGTTTGGAGATCTGCAGAGTTTTGCTGAAGAGGATGCAGGCACTTGAGAGTAGAACATCAGATTTGCCGGACAGTATTATTTCTTTCACTGAGGAAAGAGTGGATGGAGGTATTACTTCATACGCGCGGATTGTTTCTAACGAAGTGCATGATTCTCTGGAGGGTTCTCTTCTGATTGTGCAAAAGAGGATTGATAAAGCCACCAAGCCTTTCACGATGAACTCTATCAGTAGGCTGGTGACACTGCAGGCAGACATTGCGAGATTTGGGCCAAGTTTGGAAGAAGTGGAAGCATGCAGCAAAGTGTTGAATGAGGGATTGCTGCAATTCAGGACAGAAAAGGAAGCAGTAGCTAAAACAGATGGAAAGATGCTGAACTATGTGTTCGACAAGTATATCAGATATCAGAACAAGAAGAAGATGTAGATGTTACAGCTGGCATGACTTGTTCTATTTCTTTCTTCTTCTACTTTCTATGTTCCCGGATGAAATTGTAAACTTCTAAGTTATTGGTTTTGCAACCATTACTTGAAGTCATGTGGAACCTTTCTATTAGTTAAGTGATACATGTGTCACTTAAGAAGAAGTTAGTTGAGGATGATTGCCAAATGTCATCTTTACTTGTTGTTCATACTTTAGTTCAGTTTGAGTCTTCTATTTGTACTTTCCCTCCTACATTCTATAAGTAGGAGAAGAACCTACGGGTTAATCATCGATCAGAATTTGTAAGAAGCAATCTTGTGTTCTAGACTTTGTGCTGAACCCCTGAGAGCCACTTGTTGCAGAGGAATACAAAGAAGCAGGTTTCCGGAGAACTTTGTGTCACGGTGTATTTTGTTTCTTGCTTCTAAATCTTAGATCTCTTAATAGACTTTGTGTTATTTTAGATCTAGATCTAGAGCTGCCTTTGCTTTATAATTCTGTGTGTTCAAATCTATTTGAGTTTCTTCTATGTGCATGCAATTAACTCTGCAATCTACTAATTGGGATGCACATCTTCCTCATTTCTTCTCTGTAATTCCTTTACTTTCTTCTTCTTTCATTCTTCCTTTCTTAAACAGCTGCTTACTTGCTGCAAAACTTCTTAGTTATGGTTCATGAACTAAGTTGTTAAAGTAAAACCCCTGATAGATAGAAACACATTTTTATTGACAAATCTGACACGGGAGCCTCACCGGTTAAATGAGGGAGATTTATCTCATGACTGCCTAGGTTTGATGCTATGCAGAAAATCTAGCCAACAAATTATCATCATCGTAACGCTTGCCATATTGAGTATAGCTAGCAAAATTATACTAGGATTCCGAGATTAATTTTCTCCTCTAATCTATTGGCATCTTTATTGATAGGTTACCTCCTTTCAAGTACTCTTTGGATGTTCCTCCCGGACTTATTCCCTTAAAGGAGGGCATTGTTAGAGTAATTAAAAAGGAAATCTATAAGTATACCAAGGTCGCCCGGACCTCTCCACATCTATTTCTCTGTCCCAAGGTTTCCTTTTGCGCTATGCATTTCTTGTAGGTAGTGGATGGTGTTATTCCTTGTCCTTTCTATCTCCAATGTCATTTGTCTCATGGCTTGAGGTTTCCCTTCAGCCAGTTGTGCTTGCGCCAATTGTATGTCGTGATAGAGGATCATATTTTACTTGGATACTAGATTTGTAGTCTTTGCTTCCTCCAAGAGGTGGAGAGTGAGGAGAACATTTTCAAATGCTCCATTTACTATGAGATATGGGGGAAATACCTTGTCTTTACAAAGACTTTGGCGAATCTCTATCCGCTTTCTTTCAAGGCTAGAACCAACGATACCCGACTCTTTTTCTTCGGAAGGTTGTCACCCTTTGGTGTAAGTCCCTGCAGGGAGCCTCTAAATTCCCTAGGCTGATCACCTCTTTCTTTCAGCCCATCACAGAGGTTGGCAAGATTAAGAACCCTTGTGATATAATTATTTCACACATTAAGGGGGTAGGTTTGTGAGGTGACACTCGTCTTTGTACAACACCACTGCTAAGGTGCCCCAATGCACTATCTATCGGTGATGTAGATCAGCGCCTTCTCAACTTCATGGATATGCTCCTCAACATCATGGATCTACTCAACTACTTCTCGGGGCTTGGAGACAAGCACATATTACGAGTTTATTTATGCAAAGAGAGTCTCTTCGCCGTTGTATGCTAGGAAGGGATTATAGGGGAGTGGTTTGCTTCCTCCTAGGATTACTCAGCCTGCTTGCCTCATCGCTAAACACTCCACAATGAGTGTTATGAGATCTTGCATTAGCCTTTTCACAAAGAAAATGGAGAAAAGGGGTTTACAGGCTATCCACAATAGATCTGATCTGAAAACACCTTCAATCTCACACACAACAAACTGAAAATAGTTGAGAATCTCTTAGAATGCTTAACCAATACAAAATCTGCAGTCTCCTAGGGCAGCAAATTGCCTATGAGATTCGAATCCACTTTTCACTATGTAAATAAATGTAGAATGTCACGATATAATTTATCTAGCCACATCAATATTTATACATCACAAATACATCAAAAGATTGAAGAAATATCTGATTATTACAACTGCAATTAAATATTTATAACAACAGTCTAGCCAAATCGAGGGCTAGGAAAAATAGCAAATTCTCACAAAAATTCTTCGAAGTCAGATTACTGCCTTATAAATTATGCCGAACAAGAAATATCAAACCAAAATAGTGAAATGAACCCTAGAACATACCAAACCCTCCACCCATGCAAGTCGCCTAGGGTAAGAAGGGGGAAAAACCAACAATAAACTACTTTGAAGTACTTTGGAAACCCCCATTCAAGATTCCCCTCAAGCTTGAGTAGTTTTCGTTCCTCAATCTTCCAATAATGGAGGTTTTCGTCCCCAAAGTTGAGCCACACTAAAGGTTTTGTCTTTAGTGGAGAGTAGGGCACACTGTTCACAAACCCAAGATATCAATTCTTAAATTAAACATGCACAACCCTTCAAATGAACCTTCATGTCCTTATATATTGTAATGTCCCCTTTTTCAAATTGAGGCCTAATGAAGACTTCTTGCCATTCCCTTTCCGTGGTGTAGAAGAATAAGTGAACAAGGGAAGGAATTGCATTTCATTTCAGTTTTTTTATTAGATTTAATGTTTTCTTTTAGTGTTTTTCTTTAGGGGGCAGGTCTGCCGGGTTTGGAGAAATTAAAGAGGCAATTAAAAGATAAAGTGAAGCTTAAGAGGTCGGTCCTCTTCTAATTGGCTTTTGGTGCCAAGGAAGGAGTATAAAAGGGATTGAAAGATTTCATTTGTAAACTATCTTTTGGCGCATTTACACTTACGCTTGGTTTGTTGGGCTGATTGCTCAATACCATTCCACTTGAGGACGAAAACCCTCTTGTGTGGCATCCAAGGAGGACAAAATCCTTCCTCGTGGCTTGGTGGAGAATGAAAACTCTCCATGTGGGTGAATTGAAGACATCCCTTGAAGACTTAGTTGTTGATTTGGATCAAGGACATTAAGAAAAAAGATTACAAAGTTTTGCATGATTTTTGGATCTCTTCCCTAGCGGAGAGACTAGCGTTTGGAGGTGTTTCGGCGCCTTATAGGGCACATATTTCATATATTCTTTGATATTCTGATTCTCCATAATTTATAAGGCTAAAATCCATAATTTGGCTTTTTTTGGAGGTGTTTATCTATTGTTTTCAGCCCTTGTTTGTGGTTGCCCTGTTGCTATCACAAATTTAATTACAACAGTGTATCGTCGCTGGTTTTCTCCATTTCTTTGTTGCAAATTGGATGAATATTTTAAAAGTAATTTCAAGCTATTGTGCATGGTTTTATGGTGCCTTTTAGCCCCTATACAGTTCGCTGCTAGGGTTTTAAGAAATATTACAGCTGATGTTATAAAAATCAGAATTTACTTCACTTGGGTTTGCGTGCTTTCCTCTTTTTTCAGTTTCAGCCTTTGAAAGGTACATTACTGCAAGCAAAAGTTTTAGAGTTGTATGAGGCACTGTATGTTTGTGGTATTCATACTAAGAAACTCCTTTCAATTTCTTGTCCTGGAGCTTTTTTCCTTGATTGACTTTATGTCTATTATGTTTCCACTAAAAGCCCTAAATTTTGAGGGAGGATCCATTCCTTTGGCATTCCTTGATAAGATCCTCATAGTCGATCCACACGAAGGAAATATTGTCTTACTTGGGGTTGATTGAAGGTGGAGGATTACCGGTGATTGGAGCTTTGTCTTGTTAATATTTTAGTCCTCTCTTTGAGGGGGTTGAGATTTTAGGGATAAAAGAGGGAGTTGTATGTAAAATGGCCTTAATTATGGCAAGTTTGGCATTTAAAAGGGATATTTCTGTAGTTGGTCTCTTGGACACATCAATGATTTGGTAGATGCAATTAGATTTGAAAGAAAACTTTAATATAGAGGTTGGGAATTTCTATGATTTAGTCTCCCTAAGAGTTCTCGAGGACATCTTGACATGACTTTATTACTCCACAGTGATGAATTGACATTGAGATAGGAGATGACTAATCCTCAGTCCTTCTGGCGTATTGTCTTTCCCCTCCACTCCCCCCTCCTCCACGGTCATTGATCCTATCTCCATTTTTTCTCACACCTGTACCCTTTACGATATTTTGGGGCAGTAGTCTACCCAGATTGGGATTCCGCCACTTGGTAATCCCTTCACTCACCGTAATATGAAAGAGGCCATAAGGATTTTGAATAGTAGCAAGGTAGCTGATGTAAAAGGTTTCTATGCCGAGTTCTTCAAGCAGGGTTTTGACGTCTTTGTCACTTTGGTAACTATTTGACATATCTTTTCAATTAGGTGGTTCGCATGGGTTTCCCTCCTACTTGGTCTCATCATATCATTCACCCGATCTATAAAGTTGGGTCCATTTCTGATCCAAACAATTATAGGACTATCATGGTGGGCCACTCTTTCTCCAAACTCTATGCTACAGTTCTCCACAGGTTGTTGTCCGATGTTTTGGAGCAGGGACAGCTCAGAGCCAGAGGTCAGGCTGGTTTTCGCCCTGGTTACCACACCATTGACCACATCTTCACCCTTCGGGCTATTATGGAGGAGGCCCGTCACCACTCTTTGAAAGTTTATTGTTGTTTTGTAGGCTTTCGAATTTTTTTTGACTCCGTACCTCTCATGGCCCTCTTCCAGCGACTCAGAGACATTAGTATTTATGAGATTCTTATTATCGCCATCATGCGTCTCTATGAGTCTGTCCTTGGTCGTCTTTGTACTGCACACGGATTGTCTGATTTCATCAGAAGCACCATTGGGGTCAAACAGGGTTGCCCCCTGTCCCTTACTCTCTTTGGTATTTATATTGATGAGTTGGAATCTTTTCTTCGGGATCACATTCATGATGGGGATGGTTGCCTTCTTCACCACGTCTTGATTTCTATTCTCCTATTTGCCGATGATATTGTTTTACTCGCCTCTTCTCCTGAGGGGCTTCAGAGACAACTTGATGCACTTGCTTTATTTTGTGATCTTCAACATTTGACGGTCAATTTGGGTAAGACCAAGGTCATGGTCTTCAACGGGTTGAAGACATCACACCTCCATTTCTTTTTCAAGGGGCAGGAGGTTGAAATCACTAATACATACACCTATCTGGGAGTCTAGTTCTCAGGGCCTAGATTCAGTATGAGGCATGCTCTTCAGTCGAGGGTGAATAAAGGGTATGGGTCTCTAGCCATTTTCGAGAGACAGTGCTTTCGTCACCACTTTCAGGACATCTCATCCAAGATGTTTCTTATGAACTCCCTCATCCGGCCCACTGTTCTCTATGGGTCTGTTGTCTGGGGGCCCTCCCTTTTAGATACAGATCGGGCTTCTATTGAGAGGAGTCAGACTCTCCTCCTTTGCCACTTAATCAGATGCAAGTAGACAGTCCCCCAACATATTGTTTTGGCAGAATTCGGGGCCCGACCTTTACGTCTGGAGACTATATTTGACATATCGGCCTTTCTTCACCGTATCAGGAGGTTTGGTGATCTCTCCGATGAGCGTGATAGGTACCCATATCTCGCTTATTGTTCCTCTGTGAGTATTTCCCAGACTATGGGCCGTTGGTTTTCCGAGACATCTGCTTTATTGGATTCGGTTGGTATCCAGATTAATCATCTCCCCCCTTTTCAATATTCACTTATTGCTCCCAGTCATCTCTTGCCCACTAAGCAAGTGCTAAACAGGTCCATCCGAGAAGATATCTACAGGAGATTTATTCAGACTACTTGGGTGAATCCTCATGGGGGTTTGTGTCCTAAGATGTCCTTTTATGCAGAGTATTTTCTTGAGATCAGAGATGGACTCATCATCCGCCCTCAATACAATTTTCGTCAATGGATGCATGCCCTCCGCATACCTCTGAGTCAGTTTCAAGTCGGCTCCCACAAACTTCGGTGCGAGGCTGATCACCACATTGACTGAGATGACAAATTTTGTAGGCTCTGTAACCTTCAGGAGGTGGAGACCGAGACTCACTTCATCTTCCGCTGCCCCATATACTATGAGATCAGAGGATGATTTCATTGCTTCTTCAGAGGAGTTCAGATCCTTTCGGTTTTCTTCAGATATATTGACCAGTGGTGTCTTGCCCTCTACATCCGCGAGTCTCTTCTACTCTGGGTCCAGATTCTTCATCCCCTGCCGAGAGTCATTCCCACAAGACAAATTACAACCTTCTTTCCGGTTCTACCTGTAGTCGGAAGAACTAAACGACCGAGCCTTTCCGACTCAGTTACAGTGGATAGATCAGTTCGTCCTCGGTTGTACCTTCACATCTCCACCGATCACCACTTGCAGACTCGGGTGCACACTCGTACCAGAGGATAGCCCGGCTCCAGATGACAGCCTAACTCCATTCGCCCCATGGCTGTCGTTTTAGTCTTAGATCTCAGCAGAGGAGGGCACCCTTGCCCCCCTCTTCGGGTTGCCATTCCATCAGGAGCTTCTTCTCGTTGACCTCGAATTTTAGGGGGGATGTGGCTACCATTTCTGAGTAGATCATTGGTCCTTGTTTGCCTCCTCCTTCATTCCTTTCTCTGCTTCTCCCTTCTTTCTCCCCTGCTTGTTCCATTGCCCCCGCCTGTGGGGGTTTGGCTTCGGGTTTCTTGTTTGTTTTGGTTCCTTTCCTTTCTTCTGTTCTTGGGAACTCGTTTTGAGTTGTCCCCGCTCGCACTTCGTATATTGTTTGGATTGCAGTCCCATTGACCTACTTTTGTGGTCATTTGTTGGACATTAATATATTTATCTTATCTTATCTTATCTAGAAAATAGGGGTTCGATGGATTTTAGATCAAGGGAAAGAATGGACCTTAGATGCAAATGTAGCTAAGAGGTTGGTGGAGAGTGCGTGGGTTCGGAACTCAAATAAAATTAGCAAGAAGTAGCATTTTCTAGCAGATCTAAACTCCACCTTTTTCGTAAATGATTTGATTTTAATTTTCTTTGTAAGAATCTCTGATATAAGATTAGTAATTACCTTAAATTGAGTTGTCCCTGCTCGCACTTCGTATATTGTTAGGACTGCAGTCTCATTGACCTACTTTTGTGGTCATTTGTTGCACATTAATATATTTATCTTATCTTATCTTATCTAAAAAATAGGGTTTCGATGGATTTTAGATCAAGGGCAAGAATGGACCTTAGATGCAGATGTAGCTAAGAGGTCGGTGGAGAGTGCGTGGGTTCGGAACTCAAATAAAATTAGCAAGAAGTAGCATTTTCTAGCAGATCTAAACTCCACCTTTTTCGTAAATGATTTGATTTTAATTTTCTTTGTAAGAATCTCTGATATAAGATTAGTAATTACCTTAAATTGAGTTGTCCCCGCTCGCACTTCGTATATTGTTAGGACTGCAGTCCCATTGACCTACTTTTGTGGTCATTCGTTGCACATTAATATATTTATCTTATCTTATCTTATCTAAAAAATAGGGGTTCGATGGATTTTAGATCAAGGGCAAGAATGCACCTTAGATGCAGATGTAGCTAAGAGGTCGGTGGAGAGTGCGTGGGTTCAGAACTCAAATAAAATTAGCAAGAAGTAGCCTTTTCTAGCAGATCTAAACTCCACCTTTTTCATAAATGATTTGACTTTAATTTTCTTTGTGAGAATCTCTGATATAGGATTAGTAATTACCTTAAATAGAGTGACTTCATGTAGGTTGTCGTAGATAGAGAAAAGATAATGATTATTTTGCGGTAATTGAATGTTATTTTTGTAAAGATGTCCAAAATCATGGAAAATATATTAAGAAGAAAGAAAGAAAGAAGAATTTATATTAATGTCCACAAATGACCAAAAGTAGGTCAACGAGACTCAAAAATACTGTAGTTAACAATAGAAAGTTTGGGAAGAGAGAATCCTAGAAGCCAAATGAAAAAAGGAATAAAAGTACATAAGACAAAATAAAGTAGTGTGCCACTACCAAAGGTGGTAATGAAACCAATACAAATAACATTTGAAGGGTGAATAAGAGGCCCCAAAAGCATGTGCTAATAAAGATTGGAAGACCTCACTGAATATTCGTATTTGTGCCTAAAGTGAAGAAGCCATTTGGGCCATCATCGATCACCGTGAAAAGAACTAATAGTGCTTGTTTGGGAGTATCCAATATTGGAGGGGCCAAGTTGGGAGATCTTAGGAGGAAGCAAAGCACTTCCTCTAGAATCTCCCTTAACATCCAAGGCCAATGTACCTCCTGTAATAGAAAAGAAGCTCATAATATGAGTCTGCCTTATTGGTTTGTGGGCGGCCGATAAGTAGTAGATCTTTCTCTGGAAAGGGGTAGAGCCACACCGACAGAAAGGAGCAAAGCCATGATGTTGAGGTAGAGAAGGCTTGGGGATGAGTAATAATGGACTGCTGAGAGAAATGCCGCTTAATTGATCTTTTAACCCCGATGTGTGATGTACTAGTGTCCAAAGGGCGCTTAGTGCTACCAATCACTTGGATGGGCTGGAAGAAAGAGGTGATCGATATGGGTGCTGAAGATAAAGAGCCAGTTACTGTTGGTCTAGATATCTGAAGAAAGTAGTAGAGTGTTGCTCGAGTCCCCATAGAGGCAGTGATATCTTCCTCGGATCTCATAGTAAATGGGGCGTCTAAAAATGAAGTGTTCCTTGGGCTACACCTATTGGAGGGAGGAAAAAAGGATGATACGGTCCTGATGGAGAATGTTGTGATTAGTTTCAATTTGTAATTAGTGAGCATACTCTCTCATCTAACCAAGGGGAAACCTCAATCTGTAGGATTGTTGTTGGGATAGTGAGGGAAACAAATAATACCCTTCACCACTTGTAAGAAATCCTTAGCGTAAAAAACAAGTTTGGGGATGAGTGGCTCAAGGGGGGAGATCCAAGTGGCCTATATATACTGTCTGCAATTTGTCCTCTCTGACATCTCTACCGATGACGACCTGTGTAAGGAGTCGAGGGGGTGGGGGTCATCCATGGAATACATGAAAGAGGATAGCTATAATGTCCCATGTGGACAATTCAAAACCATTCCGATTTCCCCGAAACCCTACTTTAGATCCTTAGGGCAGAATTAATGGAATAATGATTTTTCCGTAAACCCTTATCAAAATACAACAATTTGGAAATTCTGGAAAAGTACCCTTATAGATGAAAATACCCTTTTTTCAAAGAAATATGAATACTATAAACCCAAATTTTTATTGCAAACCCCAGGGAAAAGTACTGATTTCTTATAGGAATTGACAACTCTCTTCAAACCCTCATGGACCAAATACAACAGTCTGATTTCTTCCTTTGCTAAATGTAAAATAAACAAAATAGGAATACCCACAAGGACCAAAGCATTTAGAAAACCTCTTGGCACATGAATATGATGGAAAAGGATTTTTACAACCAAGAGCTGAATTTATTTCTATTATATTTCAGACCACAAAATAGGGAAAATACCCATTTACAACAAATTTTCTGATAAATGACTCCCTGGATGGCACGAAGAGTCCAAATGATATGTATGCAACCCGGGATTGAAGAAATCTGCCCATGGATGATGCCCTAAAAGCAGGTCTAAAACCCCAAAGGGTGTAGACAACCCTAGAAATGGCTGCAAATGTCTCCAAAGACCTTCCCAAATTCAATTCAAGCTGATAGGGACCGCTCAATTGTAGAAAATACTGAAAATTTGATCAACATATGATGCCCTAGCTGCCAATCTTTGAAATCACCATAAAACTGTGCCATAGCTCTGAAAATCTGACCTTTAACTCTGAAAATCTGATCTTTAGCTCTAATGTGATCTCTGTGTGAGACCATCAAGGAGAGATTGAGGTTTTTCGTCCCCTAAATATGAATGCCAATGAGGGTTTTCGTCCTTAATAGCGGAATACACGAGGGTTTCCGTCCTCTAATGCAAAGGTTGGAGCAGCAACTCAATCTCTTCATGAAAATTATGTAATGACCAAAGATGTTTCCCAAATGACCCCCCCTCTCTTTTATAACTTTTCCTGTTACGTTCTACGATGAAAGAGTCCCAAAAACAACTTTCCCCTTTTCTATTTTAATATTGATTTACTTAATGGAAAAGTCACTTTATTTTTATAAAATACTGTAAGTGCCTTCTTAAAAGTCTGTAATGTCACCAAATGGGACACTTTGACCTTCACTTGGACTTTAGGTCAATCCCAAAACCAAATGCAAGCTTATAACATAAATATCAAATTTTTGTGGTGCAGATCCGAGTTTTAATTGGAAAATGCGACTAGGGTATGATGCAAAACACAGCCAACTGCCCTAGTGTTATGAGATTATTATTCCAATCTGACTTCTTGAATTTAACAAGCCAAAACATGCAAAAACATGCAGATTTATGATGTAAAACAGATCTGAAATAATTTTTTAAATCTGTAGAATGAAAGTACCAGTTCTGCACCCCAAACAAGGCTGAATTTATTCAATAAAAATCTGCAGAACCAGGTCTGCAATTACAGCTGAAACTGAGGGTTTGGGACCCCAGAAAACAATCCGACTATGTAGAAAAGATGACTGAAAATCAGCTTCAAACAACAAGTATCAAAACTGATTTTTATATCCTTCATCTATGCCAAAAACAACCTATAACTGGGTCGCTCCAGCTTGATAATATGTTATACTTCAGCAAGTAGATCTCTTTTAAATATTCAACAAAAAGATGCACCAAAAAGGAAGAGTTTTCGTTCTTCCTTCAACTTATCATGAGGGTTTTTGTCCTCAGAGAAATCAGCTGCAAATACTCAGCTCACAAGTAATTTTCAGAATTTTTGATGAACATATAATGCCTCCAACACAAGTCGACTTGCCCCTTTAAAGAAAGAAGTGACCCAAATAGCCACTTTCCATGACCAATCAACTCTTTCAACATTAAATGCTTTTTTCCCTCCAAAAGGCCTTCCAAATGCAAGTCGCATTTTTCTAGAGTGAATAACTTTGCCCATATGCTCTCACATTATTTTTCCTTTTCCTTTTGCATTCCTAGTGCAAGACGTACTTTCCTAGAAATAAACAATTTGACCCAAATGCTTTTCACTATTTCCTTTTTCTGTTTTTAAGTTACTAATAAATTATTATAAGTGCATCTAATGTTCTCTTTATTTATTTTTATTTTGCACTTTATAATAAAATATTAGACTTAGGTCACCCTTAGTTTCGTTCCTTAGCTGTCGGGTAGACAAAATAGGCTAAGGGTCTTTGTTATGATTATCCTAGGAAGCGGGACATTTCAGTCCTCCCTTTCCAAGATTGTTTGCCTTCTATCAATTATGAACTTTTTTGTCTAAGTGCCATGCACAATTGACAAAACATGTTGAAAATGTTTCAAGATCCTAGCACCCGTACTTGTTAGATGAGCTAAGACTTGCCACCACATGTCATTCACAAGGTGCTCATATACACATGGTTGTATCCAAGGCATTACATAATGCAAATTGCAGATTTTATCATCTAGATCATCACTCATTTAAAAAAAATCTGAATATGCTGCATATATGACATTATTTTGCTACTATCATACCGTATGAAGTCACCATGGTTCACAAAGAGTTGGATTTCTTCACAAATCAGCTGCTGCAATGTTGTGTTCCTTCACCAATCACATCTTATGAAATCTGCTCCTCATGGACAACTCCAATCATGCTATTGGTTGCCATTCTTCGAGGAACTCCCTTCCTCATACCTTGCAAAACAAGTTTCTTGTCTTGCACTTTGAATTTCAGCTCCATGATTTGATAGTTTTGATTGAAATCACCCAAGGATTGAAGCCATTGCACACTAAGAACTAAATCCAACCCACCAATGCCAACAACATAAAACTCATCACTTACCTCATGTCCTCCCATGGTGAATTCAAGTTGAGGAATCTTCTTGGTGCATGTGATTGAATGTCCATCTGCCACAATCACATTGAACCCTTGGAATTTTTCTTCTTGCAAGCCCAATTCAACAACCAAATCTTCATCAATGAAATTGTGTTGCTCCACCATCAATCAATATGGTGATCCTTTGCCCAAGAAGATCACCTTTCACATGGAATGCATAGAAACTAGGCAATACTGTTAGTGTAGCTAAAGTAGCACCTGTGACAACGACAACTTCTTTTGCTTGATCTTTTGGATCAGCATTACCTTCATTCTTTTCATCATTTGAAACAACTTCAATATAATGGATAGATCCCTTACCTTTGCAATGATGATTGGGTGTCCATGGGTCCTTACAATCAAAGCACAATTTCTTCCTTCTTAATACATTTCTTGCTTCAATTTCAGAATGTTTCTTTCCCATTCTTGTGCTCTACCTTGCTGCCCACTAACTGTTGCTCCTTGCTTCTCATTTGGGGCTGTCCTTGAAGGTTCATGTGGACTTGTTTGCTGCCCCAAAGATGATGTTTTCTACTGCCCAAACTGCAGATTTCTACTTTTTCCCGCTGTAAATTTGAGATTCAGTGATCTTTTTATAGCATCTTGAAGAGATGGAGGCTCAGAAGCTTTTACTAAATGTAAATTTGAAATTCAGTGATCTTTTTATAGCATCTTGAAGAGATGGAGGCTCAGAAGCTTTTACTAAACGTCTTAGGGGTTCAGTCAAGCTCTCCATGAACAAAACAATCAATCTTCTCTCACTAATATCAGGATCCATGACTGCTAATTTCTGAAATTCAGCAACATACCTTTCCATGGATGCCTCTTGCTTGAGTTGTGCCAACTCCCTGAAGTGAACGTCTGGATCTTTTCTATCAAACCTTTGTGTTAGTCTCTTGCCAAA
Organism: Taxus chinensis; assembly: GCA_019776745.2. NCBI lineage: Eukaryota > Viridiplantae > Streptophyta > Pinopsida > Cupressales > Taxaceae > Taxus > Taxus chinensis. Next base: position 22,492,158 of record CM034148.1, read on the forward strand.
CTCTTCAAGAGTGGTGATGGAACCATGTCCTTGTGTTATTAGACCATGATACCACCATTCATGAGCCACACCATCTAAATGCAAGGTGACAAATTTAAGGGCCTCTTCCTCAAACATAGGATTCAATGACAAGTAAGTATCTAACTTTTGCAACCAAGCTCGAGCTGAACATCTGTCTATACCATCAAATGTAGGAAGAGTAATCTTACCCAACCTATGTTGAATGTCTTTCCTTGGCTCTTGTGGCTGACTTACCCTTTTTCTCTGCCCTTCGTTGCTCCTTAGTTGGCAAAAATCGCTGAATGAAAGCTAATTCCTTGTGTTGGGATTCAAGGATGCATACTCATCTCCAAAAAGATTGACTTCTTCTGTAAACCTGTGTGTAGGTGGCCGCCCTTCCTCCCCTTGTGGCTCATTCCTTTGAAGAAAACTAGCACGAAAAAATTCGGAAGGAGCCTTGTTTGAAACCCCTCTCGCATGATGGCTAGAAGAACTTCCCTCACCATGATTGCCTTGATTCCCTTGAGAGTTAGATAATATCCCCTGCAAGGATCTACCCAAATCAACAATGGCTCTTACGACGGAGTCTCTAAGATCTCTCTGTGACTCTAACAATCTATTCTGCAGCTCTCTGTTGCCTCTGGAAAACACCTCATTCATGTAGCTCAACTCATCAATGGGAGGGGGTCTTTCTTCATCATCCATCCCATCTCTTCTTGGAGTTCTTCTTTGGTATTGATATCTAAAATTCTCTTCACCTCTATCTATGCAAATATGAAATTTGAATCTTTTCCTCACAGACTGGAAGGAAAATTGGCTTTGATACCACTGTAATGTCCCCAAATGGGACACTTTGACCTTCACTTGGACTTTAGGCCAATCCCAAAACCAAATGCAAGCTTATAACATAACTATCAGATTTTTGCGGTGCAGATCTGAGTTTTAATTGGAATATGCGACTAGGGTATGATGCAAAACACATAGCCAACTGCCCTAGTGTTATGAGATTATTATTCGAATCTGACTTCTTGAATTTAATATGCCAAAATATGCAGATTTCTGATGTAAAACAGATCTGAAATAATTTATTAAAACTGCAGAATGAAAGTACCAGTTATACGCTTCAAACAAGGCAGAATTTATTCAATAAAAATTTGCAGAACCAGGTTTGCAATTACAGCTGAAACGGAGAGTTTGGGACCCCAAAAAACACTCCAACTATGTAGAAAAGATGACCGAAACTCAGCTTCAAACAACAGGCATCAAAACTGATTTTTACTATTTAGTATCCTTCATCTTTGCCAAAAACAGCCTATACCTGAGTCGCTCCATCTTGATAATATGCAATACTTCAGCAAGTAGTTCTCCTTGGAATATTCAACCAAAAGATGCACCAAAAAGGAAGAGATTTTGTTCTTCCTTCAACTTCTCATGAGGGTTTTCGTCCTCAGAGAAAGCAGCTGCAAATACTAGCTCACAAGTAATTTTCAGAAATTTTGATGAAGATAGAATGCCTCCAACACAAGTCGACTCGCCCCTTTAAAGAAAGAAGTGACCCAAATAGCCACTTTCCATGACCAATCAACTTTAAAGTCACTTTCTAATTTGTTATTATGAAATCACTTTATCATAAAGTCACATTTTCACCCATGCACATAAGTTGTTTTTATAACAACTTAAATTAATCTTGTGACATATTTCGAGAAAAGGAGACATTACAATAGCCTATCAATAGCGTGCCAATAGAAATAATGACCTAGTCTCAAAGTACCAACATAGCCAATGTCTGGTGGGGGCCAATGAAGCAATTCTCTTTGAAGAGCAAAGTGCTAAGTATGGATATCTCTCATGACCAACAACTGAGTCCCCCGGATTTGAGCTTGTGGGCTTGAAGATAGTCTCAAGGTGTAGCGTCTAGGTGGAAAATTCAGCTTGGACGATGCACTAAAGAACTGTGTGCTTGTAATGGATCACGTGTTGTAGCATGATTGTCTGGATACTCTCAATGTGGGCCCAGTCAATGGCCCCCAAGCTAGGTCCCCAAACCTCTGAACCATATAAAACTATAGGTTTGATGATTGTATCAAAAATGCATAACTTGGAAGGGATGTCTTGGAAGTTGATCTAGAATCACAAATGTTCCGATACAGAAAGAGAAGCGTACCCCTTGGAAATGCACATATGAGAGTCAATCTTCATGCTAAAGAATGGACCATAAAATTGGACTCCCAAATATGTGTAGGCCCATGTGATCTATAGAAGTTGCCCATTCTAGAAAAAAATGAATTTGGAGAGAGAGCGCTTGGAGATGCTAAAGATCATGACCTTAGTTTTACTAAGGTTGACCACAAGTTGTTGGAGCTCGCAAAAACAAGCAAGGGCATCAAATGTTCACTATAAGCCCCTGACAAAGTGAGTGGACATCATCATTGGCAAAAAGGAGGATAGCTTTAAGCATCTCATGCAAAATCCATCATCCATACGGGTATGCTGCTGAAAAAACCCTTTTAACACATCCATGTTGATGTTGAACAGGGTTGGTGAGAGAAGACATCTTTGCTTGATTCCCAATGGTACCCTTCACAAAGTAAAAAAAACCGTGAGAAGTATGAAACTACCGAATAACTGTTTGATAAAGCCTCCAAGCGAAGGTAATCAAAGAATCTGGGATGCCAATATCTCTTGACTTATGGAAAAGCAAGTGTCTTGGACCCAAGTCAAACGTTTTCTTGAAGTCAACAAAACAACAAAAGACTTTGGAAGGCTTGTGACGAACTTCTTTAATAATAGCCAAAAGTGTAAAGATGTGGTCAACAGTTTGGTAGCTTTGATATTATTGCTTTCTAAGTACTTTGACAATTGTATGCCCAATCATAATGTTCCTATAGTTGTTGGGGAAAGAGACATCTCTGGACTCAAGAATAGGGTGAATGATGTGCTAGGACCATGACTGAGGGAAACATGAATACACCACCTTATTAAAGAGCATGGTAAGGGAAAAGGAAAGGGGATCAACACCATATTGATGAACTCAGCTTTGAGACCTTTACAATCAGCTACTTTGTTGGTGTACAACTTCAAAATAGCTCTCTTGACAGAAGAAGTGGAGAAGATAGAGAAGGATGGTGAAGTGGGGGTAGTGGCAGTAGGCTGGATTGGAACATCATAGAAGGAACTAGCGTAAGAGACCCATGCTTCGGGGTGAACTATGTTTTTCCTCAAGAGAAGAGTACACCACAAAGTCTTAGGTGAATGGTAAAGATTAACAAGGAATGTATGCCATCTAGATGCAAGAGACTCCTATTTCTTATGTTGGAGATGAAAATGGTACTCCCTATGGAGGTTGGGTATGAAGACATGGTCATGGATTAGGGAAAACCGAAGTTTTTGATGAAAGAACTTACACTCATCTCCTACCAATATGTAATGTCCCTTCTAGGCAACGGGTGGGTAAAAAGGGTTTCTCCACAACCCTAATGGATCAGATCTGAAATTGCACCTTCATACACACAAACATCAATATGGAAATGACTAAAAATATACTTTTAACCCTATTCAAACAATCAATGATCAGTCCTATAGGGCAGCGAACTGTATAGGAACTTCACATCAACATATAACCATCCAAATAGAGCTGAAAATGCTTCCAAATAATTAATTCAACCATGACATTATTTATCAATCCAAATCATATCAAAATAATAGATAAAATGAGTGATTACACCCAACTGTAATTAATTTAATGATATAAACAATACAGCCAAAATTGAGGGCTGGAAATAGCTCATAAACCACTCCAAAAATCACCAAAATGTAGATTCCAAACTTATAAAATATGAATAACAACAATATCAACTCAAAATGTCCAAAAGTGCCCTCGATGATATGAAACCCTTCACCCAAGCAAGTTGCCTAGGGTCAGAAGGGAAGAAACAAACATGAAATTGTCCTTAAAGCTCACTTGTGACTTTTGAGTGAAGCCACCAATGCACACGAGAAGGTTTCTGTCCCCAAGTGTGTTCTTATTGAAGTGTTTCGTCTTCAATAGGTGACCAAGGAAGTTTTTCGTCCTTCAATGGCAAGAAGAGAAGGTACTTGCGCCACCTCCAAGAGAAATCAATATCAAGAATAGCATAATCCCCCTTTAGCAAGTCGAACCACCTTATATAGGCCTTAAAGATGTCAACGAGCAAATAGAACCCTCTAGAGAGGCCGACCCCTCCTAATAATGAAGGAAATAACATTAAAGTCACCATTTAGGCCTCCCACAAGACCGACCTCCATAATGAAGAAATAGAAATCCTCCTTGCATTGTTAGACAAGCCTTCCACCACCTAGTTAAACCACTCCAATGCCATGATTAGTAAATAAAATAATTAATTACGAAAGTACAACACTTACAAGCATGGCGAGTTCCCCTCCCTTTCTCCTTTCTTGATGCCCACGGGAAGAGGAATGGGCATAAGGTCTTCCATAGCAAACTAGCTCGAAAAAGGGGACATTACAACCCTCCCTTCCAAAATTGCTTGCCCTCAAGCAATTGCAAACATGGATGCTCCAATAATCTGGATCTTGTACCTATCAAATGAAAGAGCTCTTGCCAACACAAGCTCATATGCCCAAATACCATTATACCAAGACAACTAAATCCCATAGCTGTCAAGTGGAACAACTTCCATCCACAATGGTCACAGTGTCTACTCCTTCCATCACCAATATCTATGTGCTCTTCCTCAATGAAGCTTTCTATCCAAAGAAAGACAACTTGCATGTAAACTGAAAATAAGTCATAACAGCCATAAATCAGTTGGGATTCCATCCAATTCTGCACTAGGATGGCTGGGGGGAGTGTCTTCACAAGTGGAGCCTCTCCATTAACATTACCATCCAAGGAAACCCTCTTAAATTGCACGTGTACAGCAGTTCATGACTGAAAATATTGTGACCAGCAATATAGAAAGGACATAAATATGATATACCCATGCAAGCTTCAGCAATGTGGTTGGTGTAGAGGTGGTAGGTACCCATACAAGAGCTGAAAGCTTTCCATCTTCAGCTGAAATCCCATATGCTCCCCCATTTGCTTTGGCGAGAAACAAACTCAGCTGCTCTTTTTTACTTAGACCTATACTTACAAAGGTTTCCCATTCTCTATGCAAGTGATGGCTGCCCACCAACATTATTTTGCTGCCCAAAGTATAGCTGTAACCTTGTACTCCATTCAAAATTAAGAAGATAATGATGTGAATCCTTCTCACGACAGCTGTTCGTATAATACCCTTGATAGTGGCCTTCATCCAAGGGGCTGAAAACCCTTCATAGATACTGAAAACCACACGGAAAGGAAGCTGGAAATATCGTGGATAGTAAAAGGACAAACGGTACAACAGTTGTCATAATAAGTGTCCTTCATAAAATACATCCATGATAGCAATCTAAAGGCATGCAATAACCACACATTGACTTAAAGTGCTCCAAAAAACTAAAATTTACCCCATTTCATGACTGTCCTTACTTGTGTGGCAGCAAACAATGTATGGGGCAAACTGAAAATGCGGATAACAGCAGCATGTTTCAAATTCCATAAGTCAATGTACCTACTTACCACCATACTTCCAATATCCGGCTGGGTGGCGATGCTTTGGGCAGCAAGATAACATCCATCTTGCTCATCTTCATACACAACAATCACTAATTCAACATTTAATTGAGCATGCTTATGACTTGGGAACTCAAAACCCTTATGTCTTGACTGTTGTTTTGAAAATAAATTTCTAGATTTAACCTCATCATGTGTTGCCCATATACCTTGCCTTCTTTTGGAAGATTTTCCCTTATTCTTGGCCGTAACGTCTCTGATTATCTTGATATGCTTGCCTTGGAGTGTAGAACTTGGCTTCAAGGAACACTCTAGGAGTAAATCCTTCACAACTTTGTTAGGATACATAACAAGCCCAAAACGATCCTTCATATAATTTCTTTCTAACCATATGCATGGAGTAGCAATATTGAATTCAACAAGGACTCCCTGTTTCTTATAACTCAAAGGTCAATTGGAACCCAAACTTTTATGTTCACATAATCTTGAACTTGCACAGAAATATCTATGTGCCCTCTGTTACTCAACGAGTTCTTCACATTATCACCAATTATATTACGAGGCATCAAACATGACATATGATCATTCTTTTCAACGTGCTGCCTATAATGACAAAAGTATGGCAGTGACATAGGAGGAGACAAAATGTGATCATTTCTATCATACCTTGGACTTCCAACAAGGAGCTCACCCTTATTTTGTCGGTACTTGTTTGGAACATCTTCGGAGCTCTCCTCAAGGTTACAAACTCCCTCAATCTGCCGATCATTGACTGCTGTTTGGGAAATTCCAGCAGATTGAAAGTAATCATGAAGAACCGGAAGTGCCTTTCCTTCATGGACATACCCTTCCATAATGTCATCCTCATATACTTCATGCAAATCTGATTCTTCTTCTCCATTTTTCTGCCACATGCCATCATTAGAAATCAATGAATCATTAAAGAATATCGAAGGATTTTTACCTTCCAGCCAGTGCTTCATGATTTCCTTCTCTTTCCTAGGCTTGTGCTTCAAGATTTCATCAAATCGTTGAACCTTCATACTGCTGTTCTGAAAATCAGTCAATGGCTCATCCTTGGAAAGAGTGATGGGTACTTCTAGGGCTTCAATGGGCTGCTCCCTCTCAATGCCCAACAACTTTGGTTCTTCTTCTTCCTTGATCATGACGGAGGGACTCTTTCCCTCAAGGATTGGAACATCTTGCGCATTTTTCTTGGGCATAGCTTGGGGTTTAGACCTTGGTCCGATTCCCATTTCACCTTTCTTCAACCCTATAAATTCAGTGAATGATATGACATCATGAATCTCGTCTGGATGAGTCTTGCATTCTTCATAGATGGTAGCAATACTCTGCCCTACTGAATGTGAATGTCTTGTTCCCACCTCTGGAATGGCTTCTTCCCTAAGAAGGAAAGTAGGCCTAGTGGCTGATCCATAAGTTGATCCTTGGGGCTGACATGAAGTGTTAACTCCAGATGATCTTCCCTCAACATTATGAGGCCTTGGTTCATGGAATTTTTGCAGGGTTAGGGCTAACAAGTCCATGGTGTCCGCCAATCTATAACTTGCCCTTCAATGAGCTTATCAATTTTGGCTTCTTGTGAATCTTGGTGGGCCATGCTAAGCTCTTTAACCGGCTGATCTGAATTTTTCTTTCACAATGAAACCCTCAAGGTTGGGAGAATCGAAGCTTTGATACCACTGTAATATCCCTTCTAGGGCATCGAATGGGGAAAAAGGGTTTCTCCACAACCCTAATGGACTAGATATGAAATTGGACCTTAAAACACACAAACATCAATTTGAAAATGACTGAAAATATACTTTTAACCCCATTTGAACAATCAATGATCAGTCTTGCAGGGAAGTGAGTTGTATAAGAACTTCACATCAACATATAACCATATAAATAGAGCTGAAAATGCTTCCAAATAATTTATTCAACTACGACAATATTTATCAATCCAATTTATATCAAAATAATAAAGAAAATGAGTGATTACACCCAGCTGTAATTAATTTTATGACAACAATACAACCAAAATCAAGGGCTGGAAATAGCTCATAAAACACTCCAAAAATCATTAAAATGTAGATTCCAGCCTTATAAAATATGAAGAACAAGAATATTAGCTCAAATTGTCCAAAAGTGCCCTAGATGATATCCAACCCTTCACCCAATCAAGTTGCCTAGGGTTAGAAGGGAAGAAATCTACATGAAATCCTCCTTAAAGCTCACTTGTGACTTTTGGGTAAAGCCACCAATGCACACGAGGATTTCCGTCCCCAAGTGTGTTCCTTTTGAAGGGTTTCGTCCTCAATAGGTGACCTAGGGTTTTTGTCCTAAAATGACAAGAAGAGATAATTGCTCTACCTCCAAGGGAAATCAATATTAAGAATAGCATAATTCCCCTTTAGCAAGTCGAACCACTTTATATAGGCTTTGAAGTTGTCAATGAGAAAATAGAACCCTCTAGAGAGGCCAACCCCCCTCATAATGAAGGAAAAGAACATTAAAGTCACTATGTAGGCCTCCCACAAGACCGACCTCCATAATGAAGAAATAGAAATCCTCCTTGCATTGTTTGACAAGTCTTCCACCACCTAGTCGAACCACTCCAATGCCATGATTAGTAAATAAAATTATTAACAAAAGTACAACACTTACAACCATGACGAGTTCCTCTGCCTTTCTCCTTCCTTGATACCCACGAGAAGAGGAATGGGCATAAGGTCTTCCATAGCGAATTAACTTGAAAAAGGGGACATTACGCACTTGTTCATGGGGCAAGTTCCATGGCAGGTGGGGGATCTGGAGTAAGGTATATTATGGGAAAAGAGTTAAGGGCAGCATCCCAAAGGGTTTTGACATAAAAACTCATACATGGAATTAGTGGCAGGAAGAGGGAGGGAGTAAAATCCAAACATAAGAAGGGTGAGATGGGTAGCATAGTCAATGGTGTAGTCGTCATCAAAATGGATTGTGGTATTTCTAGTGCTGAGGGGCATTGTGGAACGGGAGCGGGGTTAAGGGAAAAGGGTTGGGAGTAGTATGGAGCATGAATGTCAAGACAACATGGGAGATGAGGAGAAATAAGGAGGCCAAATATGTCGATAGAGGAGTAAAATATAAACATAAGAAAGGAGAGTCAAGCAACATACTCAATGGTGCAGTCATCATCAAAGTGGATTGTGGTATGTCTAGTGTTATAGGTGTGGTGGAAGGGAAAAGGAATAAGGGTGGGAACCAATATGGAGAGTGAATGTCATGACAGAGAACACGATCAGGGTTCTGGTATTTGTATTGCAAAGAACTAGTTCTTAAGTTCACATAAACATCTAGTTTTTTGCATTAGCTAATATGTAATACAAGGTAGCTACTCTTGTATGGGCAGTTACAAGGCTTCAAGACCTTAGTGAATTTGTGTACTTATGTGTTGGACATAGCTATTTGTATTGGTACCTTAACCACATGGTTTGGGGCTTTACTGCATAGGGTTTATCCCTCGTTTATTTTCAGTATTTTTTTTTTCCAGGGTCCTTTTACACTAACACTTTCTATTGTAATTGGATTTATTGTCGAGTCCCATTAACCTACTTTTGGTCATACGTGGACATTAATATAATTTCTTTTTTTCTTTTTATCTTGATATACTTAAAGTCTTATCTGCTTTATTAGTTATTTTTTCAAATTTTTAGATAGAGATAGACAAAGGGACCTGTGTACTGAGCCATCTATTTTGCTTTCTATGATTTCCAGGAGGAATCAAGATGAAGGTTGAAATTCTCCGTATCCTTTATGAAAACGATAGGTGCTCATCCATCAGTAGCATTGATTTTTCATTACATTGGTTAAGTTTAAATGGACCACGGACAACCTGGAATACTTTCTTAACTCATCAACTTGTGGCGATTTTGGCTTGGACACCAATGATCAGAGTATAGTTTCTCTCTCTCTCTCTCTCTCTCTCTCTCTCTCTCTCCCTTCCTCCTTTCTCTATGTTTCTTGTTTACTGACATACACACCTATATACATACTCTCTTTCACACAGCCTATTACACCATATACATCGACATGCACAAATGCCACCAAAACGAGTGATCTATGCTTTTACTTCTCTTTGTGCACCTACATTTTAATATTTAAGGTCTAACCTACTTATAGATTTAAACATAAAATTTATTTTTGAAAATTTAATCTACGATTTTATTGATCAAGCAAAGATACATACGTGTGATTAAAAGTTGGATGTTACAGCAGTGTGCATACAATTGACTTGCTAGGTTATATCTGTTTTAAGCGGTTCTGCAGAATTACAGTAGTAGCATTAAAATTTTAAACTTGTTATGCGTTTGCAAGGCGTAGATAGCATAGGGCATTGAGAAAGTATTATTTGAGTAATTATAGGAGTGGGAGTATAATCATCAAGGTTCTTTCCCAATATACTCTTTGGTAGCTTGTTTCTATTGAAATCACCTCAGCTATTTCCATGCACAGGAAATGGCCAAACGGTAGATTTGTTTCTTTGAAGAAACAGATTTTGTCCTTTGTTAGTGCTTGCTACCTTATCCTGATTTTCTTGTGCTGAAAGATATAATTTGCCTCTTGATGAAGCTTGATTTGCTGGAGATTGCTCTTGATGGATGGTTATTTTCCCATTCACTTACACCAATATTTACATGGTCTTTCTCCCTCGATCATTTTTTTTGGTTTGTTATATATCTACGTAGAACAGTTAGAAATGACAAACCATGGGATGACAAGGAGTGAAGAAAATGCCTTTGCAGGCCAGCTTGACTAGGACTCGCTTTTTCCCCTTTTCAAGTGAAACGGAACATACAATTTGAATTGCTACTTTTCCTTTCTCATTCTAATAGACTAGGGCCAATTCAGCTCAAATATCAGAGCTTAATTGAATTCTTGATGGTCAAATGAAAGTTATCGTGGGTCCAAGTGAACATGCTTAGTATTTAATGTACCACCAAAACATGGGAGTGACACTTCCTTTACTGCTATAGGAATTGATTTTACAGATTAAATGCAAGACTATTTTTGCATAATCAGTAGTAAAGCATGATAGTACCTAAGTGTTAGATTGTTGATATAATAATTTGTTCCAAGCTTTGCTACCACAGTGGTACATTTTCGTAATGGACAGAAAAAAAGAAATGGTTTAGAAAATTGTAGTGGTACTAAAAGATGATTATGCACTGGAATCTGAAAGGAGGAAACCTTCCATGGGATGAGTTTGTTCATGAAGAAATAATGAGAGCAATCTATGCCCTTGTATTACTTTGAGTTATTGGTCATTACAGATCTTGTGGTGTCACATTAAATTTCTATAGAGAATGACCTTTAGAGTTTGTTTCCAACTTCATCATTCTTCTCTTATGCGCATCACCCTTCCATGGCTTAATATAGTGAATGAGAATAATGAATCATCTGGTTTTACTTTCCCAGGACATCCTTATGTTGTCAAAGTAAAAGATAGTCTGAAAAATCAACCATTGGATGGTGGCCTTAAAAATGCACATTCACTTGTTTCATAAACTGAGAAAAATGATACTATCGGGAAGTGTAAAGGCAATTTGGCAGGATACAAAATTATGAGAAACTTTTTGTGTCATATATGTCTTTTTTTTGAAAAAGGTAAATATTTTGTATTAATATATAGAGAAAATAGTCACAAATATAGCTAGGTTGTGAGACAAAATCAGTCTCTGTGATAGATAGTAATATCTGTCTTCAGAACAACATACCAGCAAGAAGTTAGGAAGTACATATCAGAAGTAGAAGATAACACCAAAACAGCATTACAGAAAGTAGACGTATTAAGCAAGTGGCTTTATGTATACAACCAAGCATATCTCAAGAGCTGATCATATCGAACTAGAGACTATACATAAACTAATAGCTATGTAAAAGGATTAGATTTAGAATGGCACATAAACTTACAATCGTGATTGTATTGAGCTTTTCAAAAAATTGAAAATCGAAGATATATCCCTATTTGCAGTGCAGAATTCTTGATTCATAAGAGGAATTCAGTGAGAGAGGCTTTTTTATGAATGAAGGTTGACCATCATTCGCCATCTGAGGTTGTCCTGTTTCCTGGTAGGCCATTTGTTGACCTTGATGGTTGAAGCTGTTTGGATTGAAAATAAGTACCTGCCAGTCACAGTTGTTTGTTTGCTTGGTTAATAATGTTCTCCCAGTGTAGCATTTCTGTTGGTACTCCTTGTGCTGTTTATGTAATTGTTAGAAGCTTGTGGAAGATAGGTACCAAATGGATTACAGAGAAGTAATTTCTCTGTAGTCTGGACACAGCTGATGGTAGTTCAGGACATTTTTTGAAGGTAATAGTTTCATGGTTACTTCATTCAAGAGTGGTGAGTTTCAGAATACAGTCACTAGGAAATAAACCTCCATTAAGACTAACTTGATCACCAACTTTACCAATCTTAGAGTCAAGTTTTTGAATAACTTGTATGAGGGCACGTGAAAGATCAGCCATATCATTTCCCTTGTTGGTTTGGGTGACATCACGTCCAGAGGCTTGTGGATGGATACTTTTCCAATTTTCTACAGAAGGATTTGATACAGCTGTGATACCAGAGGCTGGGCCGTTGTTTCCAAGTGGTTCATTATGTATCTCTGGGGGAACTAGTCTGTTGGGGATTTAGATTTATCACATATAGTTAGTATACTTATATGGGTTTAATTCAATAATCCTATTGTAAGTTAGTGTTTTAACTATTTAAACTGAACTGACCTAAAACACGCTAGAACTGTGCACAATCTAGATTCTAATAGTAAACAATAGGGTACAGGAAACAAGAATCTAGATAATGCTGAGAAGTACAGATAATTGATAATGAATAAGCAATATTGAACTTGAAATAGCGAAAGAAGAATCCATACCCAAAATGACCCTACTTGTGTGAGAAACGAACTGCCAGAAGCTCAAAGAAGACTCAGAAAAAATCATTGAGGGCTCTTGCAAATTTAGTCCTGTTCTGATGTGCATGGGACAAGATCGGTTTCCGATTCTGTCTTGGGATAGTTTCAGATGCCGATTCTATACCGTGCTCACTGAAACTATCTTGCGTTGCTTACAATGACCTGAAATTTCGTGTGTGCTTTTGTCTACTCTTGAATAGCAATATCATGCTTGAGATTACTGTGATGACATGCAATGATGCCTTATTGTCTTGTCTTTGCTCAAAACCATAGCAATCCACACAAGGAAAGTTCCAGAAATGTATATGCCACACAACCGGTACGGGTTCGCCTACTTGTACGCAGTGGATATACCCAGGGTTCGCCGAATTGCACCCATGTACCGGATGTACCCAAGTACAGTTCAACGAGCCTTGGGTATATTTCCTGCATATGTTTTTTTCCATCGTTTTTTGGTCAAAAAAAGTCAAAATGATTTAAAAATAATGTAAAAAAACCCTAACCTGAAAAGACACCCCCAAAGTCTTTTTAAACAAGTTAACCACAACAAGTAACTGTAACTGCGGTACATACTCGTCATCCACTTAGTTAACCACAAGATGGGAGCAAAAAAGGTGGAGGATTTGGTCTCTGTGCATTCCAACCTGGACCTTCTAACCCACAAGCAATATGGATACAAGCAAGGGGAAATAAAGTGTTGGAATGTGGACCCAAAGACTCCAACCTTGAGCACATCCATTGCTCACCTTTCATTGGTAGACTCGGAGGTAGAGTGTATTTCGCATGCTCGAACTAGTGGCTGTAGCATTGTTACTCCTCGTGGTTCTAATGAACCATATGATAGTGTTGATGTTGTTGATGAATACATTGGAGAGCATTATGATTATGAATATAATGAATATACTGATTTGTATTGATTTTTGTGTATACATTGTAGCATTTGCACAATGAATGTATAGCATTGGATCAATGAATATCACGACATTTGGTATTGAATTATTAGTATGTTTTGTGGTAATTTAGCTTTTTTATTTTATTCTATGCATATTATATGGTTAATTTTGCTTATGTGACTATATTTTAAATTTTTTTCTAATATTTAATATATAGGCCGTACCTAAAGCTGTACCTGAGGTGCCCTGCCCCCCCCCCCCCCCCCCCCCCCCCCCCTCCAAAAAAAATCGTTGTGCCAGCATTACCAGGTCCCCACACTTGTATTCGTAGCCATACTACCTAGAAGAAAACGTGAAGAAAATAACCTAGACTAGGTCCAGACTGCCCTCCAATGAATTTCAAAGGAGGAACTGCACTACATATCCAATGTGAATCAGAGCTTATGTAGCTCTATTCAAATCTAAATTATCATGCGAACTGATCCTTCTTGCTAGCTCTGAGTAGTAATAGAAGTAGTTAAATGAATTTCACTTCGGCTTCCTCTTGGTACAAGCATACAAACTAGATTAATTTTTTAAAACTCGAATAGGTGTCCTTTAGAGCAGAATAATCTTCTATGTTTGATATATAAATGCTAAGTACTTGATATTAAAATGCTTTTAGGGGCTTTGTATATATTGGTACACACAAGATGACCCAAAATCAAATAAAAGACCAACAACAAGGTGCCCAACCAAATTAAAAAACACGAAAGTCCACAAGGGACAAAATTGGTGGGCCTGGGACACTATTGGACACCGATAGTGTCCCATGCCCAAAATTGGCGGAAAGATAGGTCAGGAAGCCAAATAGTCAGGGATCCCTAGAAAAATGCTGACATGATATAAAATATAAGAAGTGGACTGTGGGTGAAAGGAAAGGAATAAAGAGTAGAAATCAAGAGAAAATGCTCCGATAAGAGCCTAATATGAATTGAGGACCATATATATATATAGTCACACAAAAATCATTGAAATTAAGGGGCTTATACCAAAATTAGGTATCTATAGTTAGTTGGGTGAATAGGCTATGGCTAGGTTTTTTAGTGGTTGTATGAAATATAGAAATAGATAAGTGTGGTTGAGAGATTGTAGGGAGTTTGATAAGATGTGTATCTTAAATAATAAGCACACATCTATGTATAAATGTGTTGTTTTTACCTAGGTAGCCAGTGCAATTATAGGTGTGGATATGGGTATGACCTTAGTCACCGCATTCGAATTCGTGTTCAAATTCGCCGAGTATAAAATTCATAAGAAATTCGTTGCTAAAAAAATTAAGATAAAATTCGTGATTAAATTCGGCTAATAGAAATACAGTTATAATTTTAGATTTCATATAAGTAAACATGTCAAAAACAACTTTCCAAGGCCCATTTTTAGCTGCAAGGCTATGCAAGGGTCGTTTTTTGCTCGTGAAGGGTCGTTTTTTGCTCGTGAAGGGTCGTTTTTAGTTGCAAGGCTCTGCAAGGGTCATTTTTCGCTGCTGCCGCCGCTAAGGCTCAGTGATGGTCGTTTTTAGTTGCCGCCGCTCCTAGCTTTTGCGCTCTGCAGTGTGCTTCAGACGAGCAGCGTTTCCTTCCCTTTATAGTTTTTTAACGAAAACCTAAATGCCTTTTTCCAAATACAAATGAAGTCAAACGGATTTTTTAACTTTTTCTGCCCCATTAAATTCGGCGAATAAAATCGAATTTCAAATGTTCGGAAGAGGTTCGGCGATTTTTAAGGGTTTTCCATTAAATCCGCTGAATGCGGTGACTAAGGGTATGACGACCCTGTACATAAGGACTACATTTTTGGGGGGCTTGGGTAGGGTTGTGGGTATTGCCATACAAAAAGTAATATAAAATATTTTAAAAATATAGCCAAATAAGAAAAAATAGCCATATAATATGCATAGGGTAAACAAAATAAACAAAATAACCACAAAATATATTGATTATTCAATGGAAAGTGTCATGATATTCATTCGTCAAACTTAGAACAAGTACATTGTACAAATGTTGCAATGTTCACACAAAAATCAAGACAATTATCATATTCATTATATTCATAATCATAATTCTCTCTAGGCTCTAATGTATTCATCGAGAGCATTGACAACATCATGTCGTTTGTTAGAACCATCCTAAGTTGCCAAGAAACAAAACGGAAACGGGTCCAAAATGCGGAAACACAAATTTTTGAAAAAAAAAAACCCTTGGGTACAAAACAACACGGAAATGTCCATCCAATGTATTATAAAATAAAATAAAATACATAATACCCATTTTTAGTCCAGAAAAGATAATTTAAAAAATATAGTCTTCATGAAAGTTCAAACACATTCAACATGCAAAAAATCACATGTTTATGAATTGTGTGACATGCAAAATTTAAATAAAAGTACAAAGAATGACCAAAGAGTATTGTTGTTTATACAAAAACAGTAAGAATATAACCAAAAGTCTTTCTTGTTATACATATAATAAAAAAATGTTGTTTATATAAAAGCATAAAGAATATAACCAAAAGTCTTTCTTTCTATACATATAATAAAACAATGCTGCGAATTACAATTTTTTCTACAGACAAAATGTCTTTATGGAATGCAAGGTAAAGGACCACAAACCTTAAAATGTTGTGATATACAATTTGTTGTAGATGAAAAACCTTAATGAAATGTATTTTTTTGTAGACAAAATGCCTTTACGAGATGCAAGGCAAAGGACTGCAATCATTAAGATGTTGTGATATACATTTTTTCTTTATAGATGAAAATCTTGAATAGGATGTAATGTCTAAGAATGGCAATCATTGTTTTTTTTTCGCTTTTTTAAACAACACGTGCTGCCGGAAACAACCTGATAATGCTCAGATATGTCCTGTTTCTGACATTTTTTTGGGTTTTTCTGGGCCGTTTCTAGTGCATTTTGTACCCGAGAATTGTAGTGGGTACGTTTCTACGCTGAAATTGCTGGGGAGAGGCGTTTCAGTGTAATGTGGGAACCATCACATGGTTCATTAGTACCACAAGGAGTAGCAGTCCTGCTCCTGCTAGCTCCGTCATGAAAAGTAACCTCTAGCCCTAAGCAATTGAAAATCTGAACGCGAGACAACGAATGTGCAATAAGTATGCAATGTGACATAAATGTGTTGTTTTAATAGACATTGGGGGTGTCTTTCAGGGTTTAGAGTGTTAAAATTAATATTTTTAAAGTCATGCTAACTTTTTTAACCATAAAAAATAAAATAAAAACAATTTTCCCTTCGGGTCCGTGCTGGATTTTGGTATTACCAAAGTATGTTTTGGCCTACCTTGCGTGTATCCCTAGTGGACCTGTTCCGGGTATTAACTGTACCCATACCTAGACCCTGTACAAGCTTACCCTACTTCCTAGGTTTTTATCAATGAAATATGTTGTGTGTTGAGTATTGAGTGATTATTGTGTACAATTGTTTTTCAAGCAAATATTGATTGCTGTCCACATTCTCATATTTTGTACCATGGTTGAGGGTGGGTAAGAATGAGAAATTCAATTTATAGATGATGTTTTAGTGATTGCCAAGTTATATCACAAGGTATGCTGAATTTCATTGAAAAAGTTCGAACTTAACCAAACTTTATCCTCCTCGAATATAACTTGAACTTTATCCATTATTTTTACATGGGAATGTTTTAACATGCTTTCACATTATTTTATAAATGTGTGTATATATACATATACCGTTTTAAAGCACGAGATGGAAAGCTCTCTCCACTTTGTCTCTCTCACATATTTATGTATTTTTTTAGAAAATAAAAATGATACAAAATTTCTGTTGTTCGAACTTAAAGATGGTTTTTTTTGAACTTTATCCATTGGCGAACTTGAACCGAACATCATACCTATTGAACATGAACTCAAATTTGAACCTTGTGACTTAGTTGCCAAGGGGCAATTCCAATTGCTTGGTTGCCCCTATGGACGGTAGTTATTGCTTGATACAATTGTTATAGAATAGCTTATTATTCTGAAGGTGTTTTCTAAGTTAGATGAACCTTGATGTTTCTGACACTTGTGACACTTGTCAGGGGGCATAAACGATGGGAATGATTTTGGTCGTTCATATATGCCATAATCGTAGTTGACCATGTGTAAGACAACGTTTCCATGATGTTGCTCGTCTGCTCTACTCGTCCACTTGCTCTGTTTTAGAGAGAGAAGCGATTCAATACTACTGCAATGATTTTGGCATTTTGTGGGCAATTTAGTATAAAAAGGGCACAATGCATCGGCTTTGAGAGCAATGAAAGATAGCTAGCCACATTTGGAGCAGAGTGTAGTGGCGTCTTTGGCAACAATTCCTTTGGCCTTTAAGACAAAAGTTTGACCTGCCTTCTTGCCATCAGTTTAACAGAAAGCTGTTTTTTTGCCTGTTTAGTTTCATTCAAGGTGAATCTCAAAAATTAAAACCCTGTCCATATCATTCCTCCTTGCATTGTCAAATTTTGCTGCATTTTTCCAACAATTAAAGCTTTTTTGTCCGCCATTAAAGCGAGCTGCATTGTGACTTAGTTTCATTTGAAGATATTTAGTGAGAGATTCCGTGTACAGAGCCCCAATGTGAAATATACAAAGGAGAGCATTGAGTCGGTTTATGACTAAATGACTGAGTTCGTGCATGATTTCAAAACAAATGGAAAGTACGAGTGGGTTAAGTATGATTTCAAAACTAATACTCGGTTCCCTAAGCTCAGGTGAGTGAGGATATAAGAGTATTGTGATGTATAATGATGTTTTGGATAAATTAAGGTGGGCCACATTCTTGATTCAGTGTGTTTTTGTCTTCGTAGGGTGGATTGCCATAGGTTGGAGATGGATCACGATCGTTGTGTACTTTCCAAGACGAAAGAATACAACAAAATTCTTTGTTGTGGAGGATTTCTTGACAAGGTGCATCATGGAGTTCAGATATGGCTTGCAAAGCTATATTACTCTTCAAAAAGAAAAATGTTGAATGCTTCCTTCCCTACCAGAGTTGAATTGTGCGCTCAAATATGTTTGCGGAGTATAGCGGAGATGTTTGTGACAAGTTTTCTCAAAATGCTGCAGAATGTTGTGGTGTTCTTTAGCAAAGTTTGTTGGTTACAAAATGTTGTGGTGTCTTCCCAAGATCTCCAAGCTGAATTACGACAATTAGTGGCTGGTTATTGCAGAGCTTATGCAACATCGCCCGACTGGAGGATCAGGCGATGTCATTCTTTGGTTCGAGCCAGTAACCCTTGAAGCAAAGATTTTGCAAATTGATGGCTCTCAGACGGTGCTCGAAAAATCCATTGCCATGTGAGCGTCGGTGACGTGTGCTTCAAGCTCGCAGTTGTAAAGCAACCAAAGTACAATGGAGAATTGTTCTCATGTTATGGTTTAATGTCTACATTTACACATATCTAAGGGAATTGGTTGCATTTGACATGATACGGACATGGTGATTTATCATAAGCACAGAGACTGAATACAAAATCACAGGGAAAAAGTGATATTTAGCTTAGGAATGAATCTTGTATAGCTTATGCGCTTGGCCAACGTTGCAGAATGTTGTGGTGTTCTTCAACAAAGTTTGTTGGTTTTAGAATATTGTGGTGTCTTCCCAGTGTCTCCAAGCTGAATTACTACAATTAATGGCTGGTTATTGCAGAGCTTATGCAACATCAACCAATTGGAGGACTGGGCGATGTCGTTATTTGTATCGAGCCTGCAGCCATTGAAGCAAATATTCTGCAAATTGAGGGCTCTCAAGTGGCTCTCGAAAAATCCATTGCCATGTGACCGTTGATAATGTACACTTCAGGCTCGCAGTTGTAAAACAACCAAAGTACAACGGAGAATCATTCTCCTGCTATGGCTTAATTTCGACATTTAGGTATATCTAAGGGAATTGGTTGCATTTGACATAACATGGACATGTTGATTTATCATAAGCATGGAGATCCAATACAGACTCGCGGGAAAAAGTGATATTTACCTTAAGAATGAATCTTGTATAACTTATGCGCTCGACCACATTTGGTTTAGATATTTATAAGTAAACGTTAAGCCATAAATATCTTAAAGAACAAAATCACACTTATCTTCCTAGCGTGGTGTGATTTTTTTGGAGCATTATCACTATTAATAATGATGAATGTAAATCGAATGGGAGCTGTGCAGGGTTTACTTTTTACCGAGGACGGTTGTTGGAAGTTTCAAGGGAGGCTTGTGAACATGAATATCCATTTAAAGAGTCTATTGGTTAATTATGCTGAAGGTGTTCCAAATTGGAATGCAGGTCGTTGCGACTGACACATGCTGTGATAATGGAGAGTGCTCATTTGTTTGGTGGTTGATGCATGTCATTCCTATAGCCCTCCACTTGTCGTGTTGAGTAGTGTTTCTAGCTTATGTAGAGGAGTTTGCTAGGCATGCAATGGGATGACACACACTTTTCTTCGCTTTTAAATTATTTTGTTGTCGTTAAAACTCTGTCATTTTGGTGATGTGTCATTGCCAGGTTTGGCCCTGGACGACTTCCTTTATGCTTCGTGTGTACAACGCGTTGGAAGAAGGTGGAAGATTAAGTGGAAGAATACTTTGCGAGTCAAAAGAACAAATGTCTTCTAGGCAATTGTGCACATGAAAAGTGATGGAAAAGGTTAAGGAAATCAAATTATGTTTGTTGTTAGAGGCTTGCATGGATCGCACCATAGAAAATTCAATTATACTTGTGTGTACACAAAAGGACTATTCCACCACCTATTCTTATTTTTTAAATGATTGTAGGTTTGGATGCATGTTACCCTTATTTATGCCTTTCTGTGTACAGTCAGAATTTGGCAAGGAAGAACCAACTATCCCACTACTAAGCTAATGTAATGTCCCCCTTTTTGAACTAGTTTGTTTTGAAGACTTCTTGCCCATTCCACTTCCTGTGGGCGAGAATAAGGTGAACAAGGGATGCATTTGTTGAGTTTTTAGTCTTTTTTGTGAGCATTTACATTTTCCTTTCGTGTTTTCCCATATGAGGCAGGTTGGATTGATTTAGGAGATGAAAAGCCAAGTTAAAAATAAAAGCAACGTCATTATGGAGCTCGGTCATGGGGGAAACTCCCTCCTTGGTTTTGGCGCCACCAAAAGGGTATTAAAGGGGTTCACTTGGACTCATTTGTGCATCATCTTTTGACATAAAATTATACTTTACTTGGTTTTGGGCTGTTTGCTCAAATTCCTTCCACTAAGGGGTAAAAATCCTCTGGTGTGGCTTCATGAGGAAGACGAAACCCTTCCTTGTTGATTGAAGAACGAAAACTCTTCAATTAATTGTTCCAAGTGCTCCAACAGAGGTATGAAAGTTGCATATTTTACAGATCTGGGCAAGGGTTTGAAGGAGAATAATTGTTGAAATGTGATTCTCTTTCATTTCCAGCTTATTCAGGGTTGAGCGACCTACATATAGAGAAGTTGCTTTTTAATGTTTCTAGAGCTACGACATCACTCAGACTCTGCCATCATTGCTGTTCCAACATCATATTTTTAGGTATCAGATCAGCCACTTCATGTACTTCTTTTGTAGGCCAAAGAATCATTGTGTTTCCAGTGGTGTCTATGAAGGGTGCATACTCTGCAGTCATTTATTAATAAAATATTTCTAGCCTTCAATTAGAGGTTCCATTTCGTGGCTGATAATTGCTCCTAATGGTGATAGTTTGCAATAATAAAATCAGTTTGATCCTATTTTGCTATGATAAAAAGACTGATTGCTATTCCTTAGCTGTTCTGAATGATTTGCAGTACCCTAGGCTGATAGTCACATTTTCCCATATAAATTCAGATCTGCACTTGATGCTGTTAAAGACTGATTTGCAGTTTTAGCCCTTGAAAGGGACATTGCATACCCTAGGCAAGTCACATTGTTCCCATATGAAATTCGAGATCTGCACTTGAAAAAATGTTGGTACTTCTAATAGTGAGAGCAACTGTATCAACGACGAATCAGAAGGATTTGTCGTTATTCCGTTTGAGGGTGAAATATAGTCCATTTGGGGACATTACAAATGGGTATCAAAACAAAACTGATCCCACAGGGGCAAACGCATCATTAGGGCTTGCAGTCAGCAGCAAGACCCCCTGACTAAGCATGTTGTCCATTAGTTGCAAATAAGCTAAATATATCGTAAAGTGCATTTATCACAATTCCAGGGGTGTACTTCACCTGTAGCGTGGACAATTGGATATTCAAGCATGCCTCACTGCCTTAACTATATCTTTCCTTGCAAAAAGTTTCCAGTCGAAATGCTGAGGTGTTTAAGCCTCATATCTGACACATGTAACTGTTCTACCGAACATGAACACCGGGAGATACAAGTCAGTGGGGCTGACATGGGCAACAAAGATTAATATTGTCAACACATCTTAATTTAAATAAGACCAAAACTGGCTTGGCATCCCCTTGACAAGTATTCAGCTTTGTCACCATTCATCTCACTTCAATGCTCCTACCATGGATGATAGTTCCTATCATAGATAAGCATTATCAAAATACAATCTATCACACAAACCATTTCTGCTATTAAAGAGCCTTCTTTGCAAACAGTTGGATCATCTGGCTACGCTCTACGCCACTCCAACTTGAGCTCAGCACTACGATTTGCCCTCAGTATATTGTTAGAAGACTATGAGAGAGAATGTATATGAAAAATTGGAATGCATGCGGCACACATTGAAATCTTGTATCCAGTCATATTTATTATGCTGAAAGAAGTTACATATGTTGGAGGTAAGTTGAATATACAAACCACATCGTTAACACTTGAATTCTAATAGATTAATAACTTTGATACCCTGGGGTTAGTGGACAGTTTTTTTGGACTACTCCAAGACTTGGTGATCTTTAAATGGATTTCACTAAGTTGGGATCAAGCAAAATCTTTAGTCATTACATATTACTTGGGAAGCAAGAAATTATTTAGTTTTATGAATCTGAAATTCACAGTCCTGACCATGTTTGTTCTTATCCCTTTTGTAGATTTTTATTTTTACGATATACATTTACGTAAATCAAAAAGGTTGGATTAGTTCATTGCTTATGTATTTAAAGCACTTGAATATTCGGTCATTTGGACAGTAAGATATCATAAAGTTGTCTATCAATTATCCATTGAGTGATCCATTGACCATTGACTTATCTCAGGATAAAGTGTCTATCAATCATCTCATATTCCCTCGACTACAAGTGACACGCCATCAGCCAGAGACAATTTGTATTTGTAGTCAGTGTTGCATATACCAGTTCCTTTAACAATGCAAAAATGTACAAGATAATGTTGGAGTCAATGATCCAGCAATAGTAGCATCGTGACATTCGTTACATGACGCAGATTTGAGAGCATAGACTGACTGCCTTTTACTGCTTCCTGCCGATAATCCCATTGGAAGATGGGGGCAGACTAACTACCAGAATAAGCTTTTCGAGTCCTGTGAACAAATGTCATCAATGTGCTAGCGCACAGAATCATATTGTCACCTGCAGCAATCCTTTTTTTTATGCACAACCTGTATGTTTGGTCGAATGGCACTATTATTACTTGATATCTAGCACCAGACTAATCTCCATCTAGCAAATTGACGATACCTTGTCAACTTGACGCCTAAGCAACACATGCACTCGTTTGTGACATTCATAAGTAGAGTCGTAATCCTTCTGTAAAGCAAGTAATGGGGTTAATATCATCCTTGATTGGCAAAAGTCAAAGTTTGACTTCTCAGCCGTCAAATGTACAAGCTTCCACGTAGGACTTCCTAGACTATCAATCCAAGTTCATTGGATCAATTCCACCTCTTAAAACTGTCTGATGGAACCCTAGAGTTGGTCTCTAAACATGATTAACTAGCTTCAGACCAAAGGATTTCTTACCCTGCACCCATCCTCATGCATCTTTGCTGACAACCTAGTCAAATTCTTTAGTACAACTCGATTTTTCTAATTAAGTCATTGGTGTCACTCAGATTTCACCCTGAAATCTGCGACTACCCAATCCGAAAATTTTTCGTACTTTTAAAATAGTGGGTCGTTTGTTGTTTTTATTGCCTGAAAGTTCCTGTATTGCGTCAAAATAATCCTAAAGTGCCATATTAGCCTTTTTCGCCAAATACCCAGATGCCCAAAATTGTTTTATTCTGTCGTCGGGATTTGTCTGCGGGAAATTTGTATTTAATTATTTTGAGCCCCGTATGAGGCTATTTGCGCTCTGTTTTAACTCCATTATAAGCGAATATGTTATTATTCCTATGTGCTAGAAGGATTTTAACTTATTTTAAGTTTTGGGCTTTATTTGTAACTTTTGGCAATTTTTCGTGTTTTTGTGGTGTCCCGTTTTGTTTTCTGTAAAATTTCTCTGGAACAACTCCTTCGCCGGGTAAGCCCGATTTTTGGCCTGGAGCAGCTGGAAAACATACACGCACATTTTGCCCGGAGGAAGTCGTCATCGGAGGTCTGGATCACTGGGAAAAAGCGAAGTCGTGCACAGAAAAGCCCCTGCGGGGATGGGCGCATTTTTGGAAAACAAAGGATTTAAGCTGCGATGGGAAAAATATAAGCCGCAGGCAGGGTGGGAATTGTATACCTGCCTGGCAGGGTACTTTTTCCCGTGTTATAAAAGTCACTTAAGCTGCAGTGGGAAAAATAGAGGCTGCAGGCAGGTGGGAATTTATTGCCTGCCTTGCAGGGTAAAAATTCCCATGATATAATAAAAGGAAAGTGACTTAAGTGAAATCATGGGATTTTAGTGCCTGCCTTGCAGGGTAAAGAATCCCATTGTCAAAGTCAAATCACTTAAGTGGATCACGGGATTTTGGTGCCTGCCTGGCAGGGTAAAGAATCCCATTATGGAAAAATTCTTAAAAATAGAATTACATGTGCAAAAAAGTGCGCCCCCTTTGGTGATTGATTAAAAAGATTAAATTGATTATTTTTAATAATCTTTCTTCTTAAAAAAGTGCGCCCAAGCTTGAGGAGGTCAAAAAGTCAAAGAAGGAATAAAAGAAAGGAATTAAATTAATTAAATTTAATTTATTTAGTGGCTGCCCCCTTCCTCTCAAAAAGTGCGCCCCATTTGGGCATTATTTAATGTTTTTTGAAGCATTAAAACATTAAATTAATTTCTATTTTCAGTGGCTATGGTCAAAGCACACTGTGGGGCTTGAGTGAAGTGCTGTGTGAAGGATTAAATTGGATTAATTTAATTTATTGGATGGCTGTCCTTAAACATGCTATTTTTAAAAGAGAAAAACATGATTTTTAATTAATTAATTGCCTTTAATTGTTAGGGCAATTATTAATTATAGAATTGTGAAGGTTATATAAGCATGGGCAGCCATATGGATGAATTATTTAATTCACAGGTTAAGAATTGCAGCAAGGAGGAAAAGTGCGCCCCCATTAGAGGAAGGATTTTGCTCAGACAAAGTGCTAACAAAGGCTAAAAGCTTCCAGATTTGGCGCATGCTTTGGAGAAGGTTGATCTTCGTCTGCATAATTGTTTTCACAGGTGTTACAGGAGCTCAGGTGTTGATTGAAAGGATTCATGCTCTCTTTATGTGCAAATTAAACACCAATTTTTGGGGCAGCAGGCTTGAAAAGTGCAGATTTTTATAATTTAAATTCACTATTCATGCTCCGGTGGCCATTTTTGTCTGAATAAATTGCAGGAACTCATTACAGGTGCTTTATAAAAGAAAAGGAGTTTTTATCAATGTCCAATACATTGCAAATATCCTCCGAATCTGAAGAATTGTCCAGATCTGCACCAGTATTGAAGAAATCCGGCCAAGTTAGAAGAAAAAGAATTATTTAGATAAAGATTGATAAAGCCATGGTGAAAGGAGATGAAAAAGAGAGCACGATGGATTCATGCATTGCTTCCTAACTTTCAGACATAGGAGACACAGATCTAGGCCCAGAACCTCTTTCTGATTTGATTGATAGATCCAGAGCTGGAAAGACTTCACTCATGCGTGCGGTCAAAAGTAGTGGAATTATTCGAGCTGCAGCTTTCCCGTGTACAGCCCAATTGCCAGAGTTTGTGATGGAGTGTGCTAGATCTTATCATCCTTCATCCAGATCAGTGCGTGATGTTGCGGGAAAGACAATAATTCGTTTGGATGCAGAATTCTTCAATTATTGTCTGAAGATTCCAGTGCGAAAGGTGGTGACTTCTATTAGCATTCAGGATGCTGACAGTAGGTGGGAAAAGCATAGAGCTGACTGTGTGAGCATCATGAATAGCCGGTTCATGAAGAAGCCTAGATCCCCTTCCAAGTTCCCGAGAACTCTTCCACGATCCAATTTGGTGCAGGAGGCGGATGATATCGTCAAATTGCTATGCAGGTTGAATGGTGAAGCGAATGCCTACACTTTCCGGACATGGATGTATGCTTTCATCAGGACCATTGAAATCAACAAGGTTGATTCTATAATCAATTGGTCAGAAATTATTAGCAGCAACATCGGTGAGCAACTGCGGAACGTGAAGCGTACCTTCAGCTTCAAGATGACTTCATACTTGGTGTATGCTGCAGCTTCACAGGGTGTCTTTTCCAAGCTGGATAGATGTGGTATTCTTTCCAAGGATCCCATTTTCGAGTGCTACCCACAGCTTACTGTACCTGCGTGCGAGAAGGACTTCAGAGTGATCAACGATGACTTCTTCTACGATTTCATCTGCAGGTTAGACAAAGACTTGAAGACTCACAGGGTAAGCAAGGAAGCATGGGAAGCAGTGTCCAAGATTGGCAGTGTATTCATCCAGTTTGCAGATTTCACATACCTCAGGGTTACGAGCTTTTCAGGTGAACCAATAAAGATGCCAAGGTACCCGAGTGACAGATTGATCGCCATGGAGCTGAGCAGGCAACTTGTGGAGTTACACGACCTTCAGTCGAAGCGGCACAAGTCTACGGGCTTCTTCCCACTCACTGTGGGATATTACAGTTGCATCAGCATTCACAGAGCTCGAGGGATGGAAGCACAAATGTTGTCCGAGTATGAGCAAGAGTTCTTCCCTGCACGGCTTAACTTCGATCCATTTGGAGTAGCCAGGAAGACAATCTCCCAGGAGTACGCACATGTGCCTTCGTTAGAAGATTTCTGGATGAAGTGCAGAAGTGAGTACGAGGTTAGAAAGAAAGATTTCAGCAGGCTATCAGCAAAGCAAGTATTTGACTTTGGACTAGCGCGGATACCTGCGGATCTTAAAGATGATGGGAACGTGGTACTTGACACTTACCATCAAATGGGAGGAGATAAAGCTATACTGCAGGATAGCAATGGCGGCTGCAGCACAATAGAAGAGAGATCCGGAGCTGTGTTGGTGAGTACTTCGAGCTGGCTGCTAACGAAGGGATACTGCCTTGATGAAGTATTGATGAATCAAATCACGGGCAACTTCGGCGCAGGAGATTCCCTCAAACGAAAGCATGAAGGAGAAAGCAGCAGAAGGTCCGAGAAGTTGAAAGTACACAGAAGATCTCAAGAGAAAGAGAAGACCACTTCTACGACCATAGCTTTGACTCCGACTTCTCCAGTACCTAGAGGATCACCAACTATTGCACCACAGCAGCAGGATGCTTCCATGCCTTCATTGAAACCAGCGACGTTCGTCTTCTCTCCGCAGCCACTTCGTTCAGCACCCGTTCCAGAGGAGATGTTGAAGCTGCAGATGACGGAGTTCGAAAGAGCTTTGTCCTTGGATGTTTCAGAAGATGGCAGCCATGATACTGTGGCACTTTCTGATGGAGAGGATGCAGAGCGGGAGATGGTAGTGCACTCAGCGACTTCTCACTCTCCGAGAAGTAATTTCTCGGAATGGTTAGCTTTGCAGTTGGTTTCGGAAGCAAGAGTAGAGATGAACTTAGAGGAACATGACTTGCAGCTACTTCAGGATCTGAGCAGAAGAGACAGAAGGCCTAAAGTTGCTAAAGCAACTTCTAGGTTGATCATCAAGGATTCGGGAGAGAAGTTTGCTGAGATATCAATTCCGGCGGAAGGAAAGGTAGAAGAGGAGCTCACGGCAGAAGATGTGACGGTGACCAAAATACCACTCGGTCAAGCTACCACTGAAGGATTGAAGCAGGACACGCAGACGTTGCTGGATGCTTTGTTCCTTAGGCTTGACAGTGAAAAGGCGGAGAAAGAAGAGCTGCAGAAGCAAATATCTCAATTATGTGAGATCATAGCCAAGGTTGCTAAACCTTCCGTTCAGCCCATTTCAGCGCAGGTGAGTGATCATCTTATGCAGGAAATGGAAGATGCAAGCAATCAAGTAAAGGCTATTGACGAATGGAAGGATCTGATTATTCGTCAAGCTTCTGTGCAACTTGGGGAAGTGCCAGCCCGCCTAAAGGTTATGAACGATGCAGCAAATCAACTAAAGCAACTGATAGAAAGCATAGAAGGAATGAATACAGTTGCAGAGAGTAACCTGAGTATTTTGGCCGAGATCAACAAGCTGCCGGGAGATGTATTGGTTGCAGAACAAATTGTGCCGGATGGATCAGTCGAGAAGGGGAAGCAGCTAGAGTTTGCAGTATCTTTCCGTTTGGAGATCTGCAGAGTTTTGCTGAAAAGGATGCAGGCGCTTGAGAGTAGAACATCAGATTTGCCGGACAGTATCATTTCTTTCACTGAGGAAAGAGTGGATGGAGGTGTTACTTCATACGTGCGGATTATTTCTAACGAGGTGCATGATTCCCTGGAAAGTTCTCTTCTGATGGTACAAAAGAGAATTGATAAAGCTACCAAGCCTTTCACGATGAACTCTATCAGTAGGCTGGTGACACTGCAGGCAGACATTGCGAGATTTGGGCCAAGTTTGGAAGAAGTGGAAGCATGCAGCAAAGTGTTGAATGAAGGGTTGCTGCAATTCAGGACAGAAAAGGAAGCAGTAGCTAAAACAGATGGAAAGATGCTGAATTATATGTTCGACAAGTATATCAGATATCAGAACAAGAATAAGATGTAGATGTTACAGCTGACATGACTTCTTCTATTCTTTCTTCTTCTACTTTCTATGTTCCCGGATGAAATTGTAAACTTCTAAGTTATTGGTTTTGCAACCATTACTTGAAGTCATATGGAACCTTTCTATTAGTTAAGTGATACATGTGTCACTTAAGAAGAAGTTAGTTGAGGATGATTGCCAAATGTCATCTTTACTTGTTGTTCATACTTTAGTTCAGTTTGAGTCTTCTATTTGTACTTTCCCTCCTACATTCTATAAGTAGGAGAAGAACCTCCGGGTTAATGATCGATCAGAATTTGTAAGAAGCAATCTTGTGTTCTAGACTTTGTGCTGAACCCCTGAGAGCCACTTGTTGCAGAGGAATACAAAGAAGCAGGTTTCCGGAGAACTTTGTGTCACGGCGTACTGTGTTTCTTGCTTTTAAATCTTAGATCTTTAAAGTAAACTTTGTGTTATTTTAGATCTGGATCTAGAACTGCCTTTGCTTTATAATTCTGTGTGTTCAAATCTATTAAGTTTCTTCTATGTGCATGCAATCAGCTCTGCTATCTACTAATTGGGATGCACATCTTCCTTACTTCTTCTCTGTAATTCCTTTACTTTCTTCTTCTATAATTTTTCCTTTCTTAAACAGCTGCTTACTTGCTGCAGAACTTCTTAGTTATGGTTCATGAACTAAGTGGTTAAAGTAAAACCCCTGATAGATAAAAACACATTTATATTGACAAATCTGACACGGAAGCCTCACCGGTTAAATGAGGGAGATTTATCTCATGACTGCCTAGGTTTGATGCTATGTAGAAAATCTAGCCAACACTTGTTGACTCCTTTTTAGTCCCACATGCACCAAAATTCCCCCACTTTCCCAAATGGAAAACTATAAATAGTCAACTACCCCTAGACCATTTCTAAGAACTCTCTTTCTTCCTAACATAAACGATAGTATTTTGCTTAGGGTTTAGAGCTTGTTTCATTTCTTTTATTGAGCTATTGCTTTTGCCATTGCACCACACACCAAACATTGAGTAAATGGGAAGAACCATTGGCCTTGAAGCCATTAATGGTGAGCTCCCATTCTCAATGACAAAGTGATTGCTTAGAATCCTTACTAGGTTCATTTGTTAAAGCTTTCAAGAATAGAGGATTACTAAATATGTTAGGTTGCTTGTCTCTTTCAATTTTAATGCATGCAAAGGTATGATTCCTTGTTTATTTCTTATTTGATGGTCCATTGACTTAGTTTGTTAAAATCCTTTGGGTTTTCTTTAGAGATTCTTACCCCTTGTCCATGGCTTTTGCAACTTTTTCATTGAACACAAAAAGGTTAGGGAAAGGCTTGGGTGGATCACAATATAAAAAGTTCAATTATATTTGTGTACACAAAAGGACTATTCCTCCACCTATTTATTTTTTTAAATGATTGTAGGTTTGGCCACATGTTATCCTTCTTTCCACCTTTCCATTTATAGTAAGAATTTGGCAAGGAAGAACCAACTGTCCCACTACTTAGCTAACCATGCTTTGTTACATTGATAGGCGTGTTCCAAAGAAGAATTGTTGGGGCCTATTACTGGGAGCATCTGTATCAACGACGAATCAAAAGGTTGTGTACTGTTGAGCGTAAATTAGATGACGAGTCATGAAACGTCATTGTGCTTTTCTTTTCTTCTCCACAATTGGTTGGTCTCAAGAGAAGGAAGTCTAAGCGATATTTTTTGTGGCTGAACTTGTAATAGGCATATTGAGAGTGAGGGGAGGAGGAGAAACCTGTGCAAGAATGATTTCTACATATGGAGATTTCTCAGTAGATACCTGTGGGGAAGCAAAAGGTCTCCTTATAGTCAGCTTTTGCCTCGAACTATTCCCTCCACATGTCTTTAGCAAGAATTTCAGTAGCCTCATCCTCTTTGTCCTCATTTCCCTCACCTTCCTCTTATCCACCTTCCTCTCCAGGATCAGCTCTTGGAGTCTGCACATAGACTTTTGGACTTGCTTGTTGAGCTGAAGAAGAAGGTATATCTTCTTGTGAAATAAGTTTCTTAGAAGCCTTGAATTCTGGCAATTTCTTCATGAGCCACTTCTTGGTTCTTAGGAGAATAGGTGCTGTGAGGTCATTAATATTATCTTTTTCCTTTTGGGACCAATCAATGATAGGAAGAGGAGAATGTTGATTGGAATTTACAAATTAGACTGATACATATCAGATCCATCATTAATCAGGCCTTTTGGTACTTGGTGTAGGTTGAAGTCCCGAATCTGCTGTAGATTCATCCTTGCAAAATATGTTTTTCGTACTTCAAATTCATCATCACAATCTTCTCAATAGTCTTCAATGGTAGGAACATGTGAAAACGGCGCTGGTAGCCAAAGATTTTTGTTAATGAACTTCTTACTGTCAAATGATGATCCTTTAGAGAAGGGATGCATATTGAATGGAGAAATTGTTCTCTTAACATTTTGAGCATGTAATGTCCCTTTTTCCCACTTGAGAGTCATTATTCGGACTTCTTGCCATTCCTTTTCCATCGCAAAGAAGTAGAGGAGTTGGAGGATAACATTGAGCTTCCATTTGCTTTTGTTTTTCTAATTTTATGTTTTCCTTTTTAGCGTTTTCCCTCTTATAGCAGGTCCGCTGAGTTAAAGACAAATAAAGGAAGCTAATGAAGGAATATAACATCTCTTCTATGTCGGCTTTACCTTTTTAAGCTTTGGCGCCAAAGGGAGATTATAAAAGGAGTCTTTGGACCCCATTAGGGCATCTAGTTTTGGCGCATTTTCCTAATATTGGGCATTAAGAGCTAGTTGCTCCATGTTCTTCCACTTGAGGACAAAACCCCTCTTGTGTGGCTTCCTAGAAGGATGAAAACCCTTCTACTGGTTTGGGCGAAGGACGGAAACCCTTCATCATTGCATGGTTTTGAATTTAAGGGCAGATTTGAGGAGAAAACATTCACTTTCAGATTTTTATTTGCTTCCTACATGTGGAGCGACCTACCTTGGTGAAGGGTTTGATGGATTAGAGGACACAAAGTTGCATTTTCAGTTCATAATCTGATTTGTCATATTTATTAAGGCCGGAATCTACGTTCTCTTGATTTTTGGGGGTTTTTAGACCCATAATTCATAATTTTGTTGTGGTTGCTCTTCACTGGTTATTTATTAATTTCCAACAGTGTTTTGACTCAGATTTCTCATTGTTTATGGTTCTATTGGATGCCTAAAATATATATTTAAATTGTGGCAAGGTTATTTAAAGGGAATTTGGTGTTTTGCATATATTTTTATACCGCTGCTTGGTGAAATCAGTTTGCTGGTTATTATTTCAGTCTGCTGGTTATAGAAATTAGATTTGGTTATTTGGTGATTTATCTAATTTCCTTGGTAGCTGGTCTAATCCCTTGAAAGGGACATTTCAGAGCATCAATGCCTGATTTGCAAATACAATTTCCAAGAATTAAAGGAAATTGGATGCATGAAACCTTTTTATCCCTACAAGTTATGTGAAGGATGTCAAGTTGTATGCATAACTCAATCAAAGTAATTTTGTTGCTGCATTAGAGTGGAAGTTTATAAGGTATCCCTTCAAACCTTGCGACTTTGATACAAGAGAATGTTTGAAATTGATTTTAAAAGCTACCAAATTAAGTTACTAGTTGTTTTACTTCTTTGGGAAACCGGTTGGTAGTATGCCCTTCCACCAATCTGACTATGAACATAGTGAATGCATTGTTCACCCTCCGGAAATGAAGTTTGCTACTCTTATGAGTTAGTTGAGTGTAACATTCATAGATTGGTTTGGAGAGATTTTGCCTTCCATGACTTGAGAGACCCACCCAAATTCGGTAACCTGCAATTATGTACATCATATATGAAGTCATGTAGAATGACTTAGTGTTACTCAGCTGGGTGAGTTGTTTGGTCAAATTTTCAGAAATGATTTCTCCCCAACTAAAAGCATGTTTTCCTTTATAGATCAAATTGATGAATATGTCATCCAACTATGGAATTCTCTGGTGGATGGAAGACCCATAACCCTAGCTAACAAGGTAATAATGTCAGGCAATTCCTCTATGAAATCATTTCTGTACAGAGTTTTAGCCAACTTAGAGGGTCCTTTCTTTTTATCCTTCAACCAAGACTTTGCAATCATGGTTTGATATTTATTGGGTGCTAAATCATATTCCCTTTGAGCTGCCTCGAGAGTCAAGACTTTAACATTGACAAGAGGAGTGATTCTAAGAGCTAGGTTGATGTGGTGATCATCCAATTGAGGAATTACCTGTCCTTGTGGGTCTTTCAATTCTTTTGTCTTAGGCTCAAAACAGGATGCACAGGTCAATATTGTATCAACACATTGAACTGAAATAGGAAGACCACTTGCATGTGCCACTCCGCTATTGAAAATCCTTTAAGCCAACGGAGTTCTCTTTCCATCTTCAATTCCGCTTCAGAATTCAGGCATGTCCATGTGCTTTACATCACTATCCTCAATTTTAGGGGCGGTGGTTTTCATGGAAGAGATGGACTCATACCTAACATATTGGAACTTCATTTGGGTAGTTTCAGCTCCCAGATAATAACCAAGAAGGAAAATGGGCAAAGTAAAACAATTTTGGCAATTCTGGGACAATCAGAAGTTCAATACGAAGAAACGTTCAAAAAGCAGAAAAACAATAATGAAAGTGCTTACAGGATGAATGAAAAATGAAGCTTTCTGCAAGGCAATCCTGTTGGTGTTTGCAAATTTGAATTTGGGTCGAAAATGATTGAGCAAGAGGCAAAACGACCAAGGCAATGTCCAAAATGTAGGGGGCAGAGCAAGAAATGTGGTGGGAAAGATTTAGAAATGAATTTGAAAATGGGCGAGATTGAATTTATAGTGCCAACTGCCAACTGAGTCGGCGTTTGGACGGGCACATGGAACAATCTTCAATGTTCCCTATCAGCTAAGCGGCGTCAGAGAGGAGGAACCTTGGAACAATTCCAAGAAATTGTTCCAATTTTTGGCGAGCCAGGGATAGGAGGGAACCACGAAATTGTTCCCATTGTTCTGTGCATGGCCGGTAAGGCTGATGGAAATGCCCACTATAGTGTCTCAATTGGTTAATTCGCCTGATAGGAAAATTAAAGAAACTATGGAACTGTTCTAAGAGTTCTGCCCAAAGTCAACTTGACCGAATCAGTACCAAATTGATTCCTAAGTTGGCTAATCAGTTTCTACGGGGAATGGTGGAACAAAAGGAAAAGTTCCACCTGTTCCATCTAAAGTCGACTTCACCGACCAAAATAAAATTTTGGATGAAAATGACTAATATTAAGGCAAAATTTTGCAGAGAGGAGCAATATGACATTTAGTTTTTTTTCAAAAATTTAATGTAAGCAAACATTTTGCAAGTTTTAGTTTCATTTACAACACCACGTACGACGTGAATACATGAAATCTCCCAGAAGATATGTGGAGGTAGATGCAAGTAAATGAAATCTAGCTGCAAATTCAATTGCCATTGAAACAACTGCCAATGGGCCTGACAAGTAAAAAGAAAATTATATGGAGCCCAATTACCAACTGGCAACAACATGGCCTCTCCTTCGCTAACCACATCATCCAACGGATCAATGGCTAGGGATAAAATAGAGGCCATTAAACAAGAGTGCATGGAGGGGTATATGAATGTGGTAAGTGAAAAGATAAAATGTATGGGCAGTTCCTTCTAACCCAAAAATCACTAGGAGACCAAGGTGATACTATAAGGTTTGTGTTAAGCTATTATTAAATAAATATTAAGTTAATATTTGCAAAGATATTTGTAATTGTATATAAATATCTTTTAAAAAATTAAAATTAATTAAAAACCTACTTAATGCTCATAAAGATTATACTATTGAACTGCCCCTTATATTAATTAAAAAAATGGAGTTACATTAGTAGGGGCGACTGGAAAACTCACGGTCCCACAAAACGCCACAAGCGCCACGAGAAAATAGGAAACATCACGAGGGTTACATCAAAACGCCCCAAGGGCAAGCAGAGAGCATAGGAGAAACAAAAAAACACCAGCCGGAATTAAGCACATGCTGCAGCACCAGGAGGAGGAGGTTCATCCTGGGGAGGGATAAACGCTCCATTGTTTGGCTCGGTCGAGGGAGGATCCACCTGTCAGCCATCATGGTCCGACAATTGCATCTGTAGAGGAACCATAATACCCCATCCAAGGGGAGGCGATCCGACAAGAGTCTACAAGCCCGATGGCGGAGAGCCCCACCGCAAAGAACTAACAACGTCCTTCCCCTTCAGAGGCGGGCTCTAGCTAGGTCCAGTAGAGGACGGGGTTGAAGGGCAGCCCCGTGGAGAGGCAAAACAGTGGTTGTGTGAGCGGCTTCTACGACGCAGTCCTGTAGGTGGTGGCTGTCTGGGCGGCGATAGCCGAGGTGGCGGTGGCAGGGGGACCCAATTCATAGTGCAGGGCATACTCCCCCATTGATTCAGAAGCTCCTGTAGATGAGCGAACTCCAGAGAAACCTTAGCAGCTTGAGCTTGAATTTGTAAGCGCACAGTAGACAAAATGACCACTTTGTTATTAGTCGAAAAGAAGGCTACAGTTTGATCTTACTCGAAAATTAAAGCATTGCGAGCTTTCCAAATATGAAACAGAATACATGCACTAAAAATTGCAAAAGAGTATTAATATAATGTGGCCAAGGGCTAAAATCATCAAACAAAGCCAAACGCCAGTGAAAGAAATCAGGGTGGTAGGGCTGAAATAAAGAATGGATCCAAGTCCATAACGCCTGAGCACGGGGACAAGACCAAAAGATATGTTTGAATGACTTAGGGCGAGAACAAAAGTGGCATTTAGGATTAGGGATGCCAATATGACTAAGCCGTTCATCCATAGGCAGATTGTGACAAACAAGACACCAGAGGAAATGGTTAACTTTGGGCTCAAGAAGGGAATTCTAGGTAAGGGAAAGCCGACGGAGCCAAGTGGAATGCGCAAAATTTAAATCCCACTAGGCATTGAGCTTGTCAATGGCGGGTGAGAGAGGGCTAAAAAGATTGTAGATAATTCTAGCATTGTATCGCAGGAAAGATAATATAAGATAAGATAATGTTATTAATGTCCAACACATGACCACAAAAGTAGGTCAATGGGACTGCAGAGTACAAAGCAAACAAACCCAGCGAGAGGACCCAAACGGGTCACCCGAAATACAATGAGAGAAGGAGAGGAGGAGAAGGAAACAACAGATGCTGAGAGACCAGGAATGAAGAAGAGAGAGACGACAGTGTGGGGAGGGAGCGAAAGGAGTAACATCCCCGACAACATCACCTAACACTCAAGGCCAGATGGGAGTAACTCGCAGTGCGCCGACGACAAGAAGCGGAGACTGTGGAATGCCTAGGGAGCCGGCGTCCAGAATGAAGGTGGTGCCTCAGAGTAGGCCCGGTGGATTGCTGTCTATGTGGAGGTGCCCTGGGACATACCTGGGATATGGAGCCTCGGGAGGAAGGAACGAAGTCACGAGACCTGACGGACCTAGACTGGGGGTCCAGACACTTAACCAAACGCCGCTTAGCCCCTCTCACTGGGGAGAGCAACAGGAAGAAGGAAGTGATCAGTCTAGTAGCCATGCGCCAGGGGGGGGATGGAGGAGCCTGTCCCGAAACCCGATGGTCTCCTGAAGGTAGAGAGCAAGACATCTTTGATCATGGTATCTGAAGAAAGTTGTGAAGGAAGGAAGCTCGTGAAACAGGCAATGGAATCGCCCACGAATCTCATAGTAAACAAGACATTTGAAAATGAAGTGTTCTTCGGTTTCAACCTCCTGGAGAGAGCAAAGTAGGCAAGTCCGCTCCGAGCGGTCTAAGTGGTGGTCAGTCTCAATACGGAGTCGATGTGAGCCCACTCAAAACTGATCGAGAGATACGAAGGACCTGCAACCAATGAGAGTATATAGGTCTAAGGATGACCCCATCATGGATCTCGAGAAAGTGTTGCCGCATAGAATGACATCTTTGGACGTAACCCCCCCGAAGATGAACTGTCTGTAGATATCACTGGGGAGAGCAACAGGAAGAAGGAAGTGATCAGTCTAGTAGCCATGCGCCAGGGGGGGGATGGAGGAGCCTGTCCCGAAACCCGATGGTCTCCTGAAGGTAGAGAGCAAGACATCTCTGATCATAGTATCTGTAGAAAACTGTGAAGGAAGGAAGTTCGCGGAACAGGCAATGGAATCGCCCACGATTCTCATAGTAAACAAGACATCTGAAAATGAAGTGTTCTTCGGTTTCAACCTCTTGGAGAGAGCAAAGTAGGCAAGTCCGCTCTGAGCGGTCTAAGTGGTGGTCAGTTTCAATACGGAGTCGATGTGAGCCCACTCGAAACTGATCGAGAGATACGAAGGACCTGCAACCAATGCCAGGAAATGTATATAGGTCTAAGGATGACCCCATCATGGATCTCGAGAAAGTGTGCCGCATAGAATGACATCTTTGGACGTAACCCCCCCGAGGGGTTGGTCCATGTGTGCTGGATGAACTGTCTGTAGATATCATCACGGGTAATCCTACGAAGATCATGTTGGTTAGGTAGCAGGTGGGCAGGGCATCCAGAGAATAGCTGAAGGGTGGGAGCCGGTCCATCTAGATGCCAATGGACTCGAAGAGGCGTGAAACGCAGGCATACCAGCAGCGAGAACGTCTATTGCGATCCGAGGAAGCAATAGCTTCAGAGGAGCAGTAGGCAAGATAAGTGTATCTGTCCTTGTCAACAGAAGAACTAGAATACCCCAAATACGGTGCAACAACAACACAAGGCTGAAGATGGTCTCCAATCGAAAAGGGCGAGCCCCAAACTCAGCGAGGATAATGTTGTGAGGAACAGATTCTTTGCACCTGATAATGCGTCTGAGCATGAGGATCTGAACACGCTCGATAGTGGTCCAATCTGAGTCCAAAAGAGAGGGACCCCGAAATTCCGAACCATATAGAACCGTGGGCCTAATCAAGAAATCAGAGAGGGACATCTTGGAGGGAATGTCCTGAAAGTGGTGGCAGAAACACTGTCTCTCAAGAATCGCCAAAGAACCATAGCCCTTATTAAACCGGGGTTGGAGAGCAGGACGAAGGCTAAAACGAGGCCCAGATAAAAGAATCCCCAGGTAGGTATAAGAGCAAGGAATCTCAATGTCCACACCCTTAAAGAAGAAGTGTAGGTCTGAAGTCTTCAGATAATTGAAAACCATAACTTTGGTTTTCCCAAGATTCACAGTCAGTTGCCGATGATCACAGAAAAGGGCTAAGGCATCGAGCTGCCTCTGAAGACCCTCAACAAAAGAAGCAAGGAGAACTACGTCATCTGCAAAGAGGTGGATGTAAATCAAAACCTGGTGCAGAAGGCACCCATCACCTTCCTGTATGTGATCCTTGAGAAAGTCCTCAAGCTCATCGATATAGATCCCAAATAAGGTAGGAGAAAGGGGGCAGCCCTGTTTGACACCAATGGTACTCCTGATGAAGTCAGACATGCCAGCATAAGTGCGAAGGCGGCCAAGCACCTCCTCATAAAGGCACTTGATGGCTGTAAGAAGAGTCTCGGAAATGCCTATATCTCTGAGCCTGTGGAAAAGGGCTTCCCATGGCACAAAATCAAAGACCTTCTAAAAATCCATGAAACAATAGAAAACTCTGAAAGCAATTTCCTGATTCCATAGCCAATCACGCCACCAAGCTTGTAGGAGGTTTGGATCCCTAACTTGTGGAGCATAACAATCAGGTAGGAGCTCCTGAATTTTTTAGATAGACTGGGAAGTCTGAATCGGTTCCATATTGAATTTCAATCTTGAGCATTGGGCCAACAAATCTCAATCTTTCGGTGACTCATACAGATCCTGAATGGTATGAATGCCCTTGTGGATAGATCCAGATGAGCTTTAATGCTTGGGGTTTCAGCAAGCATAAGATCACCCTCAGTGATGATAGGAGACCACCAAATATTCTGTGAATTAAAAGAAATCCCTATGCGAAAATCCATCGCCAATCCAGCCACATCAATGGTTTCACCTATCTCAATGGATTTCTAAATATTTTTTATGACAAAAGGTACCCGTAATTTTGAAAGGATCCGAAGTGATAATAAGAGTATACAACCCAATATTGCGTCCAACACTTCTTTACTGTAAGGGGCTCCAAATTCAATACAATGATGCAAGCTGAGATTTTCTAGGCATGCTTTACTCGACAAGACACTAGATACCAACCATTTGGCACATAAGGCCACACTCTGTTGATAAAGATCAATGATCCCCATGCCACCTTGATCACATGAGGAAGGCAACAAACATCCTAGGAAACTCTGTGGAAAGCTAGTTGAACCATAAATTTTACACCATTATACAGTCCTGAAGCAAGCTTGGCAAGCCCGTTGAATGAATTGTGAGAAGGGACACCAACATGCAAAATAATAAACATGAGTGGTGGCAACGATCCTTGGTTACAAACTTGGAATTTACTAGCCTGAGAATAACGGTTTGGAAGACCATTTGGTGACTTTCTGCTCCACCCTATTAAGAACATAATTGCCAAAAATTCACAGAGTCAATGTCAAAGGAAAAGGGAATACCCCAAAATTTTAATTTCTCTCCATGGACCAATCCATTTCCAGGGGTAGGCCTTCAACCAGTTTGAAAGAGGAAAACAACTCTGTCAATATCCCAAAGTTTTAGTCATTTGAATATTGAAAACCTGAAGCCAAGACAAAACATTGTCAATGACATTCAAAGACCATAGTAACATTCTACTCCAGACTCAGCAATGATTAATATATGAATCATTAGAAAAGTGACCATTGATAAGTTGAGTTTCATGATTCTGAAAGAACAATCCCCCGAATGTGGCCTTGGGCCAGTTTGTTGAGCAATAAGGTAACCCAGGGCATCAATACCTAAGAACAAACAACACCGGCACAAGAGTGCGTACCGCATGTCTGATAGAGTGGAAAAGGCTGATGGCAGTGGATTGGTGACCATTAATAGTGAGAGCCGAGAATGGAAGCATTCGAAAACAAGCGTGCTAACGAGCCAATTGAAATAACTCACCAAAACCAAGGGCTTTAATCATAGACCAAGAATGAAGGGTCATTCGATGCAATCATAAGCTTTCTCAAAATCAATCTTGAGGAAGAGAGGACTCTGCGAAGGACACCCTCGGGTCCATTCTATTCCTATCCCAGACAATGAATAAGATTGTCTAGGATGTAACGGACTTTGACAAAACCATTTTGCTCAAGCTGAATGATCTTAGGAAGAAGATTTGTAATGTGAAGGTCTAGCGCCTTAGCAAGAATCTCGTAAGAAACATTCAACAGGGTGATCAGCCGCCAATTACTCATCTGTCTCAGAATTGCCTTCTTTGGGAATGAGACTTGATGTTGCCTTGATTGATGAAACTCCCAAGAGAGATGAATTTGGAGAGCTTCATTATAGACCCGAAGTAGATTAGGTTCCATAAAAGACTAGGTTACTTTGTAAAAATTGGTACGGGAAACCATCCAGACCCGACGACTTGTCATTCAACTAAGTAGAGTAAAAAATTACATGAAGCTCCTCCAAGGTGAGAGGGGTGTTGCAGTGAACATGATCTCTGGGCAAAAGCTTGTTACCAGGCACCACTTCAATACAATTTCTGCAAAATAGTCTGCATGCTCCATTGAATCCTCGTGAACTTGAAAAACCATATAGATAGATGCTTAACAAAAAGCATCAATGATCTTTGGGAGCTTTAGTAATCTGTTGGTGAGAATCATAAATAAATTTGATCTGTTGACAAGCATGCTTGGCCTGGAGGGATTTGAAAAATATTTTCGAGGCTTTATCTCCCACCCTAAGCCAATGAATTCTCAACCAAATCTGCGCACAAAGGGCCAAATGAGATTCGATAAGTTTAAGCTTGTGCCGAATACTAACAACTTGGCTTTGAAGCTGAAGAGGAATGTCGAAAGGATTAGCCTCAAGTAACAGAGAGATTCGTCTGAATTCTTTGTGCAGAGCTAAATCGGCTTGCTCATGGACTCGAGCCACCTACTTATCCGAAATTGGACGGAGGAACCTAGTTGGTGTGTTGAATTGTCGCCTCCCACCATGAGATTCCAATTGGTAGCAAAAGGAGGATGTGGTGTCATATTCTAGATCTTTTGCCAATAAGTGGGATCACTCCTAGGATGACTCAAAAAAGAAACATGAACATAATAATTGATGTTTTGGGTACCTTGGGAGAGCCCCCTTGCCAAACAAACTTAAATTTGATCAGATGATAATCTGAAAAAAGTACATTCTAACCAAACCTTGATACAAGGGAGGATCCTTACGTGTCAAAATCAAAGTAAGTTCTACTGTGAAAGAAGTGCATGAGTCAAGGCATTGTAAAACCCGGTCAAATCCTTCTCAAATATTGGTCTAAATGATACCATGCTCGGTCTTTAAATTCCTACTGCCATCCAAGCAAAAGGATTGGAAAGACCCCAACGAATTTTAAAGAAATACTAGGCCGCACGCTTGTCGACACACCAACGTATATGCTATGTTGGCATTTCACATTAATCCATCCGGGTAATTCACCATATTCAAATATTACACAGCAACTTATAAGCAAAAAGTATGTTATGCTATGCCTAACCATTTCCAGTAAAATATGAGGGTTTCATAGCCGTTATTTAGGGGCATAAACATTCAAGAATACCATTGAAGAAAGACCATGTAAATGACTTCATAATCACCCATGTAAGGCTTATTAGTAGGTCATCAAAGCAATTCCAAGATAGTGACTAAATGAGGTATATCTTACCTAGATAGCAAGGAAACAAACATATGTATCTTATAACCATTTGACAATTAATGTTAGTGAAAGTGTGCCACCTCCAATATGGCTTCACCCCTATTGGGGCATAATGCAAGTTATGGAGTAGACCTGAAGCAAAAACCTAGGAAGGATTTTGATTTGTTGTAAACAATTAATATGTAGACTGATTAGATTTGCTGGCAAGCTAATTCCAACATGAGATTTTTTGCGAGGGCTCTGTCACATCACCAAACATGTTCATCGCCATGAAATTCAGGTATCGACAATCATTACCCAAGTTGATACTCAAATGAGTGGGGGTCGGTAATTTAATCAAAATCGGAGCTGAGAATGTGCATCAACTATACATTTGTAAGGAGCATGCTGGTTTAAATCCGGAAGCTAATATATTAATGGATCGGCATTTAACATCGATTATCCACTCGCATCAATGCGGGAGTGTCATACAGGAATTAGAACTGATTTATGCAATGACTTCCCAAAATTCTCATGTTATGACTTTAGTAACTTTGTCTCTGTCAAGGGTATTGGAAGTTTAATTTTTAAATATTTGTAAAAAAATTATAAATCCATTATTTTTATTATTTTTTAAACGGGGGGGAGAAGAGGTGGTAGGCAGAACCTAATTTAGCTAAATTTAAAAAATAGATATAATGTTAATTATTGTTTGAATTAAGGAAAAAAATTGTTCATCACATCACTCTGAAATTTAGCAAAATTGGACTTAGACACTGTAGATTTTACGTACTTTGATGGATTAGAATGAGCCAATAAGCAGACATTAAAGAATGCGATGGTTAATGGGACTTAATTTAATGAAATATAAATCAATAACAATTTTTTAGTAATCCAAAGGGACCCCAACTTGAATAGTCTAGATGGACCCGTAGAGCTTTTGCAAAGATAAAATTTCTAACACACAGGCAAGCTTCAGGCCGATCGAAAAAAAAACGCTCTCGCTTGGGGCAACATCAATACAAATGGGTTTCACAATCAATAAATTAATAACATACACTAGCATTTTATGAATGAGAAGACTAGGTAGTACAACTCTTCTCTTAGCACATATGACTTTCAACAGAAACTTTTCTCCCTGGGACTAACTTATGAGACACCCATTGTGAAAGCACAAGCAGGGTATTTCCCAAATACTAGCAGGTTGACTTAAGGATTCATATGAATATAAATAATTTATGCATGTTCGTGGATGGAAAACAGATAAAGGACCCCATGGCGAGGTTGCGGATGTACCAAAACCATGTAGATATGATTTCTCCATAGCTTATTGAATAAACAACCAATGGTTTGTTCATCCAGTTCTATTAATGATAGGATTTGGAGGGAATGCCAAGCCACAATGTGATACATAAGGCACTAGGGTAACTATTGGTACCACTTTTTCACAATGCTTTATACCAATTCATTAGAAATAATCACATCTGAGGGGGATTCAGAGTCCATACCTCGTCGTACACTTTAGGAATTAACTTCCGTGCAGGGAAAAATAGTGATGTGGCACAATCATATACTACCATTATGCATATTATTATTTTTTGCTAATGAGAGGACCAACATAGCCATTTACGTACACCTATGCACTGCCATAACGGTGGCACAACTAGCTATGAAGTCTTCTCCCTGATATGACCTACGGGATAACGCTAAAAAAGCATGGACGCACAGTTGTCGCAACAAAGTATGGCAGGTGAAAGCATGAAAAAACCCTAGTAGAGCCGAAGTCTCTCTGTTAGTTGTTTTTCCCAACAGGTTGGTAAAATGGATTAAGGATCTAAAATTCCACAAAAAAAATCCTATGTTAGACCATTTAGTGAAATTTTTTTGCCTAAGGGCTCTTTCTGCCTGTAATATAACATATAGTCTAAATAAAACCTATAACTGGGTGCATGGGAAACAGGAGGTTTCATTTTATATTGATAGGTTAAATATGAGGGTTTGTGGAGTCACCCACAAGCCACTCTTGTTGTATACATGCATGGGATGTCATGAAAAACACTCATGATACTTATAGTGACAACAAGCACTCATTATAGTCATAGTCACAATAGACATTCCACAGATGCATTGAAGAGTCATATCCAACATCAGTAGCAAGATCAAAATACATAGTGTATCACTTGTTGAGTTGTGAGAGATCAATTACTTCATTTTAGCATGCAATGTGGAGGGTCTGTTGGACCCCAACACAGTAACAGGCATCGGTTAAGGGCAGTGACCGACATTGGTTAGGGAAGATCATGAACATCGGTCATAGGGAATTGTAGGAACTGAGACGGCTCTAGGCAGACATCGGCGTTGGTTACCTAGCTGTGACTGAAGTTTTAATTAACTCTCGGGAATTATATCTATTTA
Organism: Taxus chinensis; assembly: GCA_019776745.2. Classification (NCBI taxonomy): domain Eukaryota; kingdom Viridiplantae; phylum Streptophyta; class Pinopsida; order Cupressales; family Taxaceae; genus Taxus; species Taxus chinensis. The sequence goes on from CM034148.1 coordinate 22,535,891, forward strand.
TAGTCATATAAAATAGATTTATTGATTGATAATTACATGGCTAAGTGCCCTAAGTCTATAAAAAACTATATAAGCATGGAAAGCTAGGGTTTGTTAGCAGTAATGATAAACTAAGAATTAGGAAATAGACTTGACAAAATTGCACTGTTGGAATGGACGCATGAAGAATATCTTGGTGGTAGAGGAAAAAACATTGAAGGAAGAAAGTATTGAACATTTAGTTAGAGGTAGTGGACTAGACTACATAACCGATGCTTCATTAGTATATCTATGTCAAAGCCCCCTCTGGATAATAGACTTGACCTTATTTCTTGGCTGGATGTTAGTCCTGACACTGGGTGAACAAATGTCCTAAATATGCCCACATGATTTATGTCTCTTGTTTTGATATACTATGCCATAGGTGGTACTTTGAATATCTTCAGTTTATGTTGCATGTATGCTTACATCTAATGGAGGATTGTCTATACAACGGGTGTGGTCTAAACCTGAACAGACTGGATATGGCAGACTTGTCCTTTGATTTGTGGGTTTTGTGTGTTGACAGATTTACTCATAGAGGGTTTTCTGATTGAGTGGGAGCTACAACAATGGTAAAATATAATAAATACAAGGTAGAGAAATTTCACGGCCGAAATTATCAATTATTGAAGATGCAAATTGAGAATTATCTATATCAAAGAGATTTGTACTTACCATTGGATGAGAAGTCTAGACCTACGAAGATGACTGATGAAGAATGGAAGATTCTTTACAGACAGGCTTTGGGATCTATAAGATTGAGCCTGACAGCATCCATGGGTTCCAATATTATAGAAGCGGTTTCTATGGTAGACTTAATGAAATCTCTTGCTAATTTATATGAAAAAACTAGTGCTTCAAATAAATTTTATTTGATGATGAAACTATTTAGTTCTAAGATGCATGAAGGTGAATCTACCTCTAGTCATTTGAATGATTTCTGATCTATTTTAAATCAGTCAAAATCAGTTGCTATACTGTTTGATGATGAAGTAAAAGAAATTTTATTCTTATGTTCTTTCCTTGATAGTTGGGACAACTTGTTAATGGCTGTTAGTAATACAACATCTGCTAATAATATTTTGAAGTTTGATGATGTGGTTAGTATAATCTTGAATGAAGAAATTCACAGGAAGTGTACAAAGGAAACATCATCTGGAAACGCTTTGAATGTAGAAAGTAGGGATAGGTATAAGGAGAGATCCAAGAGTAAGAGTAATGGGAAATCAAAGTCAAGGGAAATCATATCTAAATCCAGAAGTAAGGGAATTACTTGTTAGAAATGGAAATCCACAAGGACATGCATTGAGAAATTCAGTTAAAGGACGAATAAATAAAGAGAATCAACAACCAGACAAAGGTAAATAGGCGAATCTTGCTTCATCAGAGGTAATGCAAGATGCTCTTATTCTTTCTTTGGAAAATAGAATTGAATCATGGGTTTTAGATTTAGGAGCTTCTTTCCATGCAACCCCTAATAAGGGTTATTTCAGAAATTATGTCCAGGGCAATTTTGGGCATGTTTATTTGGGTGATGATGAACCTTGCAGTATTACATGTAAAGGGGAAGTTCATCTAAAATTGCATAATGTCCCCAAATGGACATGGGTACCCTGAAATATGTGAGGCATGTGCCAAGCCTCAGGAGGAATCTTATTTTTGCAAGGAAACTAGGTCAAATCTGGTTAGCATGCAAATCTACTTTTATAGGAGACTTGCTTAGAAAGTCACTCAAGGGTGCTTTTGTTGAGGCAAGAGGTAAGAAGGTAGGAACGTTATATTTATCATAACCTGAAATACTGAAAGAAAAGTACCAGTATTTGATTTCATTAATTTCAGGATTCAAATGCATGCATTGTGGCATAATCTGGCTGGGTCACTCCTTGAGTCAAAAAGAAAATGCAGATTTCCTTAAAGCCCACAAAAATTATGTCAACCAGCTGATCTTGGCTTCTCAAATTATGACAAAGCTGTTGGTGATGAGTTCTAAGATAACCGTGCCCTAGAATGTACCTAACTCCACACATAGGGGTGTAGATAACCCTAGATATGGCGGTAAATGAAGTTAAAAAATCTGCAACAAGCTTCCACCTTCAAACCCTCGCCGGAAGTAACACAAATATGCAAATCTATTGCTGGAAAACACCATTAAATCCATGATCAGCAATGGAAACCCCTAAATGGAGAATCCTCTCAACTAGGAGAAGGGTTTTCGTCCTTAGAAATATTTTGTAAAAACTCTAGGTTCAGACAAAAATCAGATTTATGTAAAATAGAAAAACACGCCTTCTACAAGCAAGTAAACTTGCTTTTATAGATGTAATGGGCAAAATAGCCTCCCCAACTTCAATCAAATTTCGCCCCTCGCATTTAATGCTCTTTTCCACCTTTTTCAACCTCCGACGGGGTCGCATTTTCTCCTAGGGGAGAATAATAACATAAAGTGATATTTCTTTTCTTCTTCTTATTTATACTTTCACTTTATATTTTCTTTTCTATTTTTTATTTGACTCTATCATTAATAAATTAATATAAAGTGCTTATAATGTTATTTTATATTGCACTTTTTTAATTAATTTATTATAATTATTTTCTCTTTCTAACACCCTTTAGCTGTCGGGAAACAAAATTGGGTTAAAGGTCTTCGACCGAGAAGGGGATATTACAATTCTCCCTTCCCAAAATTGCTTTCCCTCGAGCAATTGTAACTCATTTGTTCAAGTGCCAAGTGCACGTGACAAAACATGCTATAGTGTTCCAAAATTCGAGCACCCGTACCTACTAAATGCGATAGATCTTGCCACCATATACCTCTCTCAATATCCTCATTATCTAACTGCTGTAATAAAAGAGAAGGTATACTGCTTATCGTATAAACTTGTTGTAGGAGAACATCCTCATCACTAAGATCAATCTTGGATTCTTCCCTTTCGCTAGGGTAACCACTAAGGTGTCTATCAAATGGAAGTGGCATAGTAGGAAGCTTTAAACATCAGTTTAACACATTTGAAAGCTTACCAAAGGTTGTTATTTTGGAAATTATAGCAGGCTGCAATTTCATACAAGTGTCGATGGGAGTCTCCTCTTCATGTGCAAGTTTCTCCATAAGGTCTCCTTTGACTTGTTCACTTAGATGTAGATTTGATTTATCTACCTTTACGGGTTTAGACTCCATGGTTTCATTTCTTTGCTCACCCTTGCTATCTTGCACATCAAATCTTTCTAGAAACTTTTGTGTGAAATCTTCAAGTGAAGCAATGGATTCAACCCCTTGGGTATACATCATTTGGTGCCACCATTTATGTGCTACTCCATCCATGTATCTAGAGATGAGCATGAGGGCATCATCCTGACACATATGATTACAACACAAAAATGTCTGAAATTCCTTTAACCACGATCTAGCAGATATTACATTAGTGCCATCAAAAAAAGGAACTTGGGTCCACTTCATTTTTTTGCATTCAGATCTGATTTCCTCACAAGATGTGAAGATTCATCATTCTAATACCACTATAATGTCCCCAAATGGACTATTTTACCCTCAAACAAATTTTAGGCAAATCCCACACCCAAAATACAAATTATAAAAATGATCAAAGATTTGAGATTCATTTCACTGGTTAGAGAATCAATGGAATTTCTGGATACATTGCATAAGGAGGATAAAAATGATGTCAAATTTTTAGAATGCAAATCTGATTTTTATATGGAAATGACGACTTGCATAAGAGAGGGAAATCACTCAAAACTGATTCAAAACCACTGAATATTAAATGGAAATCAGCTATTTTTGCAAAGGTGAAATCATGAAGAAAATACCAGATTTTATCTTCAAACAAGTTGAATTTATTTTATTCAAATCTGCAGAATACTACTTCAGACACACAAATGAAAATACCATTTCCTTGGCCCAAAAATTATGTAAACCTACTGATCTTGGCTTCTAAAATTATGACAAAGTTGTTGGTGATGAGATCCAAGATAACTGTGCCTTAGAATGTACCTAAGTCCACCCACAGGGGTGTAGATAACCCGAGATATGGCTGCAAATGAAGTTAAAAAATATGCAACAAACTTCCACCTTCAAATCCTCTCTGGAAGTAACACAAATATGCAAATCTATTGTTGGAAAATACTGAAAAACACCATTAAATCCTTGATCTGCAATGGAAATCCCTAAATGGATAATCCTCTCAACTAGGAGAAGGGTTTTTGATCTTCTACTGGATCTCTTAGAGGGTTGTCCTCAAGAGATTATTTCTAAAGGTTTTTCGTCCTTAGAAATATTTTGTAAAAACTCTAGGCTTAGACAAAAATCATATTTATGTAAAATAGAAAAGCATGCCTTCTACTAGCATGTAAACTTGCTTTTATAAGTGTAATGGGCCAAATAGCCTCCCCAACTTCCATTCAAATTTCGCCCCTCGCATTTGATGCTCTTTTCCACCTTTTTCATCCTCCAAATGGGTCGCATTTTGTCCTAGGGGAGAATAATGACATAAGGTGATATTTTTTTATTTTTTATTTATTTTTACTTTATCACTTTATATTTTCTTTTCTATTTTTTATTTGACTTTATCATTAATAAATTAATATAAAGTGATTATAATGTTATTTTATATTGCACATTTATAATTACTTTATTATGATAAGTTTCCCTTTCTAACACCCTTTAGCCGTCGAGAAACAAAATTGGGCTAAAGGTCTTCGACCAAGAAGGGGATATTACAAACTTTTGCCACATGTTCCTCATCACATGGCTTTTTGTTTCGTTGCGAAAGATCATATTTCCGCTTTCAACAATCCTTCTTAAGGTTCCCAACCTTGTGAGACTAATAGCATGTGACCTAATACTGAGTGGAGGACTCACCCAAAATGACATCTCCACTTTCTGTATTGGATTGTGTGACAAGAGCACCCTTTGATTGGTCACAACTGAATTATGCCTGAATTTGTCTCCGCTCCTTTTGCAACAAGTAGGAACTCACCTTGTCAAACGTGAGAGTTTGACTTTCAGCCATTAAATGGAGTGCCTCCACAAATGACTCATATGAAGAAGGTAAGTTGTTCAGAACCAGAGCCACCATATCATTGTCGTCCACCTTTTTGTTGATGGAAGATAACTGGTCTCGAGAGGTCTTTTATCCAAAGTAGGTTCTTAGATAGCGATCCACTTTCTTGTAACTTAATAGAAAAGAGCATATTCTTCAGGTATAAAACTCGAATATTTTCTGACGATTGATATTTATTCCTCATATTGGTCCACAATGTATTTGCCATAGTGGCATTCAGCACTTCCGGGTATCATATCATCCGAAACTCGACAACTTGAGATGTAATAGAGCCTCCTTATGACGTTTGTCATAATCAGCGAAGTTCGTCGGTGGTTGACATTCGCTCACCCTTGATTATTTTATCACAATCACAAAATTCTGCAAGCGTTAAAATTTTATGACTCCAAACATTGAAATTTGTGCCCATTAACTTTTGTGAGTCCAACAAAATCAAGTTTGATAATATTTGCCATTACTCCAAAGTAATGGAAATAATAATAAAATTTTTGCGCCACACTCCAATAAAGTATGAATTTATTATTCAAATCTAAAACACGCACAATAGATACTAAATGAACTACCCTCATATCGTGGGTACGAGCAGAAAACAGGCCCTTGCAATTATGCTGTGCTACTGAAAAACAGCCTATATGTTTGTTGAAAATATCCGATGTCAAAATAGCAAGGACCTTATCCTCTTCCTGACAGCAGTAAACTTAGAAAAATGTGACTTCAGGAACGATTTTCTGACAAATGGATGAAAATGAACTCTCCCCTTAATGGTTTTTGCAACTGAATAAACACAATTTTTCGACTTTAATGGTGATTCTGCCCTCGTGACTGCAGGATAAATGCAACTAATTGTTTTTCTTGCTAAGGGCTATTTGCGACTGTGAGTATGCACAGTTACCTCTGCACCTCGTTTTTCCTTCTGGTAGCTACTGGACTTCACAGTATGGCAATATATGAAGATATACTAGCCCACGATACTATATCTGATACGATATTGTCGATACTGTGTAGTGTTTCATTTGATCTGATTTCTACAGGACCCCACGATTGTAGAAAACATCTCCCTTCAATTTGTGCCTCATGATCTACGATTGGGCTTCCTCAGAACGATTTGCGACTGTCCCAAGAACCTTTAAGCGAGCTTTCGGACTGCAAACCTTTGCTTCATACCCTTTACGCACCCCGACGAAAATGAAACCTGCGACTAATAAGGACAAATACTGCCCTTCGAAAATTCGTGACAAAATCAGGCAGAGTTTATTCTCCTAGCGAGAGGTCTTGCATGGAAGTTAACCTCCACGAACGAGATGCTGCAGTTCCTGTACGACCTTCACAAACTTCAGTGCTTTGTCTGTATTACCAAGAGCTTCCTCAAACTGTATTCACTGTCTTTACTTCCTTCAAAGGGCTTCGAACTTTCGGCTTTGATACCAATGTTAACATATGCGAAGAGAAGAAAGAATAGAAGGAATTTGATCACTGTTGATGCACACTGACAACAAGTGTAGACAGTGTTTATTTAGTTTAAGAGGATGGGCAGTTATATATGTTGGTTTTCAACAACTTTTAGTGGCAGTTCATACATCCGCATATTCTATATAAAGTGCTTCTATAAGTAAATACTTCAACGTCATCTAAGGGCTGCTAGTATTGCCTCAGAAGAGTTGTTCAAATTTAGCTGGTTCCATCCTACTGATGTGATAATCTACTTAATGGATGCCACTAAAGGACAGTTATGTCAGTTTTTATCCATGTCATGACTCAATGCAGCAGGAGTCTCCATGTGCAAAAATTATACATCTCCTAATAAAGACCTCATTTACTTAGGATCAGGCAGCGATGGCTAAATCTACCCGTAAAGCAGCAGGGACAATACAGGAGATCCAATCATGTATCAAGAAATGCACCATCCCAGAAGCTTAGCTTCACATATAAAATGCTTTTGGTCACTGGTTTCTACTTTCTTCACTCTAGTAAATGGTTGTCGGCTGTATACAGTCTATGCAAATAGCTTCTATCCTTGTTTAAATGGGACTTGTCTGTGAATGATAAGGGTCATGACAATAAGCCTTTTAGAACCTATTTATATAAATGATAGCTTTGCAAAATCCTCTACTATTGAATTACTATGTATGGCGAGTCATTAGCTGCTATGTGGAGTAGTTCAATGATTCTCATATGCAACTGGCATTTCAGAAACCCCCCAATTAACTAGGATATACTTTGCTGAGGGACAGAAGTCTGCTAAAATAGGATAGCAACATTTAACTTTTATTGTGCAAGAACACATGAAAACGAGTGGAGAAATACATGCGGTGAAACTTGAAGCATTTGCCTATGAGCTAATAGATGTCAGAGAGCACACTTTCTATGTAACTTGGCCAAGCGCTTGAAGTTGTACTCCTATGAACTCAATCTTGCACACTGAGAACCATTTCGTGTTTAGACGAAGCAATCTTAATGACTCTTATTTAAAAGATTCTGTTCAGATAACTCTCCTCAATCTGTTGCCATCCAAAAAGACTGGAATACTTTTGCAATAACCGAACAGAATATGGTCGGCGCAAAACCAATGCTATTGTGCTACAGTGAAGTATACCCCATTACATAATACTTGCCCTCTCCACCAGAACTTTCGTCACAAAAAGCTGTAAAAAGCATTTGACTGTTTCTGAGTTAGATTGCTGGTTTGAGATACCAATTATTGCATGTCTTCCACAGACAATAATTTGTGAAACCAATCAAAAAACTATTGTGAATTATGTTGCATGTTCAGATGGAGGATTACCTATAATCATGAATTCTGAAATGTCTCTAAATGTGCTCAACCTTGCCAGTCCCGATTATGTTGTATAAGAATCTGACTATCTATTTTGTGCATAGAAATTTGCACTTCATTTGGTACTCAGCATCATGTGTTCATGTTTCCATTTCTTGATTTCTAGCATCTCACACAAGTTACAACAATGATGAGCTGGTGAATTTTCCCCTTGATTGATATCATGGAGTTAAACATCAAAGCATGCACTTTTACGAAGCATTGAAAATTCCAAAATAATGATTCGTCCCAAATTAAAGAGGAATTATGCACATTTTATGTTGTAACAATTGGATATGTGCAAACATCAATATGTACCATTGTTCAGATGGTTTTCGCTAAAGTTTGTCTAAGATACAAAAGCCAATAAGATGCAAAATTGCAAGGAACATACCAAACTAATAACAAGGGTTTACATACGTAAGCTATCATAATGTCCGGCTTTGTGAAACTGGCATAGTTCTTGGGTTCAAGCTTATTTTAGGATTTACAAAGCATGCAACTGTATTTATTTCCAAGTCTAAAAACTTATAGTCTTTTCAAATGCCATCAAATGATATGCCCAGGGAGTCACCACTCAGCATGGACTGCCAAATCCATACTTTCGGAGCAAGAATCTTAGCATGGAATTGCTGATTAACTGTGGCATTCAGAATGTACCCTTTAATCAAGGCTTGGCTGTAAGCAACTAATTGCTATTCTGATACAGCTTAAACACAAGGTTACATGTTGAAGATCCAACTGCTAAAAAGATAGAACTTCAAATTGGCTGCAAGAATGCATACAAAACCGTGCAATCTAGGTCAGCTTCGAAGGTTCATCTTATAGGCAGGTGACCCTTGGGAAGTGCTTGTAATGACTGCAACTAAGATTATAACTTAAGAATCTCTGATGTCCTGAAAGATCCACTACAATGAAAGTTTTAAAGCCGCCTTAATTTCTTACTGTCTTGGATAGGTACTTCCCAAGAGTTTAACGATGATTCGCGCATAATTTCCAAGAGAGTCAGAGAAAGATTTTTGTTCTCTAAGAGTGCTAAGAACATTCAACCCACATGAAAATGATCTTGTTAATGATCTAAAAATGTCTTAGGGTTCCATTTCCCTGACACCTTGGAGATAGATGAAGGCATGCTCAATCACAATTCAAAAACATTCTAGAGAGATGAGTACCGACCTATATGGGTGAGTTGCATCTCTTATAATTAGGGAGTCAAATCTCATATAGAACCTTCCCACATATCTCTCATATATACTCCCTAAATATATATGTGACTGTTACATAAGGTGGCGCTAGGCATTCCCCACCAACTTTATTCTTATAATGTACACAACTTCTATCATTATGCCTAGATTATTACTCACGTGAATACAATGGTCAACTTACAATCCATGACATTATTTACTTCCACTTGATGTATTCCTTGGCCCACACGGGAAGTGCCTAATTAACTAATAGGTCTAATCCGTGGAACAAAAAAGCACCCATGTGAAAGGACTGTTCCTAACATTTTACCCCTTAGTTCGAACATGGGGAGATGAACCACATCCTGGGATGTATGCAACATTGCGTCTGGCCTTGTTGCCAGAATTGCTACTGATGTTTGAAATTCACCTGCTTTATATTCCCCCCTACAAATTTGTCAATAGTGGACATGTTGTGTTTCCATCAATATTGCACCCGATTTATTGCCCCATACAGATCCTTTCGAAAAATAAATTAATCACAAAATTTTCAAAATATTCGTGCCCTCTTTCTAACATTAATTGTCTTTTCCCCCAAAAATACCGCTTTTAAATCATTTTTAATCCCCCCTTTACAATGAAATTTACCTGTAATAGGAAAATGTTAATCCTCTTAACAAAATACCCCCCCGCTTTAAATAGCTAAATTCTTATCAAAATTTATATGCTTAGAGAGGGTCGAACCGTCAACCTCCTTCCTTATCATAGATCTTATACAATAATCAACTTGCCAATTGAGGCTCCTACTATGCCCGCTGAATATGATAAGGGTAGAGGACTGTCATGTCCGTGAGTTAAACTATTAAAATGCTCGACTTTAATGTTTAATGTCCAAAAAACTGTCACCTGGAAATTGCAAGCTTAAATTAGGGTTGTACCTTAGGATTGTCACTTAGAAAGTCATCCACCATAGCTTGGAGATCGTCCATAAAAAGAGTGGAAATATGTGGAAGCCACTGCCGTCGAGTACGGAGCTTGCCATTGTTTTTGTCCAAGTAGGAGATCAGATAGGAGCTATACCCGTCATAGCCTAGGGGTGAGTTGTGATGCAAGCTGCCAAGGATCCAGGTTGAGTTAATCTGCTAGACTGTCACATAATATGCTCGATGTTGCAAGGTTATAAATGGACTGTGAGTATGTGGAGATTTAGCTTGGATAATGGGCTTGAGATGTGATAACTTGGTGCTTTCACAGGATCAATGGGGAATGGCATATCCGTACTAAGTAGAATTCTAGATTACCCAATTGATGGTTCTATGAACACAACTAGCAAATGATAAAACCCAGCCAATAGTACTTGAACCTTCAATAAACCCCTCAATGACCCAATGCAAATAGTGAACATAACCCATTTTAGTATTCGAATGGCAACGTTATTACTTCCAACTCAGGTAAAGGAACTGAACCCCTTATGCTATGAGAGAGCAAGATAGTGCAAAGTCTGATAATGTTTTTTTATAATCACAGGTGGCATGCTGTAGATTCGTGGACATACCCTTCACAAACTACCAACAAAATGCGATTTGTACAACTGCCTTTTGCTGTAAGCTCCAACACTGATTGCAAGCATCTGGTGATGACTGTCCCCTAGGTAAATCTATTATTTCAAACAACACAATACCTATGCTCTATAGAGTTTTCATTTCATGACCTTGTAATTTGTATCAATACCAGTCGCTGCTAACATTGAGTGACTTAGGAATGAGGTGCTCAGTCAAGTCCTATTCCTTATAAATCACTGCATACCTGGTCTAAATGCATATGTATAGAATGACTTCTGGTAGTCCAAATATTGTCATCTATAAGATTCTTGCTGCCAGAGGGATTCGTAAACACCAGTTAATTTTTAATTTTTTATGCCACTAAGCTGAGTATGCAACATTTTACTGATAGAAGTCGCTGCCAAATGAGGGTTTATGCTCAAACATGCATAGAACTCGAGGATGGTATCTTCCTCATATGAGTTTGCTGTTACAAAGACTCGTATCAGAACACCTTAATAACATGCAAAAGGCCATCGATGAGAACCTTAACTTGCCAAAGTTGGTAGCAGCTAGCTGAATATTTATGCAATGGATATTAAGAAAAATGTTCGAAAAACATTTGAAGTTTGGTCTAGTCATACTATATTTCTTTGGTACATCAAATGGGTTTGTTCATTATTTGGAAGCTAGCTTCGTTCTCGTTGCACTTTAAAATCTGTCACAGTAGAGTTGTTTTTTAAGCTGAGGCCAGCCACTTCATCATACTAATTTCAGATCATGGTCTGAAGGTCTACTGACATTGTTATTTCATTTATGTATTCGAAATATAAAAGAAAATAGATTTGCATTATTAGTTCGAAAGTTTACATAATGCACCTTGTTGGTTGGGAAAAAAGTTAGCTTCTTGTGTTAAATTAACCAAGCTGTGTGAGTGAGACACGTGTGATCACATGGCTTAACTGTAAGACAAGCAAACTTCAAAGATAATCACACAAGAATATGCAGAGAATATTCCTTGCTTATGAAATGAATGAGCTACATAGAAAAGTACATTCGGCGTGCAAGAAATGAGTCAAGATACGAATAATCCAGAATTGCGTGATTGACTTAAGGATAAAGGGAAGTTTCTAGAAGTCCAAAGTTGCATGCCAAGTCAACAAAAACCAGGCAATCTAGAAGGGTCCAAGAAAGAGGAATATTCATATGATAAGTGGTTGGGCCAGGTTGTCATGCAAATAATATAAACACCCCCTTTTTTCTAACTTATAACGACTTTTGAATTCTTGGTAACTTCGTGCAAAATCAGGTGAGTCGGTTTTTGTAATTACTCTTTAAGGTTTTTGAGGAAGAACATATAAAGTTCGAGGGTTTCATCGATGTATATTGATAGATTGCATATATTTGATGCATAATTGTGGTAGTTTAGACTTGTATTATGATTGTGTTGCAAAGTGCACATATGGAAGTGAAGTGTATTATTCATTGGGGAGATTATTGGAATAATATGTTTCTATGTAGATCGGGCTGATTTTTGTGCGTATTAAGAATAAAATGTGTTAGTTATGTTTGAAAGGATCTTTGTGTGTATATTATATATTGTTGATGTTGCTAGGGTTTGATCTGCTATATTATTGTGTAGTTGTTCATGCATTTGTGGAACTCTTTTTTCATTCTCCTATAACTAGGAATCTCAGATTGCTTTACTGTACTTTGAGTGAGACACTCATGTGCAAGCATAAGTGATGCATAATTGTGGTAGTTTAGAGTTGTCTTATGATTATTTGTTGCAAAGTGCACATATGGAAGTGAAGTGTATTATTCATTGAGGAGATTGATGGAACAAGATGTTTCTATGTAGATCGGGCTGATTTTTGTGTGTATTAAGCATAAAATGTGTTAGTTCTTATGTTTGAAAGGATATTTGTGTGTATATGATATATTGTTGATGTTGCTAGGGTTTGATTTGCTATATTATTGTGCAGTTCATGCATTTGTTGAACTCGTGTCATTCTCCTATAACTAGGAATCTAAGATTGTTTTACTGCACTTTGAGCGAGACACTCATGCGCAAGCATAAGTGGAAGTGTCGATGCAAATAGAGTTCTCTATTATATAATGTGCAATAGGGTTTGTCTCACACAAGTATTCTAGAAACTATTGATGCAAATCAATGTATATTGATAGATTGCATATATTTGATGCCTAATTGTGGTAGTTTAGAGTTGTATTATGATTATGTGTTGCAAAATGCACATATGGTAGTGAAGTGTATTATTCGTTGAGGAGATTAATGGAACAAGATGTTTCTATGTAGATCGGGCTGATTTTTGTGTATTAAGCATCAAATGTGTTAGTACTTATGTTTGAAAGGATATTTGTGTGTATATTATATATTGTTGATGTTGCTAGGGTTTGATTTGCTATATTATTTTGTAGTTGTTCATGCATTTGTTGAACTCTTGTGTCATTCTCCTATAACTAGGAATCTCAGATTGCTTTACTGCACTTTGAGCGAGACACTCATGCGCAAGTATAAGTGAAAGTGTCGATGCAAATAGAGTTCCCTATTATACAATGTGCGATAGGGTTTGTCTCAGACAAGTATTCTAGAGAGTGTGCAAAAGGTCTTAAAATAGGCCTAACAAAATCGTTCCGTTTTCGAGAGCTTGTTCCCTTATGTCATGAGAAGTGAATGAGTGCATGACATGTGGATTTATGAGTCAAATCACGTTGAAACAAATCAAGGTTTGGTTTGAAAGAAAGACTCTTGAATTTGCAGTGAAAGTAAAGGGACGTGACAATCACAATTCTAGAGTGTTGTTGGGGGATGAGTTGATCAACGATTTGTATGAAGTGTTCTCTGTAGAGTTTCTTGGACACTTGTATACATGGATTGCCACATGCATGGTTTGGAAGAGACGAAATATTGCATGACCAGGAGACTAGATGGATGCAAGCTTAGAGAGTTGAAGGAAACAAACGAGGTTTGGACTCGAGCCGTTGATGTTTTGTGGAGAGGTGCATTGAATAGCTATGTGTTGGAGTTTGTTGTGATGACTTATTCTTGTCTTGAGCAAGTAGAGTACAAAATTTGGTGAGAACCTAAGGGATTGTTTCTTGCAAAGATTCTTGTGTGGGAAAAAGTGCTCCTTGTTCACTTAGTGTTTTAGAAAGTCAACGAGCTAAATCCCTATTGTGTTGTGGCCAAATAGTTTAAGGTGAGTGTTAGGGTTTTGTCTTGTAAAATTTGGAGGAAAGTAATGGATAGTTTGACGGAAAGAGAATTAAGGTTGCAGAGTTATGTAGAGAGTTGATAGAGAGTAGTGTTGAAGGACCCTAGAAGTGTGGGAAAGTTAGACTAGATGGATTCCATTGGATTGTGCATTGGACAGGGAAGGGACACATATGACTTGCATTGGGAGGAATGCTCTATAGTGGAAGGAATGTTGTGTAGCCGAAGTCTCTTTGAGCTTGAAGATGTGGAAGGCCAAAGTGGTGATGAAGTTCTTGCAAAAGATGAAGAGTACACAAATTTGGAGGATGACACTATTTGGAGCTGAAAACCCACTAGTTATAGTGAAGGAAGAATTTTTGCAAGTATTGATGCACTTGGGAGTGATAAGCTTTTATAGTCAATTCAATTTTTTGCAGGAGTAGATATTAGGGTTTGCCCCCGTAAAAGGAGTTTCTGAGCTGTTTGTAGGCATGAGTATTTTTGTGCCAGTTGGGAGTATGGTGTTGATGCAAAAGGCTACAAGGACTCTCTTTCAAGTCATCTTGGAGTTCAGGGGGTTGGATGGCCAAGTAATCCAACATAAGTTGTGAGTGCCTTGAGTTCAAGTCTTGCGTTGACTACATAGGGAGTGCTTGCTTAGGTGGGACAAGGTGCACAAGTTACAAGGAGTATGTCAGTTGGGTCGGGTGTTAGAGCTATACCCGTGAATATCACACAAAAATGTGGCTAGAATGCACTACCACAAGTATTTTATTTAATGAATTTGAAATTTCTGTAGTATAAAGGTTTAGAGGATGCAGTAGATGATGTGCACAAATGTGAGTTGACATGGAGGTTGAAGTGTGACTTCTTTATAGATAAAGGCAAGTTTGTTTGCGACTACATTGCTGGATTGTGCTCAATCCTAGTACATGAAGTTTGATCCTAATAAGATGGCTGTGGAATTTGAGGCATTAAAGACAACATTTTGTAATGTCCCCAATTCCGAGCAGATGGCCTAAGAGGCTTTTCATCCATCTTAGCCTTGGTCATGCCCAAGGTGCTAGTGGCATTGATGGTTATTTGGTGTGGTTTGTATCTTTATTTCAATTATATGTTATGTTTTGGAGTTGGACACGTACTTTGAGGTGACTTAAGTGAAATAAGGTTGTGAGATGCTCCCCTAAGGTACTTTATGTTATATTTAGTCAATGACTTAAGTGATGGGTGAATATATGGTATTTTATGTTCTAATTCTTCGTTGGGGTGACTTAAGTGCACTTTTGGCATGTGTGGAATAAAGTGACTAAAGTTATTTGAATTAATTAAAGAAAGGACCCAATGGGGCGATTAGGGTTCTTTTGGGCCTTTTGTTGCAATGAAAAGTTATAAAATGAAGCGCTTGGGGGAGAAAGGGCATTCATTTAGACACACACACACATATTTTGATATTGAAGCAACTGTTATTTGCACTTTCTTTGCTTGTGGAGTACGATCCCACAGAAACCCTAGTTTCGGTGGTGAGAGATTCACACCTAGATAGCAGAGCACTCATCCGTGGTGAAAGATCCTCCCTAGTTTGCTATTTTGGAGCTTTATTTAGATTTCTGGAGAGTAATCAGAAATTCAGTTTCAGTGTAAGAGGACAACCCTTCATCAAGGGTTTCAGTTCAGATTTGGAACAACTATTTTCTAGGGTTTTATCTACTCAGTTCCAGATTTGAGGAACAACTTTGGAGGGTTTGTGGATTCAGGAGATTTCGGAGTTAGAGATTGTTATCATCATGAAGATGCCCTAGAATTCATTTTCATCATTTTTCCATTGTTATTGTGGAAATTATGGTTAACTGTATTTTTCTCTCATTTTCTGCCCTAAAATAAATAAATAAAATCAAATCTGAGAGATGAAAATTATTTCTCTCTTGTTTTGTATATTTTTCTGAGTTGTTTAAAGCTTCTGGGTAGTGCTGGAAGTAATTAGTTTGCAAAATACAAAAATTTCTTTATTTCTGCATATTGCTGTCATAAAAATCAGAATTCAGTTTGTTGCTATTTTATACATATTGTGTGAATTTCAAGTAATATCCCACAAGGGATATTTCAGTGGTATTAGAGAAGTATATCCTCCCGGCCTGTGAAGGAGAGAAGGAAAATCAAATCTGAATGCAACTAGGAAAAAAATGAAGTGGACCCAAGTTCTATTTTTTGATGGTACTAGTGAAATTTCCACTAGGTCTTGGCTGAAAGAGTTTGAGAGATATTTTCTATGGAAGCCTATGTGTCAGGATGATGCCCTCATACTCATCCCTGGATACATGGATGGAGCTACACATAAGTGGCAACATTAATTGTTGAAGACCCAAGGGGTTGAATCCATTGCTTCACTTGTAGATTTTTCACAAAAGTTTCAAGAAAGATTTAATGTGCAGGATGGCAAGGGTAAGCAAGGAAATGAAGCCATGGAGTCTACACCCACGAAAGAGGAAAAATTAGATCTACAGCCAAATGAAGAAGAAGAAGCTTCTAGAGAAAAAGATATGACTTTTAATGAGCAAAATATTTGTGTTAGTGGGGAAGGCGAAGCGGAACAAACATGGCTGGTTGGTTGCAAAATTGAAAAAGATATTTCAGTCCAAAAGGTACCTATCAATCCTCTAAAGAATAAGTCATTATTATATGGGATGGATTTACCAAGTAGTAATGAACATAAATTTGTGAAAGGTGTTGATTCTTGTTCCACTTGTTCTCCATCAAAAATCATGAATAACAATAGGGATGGTGCTGTTTTGGAGGTTTCTAAATCAGCAATAGAAGGTGAACCTTTTGATGATATTCTATATAAGGAATTCAATAGTAGCATGGATTTATTTCATCATCTTCATCCTATATGATTACATCAGTTTTATCATCATGGTATTCAGCCTGTTATGGATAAGCATACTAAGGATTGGTACATCAATGTCAAGTCATCATGAAGACAAAGTGATGATCTTCTTTATGAGGAAATACAAGAGAAGCAAAGATGGAAGACCTTGCATGATAAAAGGGTTCATGGGCATTATAAGGTATGGGATCCTAGTAATATGTTGCAATTGTCCAAAGCTATCAATTTTGATTTTGAAAACTTTGTGACTGATTTCATAAGGAAAATAAGGAATTCAAATTTGTCTTTGTGGATTACAAGTGTTGACAAACATGGTTTCTTCATTGGAGACTCCGGTGCAAGAAGGGAGAGAACCTCTCAAGGTACTAGCGCTGATTTTCTGATTGTTATAAAGGGTAAGAGAATATTTTTTAATCATCTCCAGCTTGCTGGACTGTGTATCACAATACTCATAAAGAGAGGAGAAAAAACTTTGTTAATAAAACCCATGACTGATTTTTATATCAGCTACATGGTGGAACCTTGGGAAGGGTTAGTGGGGGACATTTTGTCCTCAAAGTGCTCAAAGAATCAAGGTACAATCTGCTGTTAAAAAAGAGGAGTTGAATTCAAGGGGCATTCATGACTTTAGCATCCTAAGGTATGAGAATGGTTACCATTTTCCTAGGTTGTTGATTTCTCCTATGTTGTTGCCATGTTTTTATTATTTGGGACAACATGTACATGCTTGGATGATTGAGGAAGACCATTTCATAATCAAGTCTCAAGGTATGCTAGATGGGATAAATACACCCTCTTTTCACATTGCTCTTGATTCAGCTAATGAGCATATGTTGGCAAAGAAAATAATGCAACAACCCATTATATTGAAAGGACATGATGTATGTGGTATGTTTATTATGGTTGAGTTTGCTAGAGGTAAGGCTAATTTTGGGATGCAATGGTTGCATGATGTTAAGGAAGAAGATGATGCATGGGTTGAAAAATCGAAGGAGAATGAAGATGCTGATCCTATATCAGAAATTATGAGTTGCAAAGGTATGATGAACAATCTCAATTATGTTATTTCAGATGTGTTGTCTTCTCTAATGACAGGAATCAATGGGTACAACAAAAGGTATGAAGTTCCTTATGATAAAGTATATGGATGCATGAGTTCTAATGTTGATTTTCCTTTTTCTTGCATTTATGATAAAATGAAAATATGGGGAGAGAGAGTAAAATGTGATAAGGGGGCAGCCATATATATTTCCAACATGAAAGAAATTAGTGAACTATGTCCATGGCACAAAGAAGGTAACTTATTTCTTTAAGAAGTTTGAGGTACTTGAATGTTTTTGTACAATTGGGTTACTTGAAGTGGGGACTATTCATTGGATACATTGGCTACCAACTTTTGGGAAAATTGTTTTTATTCGCCATGTTGACAAACTGAAATTCAGTGGTATAAATAAAAAAATCAGAATTCAAGTCAAGAGGGAATGGGTGAAATCTGAAGCGGACTTTGAGGTGCCCCATTGTGGGATGCCGTTTCACATAACATCTGATCAGAAAAAAGTTATTGCAACTTTGGATATCAAATATTAGTTTGCTAATTATGATGTGAAAGGATTGAATTGGGATGCACATCCAAGGAAAATAGTCACTAGCCATTTTGGGAATAAAGAAAAAGATTACAGTAGTAATATGGGGTAGCAAGCAAAAATATTTGATGAGGAATCTTATTGGGAGCAGTATTAATCTTTGAGTAAGGGTTTCAAAGATAATATGACATTTTGAGATTATTGTACGATGAAGATTGGTAACAAGCCCAAGTGAGATCATCGTATGCGAGTACCTGAATTACAAAAGAACTCATTTGAACAACCGATGACAACTCCACATGAGGTAATTTCAAATCGAGTTAATGGAGATAATGCTGATCCAAAAAAGATTGAACACCAAACGAAATAACGAGAAGTGGTTATCACATGTATCACACTTGCACGAGATACAAATTATGTGGTAAGAGATACATCTTCTTTTCTATTGCAACAATGTTATCATAAAGATATTCAGACCATAGAGTTGATATTGTCGGTTGACCGTTTCTTAGAGACTTGGGATTCTTCCCCTATGGGGCACATTGAGACACATTATGAGGAGCCTTGCTCTCACACGAGTGTGAGTCATGTGGGAGAGTTTACACGCTTTGTGCTTATATAGGTTGTTTCACCGGTTGATCAAGATGATGTCATAGGGTTCAGAGGGGACTTTTGTACCCATGGGTTGACTGGAGAGGCAGTGAGTGATCAGATGATGAGAACTTCACATTGGCAGGGACTGTACAGATTGGAAATTTCAGTGTGGTTACCAGTGGAGATTGGTGTGGGCATCATACTACTTTAGGGGTAGCATTGTTTTCTATACGGCATGAAGAGCATGATGACTACATGAGGTGTCTTGGTTACTTCGGATCACACCGATCTTTGGTTGACTGCAGGGTGAGGTGGAGAAACTTACTTTGTGGTATTCAGAATCTTCCAATTGGGTTGGGGCTCTTGACACATTTGGAGAGACTGTTTTTAGGAGAAAACAACCTCACAGGTACAATTCCTTCCTCTTTTGGAAACCTAACTCGCTTATTTGAATTGGACTTATCAATAAATAATTTCACAAGACACATCTTCCCTAATAAACATGCTTACTCAACTTTATCTCCTTTCTCTTGATACGAATCATTTATCAGGGACTATTCCAGCCACCATAGGAAACCTCTCGACCATGACATAATTACAGCTGGAAATAAATAATCTCTCCTATCAAATTCCTAAGAATATAAGAAGGCTCAACCAACTACATATAATCTTCACCTATAGAAACTAGATATCAGCCAACATCCCTTCATTGACAGGAAACATCTCGTCCTTGACTGCCTTAGATTTGACAGAGAAATCTAAGGAATATAAAACATAGACATTCTCAATGAGAAGAGAAATAAAACCCTGTAAACCCATAGAAGACAAATTTAATCTAACAACTCTGTGATGTTGCAATTGAGGATGAATGCAAGTGATGTCTCTCTATTGACATAATGAAGTATAATAATTCCAATTAGCTAAGGAATTGTTAGGATCAAATGCGAGTGCTGCTTTCAATCCCAAGATAGCGTGTTGGTCGGAACTGGAGGCATTCTGCCACATTGATTGCATCCCATAAATTGAGAAACATAAAACCAACAAGATTGAAATCAGCCATATCACTTATAATAAACCCTACATCTCCTTCAATTTGTGAGACTTGGATGACATACAATGATTTTCAATTGCCAAACTCCATAAGTATAAAAACCCTCTGTTAGTATTTATACTTATGAAATTTGTCAATTGCGAATCAATATATGTCATCCAAGTCTCACTCACAAATTGAAGGAGATGGAGGGTTTATTACAAGTGATATGGATGATTTCAGTCTTACTGGTTTTATGCTACTCAATTCATGAGGTGCAATTAATGTGGCGGAATGCATCCAAGTTCCGTCTAACACGCTCTCTTAGGATTGAAAACAACACCCACGTTTGATCCTAACAATTCCTTAGCTAATTGAAATTATTATAATTCATTCTTTCAATGGAGAGGTGTCACTTGCAGCCATCCTCAATTGCAGCAACACAGAGTTGGATTAAATCTGTCTTATATGAGTTTACAAGGTTTTATTTCACCTCTCATTGAGAATCTCTCTGTTATGAAATCCTTAGATTTTTGTGCGAATGATCTGCATGGCCGTCTTCCACCTCAAATGGGACGAATTTCTAGTGCAAAGGTAATTGACCTTTTATTTAACAACCTGCAGGAGAATCTTCCAACGGAGTTGCGGCTCTTGACTCATTTGGAGAGACTGCTCTTAGGAGAAAACAACCTCACAACCACAATTCCTTCCTCTTTTGGAAACCTAACTTGCTTAACTGAATTGGACTTATCAATAAAAAATTTCAAAGGGACCCATCTTCCTTGGAATAGGCATGCTTATTCAACTTTATCTCCTTTCTCTTCATACGAATCGTTTATCAATGACTATTCCGGCCACCATAGGAAACCTCTCGGCCATTACATAATTACAGTTGGAAATAAATAATCTCTCCGGTCAAATCCCTAAGGATATAGGAATGGTCAACCAACTATAGATAATCTTCACCTATAGAAATCAGCTATCAACCAACATCCCTTCACTGATAAGAAATCTCTGCCTTAGATTTGGCAGAGAAATCCAAGGATTACAGAACAAAGAGATTTCCAATGAGAGGAGAAATAAAACCCTGTAAACCCATATAGGACAGATTTAATCCACTCTGTGCTACTGCAATTCATGGTGATGGCTTCAAGTGACACCTCTCCTCTGACAGAATGAAGTATCATAATTCCAATTAGTTGAAGAATTAATAGGATCAAACGCGAGTGCTGCTTTCAATCCCAATATAGCGTGTTGGTCGAAACTGGAATCATTCCGTCACATCGATTGCACATCATGAATTGAGGAGCATAAACCAATAAGACTGAAATTATCCATATCACTTTTAATAAACCCTACACCTCCTTCAATTTGTGAGACTCGAATGACGTACAATGATTTTCAATTGCCAAACTCCATAAGTAGAAAAACCCTCAGTCAGTATTTATACTTACGGAATTTGGCAATTGAGAACCATTATATGTCATCCAGATCTCACATATTGAAGGAGAGCGAAGGTTTATTACAAGTGATATGGATGATTTCAGTTTTGCTTGTTTTATTCTTCTCAATTCATGAGGTGTAATTAATTTAGCAGAATGCTTCCAGCTCTGACTAATACGCTCTCTTGGGGTTGAAAGTAGCACTCATGCTTGATCCTAAATATTCCTTAGCTTATTGGAATTATGTTACTTTATTCTGTCATTAGAGAGGTGTCACTTGTAGTCATACTCAATTGCAGCAACACAAAGTTGTTGGATTAAATATGACTTATATGCGTTTACAGGGTTTTGTTTGTTTTCACGTTGGGAATCTATCTGTTCTGGAATCCTTGGATTTCTATGCCAACGATCTGCATGGCCGTCTTCCACCTCAAGTGAGATGACTTTCTAGAGCAAAGCTAATTGAACTTTCATTTAATAGCCTGTGGGGGAATATTCTAACTGAGTTGGGGCTCTTGACTCATTTGGAGAGACTGTTCTTAGGAGAAAACAACCTCACAAGTACAATTCCTTCCTCTTTTGGAAACCTAACTCACTTAATTGAATTGGACTTATCAATAAATAATTTCACATGACCCATCTTCCTTGGAATAGGCATGCTTACTCAACTTTATCTCCTTTCTCTTCTTACGAATCATTTATCAGGGACTATTCCGGCCACCATAGGAAACCTTTCGGCCATGACATACTTACAGTTGGAAATAAATAATCTCTCCAGTCAAATCCCTAAGGATATAGGAAGGCTCAATCAACTGCAAATAATCTTCACCTGTAGAAATCAGCTATTAGCCAACATCCCTTTATTGATAGGACACCTTTCGTACTTGACTACCTTAGATTTGACAGAGAAATCCAAGGATTACAAAACATAGAGATTCCCAATGAGAGGATAAATAAAATCCTGAAAACCAATATAAGACAAATTTAATCCAACTTTGTGCCGTTGCAATTGAGGATGGTTGCAAGTGATGCCTTTGCATTGACAGGATGAAGTATCATAATTCCAATTAGCTAAAGAATTGTGAGAATTAAATGCGAGTGCTGCTTTCAATTCCGAGAGAGCGTGTTGGTTGGAACTGGAAGCATTCTGCTACATAAATTGCACCTTATGAATTGAGGAACATAAAACCAACAACACTGAAATCATCCATATCACTTGTAATAAATATTTAATCTATTTCAATTTGTGAGACTTGAATGACATACAATGATTATCAATTGCCAAACTCCATAAGTATAAAAATCCTCCATGGAATTTGGCAATTGAGAATCATTATATGTCATCCAAGTCTCACAAATTGAAGGAGATGGAGGGTTTTTTACAACTGATATAGATGATTTTAGTTTTGCTAGTTTTATGCTCCTTAATTCATGAGGTGCAATCAATGTGGCGGAATGCTTCCAGTTCCGACCAACACGTTCTCTCGGAATTGAAAACAAGACTCACGTTTGATCCTAACAATTCCTTAGCTAATTGAAATTACGATACTTCATTCTATCAATGGAAAGGCATCACTTGCAACCATCCTCAATTGCAACAACACAAAGTTGGATTAAATCTGGTCCTATATGGGTTTACAGGGTTTTATTTATCTCTTCGTTGGGAATCTATCTTTTCTGGAATCCTTGGATTTCTCTGCCAATGATCTGCATGGCGCTCTTCCACCTCAACTGGGACGAATTTCTAGCGCCAAGGTAATTGACCTTTCATTTAACAGTTTGCAGGGGAATCTTCCAAGTGAGTTGGGGCTCTCGACTTATTTGGAGAGACTGCTCTTAGGGGAAAAAAACCTCACTGGTACAATTCCTTCCTCTTTTGGAAACCTAACTTGCTTAATTGAATTGGCCTTATCAATAAATAATTTCACAGGACCCATCTTCCCTAGATTAGGCATGCTTACTCAACTTTATCTCCTTTCTCTTTATACGAATCATTTATCAGGGACTATTCCGGCCACCATAAGAAACCTCTCGGCCATCACATACTTATAGTTGGAAATAAATAATCTCTCAGGTCGAATCCCTAAGGAAATAGGCAGGCTCAACCAACTGCATATACTCTTCACTTATAGAAGTCAGCTATCAACAAACAACCCTTCATTGATAATAAACCTCTCGTCCTTGATTGCCTTAGATTTGTCAGAAAAAAATCTTCAAGGCCATGTCCCTTCTGAATTTGGTAGACTAACTAAATTAACGTACCTTTCCATTTTCCACACCACATTAATTGGATCAATTCCATACTCCCTCTTGAACTGTACTGCACTTATGACTTTAGGTTTATACCAGAACCAACTTAGTGGCCACATTCCATCAGAAATCAGTGCTGAGCTCAATAATTTGCAATCACTTCATCTGTGGGGAAATAGGCTTACCGGGAGTATATCAAAATCCTTAGGAAATTGTTCACAACTCCAATTCCTTTCTCTAGGTGGAAATCAACTGAGTGGAGTGGTGCCTATGGAGTTGGGGAAGTTGCAGTTAACTTGAAACAATCAAATTAGGCTACAATCAACTTGTTGGTGGAAAAAGTAACGCATTGGCTTTTCTCACCGTTGTCACAAATTGCTCCCACCTACAAAAAAATAATAATGTCATTCAATTTTCTGACTGGTGTTTTAGTCACATCCATAGGCCACCTGTCTCTGAAACTCTCCATCTTACCTTTGGGACACAATAGGATAACGTGAAACGTGCCTCAAGAGATTATCAGTCTTAGAAACTTAACTTACTTGGACTTGAGTCATAAGCAGAAGGGAATATGTAGAGCAGCAACTCGAGGTCTTATATAGAAGAGGAATACATGTGCAACAACAAAAAGAGCAAAAGAAGAAAGATAAAATATTCATAAATGAATATAGAGCAGTAGCTCGAAAAGAATATTGTAAAAGAAGCAAAAAGAATATATAGAGCCGTAGCTCTGAGTTTGTAAAAAGTTTTTAAATTGAATATAATATATAATTTTTGTGTGTTTTCTATTCTGGCTATGTTTTTCCCTTTGTTGGTTGTGTTGGCACCAAATTTTGCCAACAATAGACTCCACGCCTAGGAATAGAGCAAAGAAAGAGTCGCTTGCAAATTTCCCTTGTCTTCGAGGATTTGAAGTGATAGATGAAGTAAAGCGGGATATAGAATCAAAAGTGCCCTAACATTTGCAAACATAATTGCATTTGCTGCAAGAGATAGTGCATACAAGGTTGGTCATTGACTTGATATGATTGCAACCACAAACATTTCCCTATCAAATCCATTTTGATAAATCCTAAATTACAGATATAAGATGTCTAACTACATTACTGCGCAAAAAATGATAATTCTATTCCAGTAAATGCAGTGATTGTGAAACGTACCATCCATAAGCCGTCAACACAAAAGTGACAGGATTTTTTAATGTTTTAAAATATTGTTTTAATTCCATACTGCGTGTAAGGAAAATTTCTGGGTTGAATTTTTGTAGTGTAAACCTGTCGCAAAGTTTACATAAAAAAAGTTGAAATTCGCGTCAAACTGTGCACTAACTTTGGGTCGGCAAAGTCGACGTAAAAATATAAATTTTTCAACCTTCCAAACACTTTAAATATTCAAAAACTCCAATGGAAATTTGAAGTTTGGGTCGGCAAAGTGGTGGACACAAAAATATAAAATTTTCAACCTTCGAAACACTTTAAATATTCAAAAATTCCAATGGAAATTTGATGCCAATATCGACATTATTTGCACTTTGCATAATTAATCAATCTTATAGTTTTTAAATGGATTAATTGAATTTAGTAATCTAACTAGCTAATCAGTCAATTTATTTATTTAAGGAGTAAATAAATTATTATTTTTAATCATTGATAAGTTGGTAGGCCTATGAAGAGCATTTATTGTATGTATATGACTAATATTCACATCCATAAAATTTGATTTTGTATTTTTTTACGTTGCATGATAAATGATGTATTAATGAGTAATTTCTTCGTGCCTAAAACGACACCTACATCTCAACTATAGCATGCACTGAAACCTATAGAGGAACTTGTAGCATCTGCTCCTGTATAGGCACTTGTGGTTTTTCTTGTACATGTCCTTACATCTAAGCACCCCATGCATGTGCCTGGCCTTGTCCTTGTGCCTACACTTCTTCCTGTCCTTGTGCATGTCCATGTGCCTGTGCTTGAGCTTGTAACATAGACTCGACTTCTTCTTGGCCCACTCTACCCCTAGCTCTTTTTTGTGTCCCAGTCATAGCTATTGTAGCTATCCTACCGCTAGAGCTTCCTGCGAAATAATAATCCGCCTAGGTATAACCATGACATACCATGTTGTGTACTACAATGTCGTCCTTGGATCGATGAAATGTTCTTGGGCATCCCATACCTGAGGTATAACTCAAAAAATACTGGTCCTAGAAGCTCTCTCTCTGATCCATGGACCAAAGTCCATTGTCTTGCATGTAACACACACATACTGCTGCTCACTGCTAGGTATATCCTGCACCACCCCAAACAGTCACTTGACACGATATTCCATGTACATCTCCAGTATGTGGTTGCAGATGGCGATAATGAAGTGATCCACCTCAGTTTTGGATAGATCTTTAACATCTGTCATCCAATGATATAGCCAGAATGGTCTCCATGTCCCCATCCGTAACTGTAAATCATTGAATGCTCGTCTATAAAAAGATATGTCACCCATATGTCTTATTTGGCCAACACCCAATGTCTCCCTTCTAAATGATGAAAACTCATCCGGCTGTCTAGCACGTAAGATGCCCACAGGTCGTCAGATAGCTATGTGGTCCCACGACCATATCTGTAGTAGTGTAGCTAGACTCAGACTCCTTCTCTCCATAGGCTAGTAAGTGTAAATCCATGTACAAATAGGATAAGATACACTGTCCCCAAGTGAACACCTTGCCCTCCATGAGCTCCGCACCAACACCAATCAAGCCCAGTTGAAAATGAGATTTGATCTTATCAGGTAGCAAATAGTTGCTGATAAGAGCCATAAAGTAGACAGGTAGTCGTGCTACCATTGCATCATCCATGCACTCATATAAGTGCACATTCATACCGTCTCTAGGAATATCCTCCATCAAAAATTGGTCCCATATGTGTCCTAGTATTTGTGCTGGATTCCAATCACACTGCACATGTCTACCTTGTATTGGCACCCAAAGGATCCAATGCACATCCTCTAAAGTCACCGTCATTTCACCACTCGGAAACCTGAATTCCGACTCTCATTGTGCCATCGCTCGACCAACATTGTCAATAAAAAATGGTCCAATAAAATATGTGACAACTATGTAACGTATGTCAGTCATGTTGCCTTTAACAGTGCGACCAACTGTCTCTGCTGACCACCCGTGAATTTCGTCTGGAACGACGGCGATAATCTGTGATTCTCTCTCACGTCTAATGACAATGGTCTTGTAGTGCCCCTCCCATTATTTCAGCGTTAATCCCTCTCCACGTGGCAGTGTCGTCATGGGACCACTTAAGGCGCCTGAAAAAATGAGTAAAATCTTCCTCAAAAGTGCAAAAAATTTGGTGGATGCGTGTAAAGTGTTGAACCACAGGAAAACAATAGAAACCGTATGAAATCCATCACGACAACGTATGAAGGAATGCATCAAACATTTGTTTTCAACCGAAGAGTTACCTTTACCAATGTCTTGCTTAGCCTCTGCAAATGGGAATTCTGGAGCAGCGTATGGTCATCCATCAAAGCATAAAGGAGGGAGAAATTTTGTTAGACATTGAAGCGCCATGATGGCACAAGCCATGCAATGCAACTTTTCCAACCTTCTCTAAGCTATGTAGATCAGATTGTTTTTTTGGCATCAGCGTATGGTCATCCATTAAAGCATAAAGGAGGTAGCAATTTTGTGTGACATTGTGGCGCTAAAATCGCACAAATCTGACCAAAATCACCCAGCCTGCATCTTCTATGCCTGTACCAAAATGGGGGGCTTTGGAAAACGTTATGGACATCTGATAGAGCAATTAGAGATCATGAGATTTGAGTTTGTTGGATTGAGCATTGCCTTCTTATTTCCTTTTAGATCTGCATCTATTTTTCCTTGCTACGGAAAATAGAGAGATTTGTTATATGCAGGTCATTGGCTTGGGTCCTCAAGAAATGTGGATGCGTTGAAAAGGCCGTGTGAACTTTCAAGAAAATGCAATTGGCTAGTTATGTCACCAAACTCCACGAATTTTACTGGTTTTTCCCTCCCAACTTGTGTCAGATATGATCAGGTCATTTGAGCCAGACATATTCGCAGTGTGTCTAATTGGAGCCATATTTCAATGTTTGAAAGGACGTTGGAATACCATACTGGAAAGTCTGTCTAAAAGGGAGTGAGGATTGGAGTGTGAGGTCAAGAGCCTAGATGAGTGTTTGGGCATTCATCAGAGCATAATGACGTTGGGAACTCCAAGAAATGGAATAGTGACAAGTTTCAAGCAAAAATCCACCCCTTTTTTCTCTTGCGTCCTCCCAAACTACGCCAAGATGGGAGTTTTAGGAAAACATGTGGAAGATGTTATGTGTTGTCGTTTGTTATTATTGAAGAGGTGCATGAAACTGACAGTGACAAGTTATGTATTAAACATGTCTATTGATATGGCTGAGGAAATTTGTAGGCATTTGCAATAGATGGGTTTGGAGCCAAATGCCACAATTTTAACCAGCTCCCTCTCAACTCGTGTCAATGTTGGACCTTTTAATTCTCCTTTCCAATGCTTCAATCTTACCCTACAATGCCAAGGCCATCCACTCTCGACCCCAATTACACAACCCTTTTGTAGATCATTTGGTTGAAGGAGACACTACACAATCTGATTACCACAATTAAATTCCCCTATAGATCCGACACACACCTTTAGCCATTACAGACCTGCATTGTGGAGAATGACTGTTCACAAGCTTATAGAGGACGTGGGTATGCTCAACATGCATTGAAACTGTTTCACCAAATGCAACAAGAGGTGTCAACCCTGTTCAATTCACCTTGCTAGCATACTCCTAGACTATGGAAAAAAATATTTGAAATAGGGAATAAACATTCATTAGAATATAATCACAATGGGAATTATGTCAGGTGTAGTGGTTACTTGTGCCCTTATAGATATGCATGTGAAATGTGGGATCATAATCCAATCACATGGGCTATTTGACAAATGAATGAGAGTTGAGGTCTCGTGGAGCGCATGTGGAGCCGCCCCGAACACCTCTCTTGTATCACCAATTTGAATCAGGCATGGTTTTCTCACTATTTCTAGCATGTTTTTGCATTTATAAGTTTTCCCTTTCTATGTAGTTCAAATAATAAAATGAAGAAAAAGTATAGCTTTGGGATATATTTTGAAATGGTTGTAACTTGTAAAACATTAAAATTTTCTTTATTTATTGTACATTTGAAAATAGTATCTTGAGTTTCAATATTGCCTAAAATCTTCTCATGTGACAATAGGAAACTTACTTGATAAACAAAGATAACGGAAAGCGTTTATTTGCCATTTGTACACTTAGAAAAATTAATAAAATACATCTCTCGATAACTCACAAAACACCCCTCCAAATTCCGTGGCCGGAAAAAATGCCTTAAATATGTTAATTGGTGATATGAGATGCCACGCCGACCCCTTGCATGATTGGAGATGGTTGTTTGATCAAATCTTATTGTAGATCTAGGAGCCCGCTGGTCAATATTGTAACATTGGATAGTTGTCACGAGTTGAAAATTCCATTTGGTTTTGGCTCACGGTTTTGTCACCACATCAAGAAATGAAATTATGCCACCTCATAATTCTAGTATTTACAGAGGACAATCGCATTCAAATTATAGTTTTGATTAAATCACCTTGGAGGCTTGTGTTGTGAAGGGGTTTTGAAGGATCCTAGTCATTCGGTGACAAGCTGAACTGACATAATTACGACGAATAGCTCTAGACAAGTGGCCACCATTTGAACCCTGATCGCTAGATCTAAGTACCATCAACTTCTTGGGCCTCCCTCTAGATAGGAGAAGAGAGGAAACCTTACTGTACGCACCCAAATTTGCACGGTGCTAAATTATCAGATGAGTGACAAATCCCCAATGATGATATTTATCTTTTCCAATGATGTTCACATCCAATTCTTCCTTGCAACATGTTATTGTAGCGATTGTTTTCCATTTATGTCCTTTTCCTAGCTTTCCTAGCTTTGCTTGGTTGTTTTGCAAGCTTTTCTTTAGCCTTTCTGCCTTAAGTTGCGGAACCGCGCCGACGGTTGCATAACCGCCGGTCTATGCAAACCGGCAGTTCTATGCACTTTTAATTGAGACTTTACAAATGTGTTCTGAACGCGTGTTGCTTCTTCCCAGTTTCATATCTCACACGTTTCTTGACTAAATCAGCTGCCAATGAGCTTGTTAGATGCATACAAACTTGCTCTTCTTCACTTACTATTATTAGTAAACTAACTACCTCTTCCCATGGTGATCTGGCACTTCTTGGTTGCCAAGTGGGTTGGACCACTTCCTTGCCATTTTTCTATAAAAACCAGGATTTTACTCGTGTAATGGGTTGGAGTCTTTTGTTGTAAACTTGCACTGTTATACTGTCGGAATCCTGCTAGGAAATACACAAGCAAGCTCAGTTCTCTCTCCTTGTTATTCTCTTGCTTGTGTTGCTACCAGCCTTCTTGCAAACCAGCCAGCTCCAACATTCTTCCTTCCTTCTGCAAACCAGCAACCCTGGACAACTGAACATCAAATTGGAACAAGAAGCTGATGGGATCTACAAAGCACCAAAATGTAGTCTGTTTTTCCCCAACCAAAGTTTGGCACGCTGACACCTCATCCAACAGAACCGAAAGCTCACCGAGGCACGTGCAACTACCAGGTCCCTCCTTTGTTATGCCCTTCAAGATTTTAGTGTGCATAATTACAATAGATAGATTCACCATAGTCACTCAAGTATAAAGAAACTTCATGATTTAACAACACATCATAAGGAAACAATTTCATACTTATTACACCAAGATAAAGATTAGTTGCATGAATACAATACCATTCTCAGATACAACATTCAGATCCATAACTCATCCATAATTACCCATTAATCAACATAAAGTATTACATAACGATGGAAGTTGAATGCATAACTGATACCCAGGATTATGCACATAAACAGAGAAACATAATACCAACACAAGATTCACGGTCATGGTACAAAAACCAGTTCAAACTTATTACATATATATAGGGGTGGGGACTTACCCTTCACCGCCCATGCACCTTCCTAATAATAGGTGTGCCAACAACATGCATGCTTTAAAGCGGCTAACAATAGATCATCCTAAAAATAAGACTTGCTTTAATTTATTATTAGCCCCCATGGGTGTGCTCGATCTGCATGTGCTTTATGCCAAAAATAGATCTTCCTTAGTCGCGAAGTCTTCTTGTATTTCTCCTTTGCGTGGATCGCACTCCAACTCGCTCTTTCTATTTTTAGCCAATAACTGCAAAATCGGCTGAGTCCTTAGTCCTATCCTCCTGGGCGCGTGCCCTTTCAACTGTCCTTTTGCTTGCGCACACACGCCTTACTTGTGCGCCTCACTCCACCACGTGCTCTCCATACTTATCCATTTCGTCAGTCCAATAAAATCACTCCTAAGAGGTCTATTGGTAACTCTCCATGCATGTTGGTTTATGGCAAGGAAGCAAGACTTTCAATTTCTCTTGAGCTGCACACTTTAGAGCTTATTCATCATATGGAGTTGTTGGAAGCAGGACCAATGGAGGTAAGGTATTTAGAACTTATGCAGTTGGACGAGTTAAGACATGAAGCCATACTCACCATGGAAGCTCACCAAGCTTGGGTAAAGAAGAGTTTTGACAGGAAGACAGTTGCAAGAGTTTTTCAGGAAGGTGATTTTGTCCTTAAGTGGGATGCAAACAAAGCAAAACCGGGAAATCACACCAAATTTGATGTTATTTGGAGGTCCTTATGTTATTTCAGCGTGCAAGCCTCACAATGCTTTTCACTTATCTCAGTTGGATGGCGAAGAACTACCAATCCCGATTAATGGGAGTTTCCTCAAAGCTTGCTATTGAGGATTTAGTATCTTTAGAGTAGTTTATTTTCAATAAGTGCTTGCATGCACATTGTTTTTCAGTTTTCTTAGTTAGTTGTTTTTCCGAGAAGTGCTTGCATGCACATGTTTTCCTTTTGTTGAAGAGGGTATTTCAGTTATTTTGTTTCAGAGAATACAAGTTATTGACAGAGGTATGTGACTCCATAGCCCAATGGATGCAGAAGGCTACTGATCTTCTTGTTTAGCAGGCATACAATCTCGTGATGTTGCCAAAATGACACCATATTTTTCACGCAAAGGATTGCCAAAATAGCAAGTGGCTACTTTTGGAAAAGTGTCTATTTTTAGAAAATTGGTTATTTTTAGAGTGGCTAAAAATAACATTTGCTAAAAATAGAGTGAATTGGCTAAAAATAGAGCCCCATGCGCTGAAGGGAGAAGACGAGGCTTGAGCATGGAAGAGGTAAAAATAGAAGATCCTTTTTCTAGGAATGTTTAGATTAAATAAGAGGAGCATGCTACTGTTCTTTTTTAATAAAAGATTGACTAAAAATGGGTGCATGGATTTAAAATTAGAAAAACAAGCCTTGTGCTATTTTTTGCATCTTGCTATGCATGGAAGGATAAAAAAGAAATAAATATAAAATAAAAGACGACAGTCTGCCCAGCCGTACACCATCAGGAAGGAAGAGTGGAATTTAATTTATTAAAATTAGTATGCATGCTGTCTCTGAAGTCTGAGCCAAGATTGGATAAGGAAAAAGCAAAATGCATAAACAGAAAAGACAAAAGCAAAAAGCAGATAGAGGAGAATAAATAATAAAAAAAGAAAAAGCGTGCAGCTGCTGTTCCTTTCTTAGAGTTGGTGCAGCATGAGGGAGAAAGAAAGAACTCAAATAAAAGCAAACAGGTTGTTTTAGTTTTGGTGGAGGAGAAAGAAGAAGAAATAAAAATAAAATTAGCATGCAGCAGTCTTCTAGAGGTTGGCACAGCAGTCTATGAAGAGGAAAATAAATAAAATAAAGCATGTAGTCTGTCCTAGATATGGCGTAGTGCCCCATGAAGGGGAAAAATAATAAAAAATATAGAATATTGCATGCATGAAAGGCTGTTTTTGGACGTAGCAGTCTTATAAAGACTGATTTTTGAAAAGAATTAACATTAGACATATACTTGAGCGATGATTTGCTCCAGCATCTTCAGCCATTGTACTTGTACCTCTGAAATAAATAAAGCTTTGTTTTGCCCTCTCATATTGCTGTTTTTCAGATTTTTCATTGTGTTTGTTATAGGATATTGTATGTGCTTTAGTGTGGAATCCATTCCCTCTACTGTTGTATATTCCTAAAACTTTTGAATTTAATTTTGCAAAACAATTCAGGGTTGTACAGGCGTGTGAATCTTTAAATTCCCTGTGTGCAGAGTTACATGCAAGTATCAAACTATTGGTGTATCACCCCTATTTCCCACTTTCCGCATTCCTTCTCCTTTTTCCTTGTCAAGTTTTCATTTGTTTTAGGTGATTTTCAAGGGAACCCTCTTTGGAGGTTCACCTCAGCGATAGGTCACCCACAGCCTTGAGGTGTTCCAATTATATCAACAGGAGAGAGAGTACACACACCATTCTCTATCAGGGTACAACTTCTGGGTGACAATAGTTTCATTTACCTTGCTTATTGCTTGTGTCACTTCATGTACTTTACTGCTTTTATTTATCGTTGTGACTTTGAAATAGTCTATTAGGGTTTAACATAGCATTAACATCACATTGCTTAATTTTGTTAAATCATTTGGTGAACCCGTCCTCTTCGAACACCTTTATGGTCTTTCTTTCATTGGTCCTCTCATCATGGATATTTCTATTCATGATTTCTTGCTCATCTGCCTTGAATTAAGAGCTAAAATCATTAGTCTCTTGGCTACTACTCGTGTTCCTTTTGATATTCACCCAAATATAGTCTATAAAACATTCGTAAATGCATTTTCTCAGCACATCGCTTTTCCATCTAATCCTCTTGTTGATCTTGTTGTTTTTGACAATGATCCACCTTTATACATCATGATTGACACCAATAATGTGGGTGTCAAACGAACTATAGTTGATAATGGATTTGAGCTTAATCTGTGTACTTTATCATTCATTAAAGCTATCGGCCTTTCTGCGGTTTATGTTAGTCCATCCATTTCTCTTCGTGCATATGATGGTTCCATTCGTCCATGTGTAGGCCATATCACTTTACTTATCACTTTCGGGCCAAAAACCCTTCATACGGTTTTCTTTGTCATCGACTTCCTAGTTCAATGTAATTGCTTACTTGGTAGGCCATGGCTTCATGACATGCAAGTAGTACCTTCTATAGTGCATCGATGTGTTAAATTCTTACATGAGGGTGTAGAATATACAGTCGCCGGTGATTGTGAACCATTCAAATATTGCAACCACGATTCAACCACTACACTACTCCAACATTTGTTACTACTAGTGATCCACAACCTACGGATTCTCCGGCTCACTTGCCACAACTTGAAGGTGCTATTTCCATGTTAGACACTGCCCCATCTGCATCATTGCCCCCTCTTGCTTCTACTAATGCTACTTTATCGGGGGCCTGTCCAAACATCGGGCGTCATTCCACCTACTTCACTTTCTCATGTGTAACCACTGTTGGCGCGTCCTCATTTTACATGTACACTTTTTATGAATGATTCTTATTGGGAACATATTCCATTTGATCCTACTTGCTATGATACTATATGTACACATGATGGATTAAATCAATTAGGCTTTGCATTCAATGACCTCTATCCTCCACCTCATGATCCTCATCTTTATCATGGCTTTATCCGCATTACTGTTGCTTATGGTCTTCATGTCTTTCACCTCACAGTATTTCTCGCATGAGATCCTTGCACTTCCCCACTTGGGCAATATTGGCTTGACTACATTGGGGGCACTTTAGACCCAGATCATACCGATATTTCATTTCTCATGCCCTTTGGTTGTGTTTTCATTTGCAATGATTCATTTCTTGGCTATTCACAAAATCTTACTCAATGGTATGCACATGGTTGTCCATTACCTCCTTTCACTGATGAAGAATATGCTATGGGCATGTACAATTTACGCCTCAATGGCTCTTTACTCGATCAGCCTGATACTATTACTTACCAAGTCTCTGATGCTTCTCCATTTGGCTTTGACCACGACAACGATGATCTTCTAGACGATATTAGACGATCTTACCACTCATCATACACTTGGGGGGCATCATGCTCATTTCCTCCCTCCCTCACATCATTAGGTGTCTACCATTTCTATCGTCACATTACATACCTCCTTCACATTTTTAGACATCGATCTTGCGTAACTTGATACACTACTTGTATCATCATTACCCTATGACTCACTCTCGTGCTAAAGTTCACACTTGATTGTTGAGGGCATATTACATACATGAACCTCACACACTAAACATTTCACACACTGCACATTTACGACATCTTCTTACATCTACTGTTAAGACTCATACATACTTTGCGCATCTACGACATCTTCTTCTTACATCACGCACCATATAGACTTTGCGCCATATA
Source organism: Taxus chinensis (assembly GCA_019776745.2). Taxonomy (NCBI): domain Eukaryota; kingdom Viridiplantae; phylum Streptophyta; class Pinopsida; order Cupressales; family Taxaceae; genus Taxus; species Taxus chinensis. The sequence goes on from CM034148.1 coordinate 22,571,005, forward strand.
CACTTTCCTTATATCTATTACTACATATCATACACCTTTTGCGCTTTATTACACTCAACACATTCAACATACATCTTTCTAGCATCACATTCTCAAACAACACCCTGCACACTTTCAATTTACATCATTCTAGCACATTTTCTCTCGCGCATCATAATATTCTATTCTACAATCTATACTTAATGGTCAAATCTTTCTAGCACACACAACACTACCTGACGACACACTCTAGTCTCATGGTTCATACTCGACTGCTGACGGTCTAAATCTGAATTGAACCTCACAACACCTACATCATTCTACATTCTCTACTTCATGATCAATGCTTTTAAGCGTCTTATCCACATCATTCTATGATCAATCATCCTAACATCTTATTCAATCTTTCTAGCATCCTTTCCAATCTTTCTAACCATCTTTCTACATTTTTGTTGGCTAGATTTTCTGCATAGCATAAAACATAGGCAGTCATGAGATAAATCTCCCTCATTTACCGGTGAGGCTCTCGTGTCAGATTTGTCAATTAAAGTATGCTGATATCTATATGGGGTTTTACTTTAACTGTTCAACTCATGAACCATAGCTGTATAGTTCTGCAACAAGTAAGCAGCTGTTTAAGAAATGAAATATTTATAGAAGAAGGGAATTATATAAACACAGAAGAAATGGGGAAGATGTGCATCCCAATCAATAGATAACAGAGTTGATTGCATGCACATAGAAGAAACCAATAGATATAAACATAGAATTATAAGCAAAGTTAGCTCTAGATCTAGATCTAAAATAACACAATGTTTATTCAAAGATCTAAGATAGAAAGCTAGAAACAAAATACACTGTGACACGAAGTTCTTCAGAAATTTGCTCCTGTATATTCCTTTGCTTCAAGTGGCTCTCAAGGGTTTTAGCACAAAGTCTGGAACACAAGGATGCTGCTTACAAATTCTGATCATTAACCTGAAGGTTCTTCCTCTACTTATAGAATGTAGAGGGGCAATTACAAGTTGGAAGCTTTTAGTTGAACTGACACATGTGGAAGTCAGAAAGGAAACAACTGACAATCTCCCTCCTGGAATTCCTCTTTGCATGACATGCATGATTTGCAACTAAAAATAGAACCTTCTATTTTGCACGTCTGCCACCTATCTCCAAGTAGTTAACTTCAAGTAATGGCTTTTAAACCAGTCACTTAAATTGTATAATTTAATTGATCGCTCAATTATTTTGTCGGAGGAAATAAGAGAAAGAAGAAGAAAGAGTAAAGTTGCAGTCTTGTCCTTTTTCATATTCTGCATGCAGCTGATTCAAACTAGATTTGGAAGGGCTGGATCTAGAAGTGACTGGAAGCAACTTGCAAGTATTGCCTTTGACATGTCTTCCTTCTTATCCTTGAAGCTTTTGCAGTTCTTTTCCAGTACATGCATCAGTGCAATGTTCGCCGTAAATAACTCATCATTTTTATTTTTAATTGCATATGAGCAATTAAAATTTTTGGAAAGCACTCCGGGTGAATGCAACTTCAATGAAGGCTTCAACTAGAAGATTGAAAGCACATGCACAAGATCCTGGAAGAAATTTTCCACGCACTGGCTTCTTCACGGGCTGCATTTGAAACAAGAGGATGAATTTTTGCCAGAAGCTTTTGCAATTATGAGATCTGGATCTGGATCTGTCTCCGGTGTCAACAAATCTAGAAGTAATGTATGATGTCCTTGTGTTTTCTTTGTCATCCTGCTTTGTCATGGCGGTATCTATCTTTGTCTGAGCAATTCTTCTCTTTATTCGGCGGAAATTCTTCAAAACTGGTGCAGATCTGGATAATTTTTTAGATTCAGAGGATTTATTCAACGTATTGGACATTGATTTAAGCTCCCTTTCTCTTATAAAAGCACCTGTAATGAATTCTTGCAATTAATTCAGACAAAGATGGCAACCGGAATATGAACAGTGGATTTTAATCATAAAAATCTGCATAATTCAAGCCTACTGCCCCAAAATTTGATGTTTTATTTGCATGCAAAGCAAGCATGGATTTTACCAACTTCACCTGAGCACCTGTATCACTTATGCAAACAATTATCCAGACACAAATCAACCTCTTTCAACTTGTGCGCCAAAATTGGAAGCTTTTAGCATTAATTTCACCTTCTTCTGAGCAAAAATCCTCTCCAAATGGGGCACACTTTTCCTCTGGGCTGCACTTCTCTGCCTGTGAATTAATTAATTCATCTATATGGTAGCCCCTGCTTATATAATCTTCACCATTCTATAATTAATTAATGCCTTTCCTATTCTTGGCAATTAATTAATTAATTAATAAGCTTCACTCTTCAAATGGGGCGCTTATTTTGTGCATGCTCATGGCTGCCATTAAATAAATTAAATTTATTTAATTTTAGATGTCTGCTTCCAGTTAACTCAAGCCTCACAGTATGCTTTGACCTTAGCCACTGAAAATAGGAATTAATTTAATCATTTAATGCTTTAAAAAGTATTATTTCTCTCCCAAATGGGGCTGCATTAAATAAATTAAATTTATTTAATTTTTGAATTCTATTTTTAAATTCCTTTTGTCCACTTTCCTTTGTTGACTTTTCCACAAGCCTGGGTGCCAAAATTGGGTGAATAAATATTAACAAATATTTATTTAATGCATTATTATTCACCCAAGGTGGGTCGCACTTTTTGGAATAAGGAATTTCTATTTTTAAAAGTCACATGACAATGGGATTATTTACCCTGCAAGGCAGCCCGGAAAATCCCATGATTCACTTAAGTTGTTTTTCTTTTATTCCACAATAGGAATTTTTACCCTGCAAAGCAGGTAAGAAATTCCCGCTTGCCTGTTGCCTCTAATTTTTCCAATGTGACTTAAGTGGCGTTGCTTCCATGGGAAAAAGTACCCTGTTAAGTAGGTACAAAATTTCCACCTACCTGCTGCTTCCAAAAATCCCATGATCCACTTCAAACCCTCTTTTTCCAAAAATTTGGCCAACCCAGAAGAAGCTTTTTGGTGCACGACTTCGTCTTTTCCAAGAGAACCAGATCTCTGATGGCGAATTCCTTCTGGCACAATGTGCGTATGTGATCTCCAAATACTCCAGGCCAAGAATCAGGCCAAACCGGCAAAGGAATTGATCTAGAGAAATTTCACAGAAAACAAAACGGGAAAACACAAAACGTTGCCAAAAGTCACAAATAAAGCCCAGGATTCATTTGTGGTTAAAACTCTACTGGTATATAGGAATAATGATATATACGATCACAACAGAGTTAAACCGGAGCACAAATTGCATCAAACGCGTTTGAAAATAATTAAATACAAATTTCCCGCAGCCAAATTCCGACGACAGAATATAACAATTTTGGGCATCTGGGTATTTGGCGAAAATGGCTAATATGGCTCTTTGGGAATATCTTGATGCAATACAAGAACTTTCAGGCAATAAAAACACAAAACGACCCATTATTTTAAAAGTACGAAATTTTTTCGGATAGGGTAGTCACAGATTTCAGGATGAAATCTGGGGACACCACCGCGCTAGTCCAAAGTCGAACACTTGCCGTGCTGATAGCCTGCTGAAATCCTTCTTTCTAACCTTGTACTCACTTTTGCATTTCATCCAGAAATCCTCTAATGAAGGCACATCTGTGTACTCCTGGGAGATCATCGTCCTGGCTACTCCAAATGGATCGAAGTTCAGCCGTGCCGGGAAGAACTCTTGCTCATACTCGGATAACATCTCCACCTCCATCCCTCGAGTTTTATGAATGCTCTGGTAGCTATAATGTCCCACAGTGATAGGGAAGAAGCCCATAGACTTGTGCCGTTTCGACTGAAGGTCGTGTATATCCACAAGTTGTCTGCTCAGCTCCATGGTGATCAATCTATCATTCGGATATCTGGGCAGCTTAACCAGTTCTCCAGAAAAGCCGGTAACTCTGAGGTATGTGAAATCTGCAAAGTGAATGAAGAGACTGCCAATTCTGGACACAGCTTCCCACGCTTCCTTGCTCACCCTGTTGGCCTTTAGGTCCCTGTCTAGCTTGCAAAAGAATTCGTAGAAGAATCCATCATTGACTACTTTGAAATCTTTCTCGCACGCAGGTACAGTAAGCTGTGGGTAGCACTCAAAAATGGGGTCCTTAGAAAGAACACCACATCTATCCAGCTTGGAGAAAATGCCTTGTGAAGCTGCAACATACACCAAGTAGGAAGTCATTTTGAAGCTGAAAGTACGCTTTACGTTCCGGAGTTGCTCACCAATGTTATCGCTAATGATTTCCGACCAATTGATTATAGAATCAACCTTGTTGACTTCAATGGTCCTGATGAAAGCATACTTCCATGTACGGAAAGTGTGAGCATTCGCCTCGCCATTTATCTTGCATAACAATTTGGCAATATCATCTACCTCCTGCACCAGATTGGACCGCGGAAGAGTTCTTGGGAACTTAGAAGGAGATCTGGGCTTCTTCATGTATCTGCTGTTCATTATGTTCACGCAGTCAACTTTATGCTTCTCCCACCTGCTGCCGGCATCCTGAATGCTAATGGAAGTCACCACCTTTCGTGCCAGAATCTTCGAACAATAATTGATGAACTCTATGTCCAACCAAATTATTGTTTTCCCCGTAGCATCTCGCACTGATCTAGATGAAGGATGGTAAGACCTAACACACTCTATAACGAACTCTGGCAACTAGGCTGTGTATGGAAACGCTTCAGCTCGAATAATTCCACTGCTTTTAACTGCACACATGAGTGAAGTCTTTCCTGCTCTGGATTTATCAATCAATTCAGAAAGAAGTTCCGGAACTAGATCTGTGTCTCCTATGTCTGCAAATTTGGAAGTGATGCACGACTCCGTTGTGCTTTCTTTTTTGTCCCTATTTGCCATGACTTTGTCTATCTTTGTCTGAACAATTTTTTTTCTTCTTATTCGGCCGGAATTCTTCAAAACTGGTGCAGATCTAGATAATTCTTTAGATTCAGAGGATATATTCAATGTATTGGACATTGATTAAAGCTCATTTTCTTTTGTAAAACACCTGTAACGAATTTCTGCAATTAATTCAGACAAAGATGGCAACCAGAACATGAACAGTGAATTTTAATCATAAAAATTTGCATAATTCAAGCTTGCTACCCCAAAAATTGATGTTTTGTTTGCATGCAAAGTGAGCATGAATTTTTCTAACTTCACTTGAGCACCTGTATCACTTATACAAACAATTATCCAGACACAAATCAACTCCCTTCAACCTGTGCGCCAAAATTGGAAGCTTTTAGCATTGATTTCACCTTCTTTTGAGCAAAAATCCTCTTCAAATGGGGCGCACTTTTCCTCTGAGCTGCACTTTTTAACTTGTGAATTAATTAATTCATCCTTATGGCAGCCCCTGCTTATATAACCCTTGTGATTCTATAATTAATTAATGCTTTTGCTATTACTGACAATTAATTAATTAATTAATTAATAAGCTTCACTCTTCAAATGGGGCACCTATTTTGTGCATGCTTATGGCTGCCATTAAATAAATTAAATTTATTTAATTTTAGACTTCTGCTTCCAGTTAACTCAAGCCTCACAGTATGTTTTGACCTTAGCCACTGAAAATAATAATTAATTTAATCATTTAATACTTTAAAAAGTATTATTTCTCTCCCAAAAGGGGCGCACTTTTTGACATAAAGGGGCTGCCATTAAATAAATAAATTTATTTAATTTTAGAACAGTATATTTTCAACCACCTTTTGTCCTTCAACCTCTGTTGACTTTTCCACAAGCCTGGGCGCCTATTTTGGGTGAATAATTAATTAAATTAATCAATTTAAAAGTTGCCATTACTTCTCCAAAGGGGGCACACTTTTTGATATAAAGAATTCTATTTTTAAGAATCACATGACAATGGGATTATTTACCCTGCAAGGCAGCCCTGAAAATCCCATGATTCACTTAAGTCATTTGACTTTCATAATGGGATTATTTACCTTGCAAGGCAGGCAATAAAATCCCATGATTCACTTAAGTGATATTTCTTTTATTCCACAATGGAAATTTTTACCCTGCAAGGTAGGTAAGAAATTCTCGCCTGCCTGCAGCCTCTAATTTTTCCATTGTCACTTAAGTGGCATTGCCTCCATGGGAAAAAGTACCCTGCTAGACAGGTACAGAATTCCCACCTGCCTGCTACTTCTAATTTTCCCCTGATCCACTTCAATTCTTCTTTTTCCAAAAATGCGGCCAGCCTAAAAGAGGCTTTTTGGTGCACGACTTCGCCTTTTCCCAGTGAACCTGACCTCCGATGGCGACTTCCCTCTGGCATAACGTGCGTACATGATCCTCAGCTACTCCAGGCCAAGAATCAGGGCAAACCGGCAAAGGAATCGATCTAGAGAAATTTCACAAAAAACGAAATGGGAAAACACAAAAACACAAAAACACAACTTTGCCAAAAGTCACAAATAAAGTCCAGAACTCATTCTTGGTTAAAACCCTACTGGTATATAGGAATAATGATTTGTACGATCACAACAGAGTTAAACCGGAAGACAAATTGCCTCAAATGGGTTTGAAAATAATTAAATACAAATTTCCCGCAGACAAATCCCGATGACAGAATATAATAATTTTGGGCATCTGCGTATTTGGCGAAAATGGCTAATATGGCTCTTTGGGAATATCTTGACGCAATACAAGAACTTTCTGGCAATAAAAACACAAAACGACCCATTATTTTAAAAGTACGAAATTTTTTCGAATAGGGTAGTCACAGATTTCAGGATGAAATCTGGGGACACCACAAAGGATGGAGAATGACACTAGACCTTTCTCCCTACACTTCTTCTATTGTGGTGTGAGATTGCCCCAAAAACTTGCACTTGGCATGCGATCGTCCGAAAAATTCGTTCTTCTACAACATCTTTAGGATCCTCTCTCTTTCACTCATCACGGATCAGGTGCACATGTTCCTTTTTCTATTTTTCAGCATTTCTCACACTTTTTTTTTACATGCATTTCATACATTTGGATCGAAACTTTTCTATCTGCACATATTTGACTTGTTCGTTCTTCTCTTTTACAGGTTCTTCCTTATGGGAAGCGGTAGTCACATCAATCACATAATCAAACAACATCAACAACAGGTACAACGCGACATCTACACATACGCTTTCACCCCCAGGGTCATCATCACTCATTTCATGTTCAGTTGCCCCATATACTATGAGATCAAAGGACGATTCCATTGCCTCTTCAGAAGGGTTCAAACCCTCCCAATTTTCTTCAGATATATTGACCAGCGGTGCCTTGCCCTATACATCCGTGAGTCTCTACTACTCCGGGATCAGATTCTTCATCCCCCTCTGAGAGTCATTCTCACGAGACGGATTACAACCTTCTTTCCGGTGCTACCCACAGTTGGAGGAACTAAACGACAAAGCCATTCTGACCTATAGATACAGTGGATAGATTAGTTCATCGCCGGTCGGACCTTCTCATTTCCCCCAGTCACCACCAGCAGGCTCAGCCGCACACTCGTATTAGAGGGCAGTCCAACTCCACCCATCTCCCTGGCCGTCGTTCTAGTCTCAGATCTCAGCAGGGGAGGGGGCCCTCGCCTTGCTCTTCGGGTTGCCATTCCATCAGGAGCTTTTTTTCGTCGGCTTCAAATGTTAGGAGGGATGTGGCTACGATTTCTAAATAGACTACTAGTCCTTGTTTGGCCCCTCCTTCATTCCCTTCTCTTCTTCTCCCTTCTTTCTTCCCCATTTGTTTCATTGCCCCCGCCTGTGGGGGTTTGGCTTCGGGGCTCTTGTTTATTCTGGTTCTTTTCATTTCTTCTGTTTCTTTTTGGGAACTCGTTTTGAGTTTTCCCTACTCGCACTTTGTATATTGTTTGGGCATCAATCCCATTGACCTACTTTTGTGGTCATTCGTTGGACATTAATATATTTATCTTTATCTTTATCTTTATCTAGCTTCCACGCTGCACTTTTTATCACTCCACGCTTTTTCTTGTCTCTTAGCACACTCTTTGACATCGATCTACATGGTTAAGTACGTGGGGGAAAATGTAGACACTAAATCACGCACTTGGGTACATTTCTAGGTCCTAATCACATGCATTTGCATTCATATGATCACTATCTTTGGCCTTTTAGGTTCCCTCCTGGTCTCCTTCTTGGCCTTACACACCCTACTGCCCAGTCTGACCTTCGTTATTTAACCTTTTTTGGCTCTGGACACTAGCGCCCAGCCAGGACGCTAGCGCCCAGGCGCCCTCGTCCCCTCTAGGCGCCCTAGACCTCTTTGTATCTTGCTCGCTCCTTTTGGGTCCTTTCTAGTTGTTTGGCATCCTTATCTCTTAGGGGTCGGCCTTTTAGTGATCAATTACGAAATTCGAGCAAGGGAATCATATAAATACAATGTTATGGGATCAAATTAAAGGACCAAGCTTTAAGCATCTACTATCACCACCTAAGGTTGCACTCACAAAGCATTTAAAGAGTATCATTGCATCCATCTAGTGCCATCAAAGGGACAAGGGCTGGTTACTCTACATACACACATAGGAGGGGAAGTTCATTTTTCCATGCACACATCTATTTACATCTAGCTATTGCTCGCTATCATGTGCGTCGTGCACAAGAGCCACCTAGGGCACGATTCTACACACACGTAGAACTACATGGAGTTTGAAATGTAGTGCAACGCCCAGATCGTAAGTTCACTCAGTCGGGTGACTATCGGGCTCAGTCTGATTCCCCATTTGCATCTTTTTCATTTTAGGATTTGATGTGTTTTGGGGTTTTGTAGGTGATATCTTTATTGCAGGTTATCAACATCGGCAATCATTGTGCGACATTCTAGCGACAAACAACAAGGGATTGTGACAACTCAGCGACCCTGCAAAATTCACTTTTTGAGCTTTTATGCAGACCCTGGTGCCCAGAAAGGGATCCTAGCGCCCAAGTGCCACAGTACTGCACCATGCGCCCTGGTCCAGTCTTCTCCTACAAATCTGCATTTTTCTGGGTTCGTTTACGACCTCATGTGTTCTAGTTTTACCAGTCTTCCACCTTTGCACACTGTCTGGTAACATTGTGAAATCAACTAAGTATCTTACCTCTTCATTGCACTTAGGGTTTCATTTACCTTGCTTATTGCTTGTGTCACTTCATGTACTTTACTGTTTTTATTTATCGTTGTGACTCTGAAATAGCCTGTTAGGGTTTAACATAGCAATACCATGACATTACTTAATTTTGTTAAATCAATATGCTACGTGGCAATATCGCGTTCCTTTTAGGTCAGAGTGTTTCAATTCATAGGTTTGGCTTGCCGCCTCTAAAATCCTCGAGCAAGATGTTGCCACTTGACACCATCTCATTCCTCCATTCCAAGTATCATTTAAGTGGTCACTTCCATTTTGTGTGTGAGTTGACCAAGAGTGAATGATATTATGACACATGTCATATTTTCGTTCTATCCCATCTTTTTACTTCCACTGAGTGTCCCTTAATTGCTCTCTGATCTTCCTTCCAGTGTTAACGAGATTGCGATGTCTGTCACAATTCTGTTCCATTTCACCACGACCTTTCTGTCTATGAAGTTTCAATTCCGTTCCAACGGTGTTTCGCCTTCCCCAAAATGGACTAGATTTCGACAATTGTCATAACATTGTTTGTTCATGTTTAACTCAGTGCTACGCTTTTTACACGCATTCATTTCGGTGATCATGAGTTTTCGGTTGTGTATTTTCTTTCCATTGATCCATTGTTATCTACTAGCCTAAATTTGAACTCTTGGGCTCTGGGAAGGATGCAATGATGTGAATTTAATGCTCAAAGACTGGTTTATGGTTGTGCAATCTAGTAGAGACAGAGTTGAGATCACAACTTTGATTAATCATATTGTATGATTTCCCTGATCTCATAGTTGTATCAGCCCTTTCATGCTAAAATCAAGAATTGTTGAAATTGACTAGTTAAGATCTCTGCAATTGAAGCTATTTTTCATTGTTTTTCACAGGATTGACATTTTAAGAAAGGATTCTAAAAGATAAGCACACATAAGATGGTGCCCAAAAGGAAACCCACCACTCCTGGGAAAGTACCTAAAGTTCAACAACTACCGAGGAGAGAAATGTGGGACACCATATGTGTATCAGACATATGCATAGGGCATAAAACGATCTAAGTTTGCATTTCAAAACTGTGAGGAGACCAGACCCTTTGCCAAAAGACCCAGACACGGAGGCAGACTGCTCATATAACATCCAGAGCTCTTTTTTGTACGAGGCAGTTGGTTGACTAGAGATATTTCTTTTTTGTGATTTCATTATTGACACATGGAACGATTGCACAATGGTGGGGGATGGAATGCTTTTTCCAAAAGGAATGATCACTATAGATCTCTCTAGGGTGGTAATGAGGGTAATTTAAAAGATAGACCTTCCTCAATTTTGCTACAATGAAGATTGGAAGGTTAGCTGGGAAGAAACAAACAATGCAATTGTATGTTTGAATGTCTGGATATCTGAGGAAACCTGATGAATATCTTTGCCAACCCTATTGTGGAGGCCATGGTTGTATAGAGCCAGGTATGGGTTGCGAGGGACACGGAGTATGTTTTTATCACATGGGCACCCCTTTTATATGAGGTTTCTTTTCACCTCATCCAACACATTTAGGACTGCAAGAGTGGATGTAACTTCTATATGAGCTCTTTCCTTATTGGTTGTATTTGTTACTGCTATTTGATCATAAATCATTTCCTCTGACACTTGGGCATGGCTGATACCATTCACGTGGTCTGGATATTTTTGTACAAACACGTGCATTTTGGTAGTTACACCTTGATTTATAACAAAGTTCATTCCTCAGGTATATTCGGACTCTATGAAAAAGAGTGCCCCAGGTTGTCTTCAGAAATCAAACAATTATTATTGGCCCTAGGAAGTTGGTTCTTCTATCACGAAGGTACACTAATCAGAGTGAAGGGTGCTTTGCAAACCCTTTATGAACTCCTGTACTTTGTCCTAGACAGATTGGCTGTCATGGAGGTGTGCTTCCAAATCACCATGGGGATGGCACACATCTTAAAAGAAAATAATTCTGTTATCCACCCCAAGTTTCCAATCGTTGTTAGAAGACAAGTCAATAATTTTCCTGAGATTGAGGTGAGGCATCAAGAGATCTTGCCTTAGAACTTTTCTAAGGCTTTGTTACACAATTGGGTCCATGGGGGAAGGTAAGAGCTCACCTTGCAGCTTTGAAACCCACAGGCCATTGGCAGCATGAACGTGAAAGACACACTGAATCCCCAACCTTATCGGGATGCAGAGTACTCTGAAGAGGTAATCAAGAATCTCCATGCCCTAGGAAAACCAAAAGCTCCAAAGTCTGCAATTGAGAATAAAGCTGCAGAGCAACTTCGGTATGAGCTGTTAGAGGAGAAGGTTTCTTCTATTGTTGCAAATACTGAAGAACCTTGTGATTGGTTTCTCAGTGCTCAGGTAAAGCCTTCTACATATTCTACCCCCTCGTTGTATTGCAGCACAATCGTTAGTCTCAAAGGGGGGATTCAATGGATGTCGCTAGTACTGGGTCTTACACTAGCCCATTAATGACCCCTCTTGGTAAGGTGGATGAGTGGACAATGGCCAATCCAAATCTTGAGTTCACTGTGGATATAAACCTCGATATACAGGGCACACCTGGGGCATTATTCACCCCCATATCAACCCATATCGGATTTGATCAAATCTAGATCCCCACAACCAATCTTTCTCAAATCTCTCAGGCCGATGGCATACAAGCAGGTGCATAACTCTTTTATAAGTTCTATTACTCAGGTTGGATAGATGCTTGATAATTTGAGGGAGAGTTGATTGAATAGGAAAAACAAAAACTTGGGAACATCGAGATGCAAGTTTTTTGGGGAACCTCAGGTATCCCTCAAGTATGAAAAGAAAAGTTCAAGAGGGTTGTGACTTCTAAGAGGATGAAGGGAGGAGAAACTATCCTCGTGAATACTTCAAATGTGGTGGTCGAAGTGTTTTAATGGAATCAGTATGCTGAAGACAACATTTTAGCAGAGGAGAGGCACACTAAAGAGATACGTGACTAAAGCTAAAGGTTCATAATGTGTCATCACCAAGCTGATTGAGTGATGATTAAGGTCCTGTTTGGAGAGTCTTTATTTCCATTGTGTATAACCTTAAACAATTTGATGGGAGAATTACAGCTGCAGTAAATAAGGATGTTGAGAGGATGGCTGAGTTGGACCATGTGGATATCAGATTTGTGGAGAAGGCATGGGCAAATCGCAAGACATTCAGACTGCATGTGGCAGTTTTCACTAAGTTTGACATCAGTATTTTAGATAAATATGTAAAGGGCACCAAACCCAAGTGTACTCAAGCAAGGAGCCAATTGGGCGAGATAAGGGATTAAGTTTTTCCTTTTATTGTGAAAGCCAATGACTTGTTCTCGGTATTTTATATTTCCCAGCTGAAAGCACCTGATGTGCAGTGGTTTATAGAGGAGCAATTTCATTGTGTGGTGATGTTTGTTCTTTCTCAACTACGACAACTGAAGAAAATTGACATAGAAGTTATTGAAGATTATGCCCTACAACCAGTCAGAAAGGAAGAAATAATAACGGTTCACCTTGAAGACGCGGACAATTGTCATTCTCGAGATCAACACTGACCTGGTCATTATTGTGTATTTTGTAGATTTCCAATGCGTAGTGAATCTGTTTTATGTGACTCAAGCTTGTAAGATGTATGTGGCTGGAAAGAGATTTTTTCTGTCATCTTGAGATGGTATTATGACTCTTTAATTGGTTTTTATATCTGAAGCCTAGACTGTCTGGAAACGCCTAAGGCCCCCCCGTACCAGCCTGGAAACGTACCAGGTATTGGTACGGGGTACGGTATGCTGTGGGTACGTTTCCAAGCGTAAACCGTACCTAGACCGTACCCTGTCCCCTGTGGGTACATTTCCAAGCGTACCCGTCAAAAAAAAACTTGCCAAAGACTGTTTCTTTCCTTTTTTGGCAATTCTTTCCTTTTTTGGCAATTCTTTGGTGGAAAAATCACGAGAGAAATTTTTTTGCCATTTTTGGAAAGGGTCCGGGAAGATGTAGCAGCAAAAACTTGCATGTGCCATAACTTTCATTTTGTGACTCCGTTTCAAGCGTCGTTTTCTCTAAAAGTGTATATTTTCTCGAGCTCTACGCATTGATGGCAATATTTTTCTTATTTTCATAAAATCCATTTTTGCACCTTTTTGGACCAAGCAACTTCTTGCAATCTTCTGAAAGAATCATGAGCTTTGATCGCCTGTAGACAGATTAGTAATTAAAAATACTGGATAGCTTTCCAAAACTCGGCGAGTATTCTCCCGTGCTCAGACTAATTGTCCCACCTGCCAGCTTGGATCCATATTTTTCCTACTTAGTTATGATGTTTCAGGAAATATGTCAGACAATACTATCGTGCTGAGTGGATCAAGGAAGGTCACCATGAACAATCAAAACTCCTTGAATCTTATCACAGTCACTAAGATAAATAACTGTGATAGAGAAATAATAAATTTCAATAAGTATGCAATGTATGAGAATTAAATTTCAATAAGTATGCAAATGCTTCTTTAAATTTAAAATTTATATACATATTCACACACACACACACACACACACACACACACACACACACACACACACACACACACACATATATATATATACATATATAAAACGTACCCAAAAGTGTACCGTACCCAAGATTTTTAAAAATTTGCCGTATTGGTGTACCGTACCCGTACCCGTACCCGTATCCAGACTGTCTAGTCTGAAGCTCAAAGGTGGTAGGTGTCTTTTCATATTCTGTGGTTAGAACTTGGAAGACTAAAATGCCTATAAAACTTGCAATATGATATTGGGGAGGGATAGGGGGGAGGAGAGTTTTAGACAAAATTTTGAAGGGAGAAACAGTCTTACAATCCAGATTTTAATTTGATGGAATCACGTTCATCTCTGCAATTTTTTTGTGATATGCTTATATGCGTTTGTTTAATATTGTGATCTTTGAGACAAAAAATTGTGAAGGGAGAAACTGTTTTAAAATGCAGATTTTAATTCGACAGATCTACATTAATCTCTGCATGTTTTTTTGTCATATTCTTGTATGTGTTTAATTAATATTGATCTGGGTGTATCCTATTTCAATTTTATTTTGTATATTTCATTCAGTATAATTATTGTGATGTTCTTAGAAATTTCCCACTGAACTATCATTACTCGTTTTAGAGCAATCTGAGAGCATTCTATTGGGTTGTTTGATTGGACCTTTGTCATGTTTGGTTTGAATTGTTATACTTTTGCAGGGAATAAATTTGCTCCACGGGCTAAATAAATCCGTTTCAAAACCGTCTCTGAAAAAAGATTCAATGTTATGAAAATTTGCTTTAAAAGCATTTTTACGTCTGTTCAACATCATAATTAGGTTAGATCAATTCATTTGATTTATAAATTTAAGTATTCATTAGGTGTTTAAGTAACCCGTACGATACTTTTGTTAGAATGAGAGGGTTTTCATTGACCCCTTACTCTGTCCGTTATCAAAATGCTAGACTACAAGAACATGACGTAATATTCAACGTCGTCAACATCATCAGCCTATACAAATAAGTATGAAATTCCAATTGAGTGGTTGAGTGCCACTTTGCAGGCTTGGCATGCAAAAACATGTCAGTTGCTGAAGACTATCTGAGTATTGATTAGGATTTAAACCCCCTTTTAATCCCTAGAAAAAAATGTTTTGAAGAGTGCAAAGAAATCAGGTTTTAATAACCAAAATATTGCACCAGCTATTGAAATCATAAACAATGTCTTTGAATCTAAATTTCTTTCTACCTTCAAAAATTTCATTGGTTCTTCAGTTTATTGGTATTGAAATCTTATTTATGATGCACAATGTATTTGAATCTAAATTTGAGATTTCTACCTTAAAACTTTCATAGAGTCTTCAGTTTAGTGGTTTTGAAATCTTATTATGATGCACATTAACTTTGTTTCATTACTTTGTCTTTTTCAGTACAAATGTACTGCACTGTAAATTTATTTGTGGTTCCCTATATGTCATACAGGTTTTAGGCCTTATAACTCTTTTGACTGATTTCTTTCAGTTTTGTCATCAAGAATGTGGAGTTGTGTTTTCAAAACTGAAGATTAGCATGCATATATTTCATCAAGATTGGGTTAGAGTTTGATCATCAATTATTGAGTCATTGACTGTAAAATATACATAATCTTCCAAACTAGATTTGTAAGCATTTTTCTACTTCCAAGTTCTAAATGAATAATTTCTTTGCGGTGATGCTTGTACAGTTTGGGGTGTATGCACTCATCCATTCCACCTCCACTGTATAATTAAATGGGCTGGCACTCAAAATCGGCCACACTGCCCATTGTGTCGAAGAGATTGGCAAATTCAAACTGAGGCTCAGTAGCTGAATGCTCCATCTGTATATTTCTATTTTAGATTTAATTGGTATTAGGCATGACTTTTAAAAAAAATTCCAGTACTTGATGCACACTTCAAATGTGGACCTTCCCAGCTTGTTAAGAGATATTTGAAGATGCTTCTATTGAAGGCATTTTTTCATATGTAAATACCACTCAAAATTATCACCAATTGTGCATGCTACGCTCACCTCGATATCGACATTTGCAGATAATGTACTCCCAAAGCATAAAACGAGAACGGTGAATAATTCAGATGCTTAAAAGTCTTTTGAGATGAAACCATTCCATTTTACTTCCTTTTTAATGTTAAGAATGGAATAACTTTTGTTTTATTTTGTGCATATTAATGTATAGGCACTAATCTGGAACAAAATTTTAGGACTATTCTCATCTTGGCTCTTCTGCATTTCAAATACAAATATTGCCATGGGAATTTATGGTACATTTCGGGTTCAATCGACAGCAGTAGGTTTGCTTTCTTCTGACAATAGGTTAAACCATATTAACTTGCAGTTTAAACACTAAATCTTGACAACTCAAGATGCCTTTGTATGTGTTATTGACAGCTTAATATGAAAATGGTGCACATTTATACAGATTTATATTAGGTCAGTCCATGCCCCATTTTAAGTTATAATTGATGGTTTTGTTAGTATATGTTGTGGAAACCAAATGTCTACTCCACCTTGATTTATGCAAAATAAAACTCCATTGTCAAATCACCACGGCAAGAGAAAGCGAAAAGGTACACCATGAAATGGTTACTCTCAAGGTAAGAGAGCATTTTATTCCATTCCATAAGAGTCAAGGTAGTGCTCACGCTTCATTGCCTCAGTAACCTTAAGATCTTGTTTAGAAATAAAATATATAAGGTTATAATTTTACACCTATCCCTTTAAAGTCTGGAATGTAGTTGATTTTGTATTGAACTCGTTTGTAAGGTTGATGCTATTTTATATGGATAGTTTGTGGATATCTATGTTTGCTTGACTCACAAAAGACCAAATATTCTCTAAGTCGTCGAAATTGTTTCTAGACACGTGTAAGATTCTATAGAGAGGCATTAGAAAGAATCAAAGCATATCCTTAAGTAAATAAATTGTATTGTGATCAACTTGGGATATACAATATTCATGTCAAGAAAGGATAATTTCATCAATTACACAAACTCTTATTACGATTAGATAGGATGATGGGAAGTCCACTTTGAGCTTTGTTTATCACTTTGGATTGCGCTCGTCTATGTTGTTGAGCTAGAAGGAATCCACTGGTTCTCTTGTCTATTGAGGTGCTATAATAATTCAATTAGAGACGATTTGAATTGAGTGTTCTTGATAAACTTAGGCATTGATAGTGGTAATCTATTGTGGTATGGTGTGAATCACTTGCCATCCAAATTGTTCGGTATATAGGATAACATGTAGGACTAGTCACATTGATGTTGTTAGATTACAATTGACTATTTATCTAAGAGTGTGGTATTTAGTTGGAGTGTTATTACACTAGTAACTTGGTCGTATACATCTTTAGCAAATATTTGGTAGGGTTTTGTTTGCAAAATATTAATCTTCAATAATGTTGAGGGTGGTGATCAAGTAGCTGCAACTTCCTTCTTTTTGCCTCAAACCAAATCTTAAGGGGTGTTAGTGTAATAATTGTACTCTTTGATATTTGGACATCTTCAATGACTAACTTGCGTACACTCTTGTTTGGCGTAAGACTATGGCATTTGCTTGTCTTTATTGATATGGGTTCTTATTATTGTGGAATATTTGCAATTTCTGCAGCTCATCATTTGGCTCTGTTGTCGTTCAAATAAAAAAAAATCAAATTAAAAACAAAACAAACTCTGACATAAACAAATTTCTTCTTTAATTTAATAAAATTTAATTATAATATATAAAAATGTTTATCGGTAAGACAACCAAAACGAACTTCCCCATAATTCAATAGAACTTTTATTATTATATATTTAAAACAAATTTAAAACCATTAAAAAATATAAATAAATAAATAAAATGTAAAAAATTACATACTAACCTTGCAATCTTGTTTGTTCCATGAGTAATCTTGAGAGTATTCCTCAAGTACAAATCCTTATGATTTTATCCCATCTTGGGATACACCCCATATTTCAACTTGTACAATATAAAATCATGACTGCATTTTTCATACTCACACCTAATAGTTGCATGGTTTTTTATTACTTTAGTATCCTCAATTGCCCTTGCACGACATTTATTTGGCTTTGTACAATATGCATTGATGTACGTAATTCGAAGGCCAAAATTTGCCTTTCTTTGTATGTTATTTATCAGGCTAAACCGTGTGTGATAACATTAACAAGATGGCAAACTTGATATCTATTTCCATCCACATGCAACAATGTTTTCAAATTCCACAATCATATAATGGGGACAAGTTACTAGGTATGTCATTAAGTGACACCTCTGATATAAATCACATAACATTGAACTCACATGGTTGTTTAGGTTTGAACTTGTAGATTTAAATTTTTCTATACACTTATTCATTCAACACAATACTCATTCATTATTGAAATACTCTCATTCACTGCAACCATAGGTTAGTTCTTTAATGCTTTGCAATTACAAAATAGTAATATGAACATCGTTGTTCTTGTCATGTTCAATCTACTCTTATATAATAAATATCACATATTCGATGAACGTAGGAGCCTTTTTTTTCCAAGTTGAATAAATAATCCCATTGCAAGATAAACTAGTTGTAGACACTAGTTTTTCGGCACCGCTAGGTGACCTATCTACACAACTTATATCCATATATCAATCATTATACCTAAGTCCTAAATCTAATTCTACCCCCGTAAACACTCATTTACCCTCCAAAACCTCCTAAACCACCTAGACCTATTTTTTCCTAGTTAGGCCACAACCTCCCAACCTCCTCAACACACTCCCATTCGTCTTGTTTTCACCCCAAACACGAAACTGACCATTTTAGAAGTGGTTTCAACCACATTCAAGCGAGTTCCCCCACTTCTCCCAGATCGCCAACGATTCTAACTAATTGCTGATGATTCTATATAAACTCATCAACCTTCAACAATCTGTATCTTGGAACACTGCAATGAAGTTCTGACGCTCTGGAGACTAAGACGACGCCATCAACGACATCTTGATATCCTCTACATCCATATCAAGCCTTTGGGAAGCTCACACCACCGTAAGACCTCCTTGCATCATTATCAATTATATCACACGACATAAACAAGGTATTTATCTTCTTTATACATTTTAATCTGCTTACGCATCCCCTCTAAGAACAATTCAATCATAGAAACAAGAATCTCAAATCCCAATTAGCATCTATTTGAATTTGGTCATTTCCAAAACATTCACTAGCGGTTCCCTTGAATCGCCAGCGCTCACCCTGAATCGTCCACAATCCCTTTGAATCGCCTACAATTCTCGTCTCCATAGCCTTCTTATAATATATTGCACATTTTCAATCAATATCAGGATATGTTTTCCGCTAAATTTTGGATTTCAAGTGTCTTATCTGTAGATGACTGTTCTAGGTGAAGCACATTCCATCAGTAGCATTTATGATTTCCTGATCGTCCCCCAACCCTTTGTTTGGGATCAATACAACATTGCACAATAGTTGAGCCTTTGCACCATCGTCCTGACACCGAATTCGAATGACATCGAGGATCAATTGTAAATCATCCAAAAAATACAGGACGTCGCCGAGCAAGAGTGGATCGAGTACTTCGAGGAGATTCATCTTATCACAGACCTAACCTGGGCCATATACTATGCAGAACATGGTCTTCTTATCCCTATGAAAAAATGATTTTGTTTTGTCATTGTACTATCTAAATATCATAATTTCTTTTATTATATTATCTATTTCATCATTTATCGCTTGATTGTCTAAAATAAGATGACACCCTTGAAAGGAAGTTCTTTGGTCCTTGGGGTTGGCCTTTGCCAATCAACTCATCATCGTATTATCTAATATCTCTCGTCCAATTATTTGTTTGTGTCCAAGTTCTCTCATTCATTGGAAGGAGTCTCGCGTCCATTTGTATCCATACATCTTGACATTCATTGATGCAGGTATCATTAAACCTTGTTGTCCTATGAGTTTTTGGTGATTTGTTGTATATGATAACAATGAACTGAAATCTACCATAAACATTCTGGCACGCTCGGTGGGACCCTAGTCTCCTTTCGATCAAATTTTACATTTCTATGGTAAAATCCATTTCTTGTTTCATTTTTTACTAAATTTTCAGTTCAAAGTTCTTTGGTGGCTTTTCTTAAAAACGCTTAAAGCAATTAAAAAGGAATGTTTAGCAAACAAAAGGCACATCTTTCTGTTTTATTTCATTCTTCTTTCAGCATTGCATCTTATGTCCTTTGTCTTCATAGAAATCAATCTTTCTTTCAGGTCTTAAAAAGAATCTTCATTCTTTCCTGTTCATCTAGCTTAAATAAGGGTTAAAATGACCACATTCACATTTCCCCCTCACACAGCCAAATCACGTTAGAAATCAAATATGCATTATCAAATATTTCCTTTCAAGTCTACCTACTTGGATTTCATTGCCAAGAGAGAAGCCGACTCGTTGTTTCGACCGAGTATAAATAATTGGTGAACGATATATTGGCTAAGCACTCGACACCCTTATCTCCGCGGGACCATGAATTGAGGGGGTTGGCCCCAATATCACACCTCGTACTAACACCAACACAGATTTGGGCATCTTGTATCCTCAGGTATATCGCATACTCCAGCCTTAAAACACCAGAGACTAAATTTAGCCTGCCTTATTCTTAGTACCTCTTTGTAAACCATTTTATTTCTTCACATCTTTCTAAGTTAATCAAGATAATCTAAGAAAGTTCTCATGTGATTGTGTGGTTTTCATTCTTGTAACAACCATCTTTCTTTTTCTTTATTGCTTGCTTGACTAGTTTATGGTATTGACTAGGCAACAATCTCATTTTCCGAATATTACAAATATGTTAGATCCCTTCCAACATTCCACCAAAACAACCTAGGAGCCTTCATGCTCTCCCAGCACTCAGTCAGATACATCAAAAGTCCCTGATCCATCCATTCCACAATTCTTCAATAGTGGTGACCCACTATTTGAAGAACTCTTAGACACCAACCATATTGCTCGTAGTAGCTACCTTTCTTTGCGAGGCATTTGTCTACATCGCCCCAACTCAGAACATCACCCACCTATTACTACCGTTACTTATTGTGTGGTTTTCATTCTTTTAACAACCATATTTCTCTTTCTTTATTGCTTGCTTGACTAGTTCATGGTCTTGTATAGGTAGCGGTCTTGTCTTCTGAATATTACAAATATGTCAGATCCCTTCCAATAATCCAACAAAACAACCCAGGAACCTTCACGCTTTCCTAGCACTCATTCGAAGACATCAGAAGTCCTCGATCCATCAATTCCACAATTCTTCAATAGTGGTGACCCAGTATTTGAAGAACTCTTAGACACCAACCCTATTGCTCTTAGTAGCTACCTTGCTTTGCAAAGCGTCCATCTCTATTGCCCCAACCCAAAATATCACTCACCTATTACTACTGTTACTTAAGATCATTCCCAGCTCATCGACCCCTTATATCAACCTGTTATAGAGCATATTGCTCCCTATCCTACCGCTAGTGACATGGCAAAATCGACACTTGCCTCATCTACTCATGTTGCTAGCTTCGAACTCAATACCATCTCTTCACAAAATATGACCACTCAACAAGGACCTGCATCGTCTACATCTTCGACTATCCCTTAGGGTGCTCAAAAAGCTGTCATTACTACATCACCTTCAGTTAGTTAATAAGGGCCCGTAACATCTTTGTCCTCAGTTAACCCACAGGGTGTCCAAAATCCCATCGTTACTTCATCACCCACATTATGTCACACACCTTCCCCTTCTCTTCCTCCCCCCACAAGCTCTATCGGTATGCATATTTCCACAAACCCCTTGGATGCAACTCAACCGATCATCTCACAACAATCCACATCCACATTTCAAAATTCAATAATGTCTATCCCTACGTCCTTACCACCCATCAACATGAGTGTCATCACCAACGCTCGTCCCCTCTTGTAATGAAATTACTTGATTAATTATGATTATCACCAACAATAGAATACCAAATAACACAATATTGCAGATAAATTCTGTCAATATGAAAGTATAATAGCTTGGCCACTTCGAGGGGGCAACCTCCATAACATATAATAAGACTCAAATACTCAACATAATGATCATCCACTACCTATAACCCCTATTTATACTATTCCTATGCTATGGCCATTAGCAAGTCCGACCAACCAATGATAATAGATCATATATAAAAGAGATACATCATGATATTAAGTTATGATAACAACAAGCCGGCTATATCCATATCATGTAAGATATATAATTAAGGGCGCAACATGCCCCTCCCCTTCAAAGCAACATTGTCCCCAATGTTGGGAAGCCCTAGATGTTGCTGCATGAATGCTTCATCTTCCCATGATGCATCCTCAATTTTCATATTCTTCCACTTGATTAGGTACTCAGTAATGACTCTGGTCCTGAGTCTTTTGGTGTGTGTTTGAAGAATGCCTTCAGGGTCCAATATGATCCTTCCTTCCTCATCTAGTTTCGGAAGCACTGATTGGGTGGAAATGTGCTACCCAATAACTTTCTTTAAGCAAGAAAAATGGAAGACTGGATGTATTCTACTTCCTGGAGGAAGCTCTAGCTTATATGCCACACTACCAATTTTCTGCAAAACTGGGTAAGGACCATAGTAATTAGGAGCAAGCTTATTATCCTTTTGTTGTTGTTTAAGGATAACTGCTTATATGGCTGTAACCTTACAAAAACAAAGTCTCCCTCTTCAAAGTGTCGCTCACTCCTATATTGATCAACCTGTTGCTTCATACAGTTTTGTGCCCGTGCCAAATTTTCTCTAAGACTAGAGAGTACCTCATGTTGATGTTGAATGTGATCTTCGACTGCTCTCACCTTTGGCTTGACCTTCAAGCTAGATATGAGTGATGGAGGATGGTACCCATGAAGTGCCAGAAATGGAGACATTTTAGAGGAGGTATGAAATGAAGTATTGTACCACCATTCTGCCAGTGGCAACCATTGCACCCAACGTTCTTGTTTATCTGAAGTAAAACATCGAAGATATCCCTCTAAAAATTTATTTACCACCTTAGTTTGCCCATTTGATTGGGGATGATAAGAGGAACTCTGGGCTAGTTGGATACCTAGACAAGAGAACAGATCAGTCCAAAAGTTACTTGTAAATATTGGATCACGATCACTTACTATAATTTTTGGCGTGCCATGGAGCTTTTGAACTGTATCCATAAAAGAGATGGAAATGGTACTAGCTGTGAAAGGGTGAGCCATGGCACAAAATGAGCATATTCGGTAAGTCTGTCTACCATGACCATGATGACACTTTTCCCTTCTGATTTAGGTAATCCTGTGATGAAATCCATTGATACCTCTTCCCATCTGGAGAAGACCAGGTGTCTTAATGGTCTCGCCCTTATTTTTTTGGCAAACCAAACATTCTGCGAATTTTTTTTGAACATCTCCTTTCAACCCCTCCCAAAAGAAATCCTTCTTAACTCGATGATATGTTTTCAGGACCCCAACATGGCCACCTGTTGGAGAAGAATGTAGCTTTGAAAGAACATGGTGTTTAAGTGTAGAGTTCTTACATATATATAGCCGATCTTTGTACCACAATGTATCCCCCTTCCATATAAATTGATATGATATGGACGGATCTGCTTGGAGATTTTGAATGAGAGTATGTGTGGTTGCATCTTTCTTCCATTCTTCTCGTGCTTGATCTACCCAATCTGCATGTAGTATAAGGATGACACATAACAATGCTTCGGCAAACTCATCCCTCCTAGACAGAGCATCAACAACCAAATTTTCTTTCCTTTCTTATCAACAATCTCAAATTCATATCCTAACATCTTAGTGACCCATTTTTGTTGTTCTTCTAAAGATAGACGTTGTTCTAAGAAATATTTCAAACTATCATGATCAATTTTTACCTTAAAATGTCTACCCATCAAGTATGGTCTCCATTGTTTGACTGCATGTAGTATTGCCATCATTTCCTTTTCATATGTGGGTTTTAACAAATTCTTTCCTTTTAGTTTTCAGCTCTCAAAAGCAATGGGGTGTCTTTCTTGCTTTAGTATTGCTCCAATTCCATTTCCTGAAGCATCGCACTCAACTATGAAAGTTTTGGAGAAATCTGGGGTTGCCAATACTGGAGTGGTGTACATAGCTACCTTCAATTTTTCAAATTCCCTAGATGCTTCCTCATTCCACTGAAAGGAGTCTTTCTTCAATAATTTTGTGAGTGGTGCTGTTATACTGCCATAGTTTTTGACAAATCTACAATAATACCCTGTGAGACCTAAGAAACCTCGTAATTGTTTGAGGGTTCTTGGGGTTTCCCATTCCACCATGGCATGGATCTTGTGAGGGTCCACCTTAACACCTTCATGAGAAACAATATGGCCCAAGTATTCCACTTTTTGTACCCCAAAAGAACACTTTGAAGGCTTGGCATAAAGTTGATGTTTCTCTAAGACTTCTAAGACAATATTGACGTGATGTATGTGTTTCTCCCACGATTTGTTGTAGATGAGTATATCATCAAAAAATAGTAAGACAAAATTTCTGAGGAATGGTCAAAATACTAAATTCATCAAGCTTTGGAATGTGGAGGGAGCATTGGTAAGGCCAAATGGCATCACTAGGAATTCATAATGGCCTTGATGAGTTCTAAAATCTGTCTTATGAATATCTTCTTGCTTGACTCTAATTTGGTGATACCCAGAACGCAGATCTAGTTTTGTAAAATAAAGGCACCATTCAACTCATCTAATAAATCATCAATGACGGGAATAAGAAACTTATCTTTGATAGTGAACTTGTTAAGCTCTCTGTAATCTGGACACATGCACCATCTTCCATCCTTGCGATGCACCATCACCACGGGAGCAGAATAAACACTTTGACTATGACGAATAATACCCATTTCCAACATTTCCTCCAGCATCTTCTCGATCTCACTCTTTTGCACATATGGATATCTATAAGGCCTGATGTTGGGGGATTGGCTTCCTGGAATCAACTGAATAACATGATCATACTCTCTTTCAGATGGCAATCCTCTTGGTTCCTTAAAGACAACTACATGTTGATTAATAACATTTTGAAGATTAGGATGCAATACCTTCATTTGTGGTTGGAATTCTATAGAGAATAATCGTGCTAAAAAAACCTTCAGAACCCTTTTAAAGAATCTTTTACATTTGGTGAGAACTCACCACTAGAGGATCTTTAGCTTGTAGACCTCGAAGTTTAAATTTTTACCCTCAAAATGAAAGCGCATGAACAATTCCTAGAAATTTATCTGTATGGTGCTCAAGGTAGTGAGCCATTGAACACCTAAGACAATATCAACTCCACCCATGGGAATAACAAACATCATAGATTCCAATGTGTAATCACCCATCATGATTTTGACTTTATGGCATTTACCTGAACATTAGACTGTGCCACCATCTGCAATCATTACTTGAAATTTAGGTGTTGGGTAGATGAAACAATTTCATCTTATTGTCAACTTATGATTGATGAAATTATGTGTGCTCCCTAAATCAATCAAGATGGTTACCTTCTGCTTCTTAAGATAACCCACAACTTGAAGGGTTTGTGGAGTACTAATACCTAATAGAGCATGGCATGAAATAGTGGGCTAAGGATCTCCAGATTCTTCCTCTAATTTTTCCACTTCCTCTATTGATGTTGCTTCATATTCTTCCTCATCACCAGATCCTTCAATGTAGAACATTTTTTTCTCAGAACATTTATGATTTGGTCCATATTTGCTATCATAGTTAAAGCATAACCCTTTGGCTCTTTTTTCTTCAATTTGTTGAGGTGTCGACCGAATTGGCTGAGGGTAAGAAGGAGACAAGGTGTTATGATCTTTTACGCTAGAAAAGGTCTACCTTCTACTGGAAATAAATTTTTCCTCTACTCGACATGCCATGATAATAGAATCAACAACCTTGAGTGGGTTAAACATGCGTACCTCATGCTCAATGTGGTCCTTAAGACCCCTAAGAAATAGGTCATTCAAATACTCTTTTGTAATATCGTCCACACGCAAGGACAAAGTTTAGAATTGATGGACACACTCCTTATCTGAACTAGTTTGGCATAACTTTGCTAATTGGTTGAAGTAATTATCAGAAACACTAGAACTATAGTGTAATTGAAGCTCTTCAGTGAACACTGTCCAGGTGACATTTAGGCCATTCTTCTACCTTTGAGCACATAACCAACGATACCAAACAAATTGATCAGGTTCTAGGTATAAGGATGCCACAGTTACCTTTTGTTCTCCTAGGATTTAATGGAGATCAAAGAAATTTTCCATTTGGGTAATCCAATTGAGTGGATCCTTTCCATCAAATTTATGCATTTCAACTTTTGGAATCATGCCCCTCCATTGGTGAGAAGATCCACTTGAATGATTAAAGGATCCTCCCTGATTTGAGTGATTTGGATTTGTGTGACCATTTGTAGTAGAACCCATATGACTAGCATTGGAAGTTGTATTAGAAATAGCATTCAACAACTCCTGCTACATTGCATGAAAATCCTTATGAATCTCACTCCTAAGGATACCTTTCAGTTGATGAAGCTCAACATTAAGGTCGTCCTTACTCACCATATTGTTTACCCTTTCTTGAAGTTGGATGGCCACCTAAGATACTCCTAAACCAGTAGAATCTTAAGCCATATCTTCCTTATTTGGGGTCATTCCTAGAGTTTCTTGTCCTTTTCCTTGACCTTGGGTAGATCTACCAACCATGATGAAGGATGTGGGCCTAGGGGTAGACTTAATAGGGCAAAATTTTAGGGTTTAGGGTTTCGTAAATTTTTAGGCCGAATATAGGAATTTATAAAACAAAAACCCTAGCTATTTTTTGGAAGGGTTTCCAAAAATATAAGAAATTTGAAAAATTTCCAAAAATTACGCCCTAGGGAGCCAAATTATGAATAAATGTAGAATCGTAATAGCTTTTGCAAAACAAGTCAAAACTTATTGAAATTTGGAGAGAAGCTTACTTGACTTATTTCGCCTCACCACAAAAACAATTGCAGAAACATTCGCTACCAATATTGAGATATAGTTGAACCTTCACAATTAGGGTTTGACGCCGTTCTGGTCGAGATCAAGCTCTGATACCACTTGTAATGAAATTACTTGATTAATTATGATTATCACCAACAATAGAATACCAAATAACACAATATTGTAGATAAATTCTCTCAATATGAAAGTATAATAGCTTGGCCACTTCGAGGGGGAAACCTCCATAACATATAATAAGACTCAAATACTCAACATAATGATCATCCACTACCTATAACCCCTATTTATACTATTCCTATGCTATAGCCATCAACAAGGCCGACCAACCAATGATAATAGATCATATATAAAAGAGATATCATGATATTAAGTTATGATAGCAACAAGTCGGCTATATCCATCCCATGTAAGATATATAATTAAGGACGTAACACCTCTCATATCCTATCTCCTCGACAGTTGTGTCGTAATACAGATACACCCTAGTTCAAAAAAATCCACCACCGTCACATCCCCCTATCAATAATTTTCACAACCATTTGTCCCTCAGTCAACATATAATATACCAGGAAATACTCCTCATTTTCAAAATCCCCTTTTACTTTACCATCAATATCAACAATCAAACCCCTTAATTTATGGACAAGATAACCCTTCCTCTTCAAACATCCAACCTCCTCAGAATGATCCTATGCAGGCTTTAATTAGTAGAATCGCTAGTCTTGAAGCGGCCACCCTGGGTCCTAAAAACACGTTTTCTTATGAACAAATCTGCAACAAACCCATCAACACATCTGCACCATTTAAGCCTTATCCCCCACATTGGGAAATTTTGAAATTCATAAAGTTCTATAGTAAAGAAGACCCGTAATAACACATTCATTCCTTTCGTCATGCTTGTTATCTTATAGCTCACGACCAAGATCTCATTCTAAGGACATTTCTGATGTCATTAGTTGGGCCTGACCTCAATTGGTATAACAATATTCCTCAACACTCCCTTTACTCGTTCGCACAATTAGCACAACTTTTCTTAGAACATTTCTCTATCAATATCACTCGTAAGATATCTATCACTGACTTGTATGCTATAAAGCAGTTCAAGGATGATTTCGTTATTGATTTCATCGTCAAATGACAAGGAATTATCAATCAATTATCCTTCTTTCTTCCCCAAAGTGAATTGATATAGTTATTTTCTTGGTGTTGCACAAAACACATATCATCCACCCTTCAAATCCAATCATTTCAAACATTCGACGAGGCATTTACCATGGCTTAGAAGTTGGAAATCTAATCCCGAGGACGGTAAGGTTAAATTATGATCTAAGAAGCCTAAACATGACTCGTCCTTTAAAGATTATTTCAACAATGAAAAATCCAAGGGTTAAATGAAGGTAGTTGTCTTGAAAATTACATCTAAGAATCGTTCAAATTATGATCGATATTGACATCCACGCAAATATACTCCTCTAGGGGAGTCCTACAACTCTATCATTGAAAAACTCTCGGTTTCTTACATGGTAAAAATACCTCCCATCTGACCCATCGATGAATCTGCCTCTAAACCATCATGGTATAGAGCTAAAGACTATTGCAAATATCATTATGTCTAAGGACACGACATTGAAATGTGTCATTATTTTAGGAATGTTCTCCAAGATCTCATTAATTGAGGTGAACTGCAGCTTGACAATCCAAATGCACCTCCTAATCAAAACTTAGACGTGTTCAAACAATCCTTTCAAAATCATCCCTCAGATAACAATCAAACCATTGATGTAGGGACTTATAATTCTGTAGTTCACATTATCAACACCATCTACCAGCTATCACCTACACCTATTTTACCATGTGTTTCCATGATTGAAATACCCAACATACAATCAAACTCTTATGATCTCCTTATCACTGAGTCCTCGGACCCATTCATTTTACAAAATTCAAACCCTGTTACATCCAATCACACAAGTACCTCTGATACCATCCCTTCAAAATCACAAAAAACAACCTGATATCGAAATCATAAAAAATCCATCCAATGAAAAAACCTCTCAACATCAAATCAAAATCCTTGGTAGTACAAAACAAAATCTAGCAATCCATCCAAACAAAAAGATTGAACTCTCACATGATCATCACAAAATAAGCACATTGAAGGGTACAACATCTTTACCTTCTATATTGGGACCACACCCCTCATGGAAACTCATAGTCACCATATTAGAACCTAAACCTGATTCCAAACTTGCACCTTAAAGTGCCATACAAGACGTGTGTCAAACGCCCAGTGCTTCTAAACCATCAAATGACATCCAAAGTCCTACACCCTTTTCGACATCTAAACAAGCCTCGTTAAGATATTATATAAAAATCCTTGAGAAACTTGTGCAATCATCAACCATATCATTACCGCCAATCAAGCCCTCCAATCCAAGGGGGTGGAATCCTTCCTGGTACAATTACGAAATATGTTACGCTTACCATCAAGTATCTATACACTACACAAAGGACTACAAATCCTTCCGCATCATAATCTAGATTCTCTCTAATAAAGGAATCCTACCAATAAACAAAAATCAAACTATCTCATATACTAATATCGACATGACAAGATTTAAACATCAAGACAAACTCATCTCTCAAATGCCTAAACCTGATAATCCTAAACCATCACTCGACACGTTGTCTAATCAAAGCATGAACTCTTCTAGTAAAATAGCTCTCTTCCAAATAGATGCTATCTGTATCACTAGGACATCACTCACCCAAAATTTGAAGGCTGAGAATCAAGACATGCCTAAAATTTCTATCTCAATTGCTCTTCTAGAATCATCCAATCCATCATCCTCAAAAGTCAAGGTCTCCATCCTTGTGGCACCCCATACTCAATCCACAACATCCATAAAAAATACTATTCTAAAACAATTGCCCCAAGCGCCTGTAAAAATGTCCCTTTATGAACATATCCAAAATTCCCTGCAACATTAACAAGCTATGATTGAAGCCCTTCAAGCCATCTCGTTACCATCAGATGAGCCTCAACCATTAACCAACCTTGTTGGTGCCCTTAAAATTACCGCAACCATTGCATTCGATGATTATGAGATTTTGTCATTATAACATGAGGATCAAAATCTCCCTCTTTTCGTCACTACCTAGATCAACAATACTCTAATTAAAAGGGTTATGATTGACAACGATGTTGGCATCAATATAATCTCATCTCATGCCTTCAAACAACTTCAATTACTTGATACCATCATCGCTCAATCACCTATTGTCTTATGTGCTTTCAACGATATTGTCACTCCCACCTTGGGCACAATCATCCTCCCTATCAAAATAGGTGTCAAAAGTATTCATGAATTCTTCTATCCTATAGGAGAGTTCTAATATAACATATTACTAGGCCATCCCTTGATACGCACTATGTGTTGTGTCCCATCCACTTTACATTGGTGTCTGAAGTACGAACACGAGAGTAACATTTTTGTTGTCCCCACTGATCGAAATCCATTTAAACCTTGTCACATGACGTAAAAGCTTAATGACGTGATCCTTCCATTACAAAACTCCACATCTTCTGACCAAATGTCTACAAGTTCCTCGATTCATGCATCCAAATTACTGAATGATCAATCTTTTGAAGACGTCATGCAACATATCTCTTTGGGGAAGTATCACCTCCTAACCCTCAATGCACTGCATACACCTAAAATGTATAGGAGACTTAGAAAGCAACCTCTTTACGATCCTAATCTTGGAAAACAGTTCCTTTGGTCTTTCATTCCCTCGAACACAACTTGTTTAAGGAGGCATCGATCACCCTTCCTCCTATCTTGACAACCAACCTCATGCTCAACCATTTTATTTATATTTTTCATTCTTAGACAAGCCTCAATTTTCCCAAACCTACCTTCAAAACTATGTGCGGAAAGGTTTTAGTCTTGGTAGGTATCAACAAGGTCCGCACGACTTACCCTTTGAAGACTTGAGGAAACTGTTATAAAAAATACCCCCTCCTAGGGCTATTATGATAAATTATGTTTTCATTTGGACTTGCACGATATAAGATAATAAAAATTAGAAGAAATAAATGTTGGGAACACCCCTCTCCTCCTTGGCAAGTTCCTCATTTCCATACTTAGCAAAAAAATAAGAAAAATTGGGTCATTTAGGGAAAAATAGGCAAAATCAGGTCTTATAGGAATAGGAGGAACTATTCCTTTGTTCTTCCTATTACCCACATTGCGGCATCGTCCACAATAGGGGGTTGGGGTAATGTTGCAGATGATTTATATCTTCCAGGCACACATGTAACAATTCTTGGGGGCCTATAGTTCCTGTATTAATGACGCAACTAACTAAGTGACGAGAGGAACATAGTGGACACAATATTGTGGGTGGAGAGGATATGATGGGCACTGTGGGAATAGGTGAAACTGTTCCATAGTTCCACCCTAACCTCAATTCTCCACAAAACAAAAAGTAATGAGTAATGAAGTTATGACAGGCTCGGAGGCAACAAATATAACTATTCTCATGTTCCCTCAGTTCACCGACCAACCGGTTCGTCCGCATCCAACACCAAAGGATTAATGCATACTACATCAGCCCATGTGGAATCCTGTCGTGACCATCCCAAGCCCTAAACTTCTAACGGCCATAACTTTCACCCTATAACTCAAGATTTCACAAACTTGGTACTATTCAAAAGGTCTCATCATGTACTACACCTCAAAACTGGATTTCTTAAATTTAGCAAGGTTAGGTGGGTTGAAAAGAGGAAATATTATCCCAACATTAAAGATGTAGTTCCAAGTAGCTTAACTACCATATTTGATGAGGTATTGTGCCCATTCCTTCTCCTACACAAAAATTATAGTAGGGGAATGGCCTTGGTAGGGTACCCATGCCTATTTTCAGACATTTAATGCATGTTGTTGGTGGTTGAAGTTGGAAATTCAAGTTTCCCTCTCTTTTCCCTCCTCTCTCTTTCCAATTTTCTATATATTATAAAATGATGTTCATTTGTAAAGTTTGGACCCTCTTGTAATGCTAGGGAATCCTTCTACAAGTGTTGCATATGTGTTTTGAGTTGCAGGCCTCAGATTTGGATCTTTGCAATGATTTTGTTCCTTCTTCCTTCATTGTAATAAACTTTAAATCCTTATAAATTAATAAAATTCATGTTTTGTGGCTATCTTCTTCCCCACTTGGTGTTTTATTGCATGTTCTTTCCTCTTCATCTACTTGTAGGTATATTGTGCATGTTTATTCTCTTTTGTAGGGTTTATTTCTGTTGTGCTCCATGAAAATGAGAGTTTAGATGTTGTTTGGGACTATGGTACTCATGTATGCCCTCTCCTCCTCCATTTTCTCCCATTTCCACTCATCTAAGAGTGTCTTTCCCCCTATTCTCGGTGTTATCACCTCTGTTATATTAGGGTTTACCATTTTCATGTATCTCCCTCTTTCCCTAGTCCCTTAGATTATTAGAATATAATTAGATAGTTGCATTTTCTGTTGTAGGAGTATTTTAGCATTAGGATTAGGTAGAGGAACCAACCTTCTCTATATTTTTGTCTCAAGTAGAAAGTCCTAAAACTTAGAGACAATCCCATGTTACCCAAAAACACTAATTTATCATCCATTCATTCAGTACAAATTAGAGGGTGTTGTTTTTCAGTGATAATGATTATGGTATGCCTGGTGGGACATCCTGATATTTTCTTGTTATTTCACTGAGTTTTGGTGTGTAAATTGGTGAATTTTATCCTTTTAGAGGCTTTGAAATAACCCATTTGACGACTGCAAATACTCTATCTATTGGTTTCAATAATTTAGTGCCTTAGTTTCATGAGAAGGATTCAAACAATGTCTATAACAGTGGGTGAAGGATATTTTTATTACTTGCAACTATCACCAAGAAGAAGAATAAGAGGTAGATTAATTTAGAGATCACCATCACCACCAAACATATTCCTCTATACTCCTCATGGTATGCCCTTCTTATTGTATTCTAGAGTTTTAAGACCTATCTCAATCATGGCACATCACAGGAATTTTCCCTTTTTAGTTTCAATGGTGGTAGTCCTTTAGATCTCAATGCACAACCTGATACACCAGTTTCTGCACTTAAAAGTATCCCTTTCTTCACTAGCAAAAACCATACTACCCTAACTGATCATATCCAAGATGTTGCTATTTTTTTCTCGGTCGATTTTATTAATGAAGAGGATGTTGCAGTCAAAATCATGGCTTCATCGTTCAAAGGAAAATCCCTCCAATGGTACATGAATTTGAGACCAACTTTGATCCATAATTGCGATGAAATTGGCACATCTAGTTGTGTTGGTTGTAAAATTTAATCTTGAAAACAAGAAAGAATCAGGGGACGATAATCCCTCCTCTTTATGGGAGAGGTTCCCTTATTGAACACAAAAAAGAAAAACCAAAACACTTATTTACAATATAAACATTAGTTCAATATTTTGGTAAAAGATTTTGATATTTCAGATGCCTTCATTCAAATATTTTCAATACAGAAGAAAGGAGAATAGAGGAACTGGCATTCAAAATCTGAAGAGAGGGGAGCACTTTCAGACATATAGATTGCAACATGATATCTTACAGATGCTTGATAAAATAACAAGATTTAAAATACACATAAAAACACATGACATCATGTATTAGACACAAAGTTCTAAACATAATATCAACTGAAAGACACAAAATTCTTGCTTAAATATGCATAGCTTCATATGAATCAAACAAGAAATAGGAAGGGGTAGAGCATGAGAGAGAATGAAACTTCTTCTGTATTGATCAATATTTCAATGTTCTTTTACATCCAAGATATCAAAATTCGGTCCTTTACAATGTCAAGAAAAGTTCCTTAAATAACCCAAAAACGGTTACAAAAGAACCTTTTCAGTTTCCTTTCTTTTAATCACAAAAGTTAGTATCTAATTAAATATTATAATAATTACATAGCATATGACTAAAGAGATAATAGCCACCTTAATTAGATATTTTAAATAAGGAAGGAATTTGATCTAGGATGTCGAGATGCTGTAAGAGGTACTTATAGCCCCTTTTGTCTTGAGCACTTGATTTCTGAACCTTTTCAATGCTTCAACAATGTCCATTCCTCGGGGAATTGTTATATTAGCAGTGGCATGAGTCTAACTGCCCAGACACTTCTCCATTTTCTGTCCAAAATCTACATTTTCTAAGAACTCTTTATTGGCATATGTGATAGCCACATATAGTGTGCAAATATCTTTCATATTCTCCTTGGATATAATGTCTTGCTTGAATAAATCCTCTTTAAAAAATGTTTTGAACTGAGACTTGATTTCTTGAATAGTGAATTTATCATTTGAAATCTCCTTGAAGATTTGACAGTGAATATCCTGGAAGGCTGACATGACACAAGCTTTAAAATATTCTCCTTTTTGTAACATGTTTGAGTTCTCTAATGGATTCTTCAAGAACTTTAATCTTCTAGTCAATGCTGAAAACCCACTGCTTAGACAGATTCAACTTTGCATCATCAAATACATTATTTGCCAAGAGGATTTGTACATCTATTTCACTCATTAGTCTAAGATCCTGAATACATTCACTCCATAATTTCAGTTCCCTATCTAAACCGCTAAGTGTGGTGGTGATTTTTAACTAAATCTTAGCAATTTTCTCATATGCCTTGAATGTTTCCTCAATGAAATTCCAACTTGTGATTATCAAGTCATCAACCATGGCTTCCATTGCCTTCCCATAAGTGGCATGCTTATGAATATCTTTAATGGCTTGAACTTCATCATTAGACATAATTACAGTAGGGAGAATGGAAGCCAGGGGAGTTGGGTCAAGTATTTTATCTTCTGCCAATAAGGATTTGATGAAACTTGAAAAAATCAGATTCTGCTCCTCCAATTGCTCTTGTGGCTGCTTCCCTTTTTCAACCCTTTCAATCACTTTAGACGCAATTTCCCTTAGGTTGTGCACCTCACTTTCTGGTGTTGATTCACCAAGATAAATTCGTGTCAATTTCAGATCACCCACTGCTAGGTTCTTTTCATCCTTGTGAAGCTCGGGTCTTGCAATCTCCTTGAATTGTTGGCCTTATGAGTATGAAACCAATCTAGAGGTGGCCTTAGGATTTTTAGCTGGAGGGGGAGGAGTAGTACCCAAAAGTATTGCCACTGCATCAAACTTAGGAGCAATAATACTTGAAGTAGCCTTTCTTTTACTGCTTTCCAACAATGGTTATACCTAGGCAAATGAAGAACTAGAAGTGGAAGGAGAAATGGGACCAAGTGCAGATGCATTCATCGCAATTAGAGTTTTTAAAACAACTACTTCCAACATAGAGGTATTAGCTTGGGTGATGGGAGCTTCCTTAGTATATGTTTATGTAGATTCTGGAACTAGTTTCTTTGATTGATCCTCCTTCACACTACTTTCTTTAGGGATATTTTCAAGGTCCAAAATTGATTCGTCATCAGGTACTATTTCAATTTTCTTAGGAGAGGGTAGCTTTTCACTCTCATGAATAACCTCCTCTTCATTATCATCCTTCTTAGCTTTTCCCTTCTTTATGTACACCAGATTTGAAGATTCTAGTGGAGAAGAAATAGATTGTTCATGTGCTTTAGGGATGATGAAGGTATTATTAGTGAAAAATCACAGCACCCCCAAATGAGTCGTCAGATATGCTTTTCTAAGGCATATCCATTTGGTGTGATTCGCATAACATTGAGTTTTTCCCCAAAGTGTGGGACCTTGCAAATGGGAAAAATATCCAGAGAAGGTTGGTTCCTCTTCCTAAACTACCTACCACAAGATATTCTAATGTAAGCAAGCTAATCTAATCCTACTCTAACTACGCGAGGATACAGGGAGAGAAATAAAACAAGAAAAAATAGAGCCTACACTAAAATGGTGATACACCAGAGAAAGAAAATTGCTAATCATCTAACCAAACTAGAATGAAACAAAGGGAGGTGAGAAATGGAGAGGATGAACAACTACATCACAGGCCAAAGATCATATTCACACAAAAAACATTTCAAACCTAACAAACATAGCTCCCAGATCTACAAACGAACATCCAAAACATGCACATGTACCCCACAATGAAGAGAGGCAAGAAGAAACAACCAAAAAGAGCAAAGGATGGACAAATACATCACAAAACACATTTTTTATTGCTTTAGAAGTTTGCACAGAACATCATTCATGAGCAAGAGGAAACACGCCATTTACAGAGCAGGGGAGGAGGTTCGAACTCCAGTTTTGACCCCGAGGAAGAAAAAGAGGGGGAGGCAGAGAGGAAAAATGAACAATAAACTTTTCAATGAGCCCTGACCCTTCTTTTATAGATTCAACATAGAGGGGAGAAAGAGAGAGAAGTGGGAAAAATAGCCTGAAGCTCAACCACCACTATTAATGCCTTTTATAAAATTTACCCCCAAATTTATCTTGACTGCATCAATTTCTTATTCAGTGCCTTGAAGGAGGAGGAAATGGTGGATCAAATCAAATCTGATCTGGTTGTTGGGCTAAAATACATCCTACATTAATGGCCCTGAAGATGTTTCTCCATTTTGTTAGGAATAGGGGAACTGCGGAATAGTGTTATGATTTAATAACAAACAAAATCATGCACACAAGATCTAAACAATTTTCCCACAAAATCTACAGTAGTGGAAGTATAAACTAGAATAATCCAAATCACACAAAATTACACACACATAACAAGGATGTACCATGGTTCACCCAATGTGGGATACGTCCACCAAAGATAGAGATCTCATATATATAACATAACAAGAGATTACAAACCAACTCTTCTACACAAGAGTACATGTATCTCTACAAGAGTATCTCCTCCTCCCAGATCTCCAACCAGATATGCCTGAGTACATTGAACCATGCCTCCATACCACCACTTGTGTCTTCTCCAAATCTCTAATCAGATCTACCTGAGTGCACTACAATCGTGCCTCCATACATAACCAGATCTCACATACCTGAAGCTACCCTGCATCTACCACTGTGCAGCCAAGCTCTCACTGTATTGTGAATCTACAAACAAGATCTCTACAATATCTAGATCTATATGGATCAACAATATAATATGATCTCATGGATCTACAATACAAGACTAGATCTATATAGATCTATAATACAAGACCTCACCAACATGTGGATCTACAAAAAGAAATGCTATGTGCTTTACATACTATGCAAGTGATTACAATGAGACAATAAATATACAAAGGAAATACAGTAGCATGCTATTTCCTTCTATCCAGCGCCTCTCCATGGAGTCTAT
This sequence comes from Taxus chinensis, assembly GCA_019776745.2. Classification (NCBI taxonomy): domain Eukaryota; kingdom Viridiplantae; phylum Streptophyta; class Pinopsida; order Cupressales; family Taxaceae; genus Taxus; species Taxus chinensis. The sequence goes on from CM034148.1 coordinate 22,608,130, forward strand.
GTCTTCATGTAACCTGTTCCTTTTTCCTCTTCTTCTTCTTCATCTTCATCCTCTCATTCTTGGAGAATCAAGGATCTAATCTGATCCTTCTCTTTTTCTTCATCCCACTTATAAACCCTTGCTTTCATGCTTATATGGGCGTATATAAAATTAGGGCACTTTAGCCATGCAATTACATCAGATAAATCTACTTTAATGCTAAAGATAGATTTAATTCCCAAGAGTCAATTAAAACATCATTGCACAAGTAACCGACACCGGTTAGCCTTAACCGCGGCTGATTCCCACTTGCTTTGACCAATGTCAGGTTACGGTTCCCACTTGCTCTAATCAACGTTTGTCTTTCCTGACCAATGATAGTTGTATATTCCAGCTAGTTTCCATTGCATGCTCCAGTGAAGCTATTTAGCTCCACAACCTAACAATCTCCCACTTGGAGATAAATTGTTGAATCTCTGTACCTGTACCTGTACATCACCATCCTCTACACACCGTGAACACAATCTATTCTTTCCTTCAACAATTCTCTCAAAAAATAAAACCAGTAAGATCAAACCATCTTCTCAAGCCAAGAAGATGAAACCATGACTTACCAAACCTACATGAAGCTACAACTGATCTATGACACCAAGTCTCTCATACAGCAAAACCAACATGACTAACATACGTGTAAGAGCTCCCACTCAAACTGAATTTTTGAGCCTCAATCACATCCATAGCCATACATGTAAAACCAACCATGGTATCCATCCATCCATCCATGTCTCCATGCAACCACCAATGTAACTGACCAAGACAAGTTAAACTGGAATATGCGAAAACAAAACAAGATCTTGGGTAAAGACAACCCAAATGAGTTCTACCTACAACAGTGGGTGATCAATCCACAAACCTACATAACTCAAAGAATCCAAACACTACAATCTACAAATCTAACCCTTCATAAACAACTATCATGTCCAAGACAATCATCTGTAGATAACATCTCTCAATGAGTAACATAGTAACCAAGAGGAAATAAAAAATCCCCTACTCATGCTCAAGGCAATTGAATTGTGCTCATAGGCATCCATATGAAAATCAAACATCTGCATCATCATAGACTCACAAAACTAAATCTATCCAACATGTCCAAACTCACCATGTACATCCATCCATATCACTAGCTCTCCAGAAGCTCCAAGTCTGCCACCGACCAACTCTAAAGCCGAATATGAATCATGTGCTCATCAATGTCAATAAAAAACATCCATGCTAAACCAAGCCACTAATACCAAGTGCAAATATAAGTATACATGTCATCAACATACTACAAAAACTAACCAAGATGAAAGCAAGACAAGGGCACGATATTAAAATAGTAAATAACCACTGCTGTCAAACCTGTAACTAAACTGACCCCGATTACTGCCTGACTGACCACGATTACCAGATGATCGACCATGGTTAATCCTAACTGACACAAGTCTCTGTAACTAGCATATTTTCTCTTTTAACCCTTAAAAATCTAAAAAATTGCTCTACCATCTAAAACCCAGTTGAATCTAACCATCAACTGTAATCTCATAGAGATATCCAAGCACCAAAAAATAAACTAGAAGTGACATCACAAAGCAATAAACTCAATATACCTACAAATCTGTGATTGTCCTCCAAATCCAACTAGTGCCTCTGCCACTTTGAATAGTAACAATCTACTCTCACTCTGTATGTGCATCATGTATCCAATCCTGCAATGCCAACAACCATGGCTTGCTCCCACTGAACACAAAATCCCTCTCACTACCTCTAACACCAAGCTAAAAAGCTAATCTTTCAGTGAGAAATAAAACCAGATGAAAGAGAATATAAAATGAGTCCCTTCTTATCAAAGAATACTTCTACATCACAGAAGTTTGGACTTCTTGTGAAGTAGGTGAATCAACTTCTTTTCATCCTATGTACACAAAATATTTCGTTACTTGCAACTGTGTCTAACCATGAATTTTCATTAAGGGTCTCATCCTTAAGACTAGATATCCTTGTCCTCAAGATTCCACACAACTGGGAAATAAAAGTCAAACAACACCAAGAAACAATGGTGTAAATTTGTGCACACAATCCAAACATAATATCAGTTGCTCCAAACGAAAGAAATAAAACATGAACCATATAGAGATACTTGACTCAAAAACTCAATGGACTAACCGAGCCAACTCTGTCCTCTTTCTTATCCAAACATTTAAGTGATCAATACTATTTCTACCTGTACACACTGTTCCAGAAACCAAATCTGCCAACAGGATACTGAACCATCCATGCCCTCTCTTGCTACAAAAAACCCTATATATATAAGTTGCCACAAAGACCAACCACGGTCATCCCCTAACCAACCATGGTTAGCTGACTAGTATTGGTTTCTCTATGACCGACCTCAGTTCTCAGACCGATGTCAATGTTGTTGGAACAAACCCAATGCCACACAATTTGGCATAGCACACCACACTAGGTGCCTACTTCAACCATAGCCGATAGTTGACCCGACCCAGTCATTTCAAGAAGCATCCAAATCTCATACAAAAAATAATACAAAAAATCCAATACATCACCTTACCAGTACCAATATACTCAATCGAATCTTCAACTGAAGTACATGCTTCTCTTATGGAGGCCTCATCTTCGTTCTATGCTACTGCCTCTCTACTGAAGCCCATGCATTTAACTACACCAAAGGATGCATAACTACTCATTTTCCCGCATTCTCAGATCTAGATATGCAATCCCAAACATGCATGTGCAACCAAAATAATATAATCACTGCAATACTGAGATAAAACCATACCTCAATAATTGGATCTGAAATCTAGCCAACATGCTTGTGCCTCCAAGAACTAGGGACACCTCAGCAAATAAGATACATTCTATGCATCTTTCCATTTCTTTAGATATGTGTTTTTCTATTTCAAACTAGGCTGCTCAGTAACTGACCACGGTTACCTTGTAACCGACCACAATTACCTTGTAACCGACCATGGTCCTCAATAATCGACCACGGTCTCACCCTACTGACGTCGGTTGCCACATAACTGACACCGGTCACTGTGTTGTCTAACAACCTTACTCTTCCAGCTCCCACTTGAGATTAAATATCTTCCTATGATCTTCTCATCAGGAAAAACAAACACTGCTCTATTACCGGTTGTTAGGAATAGGGGGAATGTAGAATAGTGTTATGATTTAATAACAAACAAAATCATGCACACAGGATCTAAAAATTTTTCCCACAAAATCTACAGTAGTGGAAGTATAAACTAGAATAATCCAAATCACACAAAAACACACACAATAACAAGCATGTACCATGGTTCACCCAATGTGGGCTACATCCACCAAAGATAGAGATCTCATATATATATATATATATATATATATATATATATATATATATAACAAGAGATTACAAACCAACTCTTCTACACAAGAGTACATGTATCTCTATAATAGTATCTCATCCTCCCAGATCTCCAACTGGATCTACCTGAGTACACTGAATCATGCCTCCATACCACCACTTGTGTCTTCTCTAGATCTCTAACCAGATCTGCCTGAGAGCACTACAGCCATGCCTCCACACATAACCAGATCTCACATACCTAAAGCTACCCTGCATCTACCACTGTGCAGCCAAGCTCTCACTGTATTGTGAATCTGCAAACAAGACCTCTACAATATCTAGATCTATATGGATCAACAATACAATATGATCTCATGGATCTACAATACAAGACTACATCTACATATATCTATAATACAAGACCTCACCAACATGTGGATCTACAAGAAGAAACACTATGTGCTTTGCATACTATGTAAGCCATTACAATGAGATAATAAATATACAAAGGAAATACAGTAGCCTACTATTTCCTTTTGTCCAGCTCCTCTCCATGGAGTCTGTCTTCATGTAACATGTTCCTTTTTCCTCTTCTTATTCTTTGTCTTCATCCTCTCATTCTCGAAGAATCAAGGATATAATTCAATCCTTCTCTTTTTATTCATCCCGCATCTAAACCCTAGCTTTCATGCTTATATGGGCGTATATAAACTTAGGGCACTTTAGCCATGCAATTACATCAAATAAATCTACTTTAATGCTATTGATAGATTTAATTCCTGAGAGTCAATTAAAACATCATTGCACAGGTAACTGACAAAATTCCTGAGAGTCAATTAAAACATCATTGCACAGGTAACTGACACCAGTTAGCCTTAACCACAGCCGATTCCCACTTTCTCTGACCGATGTCAGGTTGCAGTTCCCACTTGCTCTGACTGGCATTTGTCCAGTCTGACCGATGACAGTTGTTATATATTCCAACAAGTTTCCATTGCATGCTCCATTGAAGTTATTTAGCTCCAAAACCAAACACATTTTTCTCCCACCTAATATCCCCAAACTTAAAGTTTCATATCTCCATAGTGTAGACGAGGTGGAGATATTTCCAATGGTGTCAGATTTGTAATATTTTGAGCCCGAGTCAAAATATATGCCCCTTCAAAATTTATATCGGGTCCGTACAAATGCGTAGGAAAACCGGTTTAAAAAATGGGACCCCTTTTTAATATGGGACACATGGAGGGCTGGTACTTGTTCGAGGGCAGCCTCTGTATTTTTCTCTAGAAATGGTGTGGGGCTAACATGTGGCTTCCTCCACTGGCTTGCTCAATTTCTATGTTTTTTGGCTAAGTCCTTTGCTTGGCAGGGTCATTTTTCTTAACCGGGGACACGCGACGGTTTGGTGCTCGTCTAGAGACCCTCTCTTTATTCGACCCTTGAGTTAGCACCGTTTGGACACTTGGCACTCTCCACCGGCCTGCCACCATGCATTGACTATTCAACCCAACTTTGTCCCCTTTTTTTGAGACTAGACGCATGGAGGCTCCGTAATCACTTGAAAAAACCGATCAAGATTTGCATTTGAAGGAGCGTCAAGTTGACACTTTGAAGCCTCTGTAGGTCTTTGGACTTTTCAACAACCCTTCTCTCACCTTTTTGGACCTTGGACTACGTGGTGAACTAGCGCTTGTTCGAGCCTCCACTTTTGGATCTACCCTTGCAGATGCACCTCTTGGACATGTGACAATCCCCGCCAGTACTTCTATACTTAGCCTTTTTTTAGGCCTTCCTTGTCCGCCTTTTGACCTCTATTAACCATTCACCATCTGGAGGGATGTCGCGAGTTTGAGTCTCCACCTTGGGCTCCCATTTTGAATTTACGCTGAGCCAACACCTGACACCTTCCTGCCTAGTCAAATAATTTTCAACAGTTGTGCAACCTATTGGGGCTCTAGACGTGTGGAAGCCTTGTGCTCATTTGAGCTTCCATTTTTGGATTTAGCTTTGGAGAAGCGTCGTGCCAACACGTGGCTCTCTCCACTACCTCCTCCATACTTAACTGATTTTTGGACTCCTTCTAAACTATTTTGATCCTTAAGACTTCGGATATTCATCGTTTCTTCTCTATGAAGCTCTGGCCTCTTTGACACTACCTCTTCTTGCCCCTACCCCGATATTCCATCTTTGACCCTTCCTAAAATATGTAGAATGGATTTAAGGCTCGGATTCGCTCGACATAGCCATTTTATGAATTTCTCCTGCACAGGGTTGTTTGATCTTTGCAGGCCCCACCACTTCCATTGTAGAGTCTCCCTGTAATCTGTTTGCAGGATCAGAACATGATTTCTCAAGTTCTTTCTGTGCAGGGTCATGGCTGATCCAATATTTTTCCCAAGGGAAAAATATGGATAACAATTTGGTGACTCACAGCGGTATCTTTCTGCTAGATGAAAAGACCAATTGCCTTGTCATATCCATTGGGCATGGAGTCGAGAACGACGGTCTGATACTAATCTTACCTTTGATTCACGAGCTTGACTGTTTGCACTCTCAATCTTCATAAGAAATCTTGAAACGATGGTTTCTGAGAGTAGAAAATTGTCTTGACCCAGGGATTTCATCTGTCCTTGAAATGGAATGTTTCAAAATGACTTTATTTTCTCTGCTTTTGGATTGTTTTTTAGAATTTGTAATTGTTACAGGAAACTATGATTCTTCTTCCATAAATAGTGAAGAGCCTGGCCTTGTGCATCTTTAGAGAAAAATGAAAAAAACTTATGTACAAAGACAAAATCATACATGCCTCAAATTAGACATGCAGAGTGTGTACAAGCACTTCTTCTGTTGAAAGAAAATCTATTCCTACTCTTAAACTAACTAGAGAGAAAGAATGCTAAAAAAAGCCTACAACTGGTAAGGAGAAGTAGCTTCGCTTTCTCGAGAGAGGAAGCCATGCAAATGGTTTGGCACTAAATATAGCTACCTGTATGAGTGAAAAACTGGCTATAAGCCTGTCCTCCACCCAAATCATCAAGGTATCAACATTTATGGAAAATACCTCCTCAAGCTGACTTGCATTGGACTCCTAAAGGTATTGATGGTGACCCTTGGTACTTTGATGCTTATCCTCATGCCTTTAAGTAGGTATGACTAGTTTTGGTTTCTCCCTTGGCTCCAATGAAGCCAAGTACCTGGTTGGGCACGGTTTGATCCTTTGGATTTACCCATTTCTTTGAAATTCAACTCCAAATGGAGTCTTATTATGGACCTTCTTGGATGGATGGTGTGAGAGAGATGATGACATCCTCTTCCTGCCTTTTCTCTTCCTCTGCAGCAGGTGTGACTTTTGGAAGATCAAAATCTTCCAACTTGGGTTCAGGAAGCATGTTGTAAATTGTAGATTATGCTTGCACATTCTCTTCCATAGTAGCAGGTTCTTTTGGTTGAATACATTCTTTTGATTCAAATAGGATATCAAACTATTTACTGTCCTTCCATAGAAAAGTCTCTCCCTTTTGCATGGTGATCTTAAAATATTCGTTATCTTCACCATATGAAGCTTCATCTTCAAATGTGAAGCTAATGAGTTCAGGCTCCTCCAAAAAGTCATAGCTTTGGAGAGGTTCAATGAGAGAGGGGTCTTCATTTTCTTGTGCAACCGGCTCATGATTCGGTGCCTCTAAATCTATCTTGGTCACCTCTATATGCTCCTTTTTAACTAAACTTGGAGCTGGTTATTCCTCTTTTTTTTCTTGTGGAGAACATGGAGGACTCATACCTTCAAATCTTGGTTTTAGAGAGGTGTAGTGGAGTGCAGGTTGATGTTCTTAAATGTCCTCCTTCATGAAAACATGCTCATATACTTGGAAGTTGGTTAATGGAGGAAAAAAAAGTGTTATCTCTTCAGGCTTTTATCCATCAAAACAATCCTCTGAATCAGATAGACAGTCTGCCTCCTTGTTGTCTTGTTGCATGTGCTCTACCTCCTTCATGGTGTTATCCTGATCTAAAATTGACTCACCATGGTTCCATTCATCCTCAAACATGAAGTTTGAAAGCTCAAAATATTCTTCAACATCAGAGCTTGAAGGGGATGAAGTGAAAGGAAGAACTGGAGGTTCTTCTCTAGCCTGCTCCATGCTTGGGGCCTCTGAAACTACATGATCCTCCTCCTTTGCTACAAAATTAGCCTCAGCCACCACTGGTTCTTCAACCCTAGCCTCCTCTATTGGCTTGACTATCAAGGGGATCTTTGTAAACCTAAATTTGGCAGCCCAACTCTTCAGATTGTCTTTCATTTCTTCTCTATTTGGCTCCTCCTCTTGTTGTTCTCCTTGACTGGTTTCTTGGGTTTCTTCCCAACATGGACTTGGGAAAGTAAGAGGAGTGACAGGTTGGAGTTCAATCAGTTTTGCAATTTTTTGTGGTGGGGAGGGAAGTGGAACTTATTATTTTTTTGGGGGGGATGACTGCTTGGGAGAGAAAAGGGGAGAAGAATTGAAATGGGGTAGAAGACTAGGAGATGGAGAAATGAAATCAACACTTGGGGCAGCAAGTGAGGGGCTTGAATCTTGCCTCTACTGAAATGTTAAAGATTGAGGAAGAGAAAATTAAAGACAAAGAATTGGTGATTGACTTACCCATTGACAAGAATGTCTCGCACTTTGCTCATAAGCTTCAATGTCCTCAATCCATTGTGTAATCTGAGGTAGCACTTCAACCATGAAGTCAAGCTTCTCCTGAGGGCTATAATGTCTTGGAAAAGGGCCTTCCCATGGACAAGCTGCCTTGCAACCAATCTTAAATGCATTGATTTGTGATACGCCCCTGGATTGCACCATGCTAGCCTCCATTCTTTGAATATTCTCCAAAAAAAAACATCCTCCATTTGACTGTTGTCATTGTATGCATACCCTTGCTCATGATAAGATCCATGGCCAAACTAACTTTGACCCTACTCATAGGGGTAGGCACAATTACTTTGGATATGATCATAGTGCTCATCTGGAGGAGTTGGAAAATGCATTGGAGGTGGATTACACTGCTGTAGGTGTGAATTCCATGAAGGGAATGAGGTCATGATTGCACAACATCATGAAATGGAAGAAAATGGGAGATATGGAAAGAAAAGTGAATGAAGATGGGCGAAAATGGATGGAAAAAGGTTTACAACTTATCAAATGGGGTTACTGACTAGATGGAGTCGCTAGATGTGCTTGCATGCGCCTCAAAAGGCTGACCCTTAACAGGAACACATCAACCTGCTAAGATGAAGTGGTAAGGTGCTTTAGACCTCAGGTCCCATCGGGCGTGCTAAAACTTTTAGTATGGTTGCACAGTGGCTTATGATTTACTGTTGTAATGAGACACCTCAGAAAGATAAAATATCTAACCTCAGGTCCCACTGGGCGTGCCAAAATTGTTAGTGCAATATCATAGCACCCCCAAATGAATTGTCAAATCTTCTTTTCTAAGGCAGAGTCATTTGGTGTGACTCACATAACATTGAGTTTTTCCCCAAAGTGTGGGACCTTGCAAATGGGAAAAATCTCTAGAGAAGGTTGGTTCCTATACGTACCCAAAATTGTAAGGTACTGTACTACGGAACGGTGTAATAAATGCCCCAATGATGATACAGGTCTCCTCGCAAGGTGTTCGGGATCCGGAAAAGCCCTCGGAGTATGCGTTAACATCCCGCATGCCCCGCTTAGCCCCCGCGCCCTTTGTTTTCCCCTTTTTTCCCTCTTTCCTTGGCCTCTTGACCTTCAGTGACGAAACCGCCGCCCTGAACAGGGCAGTGGTCCTGTAACCGCCGCCCTGCTCAGAGCGGCGGTCCTGTGTGCGTTTTCCAGAACGCTCTTTTGACGCGACTCGCGTGAAATATCACGTTTCACCAGCTTTTCTTTGCCGACTTGAGCATGCATTAATGTTTTTGGTCCCCTGGAACAGTGTTTTTTCTTTGTTTATTGTTTAAGAGTTCAATTTGGTTTTGGTTTTTGAGAGTTGGAATTCCTATAAATGCATGGTTTGTGTACATGTAAATGGTCTGATTTTGGTGAAGAATTTGGTGAAGAATTTGGTCTGGAGTTTTTGGTCTGAAGCTTGGCTGGATTTTGAAGTTTGATCTTTGCTCTCATTCCCTCATTTTAGTGCTTTAGTTAGTTAGCTTGTTTAGAAGCCATAGCTTGAATTCACTTGCATCTTTTGTTAAATTGCTCAGCTGTTGGTAAGCCACAGACCCATCTTGTGCAGGCAGTGCTGTCATTTCATCCAATCCAGTTAGAAGCTTGCCCCTGAATTCCTCTTTGCTGTAGATTTATTTTTACTGTGTCTTGGAGTTCTTAGTTCAATTCATTATATACCTGGTTAGCTTTATTCAACTGTTGGTAAGCCACATATCCAACTTGTGCAAGCAGTGTCTTTATTTTGGAATAGAATAGCTTGGGAAGCCATTAAAGTTGCAGGTTTTGCTCTTCGTATAGGATAGTTGCAGGTTCTGGTCACTCCATGTTGCATGACTCGCAGTAAAATCCCGCTAGGAATCGCATAAGCCAAGCTCTGTACTCTTGCGCTATCCCTCTCCTACTCGCATTCTCGGTTTGTATTCTGAGTTGTCCTTGTCCCAAAATCAACTCCTATCGGTGCTAGCATTACACGCTTTTCTGGATCCAAGTGAACACGAAAGAACGAGAAGATCATACTGAGGGGACGAGATCATACACACACCATCGGATTCGCCACTGTTCTGCGGAATCCAGGTTTTACATTTCAAAGTTCTAGTCAGAATCATATCAAAATAGAGTAGTTAATCGCTTTATTTCATTTCATTCTATTCTCGATGTTGCCAGGGAAGCTGTGGGGATTGATAGTTTCTGAGAAACTGTGATTCACTCCTCACTTCTGAGGTAGGATCGAGAATCTTGCAGATAGATTAAACGAGCTATTTTACTTATTTAGAATTCTACTAAATCGCACAGGCAAATAACCACACTCGGTTATCTTGTCTGTTTTAAATTATTGCTTAGCTATTATTTCTAGATACGCTTAAAATAGTTTGTTTTCCTTAAAATTGTTAGAATATTTCATAGAAAAATAAAAATTATATGTAAGATTTATTTCACTTAGTTAGAATTTGTTTCATCACAGTTAGATTGCATTTTGTTTCGTATGACAATCACGGGACCTCAAGAGCCCAGGGAATATATATTTGAGCCAATCGTGCCTCAACCAAACCTCGTCGCAGCGATAGTTGACATAGACCAAAATCTCAGGATACAAGTATTCCGAACAACCACAGATTTACAACTGATCAGTTCACAGTTAAGAGGACTAAACATAGAAGACGACCAAGCACATACGTTTTGGTCAAGTCAGCCAAACTACAGATTACCCTAGAAAACATCCACATGATTGTAGAAGGGCTCGAAAGAGAACAAACATTCGGGTGCGATCCTCTAGTTCCACAGCCAGACGCTGGAGACACCCTCGTAGATATAGATACCAACTTAAGAATCAAGGTTGCGAGAACGCCTGTAAGGTATTCTGAGAAGATCGCACAACTATTGGTTCTAAACATAGAAGCTGAGAAAGCATACGATTACTGGATACTAGGGATTAGAACTTGATCTACGTATGACCATAATAGGACCGCAACAACCAAGAGTCTATGGTTGTGACCCACAGATCCCACAGCCCAACGAATCCACAAGTCAGTTAGATATAGACACTGGCCTATGCACACTAGTATTTCAGTCCACTCCACTTCCACCTATCATCATCGAACAACTGTCCTTACTAGATATAGCGGCTAACGAAGCTAGGGAATTCTGGACTAGGCCAGAAAATCGTCCATAGAATCGATTATATTCATCATCCACTATATGACCTTATCAGGAGATATACACGAAACAATCCCAGGTCATTTTCCACGTATTCCGCAACCCATAGATCGAATCATGCCAGAGCTCGATATTGATTGGAGCCTTCGAGCAGTCATCCTCGCTGATCGATCTATTACACCAGTCCAAGTTAGAAGGGCCTTCTTTGCCTTAGATTTGCAAATTCCACTAGTGCGTGTCGAAGACATTAGACTGCCTAACTAGTTTGTCTGCATATTCTACCCCCACCGGCTGTCTCGGCACGACCTCGGGAGGTCGGGTATGCGGAAGAGTTACTTGTTGATTCTCATGCTTGCCTATCGCTTTTCCGACGTACAAAATTGGTGAACCCGATGTGAAACAAACAACTGTTTCACCTTTTGTACCTCATTAGCATTCACATCATCTTCACCAACAAAATTGGTGAACCCGACGTGAAACAAACAACTGTTTCACCTTCTCTTTGAGAGGTTTCATCTTCTCTCATCCACCTTCGCTCCTTCCCATTATTCTGCGGGTATTCATATACCCCCCGAATATGTTGGGATTCGACGCATATGGCAGACCCCTCCTGGGTCTTGAGGCATACTACGCCCAACAGAATGGGGAATCATCACCCTCGCTCTCAGTATGGGGTGACAACTATTCAACTAATCAGTTGTCAGCACAAACCCCAAGAATCAGATATAGTTCATCTTTTCAAACTGAGGAGTTAGATCAACCCCCTCGAACCCAACAAACAGAACCTTCAGGTTCCAACAATATGAAGTTTACAGGAGAATCTGGTTCATCTCCTCAAATGTTACTCAGACCACAAATTGGTAGGCAATCAGATCCATACCTGGTCTTAGATGATGGATAGTCAACACGTTATCCTAGGAGTGAACAACACTCCTGGGGAATGTACCCATCTATAGGAGGTTTACAAATACAACCCGAAATCTCTTTTCAAGAAAATACCTCTATGCCACTACATACAGGAAATATTCTGGGAGAAACTTGGCAAAATAGCGATCAGTTTATGATAGGATATCACGTACCTTTACAACACCAAGGTATACGACAAACGCCGCTCAGGAAAAGTACCGTGGCTTCACCAAATGAAGTCATTTCAACGTTAGTAGAAAGAGTGAGAGGGTTAGAATTGGCTCAAGAAAGTCAAAATTCTCCGTTCATACAAACAGGAAGTTCCAATCCTCCATACCACTCTGGTCAGGTAGATCTCCTTACGGGAGTAGGCACGTTAGGCATGCCTCCTCAATATCCACAGCAAACGCCAACAAGGCCTATCATCTCTAACACTACTCCTCCCGGTCTAGTGTCAAACAGTCCGTTCCTCGACAATACCCCGTCCTATTTAAACATGTACTCTAAATCACCACAAGGAGATATGTTCTCCTCTCCTGGCATGTTTTCTCAAACGCAGGGACCTCCCTATGCCCCTACCAACGTGTACGTGACACCGTATCAACAACCTATCCCACCACTCCCTCAGCAAACACCATCAATGGTCGAAAGCTATGCGATAGGGACGTATTCAGAATATCTAAAGGAACCCTTAGATTTCACCATACGAAGCGTCATGCTTCCAAGACCTCTCCCTGATTTTCCCAAGTTCAAGGGTGAAGGAGATCCAAACGCGCATATCAAAGCTTACACTACTGACATACGAGAATTACTCCCTTGGGATGGGGTTGTTGCTAAAATATTTCCCAAAACCTTGGAAGGCATCGCTCTCAATTGGTATTATAGAATACCTGAAGCTTCCATACATTCATTTAAACAACTCGTGTCAGAGTTCATCAAAGCCTTTGACATGAACAAACTATTGAGAACAAGAATCAAGGAATTCTTGCATATCAAACAAGAACACAATGAATCTGTCGCTCATTTCATCCAGAGGTGGCGTACAGTTCTTTATTAATTAGCAAGTGCTCCAAACATGGATCAGATGGAACTATGCGATTTATTCCTTCATTCTCTCAGTAGAGAAGTGAAGGAAGAAGTCCAGAAGTTCCCACTAAGGACTTATGATGAAGTACTCGAGAGTGCTCTACGAATTGATCAAGCAGCGATAGATAGTGGTCGTAAGACGTATGGAACAAACGGGAGGTTAATCACCTCCACTCAAAATACTACAACTACCACAAACGTCAATCAAGGACCCAAAATCCTTAACAAAAATCGTGGGGTAACGACGGACGGGGTAACCGACCAGCCCAAGGGGGTAAATGTTGTTAATACTCCATCACAAACAAACAACCAGCGAAACAACAACTTTACCCCAACGGTCAATACAGTGGATTTTAACCATCCACAACAACAACAACAACAATGGTGAAATCCCATACAAGGGCCAAGCCAAAACTCATTTGGTTACCAAAACCAAAGTCAAAACTAAAAACAACAATTCCAAAACTTTGGTCCTAATAGGCAACAGTTTGATCAGAATTTTAGGCCACAATACACACCAAACCAACAAAACGGGAATTATAATCCCAATTCTTATTGTGGTTTCCATAAAATTCATGGTCACGACACTAGAACGTGCCTTGACTACAATAAATTTATGCAATGTTTGCCAGAAGAACAAAGACAGTTCTTCACAAACTTGTTTTTGGCAGATCCCGTCTCATCATCACCAAATAATCGCGCAGGGGTAGTTTCTCCTCAGAATGCTCCCCTCAAGATCTTTAATGATCCACTCCCAAATCATGACAGCAATAGGCTGAATCCAACCGGAACAAACAAAGGTGCAGTGACGGGAAACAATGACCATGAAGCCTCAACTTCATTAAATCCGTCAGTCGCGCCACAGTTGGGAGCTCAACCGAGACCTAAGATAGTAAGTTGGTAGAATTAGACGTTGAACTACCTATCAAAGCTATAACGAGAACACAAGAGTATTTCTCTCAACCAAGCCCAAGTCATCTACCAGAGGCAGATAAGAGTCAGCAAATAGTTGAAAAACCCATCGGTGCGTATGATTTAATTAGTGACCTAACAAAGACCTTCTCACACATTTCATTTTTGGACTTACTAAAGAACTCTCCCCCTCACAGAGCTGCTCTTTTAGAAGCATTAGGTCTAGGCCATCTAATTAACATCACTCCACCTCCCGAAACACAAGTAAATCACGTAGATTTTGATATCCACCCTCCAGGGCAGCCAGACAAGGATGTCGAATTCATCTTTGTAAATAAGTAAAATGCCCACAGATGCTGAGATCGCATGCCGAGGGTGACCCAGCCTTACACTTGCAAGTGTGGGTTTATAATAACTATGTAAACAGGAAATGGTTGACGATGGGGCTGCAGTTAACATAGTCCCTTTCTCTTTCCTCCAAATCTTGGATATGGAGAAACAAACTGTTCCACTACACGAAATACCTTGAGAGGCTATGATAGCCTTAAAGTCACTTCGATAGGAACTATAATACTGCCAGTCACCTTAGGGCCCAAAACCATCTTGACTGAGTTTTACATTATAGATTGGGAAACTAACTATAATATGATCCTCGGCCAACCTTGGATACATCGAATGAAGGCAATCCCTTCCACGCTATTTCAAGAAGTAAGATTCTTGCATCTGGGAAAGGTATTTGTAGCCAAAGGTGATCCAAAACCTTTCGATTTGCACCTAGCTGATTTAAAAAAAAGACCAGGGGTGCACTCAGAATTTGAGCTGCCAACAAACCAACTTAATAAACCCTCTGACCCAAAGCCAGAGAAAAATTTGATACCTACAATGGATCTTGAAACTACCAGCATAGCCAAAACAACTCCAACCCCTAAAGGTAAAACTAAAGAAACAGTATCATTAGGGATTACTGTGAAAATCGTTGAATTGATAGAACAAGATTCACCAATGTTCTTACCATTTGATTCAGTAGGCATAGGATTTTCCCTAGGTGTTGGTTCCTTACCGGCAGAGGATCTCTGTATGATAGAAGTAGAGTGTGCAAATGCGGCAGATGCCCCAACATCTACACTCCCGGCTAAGTATTGGACTCTCCATTTCGATGGAGCTAAATGTCATTATGGAGCGGGGGCAGGTATAATTCTTACTTCGCCTGAGGAGAAGGTCCTCCCATTCT
Source organism: Taxus chinensis (assembly GCA_019776745.2). NCBI lineage: Eukaryota > Viridiplantae > Streptophyta > Pinopsida > Cupressales > Taxaceae > Taxus > Taxus chinensis. The sequence goes on from CM034148.1 coordinate 22,623,479, forward strand.
CATTTAAGTTAAACTTTGAATGCAAAAAAAATGGCACTGAGTACGAAGCCCTCCTCCTTGGCCTTACCTTAGCCAGAAGAATTGGTATTAATAACATCAGAGTCTTGGGAGACTCACAATTAGTAACAAACCAAGTTTCTGAAGTATATGAAACTAAAGCCGAACATTTACAACTCTACAAAAATGTTGTATTAGATTTAAGCAAGGCGTTTAACTTCATATCCATTGAAGCGATCCCGCGAGAGAAAAATCTTCTCGCCGATTCAATAGCAACCTCGGCATCACGTTTTACTCCAAGCAATGAGCTAGAAGATACTCACTTCACAATATCCATTCGTGACGAGCCATTAATAAAAATAATGACAAATCCTCTTTTAAGCGGAAGTGAATCTACCGTCCTCGACCATGTTGGAAATGATGCGGCTACTTTGGATTATTTAAATGCCTATGCAACATTACATCTCTCCTATCACATGCTAGATTTATCCTGATCCCACATTCGTCCTCCTACTTCGGAAATCCCGTAACGGATCTTCCGTCACAAAGGGAACCTAACATATACGCAATAGAAAATGGGGATGATTTAGATTTACCTCCAACACCACCTAAGTTCGAAGAGGGTAACACCTCTTTAATCGAAGAAACAATCGATGTCAACATTGGGACAGAAGATGAACCAAGAATATTGAAACTAGGTTCTTCGTTGACACCAGAAGAAGTGGAAATACATACTCAGGTTCTCAAAGAACATCAGAAGGCATTGCATTTAATTACAAGGAGATGACAGGAGTCGCACCCCACATTGCGGTACACAACCTCATCACTAGGTCAGATGCAAAGCCAATTAAACAAAAATCAAGACCCATGAAGCCCAAAGTAGCTCTCATGGTAAAAGAGGAAGTAATAAAACTCCTTCAGGTAGGATTCATCAAGCCAATAGACTACTCCCAATGGGTATCTAATATCGTTCCGTTCTCAAGAAGAACGGAAAGATACGCATTTGCATAGATTTCCGAGACATAAACAAAGCGTGTCCTAAAAGATGATTTCCCATTACCATCCATAGACGTTATTGTTGAATTGCAACAGCTGGTTTTGAACTCTTGTCTCTCATGGATGGATTCTCGGGATACAACCAAATCAGAATATCCGAGCAAGTTCAAGCTAAAACCACGTTCATAACTCCTTGGGGAACCTATTGCTATGCTGTCATGCCTTTTGGTCTCAAAAATGCTGGTGCTACATACCAGCGGGCTATGACTTATATATTTCATGATTTAATTCATAAAATCGTGGAATCCTACATAGATGACTTGTTGGCTAAGGCCAAGAAGCATTGTGACCATCCCGAAGTACTCCGCGTCATTCTTTCACGTTTAATAGAATACAGAGTTACACTAAATCCAGAGAAATGCGTCTTTGGTGTAACAGGAGGAAAGCTCCTAGGTTACATCATATCGTCACGAGGGATCGATGTTGATCCAACCAAAATTCAGGCTGTCCTCGAAATGGTCCCACCTTCGAGTGAATCTGGAATCAGATCATTTCTCGGGAAGCTGGGTGTAATCCGGAGATTCATCCTAGACTTAAGCTTCGCTATTCATCCAATGAACAATTTACTCAAGAAAGACTATAGCATTGATTGGACCGAAGACTGCAACGAAGCTTTCGATGCAGTTAAGCGTTTCCTGTTATCACCACCTACGCTAATGCCACCTAAGCTAGATTGCCCGTTAATTCTATACTCACGGGCTACCGATGTCTCGCTGGCCTGTATGTTGGCCCAAGAGGACGATGACAAGAGAGAGCGTGCGATTTATTTCATTAGCTGAAAATTGCTCGACTATGAAATATGCTATACACAGGCAGAACGAGAATGCCTTGCCATAGTCTTTGCTACCAAACGTCTAAGACATTACATGCTGAATCAAGAAACAAAGGTCATGGTAAAGATGAACCATTTATGGACTTTTCTCACACAAGGTTCCTTATCCAAAAAGGCTGGACGTTTTATAACCTTAATGGGAGAGTTCGAATTAACATTTGTAAATCAGAAGTCAGTTAAAGGACAAATCATCGCGGATTGGTTAGCTGACAACCCATTAGACGGAGGCAATCTAGTAGATTTGGATTTTCCAGATGAATGCGTATATTACATCGAAACTCGACCTGTTATTTCTGAGTGCCCTTGGTACACTGATATCATTAATTATATCATGGACCATACGTACCCGGATGCAGTGACACCGCAACAAAGAAGGTGATTACGCATAATCGTAGCCAAATATGTCATTATAGAGCAGGTGCTCTATCGAAAAGCATTCGATGGAATGCTCTTAAGGTGTGTCGACACGGAAGAGTCCAAGAGGATTCTCCATGAATCCCACAGCGGTATATGTGGAGGCCACTTCGGTGGCCATGCCACTGCTCAAAAAATACATCGAATGGGCTATTTCTGGCCCACTCTAGAACATGACGTGATAGAGTTTGCACGCAGGTGTCATAAGTGCCAGGAATTCTCCCACGAGATCCACATGCCAGCACAAGCTCTGCAACCAATCACTACTCCATGGCCCTTTTCTACATGGGGCCTAGACTTAATAGGGAAATTCTCTCCCTCATCCACAGACAGACACAATTTTATAATTACGGCCACTGAATATTTTACCAAATGGGTGGAGGCCATGCCTCTTACTACCGTACCTGGTTCTGTAATCGCTAAGTTCATTTTAAATCAAATCATTTGCAGGTACAGTATCCCACAAATCATTATCTCAGATAATGGAACTTCTTTCAAGAATGAAGAAGTTCGTGAACTATGCAACAAATTTAAAATAAGCCATCATACGACTTCCTTGTATTATCCCCAAGCCAATGGGCAGGCTGAAGCAACAAACAAAACGTTGAAAGCCATTCTCCTTAAAATGGTGAAAGAAAACAAGCGAGATTGGCATTTGAAGTTATATCCGGCCTTGTGGGCCCACCGAACCTCAATAAGAACACCAACAGGAGCAACTCCTTTCTCGCTAGTATTTGGGGCAGAAGCAGTTCTCCCGCTTGAGGTCGAAATACCCAGTCTCCGCATTTCACTACAAGGGATTCTGAATGAAGACGCTTACAGAGAAGTACGTCTTTCCCAATTAGAAAGCCTAGATGAAATTAGGTTAGATGCTAAACAACGGCATAGAGCTTATGCTGACCGAATGTGCCGGCAGTATAACAAGAAGGTTTATGAATGCGATATATACGAAGGTGATCTAGTTCTAAGACTAGACAGCCGGATCGACAAGAAGACCGGCGAAGGAAGGAAATTCCGGCCCAAATGGTTGGGCCCGTACCGAGTCATGAAGGACTATGGAAATGGTGCATACCTCTTATGCACGCTAGAAGGTGAGGAGTTTGGTGAAACAGTCAATTCCCTGCACCTCAAGCGTTTCTACGCATAAGCAGCTAGCACTACCTATATAACTATCTACATTGCATCTTCATATAGATTTAGATCATTTTGTCCACTTGTTCTTACACAAATTGTGATCAAGGAATCTATTCTCAAAGTAATTCATTACAAACTCATGATGTTGTTGGCACAAAAATTTCTAATCATATCTCTCCATTTTCACGATATCATCAATCACTTCAGAATCTTTTATCAAATAAAATCAAACATGACGAAGTCTTAATGGTAACCATACCAAGATCTGCAAGTTCGTTCTCGCTTTGATTTCTTCTTAGGATTGGTGTCTTGTCTATGGTCTATTCTAGAAGCTTCATGGTGTCACATCTGTCCCATATACACATCTCTTTGGAATCAAGCATATACTGACATTTTACTCAAAAAGACAAGTCAAAAAGTGATTAAACAGAAAATTTTATTTTTACACATTTCCTTGCCCTACCAACCTTCGGTGATGAGCTTGCATCTCTTACTAGTGACGTAGGGTTGGGAAAGGATGGAAATGCCCTTACTCGCCTATGCCTTTCCCACGGCGATAAACCCATGCTTCTTACAGGTAGCATGGGGCAGGGTGTAGGGGGTCCTCTAGACAATGCAAACGTTAAAAGGTCATAAACAAACTATTCAAACTTTGAGTCAAAAACGAATGAGTCAGATGTTCAAAAATTCCAAGAGAGTTAAAAATCCTAAAAACCAGATTTTGTCTACTATGTGGCCATCTACGGGTCTAAGTCTGGATAAACCGCAAAGCAAGTTGCACCCAAAACTATGAAGTCATTCGGGTGGAGTAAGCTTGTAGTTTTCAATTTGGTTCCACCAAAGCTTCGTCTGTCTTTCATCACTATCGTTTCACCATATTTCATAAACTTGCGCCCTTCTTGGCTCTTGGTGATGAGCCCTCGCATCTTACTAGTTGCGTGGAGTTAGGAGTGGGGCAAGTTAATCTGTTCATCATACTGGTTATTTTCATCACTTTGCCAAAACAAACATGAGGTATCCAAATTGCTCACAGAAGCTAAGATTTAAGATCACAGTATATCTATAATATCATGTATCAGCATCATGAAACACAAAAAGAAAGCAAACATTTGCATCATCTGTTCTCCATTGCATACATTCTAGAAAGCATATAAAACATACATCGTAGTATACACGAGGAAGCTGGAAACAGAAAGGGAAAAAATGAGTGACAAAGTTTTGATCCAAAAACGAATGCATATATATAAATAATCAATGTTTATATACAATGCCATCATGCTCTAGGCATGGTCAAAACACTCAAAGAGCCCGTGATATACAAAAGAATCTATAGTACAAAATACACAGGGCCAAGTCACCTCTCAACCCCTACGCGACCCCTCCGAGGGTGCACGCCCTCGCCTAGGACTCCGGCTACGCCGGCGCTCTGAATGCACGGAGGGCTTAGGGTCTCGAGGAGCATCCACGGTCTCGCCATGAGAATGGCTCCTTATTAGACGCTCAGTTGTCCTATAGCCTGCCAACTCTGTATGGAGAGTCGACACCATCCTAGCCACGTGCCAAACGGGAGTGAAGACGTTAGTATGCCTACCGGCTACTGAGGGCTCCCCGGTATCTACAGATAGCTCCGCATGGGTCTTATCCATAGGGATCATCAGAGAATCAGTGCATACCCTACAGATTAGATCCCGCCACTCGTCAACAGTCTCTGCAAAACAAAGAAGAAAAACGAATTAGAAGCTAGGCAAGAGACTAAAATATACAAGATACAAACACAAGGAGAGGCAGCAATTAAAACAAATCCTAAGTTAGAAAAACATTGAAAGGAGAAGAGGATAACTTACTCGGATCACCGGGCCTCCAAGATGGATCGCTAGGGCCGGCACCCACTGTGGATGCTGCTGCCGATTGAGGAGCTGCTCCTGTAGTAGGGGCAACATGTCGCCCCACGACCGACTCATCCTCTCCACCATGGCCCTGGGAGAGTGGCTCCTCTGAAACTAGAGTCTCTCTCTCTGCACTCTGCTCGGCCCTCTCTGCCTGCAAAATATCCTGAGTATCATGCCACTCAGGATCGCTATCATCCGTCTGCTCCTCCGACCCTCCCTCTGTAAGCTCCTCAAAATCGGAGTCGATATCTATAGGGTCATCGCTGCTATGAACAAGACCCGCGGCAATCTGAAGCAAAGGTTCCCGAGGCGCACCAGCTCTCCCTCTGGCTTGAACAATCCCCCTGGCTACAATAGGAATACCAGGAGTGACCACTGTCCAACCACGGCCTCTAGGCCCCCCTCTAGCCTCGCGGACTGATCTATAAACTGGTGCCACTGGAGGAAGCATGCCCACATATGGAAGGTTGAACTGCTAAGGAACTCTACCAAAAGGGTGTACCTCCACCCGTCCCACGCGGTCGATAAGTTGCCCTGTGGTGGAGCAGGAGATCAATGTAAGGGCCTCCTCTCCCCAAATGCCGGTCATGAGCTGGTACGGTGTGGCCTCCATATCTGCTGTGGTGAGGGAAGCTACTGGCTGGTGAGGTGCTCTAAGCACCGACATGTCTAACCATCTGGCTGCCCTCACAACCCCAAGATCTGCCACCTCCACGCCTCTACCATAGGGAATGAAGCGCTCATACACCCAACTCATAACTAGAGTAGGGTGGCTCAATGACTGTCCCTGCAAACGGACCACCCTGTATAAGTCATGGTAGGTGGTCCCTAGAATATCTGCGCTCCAAGCATATATCTGGCCATGCCCCTCTATCTGTGCAATGATAGGGGCCCAGCAATATAGTAAAGTATCTCCTCCCTTGTCCCCGATCAGCCTCGAGGCAAGGATCCCCATGATAGCCTATCAAAATACGGGGATGGGAAAAGAAGGAATGGATCGAACTCTCACTCCCTTCTTTGACCTTGTGGAGATGGCTGCATCCCCCATGTAGCCTGCCCACTGTGCAATCTGTGCTCGGGACCCTGCCGTCTCCAGTGTGAGTCTCCTCCCGATGATCGGGACCCCTAGGATACGGTAAACATCCTCCAAAGTGATGGTCCACTCACCGCGGACCCCTGGCAGTCGGAAAGTGTTCCGATCTGCATCCCAATAAGAAAACAAGTCACAAAGGATGTGACTAGATGGCGCGACATGAGGCACGCGCGATATACGCAGTATGCCGGCCCTCTGCAATGTGTCCTTCTCATCTGGTGAGAGGGCATCCAATACCTCGGGAAACCAATGACACTCCCTCTCTCGAATCCATCTGATGTACTCCTCTCTCGCCTACATACACCCAAAAACACACAAAATAGAGAAAGTTAGTATCTAATCAATGCCGAGAGAGTCGTAAAAACGTATAGAAATGATAAAAATACAAGTGCAATGTCTAAAGCAAGCTCCTTTTGCTTTATGTGCAAAACCGCCGCCCTGAGCAGGGAAGCAGTTCTGTAACCGCTGCCTTTAAGGCGGCAGTCACGTAACCGCCGCCCTGGTCAGGGCGGCGGTCGTGTAACCGCCGCCCTAGCCAGGGCGGCGGTCGCTGTCTGAAAACCCGCGCCGGTTTTTAAACCTAAAAAGCCCAAATGAGCAAAAAATGACCTTTTTAACTAAAAACAAAGCCTACCCAGTAGGCACCCCCCCTAGGTGGACCTTTTGAACCTAGCATTTTCAAAAATACCCCCCCCCATTACAAAGAATTTTCCATTTCAAATTTGAAGGGGGAAAAATGCAAAATTAAAGAAAACTGACCTGTGATCTCGCGGGGTGGCGTTCCGCACGTGGGGGCATGGTCGCTATCTCGCTCCGAACGTTTTGACTCTGTTCATGCAAGAAACCATCACCGTGGGTCCCAGAGCTCAAAATCAATCGAATCAACTCGCGCAAATGAATAGGAAAATGGGCCCACTTTCATATATATATCGTTCTGTTTCGTTTTAAAATGGCTTTTTCGCAGGTTCAGAGCGCTGTTGGAGGTAAGTTTCTATCCTGACACAAATGGTACACTCTCTTTCCCTGTTATTTAAGTGTTTGTTTTCAAAATTATTGTATCTATCTGCACTTGAGTTCTCTTTTCATTTTGCACGTAGCGGGAATTTTGGAAGGGCGTCATTTCAACACACGGACGTGTAAGGTATAACTTCTAACTCCCCATTTCAGGACTGCCATACTCGGACCCACCATTTTATGCCTCTTCATGGCTAAAACAGTTCTCCGAGGGGGCAATATGTACGTACCCAAAATTTTAAGGTACTGTACTGCGGAACAGTGTAATAAATGCCCCAATGATGATACAGGTCTCCTCGCAAGGTGTTCGGGATCCGGAAAAGCCTTCGGAGTATGCGTTAACATCCCGCATGCCCCGCTTAGTCCCCGCGCCCTTTGTTTTCCCCTTTTTTCCCTCTTTCCTTGGCCTCTTAACCTTCAGTGATGAAACCGCCGCCCTGAACAGGGCTGCGGTCATGTAACCGCCACCCTGCTCAGAGCGGCGGTCTTGTGCACGTTTTCCAGAACACTCTTTTGACGCGACTCGTGTGAAATATCACGTTTCACCAGCTTTTCTTTGCCGACTTGAGCATGCATTAATGTTTTTGGTCCCCTGGAACAGTGATTTTTCTTTGTTTATTGTTTAGGAGTTCAATTTGGTTTTGGTTTTTGAGAGTTGGAATTCCTATAAATGCATGGTTTGTGTACATGCAAATGGTCTGATTTTGGTGAATAATTTGGTCTGGAGTTTTTGGTCTGAAGCTTGGCTGGATTTTGAAGTTTGATCTTTGCTCTCATTCCCTCATTTTAGTGCTTTAGTTAGTTAGCTTGTTTAGAAGCCATAGCTTGAATTCACTTGCATCTTTTGTTAAATTTCTCAGCTGTTGGTAAGCCACAGACCCATCTTGTGTAGGCAGTGCTGTCATTTCATCCAATCCAGTTAGAAGCTTGCCCCTGAATTCCTCTTTGCTGTAGATTTATTTTACTGTGTCTTGGAGTTCTTAGTTCAATTCATTATATACCTGGTTAGCTTTATTCAGCTGTTGGTAAGCCACATATCCAACTTGTGCAAGCAGTGTCTTTATTTTGGAATAGAATAGCTTGGGAAGCCATTAAAGTTGCAGGTTCTGGTCACTCCATGTTGCATGACTCACAGTAAAATCCCGCTAGGAATCGCATAAGCCAAGCTCTGTACTCTTGCGCTATCCCTCTCCTACTCACATTCTCAGTCTGTATTCTGAGCTGTCCTTGTCCCAAAATCTACTCCTATCGGTGCTAGCATTACACACTTTTCTGGATCCAAGTGAACACGAAAGAACGAGAAGATCATACTGAGGGGACGCGATCACACGTACACCATCGGATTCGCCACTGTTCTGCGGAATCCAGGTTTTAAATTTCAAAGTTCTAGTCAGAATCATATCAAAATAGAGTATTTAATCGCTTTATTTCATTTCATTCTATTCTCGATGTTGCCAGGGAAGCTGTGGGGATTGATAGTTTCTGAGAAACTGTGATTCACTCCTCACTTCTAAGGTAGGATCGAGAATCTTGCAGATAGATTAGACAGGTTATTTTATTCATTTGGAATAATTCTACAAATCACACAGGCAAATAACCACACTCGGTTATCTTGTCTGTTTTAAATTATTGCTTAGCTATTATTTCTAGATACGCTTAAAATAGTTTGCCTTCCTTAAAATTATTAAATATTTCATAAAAAAATAAGAGTTATATGTAGTTAGATTTATTTCACTTAGTTAGAATTTGTTTCATCACAGTTAGATTACATTTTGTTTCATATGACAATCACGGGACCTCAAGATCCCAGGGTATATATATTTGAGCCAATCGTGCCTCAACCAAACCTAGTCACAGCAATAGTTGACATAGACCAAAATCTCAGGATACAAGTATTCCAAACAACCACAGATTTACAAGTGATCAGTTCACAGTTAAGAGGACTAAACATAGAAGACGACCAAGCACACACGTTTTGGTCAAGTTAGCCAAACTACAGATTACCCTAGAAAACATCCACATGACTGTAGAAGGGCTCGAAAGAGAACAAACATTCGGGTGCAATCCTCTAGTTCGACAGCCAGACGCTGGAGACACCCTCGTAGATATAGATATCAGCTTAAGAATCCAGGTTGCGAGAACGTCTGTAAGGTATTCTGAGAAGATTGCACAACTGTTGGTTCTAAACATAGAAGCTGAGAAAGCATACGATTACTAGATACTAGGGATTAGAACTTGATCTCGCGTATGACCATAACAGGACCGCAACAACCAAGAGTCTACGGTTGTGATCCACAGATCCCACAGCCCAACGAATCCACAAGTCAGTTAGATATAGACACTGGCCTACACACACTAGTATTTCAGTCCACCCCACTTCCACCTATCATCATTGAACAACTGTCCTTACTAGATATAGCGGCTAAGGAAGCTAGGGAATTCTAGACTAGGCCAGAAAATCATCCATAGAATCGATTGTATTCATCATCCACTATATGACCTTATCAGGAGATATACACGAAACAATCCCAGGTCATTTTCCACGTATTCCACAGCCCATAGATCGAATCATGCCAGAGCTCGATATTGATTGGAGCCTTCGAGCAGTCATCCTTGCTGATTGATCTATCACACCAGTCCAAGTGAGAAGGGCCTTCTTTGCCTTAGATTCGCAAATTCCACTAGTGCGTGTCGAAGACATTAGACTGCCTAACTAGTTTGTCTACATATTCTACCCCCGCCGGCTATCTCGGCATGAGCTCGGGAGGTCGGGTACGCGGAAGAGTTACTTGTTGATTCTCACGCTCGCCTGTCACTTTTCGACGTACAGTTCCTCTTCCTAAACTACCTGCCACAAGCTATTCTAGTGCAGGAAAGCTAAGCTAATCCTACTCTAACTATCCAAGGAGATAGGGAGAGAAATAAAACAAGAAAAAATAGAGCCTACACTAAAATGGTGATACACTAGAGAAGGAAAACTGCTGATCATCTAACCAAACTACCATGAAATGAAGGAAGGTGAGAAATGGAGAGGATGAAAAACTACATCATACGCCAAAGATCATATTCACACAGAAAATATTTCAAACCCAAAAAATACAGCTCCTATATCTGTAAACAAACATCCAAAACATGCACAAGTACCCTACAATGAAGAGAGGCAAGAAGAAACAACCAAAAAGAGAAAAGGATGGACAAATGCATCACAAAACATGTTTTTTATTGCTCCAGAAGTTTGCATAGAACATCATTCACAAGTAAGAGGGAAAATGCCATTTAAAGAGTAGGGGAGGAGCTTCGAACTCCATTTTCAACCCCAAGGAAGAATAAGAGGGGGAGGTAGAGAGGAAAAATGAACAAAAAAATTTACAATGAGCCCCAACCCTTCTTTTATAGATTCAACACAAAGGGGAGAAAGAGAGAGAAGAGGGAAAAATAGCTTAAAGCTCAACCACCACTATTAATGCCTTATATAAATCTTCCCCCAAATATGTCTTGACTGCATCAATTTCTTATTCGACACCTCGAAGGAGGAGGAAACGACGGATCAGATTGAATCCGATCTATTTTTTGGGCCAAAATACATCCTACATTAATGTCCCTGAAGACTTTTCTCCCACCTAAACTCCCCAAAATTAAATTTTTAGATCTCCATGGCATAGATGAGGCTGAGATCTTTCCAATAGTGTCAGATTTGTAATATTTGGAACCCCGAGTTGAAAGATATGCCCCTTCGAAATTTGTATCGAGTCTGTACAAAAGGGTGGGAAAACCAGTTTAAAAAACAAGCCCCATTTTAATATGAGACACATGGAGCGCTGGTAGTTGTTCGAGGGCAGCCATTGTATTTTTCTCTTGGAATGGCATGGGGATGACACGTGGCTTCCTCCGCCGACTTGCTCAATTTCTATGTTTTTTGGCTAAGTCCTTTGCTCGGCGGGGTCATTTTTTTTACCAGGAACATGCGGTGGTTTGGCACTCGTCTGGAGACCCTCTCTTTATTCAAACCTTGAGTTAGTGAAATTTGGACACTTGGCACTCTTTGCTATCCTGCCACCATGCATTAACTATTTAACCCAACTTTGTCCCCTTTTTTCGAGACTAGACATGTGGAGGCTCCGTGCTCGCTTGAAAAACCCGATCAAGATTTTCCTTTGAAGGAGCATCGAGTTAACACTTGGAAGCATCCGTAGGTCTTTGTAATTTTCAGTGACCCTTCACTTACATTTTCAGACATTAGACTACGTGGTGAACGGGTGCTTGTTTAAGCCTCCCCTTTTGGATCTACCCTTGGAGATGCACTGCTTGGACACGTGGCAGTCCTCACTAGCACTTCTATACTTAGCCTTTTTTTAGGCTCGCCTTGTTTGTCTTTTGACCTCTATTGACCATTCACTACGTGGAGGGCTAGACGGTCTCCACCTTGGGCTCCCATTTGGGATTTACACTGAGTCGACACCTGGCACCTTCCTACCTAGTCAAAGAATTTTCAATGGTCGTGCAACCTTTTGGGGCTCTGGACACATGGAAGCCTGGTACTCATTTGAGCTTCCCTTTTTGGATTCATCTTTGGAGAAGTGTCATGCTGACATGTTGCTCTCTCCACTACCTCCTCCATACTTATCCAATTTTTGGACTCGTTCTGAACTGTTTTGAGCCCAAAGACTTCAGATCTTCACCATTTCTTCTTTGTGAAGGTCTAGCCTCTTTGACACTACCTCTTCTTGCCCCTACCCTATTATTCCATCTTTGAGCCTACTTTAAATATGTAGAATGAATTTAAGACCCAGATTCACTCGAAAAATCCATTTTCTAAATTTCTCTTGCACAGGGTTGTTTGATCTTTGCAAGCCCCACCACTTCCATTATAGAGTCTCCCTGTAATCTATTTGCAGGATCCAAATGTGATTTCTTATGTTCTTTCTATGCAGGGTCATGGTTGATCCAATATTTTTCCTGAGGGAACAATATGGATAATAAGTATTTCTTTCTGAGGGGTGGGGGTATCTATAGAAGTAGACCTATATTTCCTTTCCCTAATCATCTTAATTTTCCTATCAAACCAAAGCCTAGTTCTCACCAAGACAGGGTTGTTGAGATCCTTCAAATCATCTCTCTCCTTGAAAAACCAATCAATGGTTTCTATAGGGGAGTGCTTGATTGATATCTCATAGTCAAGAGACTGAAATTATTCATCATCATCCTCAAACCCTTCAGGAACATTACATATACTAAAATCCTCAATTTTTTTGAAAGACAATCTTCCATAGTACCGTCTCCGAGCCTCATAATCATCGTAACAATATGCACAGTATTCTTCAATATTAACAAGGTCCTGATAACCCATTCTGAAATTAGTAGCAATGAACCCCTTAATATCAAAGCAAGTTCTAGGTTTATAATAGTGAAGAGTAAGAGGGGCAATTATTCTATCAATATTCTGAGCATCTAAAGCAGTCTTGCAAGTGCTGTTACCCAATGTGATTGGGAACTGAATGCATGTAATTTTCTTATCCCTGTAGGTTCTATGTAGCTTATCCAACTATCTGTGTATTTCAACCAAATCCATCTTGTCACTGCAATACATAGGGAGTTTCAGGAGTTGTCCCTCAAATCTAACCAATCGTATATATGAAAATTTCCTAAATTAGGTGAAAAAGCTGCCATAGACATTGATTAGTTGTTTTGCCTCATCTGAGAATCTTCTAGTAGTATCCCCTTCCAACAATCTGATGATGTACATAGTGAATACATCACTCATTCTCCTAAAATGATGATTGCTAACTGTCAGAGTTAACTGTGGATGGTACTCATAGATGGGAGCATCCTTTTTGTCTTCAACAAGAGAGAAACCCAACCATTCTCTATAAGCTGCAGTGGTGTACATTAGATAAGAGGTCATGTATAAATTTTTAGTCCTTTGAACATTTTCCAACTGTTCAGTCAGGTTGTCACAAATTGTTCCTGCCAAGTTCAAGATTTGCTTACCCTCACTTATAATATTGATATATGGGCACATCCAATAATGAAACTCATTGGTGGAGGGCATTCACATTATCTTGGCAAGGAGAGTGATAAAATATAACAATTATTCATGGAAATCAACCCTGTACATTGTTTTGGGTAACCTTAAGGCTCCTTTCTTCAGGTTTTTAAACCAAGACTTGGCCACTCTACTCTTATATTGTCCACTTTCTTGATAAAAAAGAAGTTGTCCCTGGTCCCTGGTAAGAATTTTTTAGACTTAAATCATGGGAATACTGAAGGTAGTGCTAATAAAATATTCATTGAGTCGAGCCACCACCTGTCCTTTAGGGCCAATAATTTCCTTTTTCTCTGGGTCAAAACATGAACTACAAGCTAGCACTGTATCAACACATTGAACGGAAATTGGAAAACCCCCCACCTCTACAATTACACTCTCCTTAATTAGCTGAGTGATGGGAGAAGGGTTTTGAGAATTAATGCATGCCAAAAAATCATCCAAATCAAGGTGTTGAGTCTCATTATCACCTATCTCTGGTATAGCCGTCTCTAAAGAAGATAGGTATTCATGCCCCTTGTAACTGATCTTAATTTTATGGCAGGAGCAAAAGGCCATTGTGAGAAAATCCTCTTAGTTCTTTGAGCTATAATTTGATTATTCACAACTTCTCTTACACCTATAGATTTGAAAAGAATGGAACAAGACTCAACTATGGCTAAAAATAGTGGAGTGGGAGAAACTAAACCATATTTGGAAAATACAAGCGAGATGGTAAAAATGACCAATTACCCTGACTATTTATGCACATAAAAATTCAAGTAGGTTAGAGAAGTAAAATAAATTAGGTAATAAATACTCTATGCCAACCTAAGACAATGAAAATAAAAAAAGGCAGAACAAAAGTGCACAACTGGCCCATGGGACACTGGGATAGTTGGGACATGCGGAGCTGAAATAGTCGATTTGAATAGGAAGCGGAAAAAGCTGAGAAAATGCACACAACTAGCCCAAGGACAACAAGACATGTGGGACGTGCATAGATGAAAAATTTGTAGTGAATGAAAATCGGAAAAAGTGGTCTTGTGGGGAAATGGAGGTCAGGGGGCACTCGGGACATTTGGGATATGAAAATCTGAAACACCTGCAACACATTAACATTAAATAAGTCAAAAAAATTTGACATAAACAGTTCTTGGGACATTGGGACACCATTTCCCCAAAAATCTGAAATGACCAAAAATAAAGGAAAAGTGAGGCCATGCGGGAAAAGTGGAAAATCGGGGAATAGATGATCCGAAGGAACTTGGGACATGAGGGACAAAAAAACCCTAAATACCCACATAACAAAGAGAAAGCCTCAAAACCCAAAATTTTGAAAAATGACTAACTTTTTGAAATTAGCTCTTTCTTAGGAGATCCTTACAAGGGCATTTTGAAAGTCAACTTACCTAAAAAATTTAAAAATAGAGAAGAAAATTCACAACCTTTAGGGAGGTGACAACATGTTGCAGTCATTTTGAGGAAAAATCAGATAACCTATCTTTGATAGAGCATTTGACCACAATAAAGAGAGATCCTAATGAGAAAATGACTAATTTTAACATCATATTTCAAAGGACTTGAGACATAATTACTCAAGTGGCAATACCTACACCTTTATATGCATTTCTCTACTATCTAAAGGCCTTGAATAGTGATATTTTAGTCATGATTTAGTCTATGGGGGGTAGAACATTAACAGGTGCTTATGAAATTTCTATTATAGCTGAGAATATCCTTATTTAAGCTAGAAAACTTGATCATATACCTCCAATTCCTACATTCCCAGAGATTAGGATACCTAGTTCTCATTAAAACCCTAAGTTAGCCTGTATTCCATCCCCAAGGAATCAAAGTTCTAGCCAACCATCTACTTCCTCAAGTACCTCAACTGAGTTACAAGAGGTGATGAAATAATTACAGAATTTTGGGAATGATTTGGTATCCATTAAGAGGTAGTAGGCCCAAAATTTCAAACCTTATAAGCCTCCATACCAACCTAAAAAAGTCCCCTTATCAACCAAACGAGCCTTCCTTCCAAGTTGTTCCTCAGAATCAAAACCAAGATCCCCCTGCAAGACCATTTCAAACATATAACCCAAATGTGGCTAGTTCATCTCAAGCTTTGGTTCCTGTTCAAAATAACCTTGTGCAAGATCATGAGTGGTGTTTCCCTTTTCATCTTCCACACAACCAAGCAATATGCCCCAATGGTATTTTGAACCATGATTTGATGGTGTAAAGTGCATCTACTCCTCAAGATGTACCCATACAAGAAAATCAACAACAAATAGTCATTCATGAGACACCTCCAAATGACAATTCACTCATGAAATAGAAAATGGATGATTTTTGTGGAATAAATCATAACTTTCCCCAAGGTGTGGTTGCAAATACTAGATCTAAGAAGAGATCTATGGAAGAGGGGAAATCAAAAAATGTACAAAAGTAGCCTAAAGGACCTTCCATATCAACTCAAGTACAAGAAAAAAATTTGTGAGTAAGGAACATATGAAAGATAATTCATCTCAATTCAACATCATTGAATATATGAAGAAATGTGAGCATATCAATGTGGGAATCATTAACAATCCCAAGAAAAAGAGATATCTTGCAAGCAACTACGACAAATCAATCTATCCCGAGTGAGCCACCCTAAGAAAAATAAAAAGGTGTCTTTACTAATGCAACACAAGAAAAGGAGGATCAGCCAAGCAAGAACATGAAACATCCACCCTTCTATGTATCCTTTATCATTAGAAATCATTTAGTTCATAATTGTATGATTGATTCTAGAGAAAACACCTTTGTCATGCCCAGGAAGATCAAAGACCAACTAGGCCTTAAGTATGAATCTCTTTCTAAGGGTGTGGTAAAATGAAATGGAATAATATTAGGAAATGTTGGAGTTATCAAAGGTATAAACCTCACACTAAATGCATGCCCTAACTTATCAGTTCCTTAAGATATATTCATAATTTATTTACCTCCATTCTTCGATCTTTGTCTATCCAAAGACTTTACTACTAAAAATGAAGGATATCTATCAGCTGATTAGTATCATATGCCCTTTAGAAATAGGTATGGAACTTATGATACTATTAAATTTGAACCTATTTCCACATACCATATAGAACCTTATGTTCGTAGCCCCATAAATGTAAATTGTACTATCTTTGATCAAGAATATTGTCTAAACACTAATGAGACATATACTCATATTGAAGGAATTCCTTACTTATTACTTGATGAGTGGAAAAATGGGTGCTATAGATTTGATCCAGATATGAATTGGAAGATAATGTCCTTGGAATTTACTATTTACATGAGGATAATTCACCTCTGCCTATTATTGTGAAACCAAATGATGAAGAAGAGAATAACATTTAGAAAATGTTCTTTAATGGATCAAGAGGTAGACAAGGTATAGGGGGAAGTGTATTCCTTGTGTCTCCTGTAGGTATGAAGTATTAATCCTCTTTCATATTTCAATTTATTCGTTCCAATAACACAACATAATATGAGTCCTTCATCCATGTGTTTCAATGGGAAAGGAAGAAGAACATAAAAAAATTACAGACATTTGGGGTTACTGAGTTGGTAGTGAACCAAATCAAAGGATCAAGTGCAACTAAGAATGAATTTATCAAAGCTTACAAACACATGGTATGGGATCTTTTGGAATATTTTGAATCTTTGAACATCCATGACATTCCAAGGAAAGATAATGAGGTTGCTGACATACTAGTTGCAGTTGGCAAAAATTTTACCATTATTGAGAAAGTTAAGAGAGAAAAAGTGCAACCACATATTAGGGTAGTAATCAACCTTACTATATTAGAAAATGACACAAATTGGAAAGTGTTTGAAAATGATAAACAACTTATCAATTTTATTCAAGAGGAGGATGGTTTTTCTTCAAGAAATCAAGACAAGTTGGAGAAGCAATATGGGAATCATATTGTTCAAATCAGATCAAATAAGTTTCCCAAGGGCCTAGTGACCTTGGAATCCATTTTTAAATCCAATGAATAGTTTAGAAAAGAAAATAAAAATATAATGGTTAAGGGTTAAGATTCAGAACCTATCTCAGTTGGTGAAGGAAAATTGCTTCAGATTGGTAATGTAAGCACTCCATGTGAAAAAACATGCGTTTGTAGAAATTTGCCAAGAATTTTCTGATATTTTGCATAGATCTATGAATACCTTAGAGGTTATGATCCTAATCTAGATCAACACACCATTGATTTGGATTTAACTGCTAAGCCTATCAAACAAAATAAAACCTGTTAATCCACATATTGAGCTGCTGATGAAGAAGGAATTGAATAAGTTAATTGAAGAAAACATTATCTTTCTGATTAAGCATTCATCTTGGGTTTCCAATCTAGTTCCAGTGCAAAAAAGGAATGGAGAAATCAAATTATGTGTTGATTTCAGAGATTTGAATAATGCATATTTAAAATATAACTACCCACTACCTTGAATGGAACATATCTTACAAATGGTAGTAGGTTTAGAAAGGTTTTCTCTTCTAGATGGCTATTTATGGTATAATCAGATAATGGTGAAATAAGAAAATCAATTCAAGACAACTTTTACCACTAAATGGGGAACCTATGCCTACAGGAAAATTCCATTTGGTTTGTCTAATGCAGGGGAAACATTTCAAAGGGCTATGGATATGACATTTAAGGTATTGATTAAAAACATTGTTATGTTCTATTTAGATGATATCATAGTGTTCTTGTTTCGCACGGAATGGTTTCGGCTCTGCAGAATAGACTTGCTTCTATCCTATCATTTCTTTGAGAAATAGATAAGGGTTAGGGCTAGGAGGAATACCTGTTAAATGTTGAGATGGTGTGCGCGTACCGTAGAGAAAGATCAGATCGACTGCGAAGAACTCCTTTTTGTCTTGGAAGGACTACCTGCAAGTAAGAATACAAGACCACCAGATTTTAATTAGACAATAAATGAGGGATCTGCCTTAGGCCCAGGAAATATAAAACTTCCTTTCAAAGGTGGTCAGTTCCCTTTTTAATACGATTTTATCACAAATGATAACAAAGAAAGCTATTGCAAAATCACGATTTAGGTATCTCGCTACAAAGCAATAGAAACTAAATTATCAATAATAAAGCGTCAAATTGTTTGTTCGGTTACTGGTTGTTAGTATGTTCAGGTTGAGTTATAGGGATAAACCAGACTGGATTTGAGGTTGTTAGGTGGAAAATAGGCGAGAAAAGGGTTTTGGGGTATAAGTCATAGTGACCGACGTCGGTCACTGGGTAACCGACCGTGGTTAGAGAACCGCTGCCGGTAGGGGATAAACGATACCGGTAGGGTCAGCAATCTAAGTGCTTTTGGATAGAGGTTGGTTGCAAGGTGATTGTGGGGTTATTAGGATTGGGGGATGGCTGAGGGGAATGATGGGAGGATAGGGAAGACTTAGAGTGTGGTAAAATGGCCTTCTGGGCAATATCAAGATGTATGGGTGAAGGTTAAGTGTAGTATGTTGCTGGTAGTAGATCTAGGAATAAACTTATGATTACTAGTAAGTAACAGGTTCAAGAAAATGGTGCTTAGAAACATATGAAACACTACTTACTCGTCCCTGATGCAGGTGTAGGTTTTAGGACTGTGATGGTGAAGATAGGACCCAAGTTGGATGAAGTCTTCTCTTCTGATGCTCGGATGAGTGTTACTGGGCTCTGGTTGTGCCATTTGTAATTTTGGGCTTGATGTCCTTCTCTGTAAGTTCTTCCTGTTTCTTCACTTGTCTCTGCTCGGCCAAGAAAATCTGGATCCTTTTGATGATTTCTCTTTCTTCTCGATCAAATGAAAAATCCCTCCCTTTGTTTTTGGTTGGAAGTGGTCATTTACGGGGAACCGATGGCGGTTACATAATTGACGGCGGTCGAGTAGGAACCGGTATCGGTCAGGTCAAAGCGGGCTATTTTTGGTAAAATAGCCAGCTTTCCCTCCTTTTCTTCCGAGGGATTAGTAGCGGGCTTGGTCAAGTCATTATGAAGTTAGTTTTAGGTGCGGATGAGGAGTAATTAGTCATAGGTGTGGAATTGGACCAAGTTATAGGTCTTAATTAGGTTAGTTTAGGGTTAAGACTAGGTCATGATGAGGTGACGACATAAGGTGGCAGGTATGGTGATGTGGATTTATTAATTATAAGATAATTAATAAATAATTGTGTAAGGTTTAGGTGATGATGTTAGGTTGCGAAATGAGATGCGGGGCACAGGGGGTCGTAAGACACAAATTTGGTGTCTACATTAGCCCCTTATTGTCGTGTAGTTTATTTTGTAAAGCTGCACGAACAATAATAAGAAGTGGTTACCCCTGCTAAGGGTATAGGTAATCCCCCTCAAATCTATCACAGATTGAGGTAGCGTGAAAGCAGGGATAGGGTTGATAAAGTGTAAATGGTGTTGAGATAACAGTAAGAGGGTGGGGTAGGTCCAAGGAAGCAGACGCACGTTGAAATGCAGTAGTGTGACCAGGGTATATGATTTGAAGAGCAAACAAGAAATTCATAGGCAAAGGTCGATAGTTTATCCAAACAAGGGTGATATAATCCTGGTATCCAAGGCATAGAAAGTAGCTCCAGGGGATATAATGGGTAAGGTACAGGAACGTTTAGGCATGTTCGGCAGTACCAAATGGTTGGTTTGGTTGAGATAAACGTCACGGTCTAAGTCTAGGCAAAGTTGGTCGACAGATCAAGTCAAGGACCCTAATCATGCTAAAACACGAATAGGTGAGCTCGATTGAACAAAAAGCTACATGATGGGTGGATAAAAGTGTATGTTGTTGATGTTGGGCGGGGTATTTAAGTGGTACGGCCTTGGGTCGGGCTGATTGATGAGTGAGGGCCGTGGGTCGGGCCAAATGGTTGGGGTACGGCCTTGGGTCAAGCCGGATGGGTAGGGTGAGGCCTTGGGTCGGCCCAAGTTGTTGGGTTGTGGCCTTGGGTCGAGCCAAATGGTTGGGGTGAGGCCTTGGGTCGGGCCGGATGGGTAGGGTGAGGCCTTGGGTCAGGCCGGATGGGTAGGTTGCGGCCTGGGGTCGGGCCAAATGGGTTGGGTGAGGGCCGTAGGTCGGGCCGGATGGGTAGAGGGAGGCCTTGGGTCGGGCCGGATTAGGTGGTTGTGGCCTTGGGTTAGGCCGAATAGATTAACAAAGGGGGTTGCAGCAAAGGTTGATATAGACGATGTTATGAGAAAGGGTGATTAGTAAATAGGTGCAGAAGTTGGGGGAAGGGTTGGAGAAAAACCGATGTCGATTGTCTATGACCGATATCGGTTAGGAAACTGATACCGGTTCCTTAGGGCACAATAAAACTGATATCGGTTACAGGTCAAAAACCTATAAAAAGAAAAATACGGCCAGTCATTGTCACATTTGCAATTTAAAAACCAATTTGAGTTGTCTGACGTGGAGAGTTTAGATTGGAGCATTTGTTGATTGAGGTGGAGCTATTTTAGTGGAGGAGTGAGTTTTTAGTGGGCTCGAGTGAGGAGGAGGCAACAGTTGATTGGTTAAGGACTCATAAGAGGATAGTTAGAGCCATGGCACAGCCTGGAGGAGCAAGAGGGGCTGGACCAGCTGGACCACCACCACCCATCCCACCATGACGATGTGTCGTCGTACGGGTAGGTTCGAAACCCCTCATTGTTTCATTTTATTGCATTATGCTATATTTGGGATTTTGGGTAGGAATGTACATTTTGTAGAAAATAATGAAGAAATGGAAATGATTTGAAAAAGGGAGAGGGTAGATGGGTTAAATAGGTCAAGGCAGCAGGGTGGGTAGGTTTTTAGGGTATGTGGGTGGGTAAATTGGTAGAAATAGGAAAAATTGTAGTTGGGGGGGTGCGCGGGGTTCGGCTCCGGAAATTTACAGCGACCGATGCCAGTCACTAAGCGACCGGCATCGGTCACGAAATTTTGGGAAAGGTTGGCTTTTTCGGTGACCGGTGTCGGTCGGCCTTTGACCGGTGTCGGTGGGAAGGGGACCGGGGTCGGTTATGGGTGACTGGTATCGGTCCTTAGACAGGATTTTCTATTTTTGTTGCGTCATTCGGTGGTGGTTTTGGGTGTGAAGTTCTCGTTGGGGATGGCATTTTAGGTTGTTTGTTGTTGTGTATGATTGGGTTTTATGTGTTGGGTGTGAAGATGGAGGGGGATATCGTAGAGGTTTTTAGGGTAAGATAGGTGGGCGTAAATGTGCGTTATGGAGTCGTGGTGTGGTTAGGTGGATAAGAAAGGGGATAGAGAGGGGTAAAGTAGTTGTTGTTGTAAAGAGTAGGGCTAATGTAGTGAGTTGGTTTTGCAGGCACGTCAGCAGCTCACGATGCGGGACAGGATGTCCCCCGCTGTTGAGACGGATGCGGCCACACGTGTCCGCAGCGCAGTGGGCCATTATGCGTGAGGTGGGACTTGGTGGAGTCCAGCGTTATAGGGCCATGGAGAGAGATCACAGTTTGATGGTCGCCCTCATCGAGAGATGGGATCCGGTGACTAATGTGTTCCATCTCCCGACTGGAGAGATGACCATCACATTGGAGGATGTGTATCGCATCCTTCGATTACCGATTGATGGAGAGGCAGTCTTTCAGGTTGACGCTGAGATAGCCATAGACAACATCCTACACGTATTCGGGGATGCAGCTGCGCTACTGACATATCACAGTGCGAGTATCGCGTATGGGGATATATACCGAGCCCACCGCCATGAGACACGGCTTGCTGTGCTGATGATGATCGGGATCACCTGCTTCGCCCTCCTAGACTCAGAGGGAGGCCGCTTTCCACGGGCGCTTATGGGGGTGCTACATGAGATGGTGGAGGAGCACACATGTTATGCTTGGGCACCAGTATACTAGGTGCAGTTATACCGAGAGCTGTGGGGCTATCGCCGGATGAGGTGATTCAGGATTTGCTCGACGTTTTTACTACACTGTTGGGCGTATGAGCATATCGTATGCATTAGACCAGTAGGGCTGCCCCAGTAGCCAGGGCCACAGGTCATCTATAGATATGGCTTTCAGAGGTGGTTGGGGGTCGTGGGCCAGCCACGAGCAGTGCTTACAGGGCGGGACGTTACTTATTACAGACATATGTTAGAGGGCCTGACAACGTTAGATGTTGTATGGAGACCGTATAGAGGTCATCACCCTCACGAAGGAGCCCGAGGACAGTTACAGTGGATCCAGTATACATTCTGAATAGTAGGACGGAGGCTGGGAGAGTATGAGAGGATACCCCTGGAGAGGGTACGCAGGCAGATGGGGCTACGACAGGATGAGCCCCCTCGCTTCCCTCAGTACCGGAGGGATGATGTAGAGGCTCCACTACTTGCACCACAGCCCGTGGACCCAGATTGGGTTGCTGAGAGGCCGGCAGATGATACCATAGATGATGCCAGCTGCACAAGAGCATTTTTGGTTTGGTGGGCTGGAGAGAGAGGTGCGAGGATAGCACAGCGCGCACAGCCAGACTTAGCGGCTGTTAGAGTAGAGAGGGACCAGCTCAGAGGGCAGGTATAGTTATTACAGGGGCAGCTTGCTTCCGCACAAGCACAGATAGGTGTCTTACAGGGGCAGCTAGCCCAGGCTCAGGTACAGGTACAGGTACAGGCACCAGTAGCACCACCACCAGCGGCACCAGCACAGCCGCAGGTACAGGTACCACCACAGCCATAGGCACCACCAGCGGCACCAGCACAGGCACAGGGGGCACTGGTAGTAGGAGTCAGGGGACCAGCCCTAGCACCTACGGTGGCTCATGATCGTTATATAGAGGCTAGAGTGGAGGCCCGGTACTATCAGGATATTCTTGATGGTACCGGGGCTGGTTATCAGCCATATGCGGCACATAGAGCAGAGACCTCTCAGAGCCAGAGATCTCAGGGAGGTGCAGCCATAGCCGGTGGGTCTGTGACAGGTAGGAGGCGAGAGGTAGCACAGGGACCAGCAGGCAGACAGGCAGAGGGTGGTGGAGAGAGCTGAGGGGTCCTTGTATATTTTGTATTTGTATATTGGACATGGGCACCGGTCTGTGAACCGGTTGTGTTTATAGAGGCCTGCGTGCCTAGATATGACTTATTCATTCATTTTTTTGTATATACCAGCCTGCGAGCTGAGTACGGGTTGTACAGTTGATATTGGCCTGCGAGCCGAGTATGTTTTTGATATGAGAGACCGGCCTACGAGCTGAGTCGAGATTATTGATAGTTATTGCGGCCTGCGTGCCGGCTTTGTTGTATTATGAGATCACAGAGGCCCCGATGCAGGGCACATTGTATATTTGAAACTTTGTATATATATAGATATGATGAGTTGATCCACATGTTGTGCATAAAAATGTGTTAAGTGTTTTGAAAATGGTGTGTGATATTTAATGTATGATGAGTTTGATTTACATGGTGTTATATATTAATGATGTTGATGTCTTTTGTTAATGGGATGTATGTATGTATATATAAATGACGAGTTTAGTTGACATGTTGTATTATGAAATGTTGTATGTTTTGTCGCTGGTTTTGTGAAATTGAATGTATGTAGCTGTTGATTTGGATTCAAATGGTGTTAGATGGATGGTTTTTGATATCGTTTGTTGATGGCGTGGCTGTTTTTGTAAGATAGATAGATGATGTTGATGAAATTGTGATGAGATATGGATTTAATGAAAAATATGGATAATGGTGTTGTTCATGCAGGAAAAAGGGAATGGCGCCACAAAAATGTGCAAATATGAAGAAACGGCTTAGGTTTAAGCAACAACGGGGCACATGACCGATATCGGTTATGTAACCGATGTCGGTAGCTATATGACCGATATCGGTTATACAAGAATTATTTTCCTAAAATAGAACTGCTGGGTTGGCAACTTAAGTTCTTATTTTTAGCATTCTTATTTGTAGAGTCGTGAAACACGTTAAATATGCGAATGCGACGCTATTTAACAATTTCTACAGGTAATTACATGAAAGAATTTGAGTGATAAGGAGGAAAGAGCCAGGTGAAGTGAGCGTGGGCTGAGATTCAGAAGACAGAAAGACAAGTTATATTTGAAGAGGGTGGTGAATATGGCTGAATGAGGAGAAGCATCCAGCAGGCAGGGATGAGGGGGAAGACATGTTCCGCCCCAAGCTGTTGCATCCCGAGAGGTAAACTGTTTGGTTGTAATTTGGTTCTTACATGTGTTGCAAATAGGATGAAAGAAGTGTAAGTGGGTAAAGATGAGAAAAAAAGGTGATAGGCAAGGGTTGGGGATGGTATGAGTGCTACGGGGTAGGTAAAAAGGGTGGGTATGTATGTTTTTAGGTATAAATAGGAGTGAACGGGCAAAATAATTATTGTAGGAGTATGCTTTAAGCAGGGTAGATATACTTTGACAGTGATCGGTATCGTTTTGAAGTAACCGGTATCGGTTAGCAAACCGGTATCGATTATGCATAACCACTATCGGTCACTGTAAGGGTTTCCATAGTTTGAGAAAAAACCCGTAGAGATTTGTTCTTTTGAATAATCATGTGTCATTTTGATGTATGCAGGCGGAAGCAAGGTTAAGGATGAATGATGCTGTGCCAGCGTTGTTGTCATGAATCTGAGCGGATGTAACACCAACGAAATGGGCATTGATAAATCAGTTGGGGTTAAGTGGAATTCGCTATTATTCAAGAATCACGCAGAACCATGCTATGTTGCAGGCGTTGATTGAGAGATGGAATCCAGAAAAGAATACCTTCTATCTACCAACAGGGGAGATGACAGTGACTATGGAAGATGTGTTCCGTATTTTGAGACTTCCAATGATAGGAAAAACCGTGTATCAGGCATTGCCCAGCGTGGGGTAGGCAGTGATAACAGCAGTATTTGGGTCAGCTGCACGAGATTTGACACAACAAGGTTTATCATTTACGTATGGTACAATGTATGCAACACACCCTGAGGAAACAAGGTTGGCCGTGCTATTAATGATAGCGGTGGGGTATTATGCATTGCTGAGGGCGGAAGGTGGAAGATTTCCCAAAGCATTGATGAGTGTTATTTGGGAAATGGTAGAAATGAGCGTGACATTCGCATGGGCACCCGCATATCTGGCAGAGTTATATAGGGGTTTATGGGCGTGCAAGCGAAAACACAGGACGACACTGGATTGTTCGTACTTATTACATTGTTGGGCCTATGAGCATATTGTTTGTGTGCGTCCAATAGGCCGACCCATTGAGTCGGGAGAGGCAGGAGTGCAAAGGTTGGGATTCAGACGATGGGTCCAGACAGAATAAGAAGCGAGATCCCAGGCCGTGATAGATGACATCGAGTATTATAGACAGGTATGGGAGATGGTGATGATTGTGGATATTTGTTGGAGGCCGTACGGGAACTATATGGTGACAGAGCACATAGCTGAGGAGTTGAGGGGTCTAGAGCGATTGAGGTGGATCGCAGGGCATAGGCCGGGTGAATACGAGAGGATTCCTCTAGATCACGTGCGGCGAAAATTTGGGTTCGTTCAGGATATTCCTATGACATATAGACCATACATGAGGATCGACGCCGAGGCAGCATTCTCACCTCCCCGGCCTACACCTCCAGAAGGGCCAGAAGAGATAGCAGCCGATCGTAGGGTTATGGATGCGGGAACGACAGAGGCGTATAGAGTATGGTGGGTAGCAGAGTTGCGAGGTGCACATGAGTGCCCTGACATAGCTGTGATTATAGCGGAGAGAGATCATCTACAGGATTTAGCTCGCCAGCTTCAAACACAGGTGAATGAGACAATGGGATTGTTAGAGGCTTCACAGCTACGAGTGGAGAGATTGGAGGCAATATTCCTCCACGTGAGAGGACGTATTCGTATGTTACAGGAGATGTTGGTAGATCAATGGGAGGAACCAATGGCAGTGGCACCTTTGAGGATGGAGAGGCCCACGGAGGGGCATCAACAATTACGATCACCACCTGATTCGGGAGGAGGTGCAAGGATCTAAGTGAATTTCATAGGAATAGAAGAATAAATAAAGATGCCGACTTGCGAGTCAATGATAGAGAAGATGTATTTGTTTAACAACTAAAATAAAACTAAATATGTAAGTGGTTTTGAGTGATGATAATAATAAGAATGTTTGTGTGTTAAATGTTGTTTTTGTTTGTTTTGAAAAAAAAGGAAAAAGATGAATGTTGGCAAATAGAAATACACAAAAAATATTTATATTTACAACACATGATAGGGTATGGTAGGGGATGGTCGAGCTAACCTTGGGAGACCCCATGTCTCCTAAGTGCTGCCTACATAGCCCATTGCACAAAGCAAGGAGGGGCCTCAGACCGATGTAGTTCTCCCTTAAGACCAGGGAGAGGTGAATTCAGGAAATTTAGGTATGGTTAGGCAATTTGTTGGTTGGTAAAAATTTTATGGTGGTAGGGTAATGTTGTTGGTGTTGGTAGGGTAAAGCGAAAGTTAGCATACCCAAGTAGTGGGGAATCGTGTCCTGATTAAGGTCAACACACAATCCTAGAGCCGAGCAAAAGAGGCAAGAGTGTCCCATAGTTGAGGAGAGCTAAAGAAAACACATATTAATGTAGGATGAGCTTGAATCCCTAGGTACCTTGCATAGACGAGAAGTCAATAGGTGAAAAGAGTTGTATGATCACAATATATCGATTGTACATCATGTCCCTTGAGTTTAAACAAATGGTGAGGTGAGGTGGATGGTATAGCTGAGGTACGGAGAACTTGGTACAAAGTGAGTGTTCTGACGAGAGAGAACCTACCCTAAATAGACAAGTCCATGACTCAAAGGTTCTTTTGAATGTGGCTTTACTTTACTGAATATAGACTGATCGATGTGGGAAGTCTACAAGGGATATTAATTGTATTATTCTTGAGGTCTTCACGAAGCTGATCAAATGCGAGAAGCTTCAACTAAAGGCTGACTTGTGTATAGCTGTCCTTCAAGGGAACAGTCTATTTATAGTAACAGCTGTGATTTTAGTGTATAGTTGTCCTTCGGGGGAGCAGTCTATATATAATAGCAGAAATAGTTTGGCATATAGCTGTCCTTCGAGGGAGCAGTCTATATATAATAGCAGCAATAGTTTGGCATATAGCTGTCCTTCGAGGGAGTAGTCTATATATAATTTAGATACCTAGATTTCCTTTTGGCATGAAGCATCTAGTTTGGTAAGAAGTTTGACTCAAGAAAATCCCATAAGAATGTGTTATTTTAATACTTTGAAGTCATGGACTAGACTAAAAAGGGAAGGCATCGTTAAGGGGAGGTGAGAATCAAACTATGTGAGCTTGATTTTATTTTGAGATGTAGGAAACAAAGTGTATGTAGCGGTAAATGAGCTCAAGGGACGAGCGTTAGGTAGATAAGAAGTGATATAACACTAAATTCAATAGTAGAATGGTCGAAGATGCAAGGCATTAAGGGGTTCAAGCTCAGGTTTACCGTTAAGCGAAGCTAAACGATAAGTGCCTGATCCGTAAGTGTGAGTGATTATGTAAGGCACAATCCCATTGGGAGCAAATTTTCCACGTTTTCTCTTTTCTAGTTTGGTTACATGTTGATTCTCTTTGAGGACAAGATCACCAACCTTAAAGGTACGCTCATGAAGTCGCTTATCATAAGCACGTTTGATGCGTTTCTGGTAGATTTGAAGGTGATCAAGAGCTGTAAGACGACGCTCGTCAAGAAGCTCCAATTGGGCTAACCGCTCTTGGTGGAAATCATCGTTGGTAAGAATATCCTGAAGAGATATTCTGAGGGAGGGTATTTGTATTTCGAGAGGCAAGACAGCCTCGGTACCATATACCAAAGAAAAAGGTGTGGCATTAGTGGAGGTATGAATGCTAGTACGATAAGCCCAAAGGGTAAAGGGGATGTGATCGTGCCAGTTTCTTCCGGACTCATTGACAAATTTCATAAGGATTTTGGTTAGGGTTTTATTAGAAGATTCAGCTTGTCCATTCGCTTGTGGATAATAGGGTGATGAGAAACTAAGTTTGATACCAAAGTTGTCACAAAGGTCTTGCAACAACTTATTTTTGAAAGATTTTCCATTATCTGTTATTAGGCGATGAGGAACACCAAAACGACAGATAATGTGGTGGTTAATGAACTCTACATTTTTTTCTTTTTTAGTTGAAATGAGCGGAATAGCCTCCACCCATTTTGTGTAATATTTGGTTGCTGTGATTATCCATCGGTGACGTTGCGAAGAGGACGGATGAATCTCACCAATAAGGTCTAAACCCCATTGTGAGAAAGGCCAAAGATCTCGGGTGACCTGTAGCGGGTGGCTTGGAGTATGTTGAAGGTTGGTATGTTGTTGACACATAACACAACGCTTAACATATTCGTAGCAATCGTTATTAAGAGTAGGCCAATAATAACCTAGGCGAAGGATTCGTTTGGCCACGGCAAGGCCACTAAAATGTCCACCAAAAATGCCGTCATGGACTTGTTGGATGGTATAGGTGACCTCCGCACCGGTTAGACATCGAAGAAGGATGCCATCAAAGCCACGTTTATAGAGGAGTCCCCCCATGATGACATAACGAGAAATACTTTTAAGAAAAGCACGTTTTCCGTTACTAGTAAGATCACGTGGGAGAACAGAGGTTGTAAGGTAGTCGTGAAATTGGTGGTACCAGGTATCCTGCGAATTAGCAGACACATTATTTATCATACAAACAACCGGGGCTGAGTAGGATGGGGCAAAAAGTTGTTGGACCAAGACGAATATGTCAGAGTCAGTTGGTGAGGTAGGAATTTGCGAGGCTAAGCAAGCCATAGTATCCACAAATTTGTTAGTGGAGCGGGGAATGGTCTGGATAGAATAACGAGTAAATGAGGTCAAAAGTGAATCCACGTAATGTTTGTACTTTTGAAGTTCCTCATTCTTACATTGGTAGATGCCCATAACTTGATTGACTACCAATTGAGAGTCACCAAAAATATTAATGGATTTGACACCTAAGTGTAACGCAACCTGGAGACCCAAAACAAGGGCCTCGTATTCCGCTGTATTATTAGTACAGGGAAAATTGAGCCGGAATGAAAGAGGCATAGGTTCAGTGTCAAGAGGAATGAGAACAACACCGGCTCCTCCGTCGCGCTGGCATTTAGATCCATCGAAGAAGAGGGTCATTTGATACGACTCCTCCCTGAGTGAAAGAGTGGCGATGAGTTTGTCGGGGAAATTAAAATTGGTGAATTGTTCCCAAGGTAAAGGGGCCTCCGTAAGTTGGTCCACAATAGTTTGTCCTTTGATTGACTTCTGTTGTACAAACTCAAGGTCGAGGTCAGCGAGGAGCATAAGCCATCGGGCGATGCGTTGGTTTAGATGTGGTTTGGCATACATATAATGAATGGGGTCCGTGTTGGTGATGACAAAAATTTTGTGATTCAGGAGGTAATGTCGGAGTTTGGTGGCTACAAATGATAGGGCTAGGCACAATTTTTCTACATGTGTATACCTAGTCTCGTAATCCACGAGAGTATGAATTATATAATAAATGGCTTGTTCTCGACGTGCCAAGTCCCGATGTGCGAGCATGGCTCCTATAGCATGGTCAGTGGCAGAAAGGTAAAGGTAGAAAGGGGGATGATCCTGCGGTGGAATAAGCACAGGTGGCTGCAAGAGATAGGATTTGAGAGCTTCAAAGGCTTGGTGACACTCGTCACTCCATTGAAAGGCAATGTCCTTTTTAAGAAGGTGATGGAAAGGTTGACATCGATCCGAGATTTGGGAGATGAAACGCCGGATGGATTGAAGTTTACCTTGCAAACTACGCAATTGTTTGAGGTTTTTGGGTGGGGGCATTTCTAGGATAGCTTTTACTTTAGATGGATCAACCTCAATGCCACGCAAAGAGACAATAAAGCCAAGAAGTTTTCCTGAAAGAACACCAAAGACACATTCCTTTGGTTGAAGCCGGACTAAATATTGCAACAGGCGATCGAAAATAATGGTTAAAACATCGAGATGTTCACTACGATGTTTAGATTTGCCAAGAAGATCATCGACATAATCCTCAAGGATAGTGTGCATAATGTCATGAAAAATGTAAGTCATAGCCCGCTGATAGGTCGCACCAGCATTCTTAAGGCCAAATGGCATGACATGATAATAGAAGGTTCCCTAAGGAGTTATGAAGGCAGTTTTATGTTGATCGGCCGGGGCTACCAAAATTTGATTGTATCCCGAAAAGCCATCCATGAGAGAAAGCATTTCATGGCCCGCAGTGAGATCAACAAGTTGATCAATACTTGGAAGGGGGAAGTCATCCTTGGGGCAAGCGAGGTTAAGGTCTCGGAAATCCATGCATATCCGAAGTCCCCCTGTCACTTTAGTGACAGGTACGATGTTAGAAATCCATTGAGGATAGTCAATAGGCAAGATGAAGGAAACAGAAAGAAGTCGTTGAAGCTCTTCTTTGACCAAGAGGGCAATGCGTGGATGCATTTTTCTCAGTTTTTGTTTGACTGGTTTCGAATCACGGTTTAGGGTGATGTTATGGACAGTAATGGTAGGATCAATTCCTGGCATGTCAGCATAGGACCAAGCGAAAGCTTGGTTGCGGATACAGAGAAAGGTAGTAAAGGCGGCTTGTTCTGATGCGTTAAGGGATTGTCCAATCTTCACAATGTGAGGATCTTCCTTTGTGGGGATGTTGATTTCTATAGTAGACTCGTTCAGCATGGTTTGAGTTTTAGATGGTAAGGCGCGTTGAATATAAGAGTCATCCGCACCAAGGTAAGTGAGGATCGAGTCATCATCCTGGCACTCAACAACGTTAATTGAAGGTGAGTCCTCTTCAATCATATCTAGATATAGAATGGGAATAGAAGAGGGGTCCTCATTATTGCGTTGATAAGTGAGAGGACCTAGGAAGATAACATTTATGAAAAAAAAAAAAAGGAGGGATAGATTCAGGATCTATCAACTATGTGGGTGACGAAGGCAAAATGGGTGATGATGGTTCGGTAGGGGTGACGTTGTCATCTTCCAGAAGACAACTGACACGAGGTTCGTTCGGTGTAAGTGTTCCCAGAAATCCGAGACCACTACGATCATTGTGTTTGCGAGTAGTTACAGGAATGATTGTATGTCGGCCTTGTTCATAAAGACCAAAACCAAAGCCTTTCCAAGCACAACGAGTCAAGAAGGTAAGGGCGAAACGACGATTTGTCAGGTATTGAAAATCGGATTGGAAGGGAACCACGCCAAGAGGAGGTTCAGGGGTTACGGAAGATGCATCGACACCCCCATATGTTAGGTTAGTGCGGCAATGAGGTGGTCCATGGGGGATTACTTCCCCCACACGACGGTCATAGGTAGGATGTGCATGTACCTGTCCGTACTCCTGCGGGGTATGGAAAGAACTAACGTTATATAGGTGATACTCCCCTAGTGTAAGGCGTTGAAAAACATCTACTAAGGGGTCGGAGGTTGGGATGTTATCTGCGGGAAAGGAAGTAATATTTGTAACGGCGGTTTCATTGGTTAAAGGTGTAGGTGCGTTGGAAGTGGATGGCTGGGTTAGATGAATGGGTGTCTTGACTGGTACAAGCACATCATTAGGGCGATACAACATATTGCAAGTTTTGAAGGGGGGAGGATCAGCTTTTACGGTGTAGGACTTCCCCTCGTACTCAAATTTTATGCATCTAATCTCATCTCGCAATATAACCTCATCACCTAAACCTTACACAATTATTTATTAATTACCTTGTAATTGATAAATCCACATCACCTTACCTACCACCTCATTTTGCCACTTCATCATGACCTAGCCCTAACCCTAAACTAACCTAATTAAGACCCATAACTTGGTCCACACCTACACCCATAACTAATGACCCCTTTCTCGCACCCAAAACCGACCTTCTAGTCATTTGACCAAGCCCGCAACTGATCTCTCGGGAGAAAAGCAGGGAAGGTGGGCTATTTTACTAAAAATAGCCTACTTTTTCCTTACCGATGCCGGTTCCTACTCGACCGCCGTCGGTTACGTAACCGCCATCGGCTCCCTGTAAATGGGCTCCCCGAACCAAAATCAAAGGTGGAAGGATTTTTGAATCAACAGAGATCATTGGGAGCGAGGAACAGAGTCCAGATCTTCACTTGACCGAGCAGAGACGAGTGGAGATACCAGAAGTGTTTACAGCAAAGGAGATCAGCTTGCATCTTCGTCAAAACCAGTAAGTCACATCTTGCATGTCCTCTGTTATAACATTTCTTATGCTTTTGAATCACAGTCCTCATAAATCCATTTCTGGATCCACTACCCAGCAATATATTACATCTAACTATCATTCATCTACCTCTCATCACCTTATTATGTAATATCACCCATATACAGCCTTACAAATAACACAGCTACCAAACGACACAAACACCCCACAAAAACAACCAACCTACAGATCCTAAACCCTACCGACATCGGTTACCAGCAACCGGTATCGGTTACCCAGACTACAAACCAGAAATCAGCCTTTCCCCTATCTGTTCCAAACGAAGTAATTTGATTGATATTTTACAGTCT
The DNA here is from genome assembly GCA_019776745.2 of Taxus chinensis. Lineage (NCBI taxonomy): Eukaryota > Viridiplantae > Streptophyta > Pinopsida > Cupressales > Taxaceae > Taxus > Taxus chinensis. The sequence goes on from CM034148.1 coordinate 22,656,517, forward strand.
TTTGTGTTAATTCATATTAGCAGGGAAACTGACCACCTTCGAAAGGAAGTTTTATATTTCCTGGGCCCAAGGCAGTTTCCTCATTTATTGTCTAATCAAAATCTTGTGGTCTTGTGTTCTTATTTGCAGGTAGTCCTTCCAAGACAAAAAGGAGTTCTTCGCAGTCAGCCTGATCTTCCTCTACGGTACGCGCACACCATCTCGACATTCCACAGGTATTCCTCCTAGCCCTAACCCTTATCTGTTTCTAAAAGGAATGAAAGGATAGAAGCAACTCTATTCCCAGAAGTCGAAACATTCCGAGCGAAACATTTTGGCACGCCCGGTGGGACCCATTTTGGGTTTCTTTATTTCTTGCTTGCTTTCATATAGGGAGCATACTTGCTGTTTTCTTCTTCTAAAGATATTCACAAGGTATTTTATTATTTTGGTAAAAGAACTTGCTTTGTTTTTTTTTTGCATCTTGCATTAGTGAAAGTCATCTCTTTTGCTTCATCGAATATCATTTTCGATTTGGGTTTAAAACACGTGCATTGGCATCCTTGCTTGCTGTTTTCAATTCTAGTGAACATAGATTAAGTAACAGGTCGTACACGTGGGGGTGATATCCACGGTATTGACAAGAAATTAATCTTACATTCACTGCACAACACATACCGAATCACTTCACAATTAACACAACAGCTCAAACATCCCCCCTTTTTCCGCGGTATTCCTCCGCCCGATTGAGGTAACCTTATAAGCCAAAACAAACTTGACATTTCCCCTAAGTCTTTTGTTTAGGATTCTGACATCATTCTACGTCTAAAGGCATAAGCCCACAATAATTAAAATTAACCCTAGGGTTAATCTCTGGATTTGCGTGTACATCTTGCTTGTTTTTAGTTCTGTTTTCTTTCTCATACTCTGTCTTCTGTGATCAATAATTGGACAAGTATACTAAACGTTGTTAAAAATCAAATTAGCAGCCTTTTATATCTTGTTAGCCCAGACTTCTTACACCGACATCGGTTACCTGACCGACGTCGGCTATAGTATAACCGACATCGGTTACTAGACCGATATCGGTTACTGTCTTTCCCAATTCCTGACAAACCAGCAACCTACCAATTTCACCAGTCTGAGTTTGTTTCTGTTCCTGACAGATTGAAACCCTACTGTGAACACCTGTCCATGGTTGTTATCACTCGAAAGCAAGCCGCCGCTATGGTTTCACATGCTTGCTCTGTTTCTTTACCTGAATCACCCCCTTCACATTCTGTGGGGAATCCTACGGATACCAGCGAGGTTCCTAAAATTCCTGTGGGAGATAAGGACTTTGCCAAGTTTCTAGATGCTAATCCTAGTGCTGTACAATACTATTTGTCTCATGCCCCTGACCGTACGCCTGATGGTCAGCTCCTTGTTGGCATGCCTATTAGTATAGCTGCTCATTTAGCGCCCACTCCGCCTGATAACACCGCCTTGCTTCCTGCACCTTTAGCCCCATCTCCCAATCCGACAGCTTCAGAGATTCATACGACTCAGATTGGCTTTCCTTTGGCTAATCTTGGACCCCACATATCATTACCACCGACTGCCCCTACCTCATCTCTCTTGCAGACCACTCCATTCATGACTTGCTCTCTGCCACCTATCCACACGAGCTTTCCTTCTCAAGCTCCGCCTACCTTTTCATTCCCATACACGTATCCAGTAACCTCAACATCTTATATGGGACATCCCTATTCGGTCGCCTCAACATATTCATCCTCCATACCTTATCAACACTTAACCCCACCATTGTCCAGCGGAGGCCCTTGGCCCAATTTGCCTCCGTTTACCACAACCGCACCATCATCTCATCCAACCACAGATTTCATCAAACAAATGATGGACAAAATGCAAAATCTAGAGGCTTCTGTTTCGGGAAGTCGTAGTGCCTTGACATACGAGCAAGTTTGTCGGGAGCCTATTCACCCTTCTGTCCCCCTTCACTCATATCCTCCTCAATGGGAATTGCCGAAATTTACTCGTTTTAATAGTAAAGAGGATCCTCAACAACACTTGCGATCATTTAGACATGCTTGTTATTTGATTGCCCATGATGATGCCTTGTTACTCCGCACATTTCCCATGTCCTTATCAGGACCCGCCTTGGAGTGGTACAGTGCTTTAACCCAGCACTCAATCTTCTCTTTTAACCAACTAGCCCAATCTTTCTTGGATCACTTCTCCATTAACATTGCTAAGAAAGTATCCATCACCGACCTTTATGCCATTCGACAATTCGAAGACGAATCTATCGCAGATTTCGTCGGACGATGGCGCGGCCTTATCAACCAACTTACATATGCCTTGCCTCAGGCTGAACTTATCGAACTTTTCACGCGGGCATGTGCTAAGCACATTTCTCCTACTCTTCAAATTCAAACTTTCCGCACATTTGATGAGGCCTTTACCATGGCTCGGAAACTAGAAATTCGAGCCTTAGAAGAAGAGAAATTGCGGTTGCGCAACAAAAACCCCAATTTCCGAACTCCTGATTCTACCAATAAACCAAATACCACCACTCCTCACGCGTCCACTTCTTCTAAATCAAAAGGAGCTGTCCACGCGGTGATGGTTAAATCTCAAACACCGTCTAATACCCCACCAAAAACCACCTATAAGTATAAAGCAGAGCCCATCAATTACACTCCCTTGGGAGAAACCTATGGTGTCATCTTGGAAAAATTGCTCAAGGCCGGAGCTATCACCTTGCCTCCTGTTAAACCTCACTCCGGGTTTGACTCCACTCGCGCTATACCTTCCTGGTACAAAGAAAATGACTTCTGTAACTTTCACCGTGTAAAAGGACATAGTCATGAAAACTGCAAGATGTTGAAAAACATAGTGCAGGAAATGGTTGACGCAGGGGATATAACCCTCGATAATCCTAATGCCCCTGCCAACCGAAATTTGAAAATCTTCAACAAACCATTCCCGAATCACTCTCCCAACAGTAACACAAACCAGGATATCTTAGCCGAGGAGAGTGTTCATGAGATCCATGCAGTCTTCGATACCCAGCCAAAAGCCTCTATCGAGAAAATTTTGAATCAAGCCTCTTCACTAACACAGGAGCCCGAACCTCCTTTACCACCATCAAGCCAAAGCGAAATCATTCCTTTACCCATAAAGGAGTTAACTGCCCAGACTTCTCTTCCCATCGATGAGTCTTCTTATACCACATCCCTACAAGACTGCGAACGGATGTTATCTAATCTATCTATTTCCCAGACTTCCCCTTCTACCGCTCTTGCTGTACAAGAGGAAGGTACGCCACTCCTTTTGACATCCTTAGACGAGAAATCTCTTGCACCGACATCACCAAATTCTTTAACCATGACGGATCCTCTCGAACATGCCCTCTTACCTATTAGTTCTTCATTGCCTAAATCTTTTCAACGACCGGTTGACCTCGTAACATCTATTGATACAGTGCCTCATCTACTCCCTGTATCACACCCACAGTGGACTGGAATCACAACCCACCTTTCTTCCGTACCAAATTTACAATTCAAACCTGAAGACTGTCATTCTCCAGAAGATAGACGAATCCTATGGGAACGTTTGAGTACCCCTTATTCTACTCAAATGCAGATGACCGATCCCGACACCTCTACCATATATCCTAAGTGTTTACAGAAACTCAAAATGCCTATGTCCTCATTCTCACCCCCCGTATCTATATCAAGTATCCCATCCACCTCTATTAACCTAACCAAACCTTCCCCTACACTTGGGACCTCACCCATACCCAGTCTAACACACCCGCCTAAGCGACTAGATTTATCCAAGAATAAAGCCGCCCCGCCACCTAGAAGACAAGCTCAATCCGTGCCTCTATCACAATCAAAACCATCATCGTCACACCTACCTTCCATATTGGGACCTCATCCTTCCACCTTGCATCAATATATCATACCTCCTGCGTTTTCTTCAAAACGACCTACGCCTTCTGCACCTATACAGAGATCTAAGGGTATATCAACATTATCACCCCACGTATCCTGTCCACCCATCAACCCTAAACAAACTCCATCATCAAAGGATTTATTTTCTGTCACTCCCCTTTCTCCGTGGTTGTTTCCCGCTACCACGTCATCTGTAGCCTCATCATCTAACCAGCCGAACGTAGCTCCTGCGCCAAAGAAACCACGTTTGGTGAAAACCACGTGTCAACACCCCTTGGCTAAACCACCACCCGTACGAACCAACCACGCCCAAACATTACCGAAACCCGCACAACCAATGCCCTCATCCTCCTCCGATTTTGACCCACTCAAAGGATCTTACGCCAAAATCCTTGCTATGTTGGTGGAGAATGCGACCATTTCTCTACCCCCACTTAGACCTTATGACCCTTCTAAACCTCGCCCTATAGGTTACGATGAGTCTAAAATCTGCGCTTATCACCGCACACCAGGACATGATGTGGAGGGATGCAAAGCTTTAAAAACCATCCTTCGTCAGTCACCTCTCCCAGATAGAAAGGTTAAGAAAGACAACTTACGAAGGGAGAGACCTTTAGCTTCCATTCCCTCTCCTCTACCATCTGTCCCCGCCTCACCAAGATCTATCATTATTACAACCCCACCTCTTGAAAACCATGATTTATCCCAACCATCTTCCTCATCTCAGGTTTACGAGATTAATATGATTAGTGTTGCTACTCGAGCGCAGAAAAACAATGAGAAAGCGAAAGAAAGCACACCTGCGTCCTCTCCTTCTCCGTCCAGCATCCCGATTGCACCACCACCCAAAGTGGTTATTCGTGGACCCGCTTACCCCGTCTCTAATGGAGCTGCCCATCGAGCCATGATCAAACAGCTTCACCAATCACCCGTAAAAATGACACTATATGATCTCATTCAGACTTCTGAATCTCATCGACAAGCTCTCGTTGAAATTCTTCAGGGGATCGAGGTCTTACCTAATGAAACCCTGCCCGTTGCCTCCATTCTGACACCCAATCACGTTGCCTCTCTCACCAAACAACCCACCGCCCCAACCACTTCCGTCTCTGTACCACAAGCTGCTGCAGTCAGTTTCTCTGAAGATGAAATTGTTGACTTTGGTACAGAAGACCCTGACCCTGCCCTTTTCATCTCCGCTTACGTCCGGGACATTCGGGTACGTCGTGTTATGATTGACGGGGGCGCTAGCCTAAACATCATCTCTTCAAAAGCCTTCCAACAAATGAATATCCCTTCTAGCTACATGTGTGCCAACCCCATCATGTTGCGGTCATTTAATGACGCTATTACCTCTACCTTAGGCACCGTGATCCTCAACATTCGGGTAGGACCACGTACTTTACCCGAACTCTTCTATGTCCTTGAGGGAGAGTTCCAATATAATATATTGCTGGGTCGTCCTTGGATCCGGGCCATGGGATGCGTTCCCTCAACATTACATAGATGCATAAAATTTGAGTACGAGGGGAAATCCTACACCGTAAAAGCTGATCCCCCCCCTTTAAAACCTGCAATATGTTATACCGCCCAAACGATGTGCTTGTACCAATCAAGACACCCGTTCACTCAACCCAACCATCCTCTTCAACTGTGCCTCAAACATCCACCTCAACCACACCTACGCCTTCAACTGATGAAACTACCGTCGCAAAAACCACTTCCCTTCCCGCAGCTAACATCCCAACCGTTGATCCCTTAGTAGATGTTTTTCAACGCCTTACGCTGGGGGAGTATCGCCTATATAACGTTAGTTCTTTCCATACCCCACAGGAGTACGGACAGGTACATGCACATCCTACTTATGACCGTCGTGTGGGAGAAGTAATCTCCTACGGACCACCGCACTGCCGTACTAACCTAACATATGGGGGTGTCGACGCATCTTCCGTTGCCCCTGAGCCTCCTCTTGGTGTGGTTCCTTTCCAATCCGATTTTCAATACCTGACAAATCGTCGCTTCGCCCTCACCTTCTTGACTCGCTGTGCTTGGAAAGGCTTTGGTTTTGGCCTTTATGAACAAGGCCGACATACGCTCATCCCCATCACCACACGCAAACATAATGATCGTAGTGGTCTCGGATTTCCGGGAACACTTACATCGACGGAACCTCGTGTCAGTTGTCTTCTAGAAGACGATGACGTCACCCCTACCAAACCATCATCACCCATTTTGCCTTCGTCTCCCACCGAGTCGATAGATCCTGAATCTATCCCTCCTAACTTTTTTTTTTCATAAATGCTATCTTCCTAGGTCCTCTCACTTATCAACGCGATAATGAGGACCCCTCTTCTATTCCCCTTCTATATCCAGACATGATTGAAGAGGACTCCCCTTCAATTAACGTTATTGAGTGCCAGGATGATGACTCCATCCTCACTTACCTTGGCGCGGATGACTCTTATATTCAACGAGCCTTACCATCTGAAACCCAAACCATGCTGAACGAATCTACTATAGAAATCAACATCCACACGGAGGAGGATCCTCACATTGTGAAGATCGGACAATCCCTTAACGCATCAGAACAAGTCGCCTTTACTACTTTCCTCCGTGCTCGCAACCAAGCTTTCGCTTGGTCCTACGCTGACATGCCAGGAATTGATCCTGACATTGCTGTCCATAACATTACCCTGAAACCCGATTCCAAGCCAATTAAACAGAAATTGAGAAAAATGCATCCGCGCATTGCCCTCTTGGTCAAAGAGGAGCTCCAACGACTCCTTTCTGTTTCCTTCATTCTGCCTATTGACTATCCTCAATGGATTTCTAACATCGTACCTGTCACTAAAGCGACGGGGGGACTTCGGATATGCACGGATTTCTGGGATCTTAACCTCGCTTGCCCTAAGGATGACTTCCCCCTACCTAGTATTGACCAACTTGTTGATCTCACTGCAGGCCATGAGATGCTCTCTCTCATGGATGGCTTTTCAGGATACAACCAAATTTTGGTTGCCCCTGCCGATCAACACAAAACTGCCTTCATAACTCCTTGGGGAACCTTCTGTTACCGTGTAATGCCATTTGGCCTTAAGAATGCTGGTGCGACCTATCAGCGGGCTATGACCTACATTTTTCATGACATTATGCACACTATCCTTGAAGATTACGTCGACGATCTTCTTGGCAAGTCTAAACATCGCAGTGAACATCTCGATGTTTTAACCATTATTTTTGATCGCCTGTTACAATATTCTGTCCGTCTTCAACCAAAAAAATGTGTCTTTGGTGTCCTTTCGGGAAAACTTCTTGGCTTTATCGTCTCTTTGCGTGGCATTGAGGTCGACCCATCTAAAGTCAAAGCTATCCTAGAAATGCCCCCACCTACCAATCTCAAACAATTGCGTAGTTTACAAGGTAAGCTCCAATCTATCCGACGTTTCATCTCCCAACTCTCGGATCGATGTCAACCTTTTCATCACCTTCTTAAAAAGGACATTGATTTTCAATGGAGCGAAGAGTGCCACCAAGCCTTTGAAGCTCTCAAAACTTATCTCTTACAGCCACCTGTGCTTATCCCACCTCAAGACGACCGCCCTTTCTACCTTTACCTTTCCGCCACTGACCACGCTGTAGGGGCCATGCTTGCACATCGTGACTCTGAAAATAGAGAACAAGCCGTTTATTATATAAGTCGTACTTTGGTGGACTATGAGACTAGGTATACACATGTAGAAAGGTTGTGCCTAGCCCTATCATTCGTGGCTACCAAACTCCGACACTACCTTCTGAATCACAAAACTTTCGTCATCACCAACACGGACCCCATCCATTACATGTATGCCAAACCTCATCTAAACCAACGCATCGCCCGATGGCTCATGCTCCTCGCCGACCTCGACCTTGAGTTTGTCCACCAGAAATCAATCAAAGGACAAACCATCGCAGACCAACTTGCGGAAGCCCCTTTACCTGGGGAACAATTTACCAATTTTACATTCCCCGACGAACTCATTGCCACTCTTTCACTCCAGGAGGAGTCGTATTCAATGACTCTCTTCTTCGATGGATCCAAATGCCAACGCGGTGGAGGAGCCGGCGTTGTTCTTATTCCTCTCGACGCCGAGCCTATGCCTCTTTCATTCCGACTCGATTTCCCTTGCACTAATAATACAGCGGAATACGAGGCCCTTGTTCTGGGTCTCCAGGTTGCGCTGCACTTAGGTATCAAATCTATCAATATTTTTGGCGACTCTCAATTGGTAGTCAATCAAGTTATGGGCATCTACCAATGTAAAAATGAGGAACTTCAAAAATACAAACACTACGTGGATTCACTTCTAGCCTTATTTACTCACTATTCTATCCAAACCATTCCCCGCTCCACTAACAAATTTGCGGATACTATGGCTTGCTTAGCCTCGCAAATTCCAGCCTCATCAACTGACTCTGACATTTTCGTCTTGGTCCAACAACTCTTTGCCCCATCTTATTCAGCCCCGGTTGTTTGTACGATAAATACTGTGTCTGCTAACTCGCAGGATACTTGGTATCACCAATTCCATGACTACCTTACAACCTCTGTTCTCCCTTCTGACCTTACTAGTACTGGTAAACGCGCTTTTCTTAAACGCATTTCTCGTTATGTAGTTATGGGGGGACTCCTTTATAAACGTGGCTTTGATGGCATCCTCCTTCGATGTCTCACCGGCGCGGAGGTCACCCATACCATCCAACAGGTCCATGACGGTATTTGTGGTGGACATTTTAGCGGCCTTGCCGTGGCCAAACGAATCCTTCGCCTTGGTTATTATTGGCCTACTCTCAATAACGACTGCTACGAATATGTTAAGCGTTGTGTTATGTGTCAGCAACATGCCAACCTTCAACATACTCCTAGCCACCCGCTCCAGGTCGCTCGAGATCTTTGGCCCTTCTCACAATGGGGTTTAGACCTTATTGGTGAGATTCATCCGTCCTCTTCGCAACGTCACCGATGGATTATCACAGCAACCGAATATTACACAAAATGGGTGGAGGCTATTCCACTCATTTCAACTAAAAAAGAAAAAATTGTAGAGTTCATTAACCACCACATTATCTGTCGTTTTGGTGTTCCTCATCGCCTGATTACAGATAATGGCAAATCTTTCAAAAATAAGTTGTTGCAAGACCTTTGTGACAACTTTGGTATCAAACTCAGCTTCTCATCACCGTACTATCCACAAGCAAATGGACAAGCCGAATCCTCTAATAAAACCCTAACCAAAATCCTCATGAAAGTTGTCAATGAGTCCGGACGAAATTGGCACGATCACATCCCCTTTGCCCTTTGGGCTTATCGTACTAGCATCCGTACCTCTACTAATGCCACACCTTTTTCTTTGGTATATGGTACCGAGGCTGTCTTACCTCTCGAAATACAAATACCCTCCCTCAGAATATCCCTTCAGGATATTCTCACCAACGATGATTTCCGCCAAGAGCGGTTAGCCCAATTGGAGCTTCTTGACGAACGTCGTCTTACAGCTCTCGATCACCTTCAAATCTATCAAAAACGCATCAAGCGTGCTTATGATAAGCGACTTCATGAGCGTACCTTTAAGGTTGGTGATCTTGTCCTCAAAGAGAATCAACATGTAACCAAACTAGAAAAGAGCAAACGTGGAAAATTTGCTCCCAATTGGATTGGGCCTTATATAATCACTCACACTTATGGATCAGGCACTTATCGTTTAGCTTCGCTTAATGGTAAACCTGAGCCTGAGCCCCTTAATGCCTTGCATCTTCGACCATTCTACTGTTGAATTTAGTGTTATATCACTTCTTATCTACCTACTGCTCGTCCCTTGAGCTCATTTACCGCTACATACACTTTGTTTTCTACATCTCAAAATAAAATCAAGATCACTTCTCACCTCCCCTTGACGATGCCTTCCCCTTTTTAGTCTAGTCCATGACTTCAAAGTATTAAAATAAGCCGTATTCTTATGGGATTTTCTTGAGTCAAACTTCCTACTAAACTAGATGCTTCACGCCAAAAGAACATCTAGTCATCTAAATTAAATATAGACTGCTCCCTCGAAGGACAGCTATATGCCGAACTATTGCTGCTATTATAAATAGACTGCTCCCCCGAAGGACAGCTATGCATTAAAATCATATCTGCTATTATAAATAGACTGCTCCCTCGAAGGACAGCTATACACAGTCAGCCTTTATCAGAAGCTTCTCGCATTGATCAGCTTCGTGAAGACCTCAAGAATAAAACAATCAAAATCCCTTGTAGACTTCCCGCATCGATCAGTCTATATTCAATAAAATAAAAGCCTCATTCAAAAGAACTTTTGAGTCATGGACTTGTCTATTTAGGGTAGGTTCTCTTTCGTCCGAACACTCACTTTGTAATAAGTTTTCCATACCTCAACTATACCATTCACCTCACCTCACCATTTGTTTCAACTCAAGGGACGTGACGTACACCTGATAGGATGTGATCATACAACTCTTTTCACCTATTGACTTCTCGTCTATGCACCGGTACCTAGGGCTTCACGTTCATTCTATGTTGTGTGGTTCGTTTTGCTCTTTTCACCTACGGAGCAATCTTTCCTTTTTGCCTCGCATCTAGGATTGTGTGTTGATCTTAAGCAGGACATGGTTCCCTACCACTTGGGTAGGCTAACTTTCGCTTCTCTTATACCTTTTACAAACCTCACCAATTCGTTACCAACACCATCAACCTTGCCTTACCAATATTACTATCAATACCTTTACCAACCAACCAATCGCCTAACCATACCTAAATTGCCTGAATTCACCTCTCCCTGGTCCTAAGGGAGAACTACATCGGTCTGAGGCCCCTCCTTGCTTTGTGCAATGGGCTATGTAGGCAGCACTTCGGAGACATGGGGTCTCCCAAGGTTAGCTCGACCATCCCCTACCATAACCTATCATGTGTGGTAAATATAAATATTTTTGTGTATTTCTATTTAATCACATTCCTCTTTATCCTTTTTCAAAACACCGAAAGTCAAAACGAAAACATTCTTATTATTATCGTAACTCAAATCAACATACATATTCAGTTTTATTTAGATGTTAAACAAATACATCTTCTCTATCATCGACACGCAGGTCGGCATCCTTATTAATTCTTATACCTTGCTAACATTTATTTAGACCCTTACGCCTCATCCCGAACTAGGTGAGGATCGTGATCGTCGACCCCTCTCGCCAGGCCTCTCTGTCCTCAAAGGTACCACGGCTATTGGTACCGCCCACTGATCTGCCAACCTCTCCTGTAACATATGAATACGCCCTCTCGCATGGAGGACTCCAGCCTCTAGTCTCTCCGCCCGTGACTCCGCAACCGCTAACAATCCTCTTGTCTCATTCACCTGCGTTTGGAGCTGCTGAACCAAACGCTGCAGACGATCCCTCTCTGCTGTAATCACCGCTATGTCAGGACGATCACGTACACCTTGCAGCTCTGCTACCCACCATAATCTATAGGCCTCTGTCGTTCCTGCGTCCATTACCCTGCGATCGGCTGCTACTTCTTCAGGACCTTCTGGAGGTGTTGGCTGGGGAGGTGAGAATGCTGCCTCTGCGTCGATCCTCATATATGGTCTATAAGCCTGCGGTATGTCCTGCACAAATCCAAATTGTCGCCGCACGTGATCTATAGGAATCCTCTCATATTCACCTGGCCTGTGCCCCGCGATCCACCTCAATCGCTCTACACCCCTCAACTCCTCAGCTATGTTCTCTGTTACCATATAGTTCCCGTAAGGCCTCCAACAGATATCCGCAACCGTCACCCTCTCCCATACCTGCCTGTAATACTCAATGTCACCCGTCACGGCCTGAGATCTTGCCTCTTGTTCTGTCTGGACCCATCGTCTGAATCCCAACCTCTGTACTCCGGTCTCTCCTGCCTGGATGGGTCGGCCTATTGGTCGCACACAAACAATGTGCTCATAGGCCCAACAGTGTAATAAGTATGAACAATCCAGTGTCGTTCTGTGATTTCACCTACAAGCCCATAAACCCCTGTATAGCTCCGCCAAATATGCAGGTGCCCATGCAAACGTCACGTTCCTTTCTATCATCTCCCAAATAACACACATCAATGCCTTTGGAAATCTTCCCCCTTCCGCCCTCGGTAACGCATAATACCCTACCGCTATCATTAATATCACTGCTAACCTTGTCTCCTCAGGGTGTGCTGCATACATTACCCCATATGTGAATGTCAAACCTCGCTGTGTCAGATCTCGTGCGTATGGACCAAATACTGCTGTTATCGCTCCCCGCCCTGCGTTAGGCATTGCCTGATATACTGGTGTTCCTATAATTGGGAGTCTCAAAATACGAAACACATCTTCCAATGTCACTGTCATCTCCCCTGTTGGTAGATAGAAGGTATTTTTCTCAGGATTCCATCTCTCAATCAACGCCTGTAACATAGCATGGTTACGTGCGATTCGTGAATAATAGCGGATTCCACTTAACCCCAAACGATTTATCAATGTCCATTCAGCTGGCGTTACATCCGCTCGGATTCGTGACAACAGCGCTGGTACACTATCATTCATCCTCAACCCTGCCTCTGCCTGCATACATCAAAATAACAAACAACCATTCAATCCATCAAATCCCCACGGGTTTTTCCTCACATTCTGGAAATTCCTACAGCAACCGGTATCGTTTATAGTCAACCGGTACCGGTTCAGTAACCGATACCGGTTGTCCCTAACCGATATCGGTCACTGTCACCTTCATATAGCCTGCCTAAACACACTGCCTACGACAATAATTTGAGCGTTTATTCCTTTCTATACATACAAACATACCTGAAACCCCTGATTACCTACCCCGTAACACTTACCTCACCTATAACCCTTGCTATCATGTTTTCTTTTTCATATCTACCCACTTAATCTCCTATTCATAACACATGCAAAAATCAAATCACAACCAAAACGTTTACCTCTTGGGTTGCAGCAGCTTGCGGTGGCACTTGTCTTCCCTCTCGTCCCTGCCTGCTGGATGCTTCTCCTCGTTCTGCCATGATCACCACTCTTTTCAAATTCACCTTTCTATCGTCTGAATCTCAGATCGCATTCACTTCCCCTGTCTCTTTTCTTATCATCAATACCCTGTCTCTTTTCTCCTTATCACTCAAATCTCTCATGCAAATACCTGTCTCAGTCGTCAAAAAGCGTCGCATTCGCGTATTTAACCTCTTGCATGGCTCTAAAAATAAGAACTTAAGTTGCCACCCTAGCTTTTCTATTTTTAGAAAAGCTCATACCTAAATAACCGGTATCGGTTATATAACCGATATCGGTCTATCAGCTACCGTCATCGGTTCCCTAACCGATATCGGTTACACACCTGGCTTTTTAAAACATGGTTCTTTTCTTCATTTTCTACCTAATTTTTTGTCGCGCCCGCCTCTTTTCCTGCATCACAACACCATTATCCATATTTGTCCATCCACCACACATATCATTACAATTTCATTAACATCATCTATTTTACAAAAACAAACAAACCATCAACTAAGGATATCAAAAAACTATCAATCTATACATCATTTGGATCCAACTCATCAGATACATATATAACAATGTCACAAAACCAGCCCAAAACATGCAACATTTCATCATATAACATGTCATCCATATATACGTGCAAAAACAAAAACATCAACATCATCCATATATCAACATGTCAACTAAACTCATCCTACATTCTATATCACAAACCATTGACGAAATACTTAAAAACATTTTCAACACTGCATATGGATCAAAACATCATCTCTATATATATATACAAGTTTCAAATATACAATGTGCCCTGCATCGGGGCCTCTGTGACCTCATACAACAACAAAGCCGGCACGCAGGCCGCAATAAATATCAGTAACCTCGACTCAGCTCGTAGGCCGGTCCCTCATATCAAAAATATACTCGGCTCGCAGGCCGGTATCAACTGTACAACCCGTACTCGGCTCGCAGGCCGGTATATAATGAATGAATGAATCAATACATGAATAAATGTAGGCACGCAGGCCTCTATCAACACAACCGGTTCGCAGACCGGTGCCCATGTCCATATACAAAAACTATGTGGGGATCCCTCAGCTCTCCCCACCACCCTCAGCACCTCTCCCTGCTGGTCCCTGTGGTGCCTCTCGCCTCCTACCTGTAACGGACACGCCGGCTGTGGCTGCGCCTCCCTGCGATCTCTGACTATGCGAGGTCTCCGCTCGGTGTGCCGCATATGGCTGATACTCAGCTCCGGTACTATCAAGGACATCCTGATAGTACCGGGCCTCCGCTCTCGCCTCCATGTATCTATCCCGTGCCACCGTCGGTACTGGGGCTGGTCCCCGGACTCCTACTGCCAGTACCCCCTGTGCCTGTGCTGGTGGTGCCTGTGGCTGTGCCGCTGCTGGTGGTGGTATCTGTACCTGTGCCTGGGGCTGTGGCTGCTGCCCGCTGCTAGTGGTGGTGCCTGTGCCTGTGCCTGTACCTGTACCTGCGCCTGGGCTAGCTGCCCCTGTAGGACACCTACCTGTGCCTGTGCAGCAGCCAACTGTCCCTGTAATAGCTGCACCTGGCCCCTGAGCTGATCTTGCTCTGCTATCACTGCAGCCAAGTCTGGCTGTGTCGGCGGTACTATCCTAGCTGCTCTCTGACCAGCCCACCAACACCATGTATGCTCCCGTACACCCAGCATCATCTACACCATCATCTGCCGGCCTCTCAGCAGCCCAATCTGGATCCACGGGCTGTGGTGCAGGCAGTGGGGCCTCTACATCATCCCTCCTGTACTGAGGGAAGGGAGGTGGCTCGTCCTGTCGCAGCCCCATCTGCCTGCGTACCCTCTCTAGGGGTATCCTCTCGTACTCTCCCGGCCTCCGTCCTGCTATCCAGAATGTGTACTGGATCAGGCGCAACTGTAAGCGGGCTCCTCTGCGAGGGTGATGACCTCTGTAAGGTCTCCATACAATGTCTACCGCTGTCAGGCCCTCTAACAAATGTCTATAATATGCCACATCCCGACCTGCAAGAACTGCTCGTGGCTGGCCCACGACCCCCAACCATCTCTGAAAGCCATATCTGTATATGACCTGTGGCCCTGGCTGCTGGGGTAACCCTACTGGCCTGATGCATATGATGTGCTCATATGCCCAACAGTGAAGTAAAAAGGTAGAGCAAATCCCAAATCACCTCATCCGGTGATAGCCCCATAGCTCCCTGTATAACTG
Organism: Taxus chinensis; assembly: GCA_019776745.2. Classification (NCBI taxonomy): domain Eukaryota; kingdom Viridiplantae; phylum Streptophyta; class Pinopsida; order Cupressales; family Taxaceae; genus Taxus; species Taxus chinensis. The sequence continues at coordinate 22,671,745 of CM034148.1, forward strand.
CACCAGGTATACTGGTGCCCAAGCGTAACAGGTGTGCTCCTCCACCATCTCAAGCAGCACCCCCATCAATGCCCGTGGAAAGCGCCCTCCCTCTGAGTCCGGGAGGGCGAAGCAGGTGATCCCGATCATCATCAGCACGGCTAGCCGTGTCTCATGTCGGTGCGCACGGTACATGTCACCATACCTGATACTCGCGCTGTGATAGGTAAGTAGCGCGGCTGCATCTCCAAAAACCTGCAGGATGCTGTCCATCGCCGTCTCCGAATCTACCTGGAACACTGCCTCTCCCTCGATCGGCAGTCGAAGGATGCGATACACATCCTCCAATGTGATAGTCATCTCCCCAGTCGGGAGATGGAACACATTGGTCGCCGGATCCCATCTCTCGATGAGGGCAACCATCAGGCTGTGATCTCTATCAATAGCTCTGTATCGCTGGACTCCGCCGAGTCCCACCTCGCGCATGATAGCCCAGTGTGCCGCGGATACGTGTGGCCGCATCCGCACCAACAGCGGGGGCATCCTATCCCGCATCGTCAACTGCTGACGTGCCTGCAAAACCAACCCACAACCTTAGACCTACTCTTTATCACATCATCTACTTTACCCTCTATACCCCCTTTTATCCCCCCGACCACATCAACCCACCCCCGACTCTCTAACCCCCCCCTCTAGTCAAACCTACAAACCCCAAACCCAACCCACCCCACTATCATAACCCCTCCCATCAACCCACAAACCCCACCCCAACCCATTAAACCCAAACCCCCACAAACCCAAATCAACCCCAACCCAACCCACCCAAACCCATACAAACCCCACCTCCAAACCCATACCAACCCAACCCAAACCCAAACCCAAATCACAAACCCAAACCCACAAAACCCACACAAACCCCAAAACCCAAAAACCCACCAAACCCCCACAAACCCCAAAACCCACAAACAAAACCACCCAACCGACGCCGGCCGATATACGACCGACGCCGGTCAAGCTACAAAACACCCTGCCCCTGAACTTTGCGACCGATGCCGGTCGCTTAGCGACCGACATCGGTCACTGTCATTTCCCGGAGCCGAACCCCCGACGCGGCCCCCCACCTACATTTTTTCCTATTACTACCTACTTTTACCCACCCAAAACCCTACAAACCTACCCACCCTACCGCCTTAGCCTATTTTACCTACCTACCCTCTCCCTATTTTCAAAACACTTCCATTTTCTCCTTATTTCCAAAAACTTGTACATTCCTACCCAAACCCCAAATTTAGCATAATACCAATCAAATGAACAAATTAAAGGGTTTCGAACCTACCCGTACGATGACACGTCGTCGTGGTGGGATGGGTGGTGGTGGTCCAGCTGGTCCAGCCCCTCCTGCTCCTCCTGCCTGTGCCATGGCTCCAAATTTCCTCTTGCTGGGTCCTCTACCAATCAAATGTTGCCTGCTACTCACTCGGGCCCACCAATCACCTCACTCCTCCACTCAAATAGTGCCACCTCAGCCAACAAATGCACCAATCTATCCAAACTCTCCATGTCAGACAATTCAAATTGGCTTCCAAATTAGAAATGTGACAATGACAGGCCGTATTTTTCTTTTTATAGGTTTTTAACATAGAACCGATACCGGTCAAATCGTGCCCTATGAAACCGGAGTCAGTTATCTAACCGGTACCGGTCATATAACCGATATCGGTTTTATTTTATCCACCCAACTTTTACCCCTATTTACTATTTTCTCCCAATATCGCCTATATCCACCTTTGCTGAACACCATTTGTTCACCTATTTGGCCCGACCCAAGGCCTCACCCCTACATCCGGCCCGACCCAAGGCCTCAACCTATAGGGCCTCACCCTAACCATTTGGCCCGACCCAAGGCCGCCACCCAACAACTTGGCCCGACCCAAGGCCTCGCCCATAACCATTTGGCCCGACCCAAGGCCTCACCCTACCCATCCGGCCCGACCCAAGGCCTCAACCAACTAATCCGGCCCGACCCAAGGCCTCAACCTACCCTACTGGCCCGACCCAAGGGCCCGACCCAAGGCCTCACCCTACCTAACCAATTTGGCCCGACCCAAGGCCTCACCCAACAACTTGGCCCGACCCAAGGCCTCACCCTAACCATTTGGCCCGACCCAAGGCCTCACCCTACCCTCCCGGCCCGACCCAAGGCCTCAAACCTAACCATTTGGCCCGACCCAAGGCCTCACCCTACCATCCTAAGCCAAGGCCCGACCCAAGGCCTCGCACCTAACCATTTGGCCCGACCCAAGGCCTCACCCTAACCATACCCATCCGGCCTGACCCAAGGCCCGACCCAAGGCCGCAATCCAACACCCAACTCAACATCCGGCCCAACCCAAGGGCCCGACCCACGGCCGTACCACTTCAATACCCTACCCAACATCACCACCATACACTTTTATCCACCCATCCTGTAGTTTTTTGTTCAATCGAGCTCACCTGTTCGTGTTTTAGCATGATTAGGGTCCTTGACTTGATCTGTCGACCAACTTTGCCTAGACCTAGACCGTGACGTTTATCTCAACCAAACCAACCATTTGGTACTGCCGAACATGCCTAAACGTTCCTGTACCTTACCTGTTATATACCCTAGAGCTACTTCCTATGCCTTGGATACCAGGATTATATCACCCTTGTTTGGATAAACTATCGACCTTTGCCTATACATTGCTGGTTTGCTCGTCAAATCATGTACCCTAGTCGTACTATTGCATTTCAACATGCGTCTGCTTCCTTGGACCTACCCCACCACCTTACCATCCTCTCTACAACATTTACCCTTTATCAACCCTATCCCTGATTTCCCGTTCACTCAATCTGTGATAGATTTGAGGGGGATTACCTATATCCTTAACAGGGAGAAACCACTTCATATTATTGTCCGCGCAGCTTTACAAAACAAGCTACATGACAATAAGGGGCTAATGTAGACACCAAATTTGTGTCTTACGACCCTCTTGTGACCCGCATCTCATCTCGCAACCTAACCTCATCACCTAAACCTTACACAATTATTTATTAATTACCTTGTAATTGATAAATCCACATCACCTCACCTACCACCTCATTTTGCCACCTCATCATGACCTAGCCCTAACCCTAAACTAACCTAATTAAGACCTATAACTTGGTCTACACCTACACCCATAACTAATGACCCCTTTCCCTCGCACCCAAAACCGACCTTCTAGTCACTTGACCAAGCCCGCAACTGATCTCTCGGGAGAAAAGCAGGGAAGGTGGGCTATTTTACTAAAAATAGCCTACTTTTTCCTTACCGATGCCGGTTCCTACTCGACCGCCGGTGGTTACGTAACCGCCATCGGTTCCCTGTAAATGGGCTCCCCAAACCAAAAACAAGGGATCGGAATTTTATTTTGGATCGGTGGAAGGATTTTTGAATCAACAGAGATCATTGGGAGCGAGAAACAGAGTCCAGATCTTCACTTGACCGAGCAGAGACGAGTGGAGATACCAGAAGTGTTTACAGCAAAGGAGATCAGCTTGCATCTTCGTCAAAACTAGTAAGTCACATCTTGCATGTCCTCTGTTATAACATTTCTTATGCCTTTTAAATCACAGTCCTCATAAATCCATTTCTGAATCCACTACCCAGCGTGCCATATTACATCTAACTATCATTCATCTACCTCTCATCACCTTATTTCCTAATATCACCCATATACAACCTTACAAATAACACAGCTACCAAACAACACAAACACCCCACAAAACAACCAACCTATAGATCCTAAACCCTACCGACATCGGTTACCAGCAGACCGGTATCGGTTACCCTGACTACAAACCAGAAATCAGCCTTTCCCCTATCTGTTCCAAAACGAAGTAATTTGATTGATATTTTACAGTCTTTTGTGTTAATTCATATTAGCAGGGAAACTGACCACCTTCGAAAGGAAGTTTTATATTTTCCTAGGCCCAAGGCAGTTTCCTCATTTATTGTTTAATCAAAATCTTGTGGTCTTGTGTTCTTATTTGCAGGTAGTCCTTCCGAGACAAAAAGGAGTTCTTCGCAGTCAACCTGATCTTTCTCTACGATATGCACACACCATCTCGACATTCCACAGGTATTCCTCCTAGCCCTAACCCTTATCTGTTTCTAAAAGGAATGAAAGGATAGAAGCAACTCTATTCCCAGAAGCCGAAACATTCCAAGTGAAACAAGTGGTTGGGGAGATAGATTGTTTGGTGAGTGAAGCAACGTGATTGGGTGTTAGAATAGAGGTAACGGGCAAGGTTTCATTAGGTAAAACTTCTATCCCTTGAAGGATTTCAATGAGAGCTTGTCGATGAGATTCAGAAGTCTGAATGAGATCATACAGTGTCATTTTTACAGGCAATTGCTGAAGCTGTTTGATCATAGTTCGGTGGGCAATGCCATTAGAGACGGGATAGGTGGGTCCGCGAATAACCACTTTAGGTGGTGGTGCAATCGGGATGGTGGACGGAGAAAGAGATGCCGCAGGTGTGTTTTCTTTCACTTTCCCATTGTTTTTCTGCCCTTGAGTAGCAACACTAATCATACTGATCTCGTGAATACGAGAGGAGGAAGATGGTAGGGATAGGTCATGGTTTTTGAGAGGTGGGGCTGTAATAATGATAGATCTTGGTGAGGTGGGGACAGGTGGTATAGGAGAGGGAATTGAAGCTAAAGGTCTCTCTCTTTGGAAGTTGTCTTTCTTAACTTTTCTATCTGAGAGAGGTGACGGACAAAGTATAGCTTTCAATGCTTTGCATCCCTCTACGTCATATCCTGGTGTGTGGTGGTAAGCACAGATTTTAGACTCATCGTAACCTATAGGTCGAGGTTTAGATGGATCATAAGGTATAAGTGGGGGTAGGGAAATGGTCGCATTATCTACCAACATAGCAAGGATTTTGGCGTAAGACCCTTTGAGTGGGTCAAAGTCAGAGGAAAATGAGGCTATTGACTGGGTCAATTCTGGTGATGATGTGGTGGGGTTGGATTGTATGGGGGGTGTTTTAGCCACGGAGTTTTGATAATGGGTTTTAACTAAATGTGGCTTCTTTGACGCAGAAGCTAGGTTGGATGATGAGGCCACAACCACAGAGAAATAGGAGTGACAGAAAACAAATATTTTGATGATGGAATTTGTTTAGGGTTGATAGGTGGACAGGATACGCGGGGTGACGGCGTTGCTATACCTTTGGATTTTTGTATGGGTATAGAAGGCGTAGGTCGCTTAAAATAAAACGCAGGAGGTATGATATATTGATGTAAGGTAGAGGGATGGGGTCCCAATATGGAAGGTAGGTGAGACGACGAGGGTTTTAGTTGTGTTAATGGCCTAGATGGAGGAGATAGAGTCTATCTCCTAATGGGATGGACGGCTTTATTTTTAGATAAATCAAGCCGCTTAGGTGGATGTGTTAGACTCGGTATGGGTGAGGTCCCAAGGGTAGGGGAAGATTTGGTTAGGTTAATAGAAGTGGATGAGGTATTTGGTAGAGATGAGGGGGGGTGAAGATGAGGACATAGGAATTTTAAGCTTCTGTAAACACTTCGGGTATATGGTAGAGGCATCAAGATCGGTCATTTGCATTTGAGTAGAATATAGCGTACTCAAACGTTCCCACAGGACCTGTCTATCTTCTGGGGAATGACAGTCCTCACGTGTGAATAAGAACTTTTGTATGGAAGAAAGGTGGGTTGTGATTCCGATCCACTGTGGGTGTGATACAAGGGGTATGTGAGGCACTGTATCAATGGGTGTTAAGAGGTCCACCGGTTGCTAAAAATATTTAGGTGATGAAGGACTAATAGGTAGGAGGGCGTGTTTGAGAGGATCTGTCATGTTTAAAGAATGTGGTGATGTCGGTTCAAGAGGTTTCTCGTCTAAGGATGACAAAAGAAGTGGCGAGCCTTCCTCTTGTGTAGTAAGAATGGTAGAAGGAGACGTTTGGGAAATAGATAAATTAGATAACATCCGCTCACAGTCTTGCAAGGATGTGGTATAAGAAGGATCATTTGTGAGAAGGGAACTCTGGGCAGTTAATTCCTTGATGGATAAAGGAATGGCAAGGATTTTAGTTTGTCTTGTTGGCGAGGAAGGGGGTTCGGTTTCCTGCGTTAGTGAAGAGGTTTGATTCAGAATTTGTTCGATAGAGGTCTTTAGCTGGGAATCGAAGACTGCATGGATCTCATGAACACTCTCCTCGGCTAAGATATCTTGGTTTAGTTTACTGTTAGAAGAATGATTCGGGAATGGTTTGTTGAATATTTTCAAATTTCGATTAGCAGGGGCGTTAGGATTATCGAGGGCTATATCCCCCGCATCAACCATTTCCTACACTATGTTTTTCAACATCTTGCAGTTCTCATGACTGTGTCCCTTCACGCGGTGGAAGTTACAGAAGTCATTTTCTTTGTACCAAGAAGGTATGGCGTGAGTGGAATCAAACCCGGACTGAGGTTTAACAGGAGGTAAGGTAATGGCTCCTGCTTTGAGCAATTTTTCCAATATCACACCATATGTTTCTCCCAAGGGAGTGTAGTTGATGGGCTCAGCTTTATACTTATAGGTGGTTTTTGGTGGAGTATTAGACGGTGCTTGAGATTTGACCATCACTGCGTGGACAGCTCCTTTTGATTTAGAAGAAGTGGATGCATGAGGAGTGGTGGTGTTTGGTTTATTGGTAGAATCTGGAGTTTGGAAATTGGGGTTTTTGTTGCGCAACCGCAATTTCTCTTCCTCTAAGGTTTGAATCTCTAGTTTTTGAGCCATGGTAAAGGCCTCGTCAAATGTGTGAAAATTTTGAATTTGAAGAGTAGGAGAGATGTGGTTAGCACAGGCCTGCGTAAACAGTTCGATAAGTTCGGTCTGAGGCAAGGCATACGTAAGTTGGTTGGTAAGGCCCCGCCATTGTCCAACGAAATCTGCGATAGATTCGTCTTCAAATTGTCAGATGGCATAGAGGTTGGTGATAGATACTTTCTTGGCAATGTTAATGGAGAAATGATCCAAGAAAGATTGGGCTAGCTGGTTAAAAGAGAAGATTGAGTGCTGGGTTAAAGCACTGTACCACTCCAAGGCGGGTCCTGATAAGGACATGGGAAAGGTGCGGAGTAGTAAAGCGTCGTCATGAGCAATCAGATAATAGGCATGTCTAAATGATCGCAAGTGTTGTTGAGGGTCCTCCTTACTGTTAAAGCGGGTAAACTTTGGTAATTCCCATTGAGGAGGATATGAATGAAGGGGGACTGAAGGGTGAATGGGCTCCTGACAAACTTGCTCGTATGTCAAGGCGCTACGACTTCCTGAAATAGAAGCCTCAAGATTTTGCATTTTGTCCATCATTTGTTTAATTAAATCAGTAGTTGGATGAGATGATGGTGTGGTTGTGGTAAACGGAGGCAAGTTGGGCCAAGGGCCACCGCTAGACAATGGTGGGGTTAAATGTTGATAAGGTATGGAGGAAAAATGTGTTGAGGCAACCGAATAGGGATGTCCCATATAAGATGTTGAGGTCACTGGATACGTGTATGGGAATGAAAAGGTAGGCGGAGCTTGAGAAGGAAAGCTAGTGTGGATAGGTGGAAGAGAGCAAGTCATGAACAGAGCAGTCTGCAAGAGAGATGAGGAAGGAGTAGTCAGCGGTAATGATATGTGGGGTCCAAGATTAACCAAAGGAAATCCAATCTGTGTCGTATGAACCTCTGAAGCCATAGAATTGGGAGACGGGGCTAAATATGCAGGAAGCAATGCGGTGTTATCAGGCGGAATGGGAGCTAAATGAGTAGCTATACTAATAGGCATACCAACAAGGAGTTGACCATTGGGCGTATGGTCAAGGGCATGAGACAAATAGTATTGTACAGCGCTAGGATTAGCATCCAAAAACTTGGCAAATTCCTTATCTCCTACAGGAATTTTGGGGATCTCACTGGTGTCCGTAGGGTTCCCTATAGAATGTGAAGGGGGTGATTCAGGTAAAGGCACAGAGCAGGCATGTGAAACCATGGCGGTGGCTTGCTTCCGAGTGATAACAACCATGGACAGGAGTACACAGTAGGGTTTCAATCTATCAAGAACAGAAACAGACTCAGAATGGTGAAATTGGCAAGTTACTGGTTTGTCAGGTACTGTAAAAGACAGTACCCGATATTGGTCTGATAACCGATGTCGGTTAGACTATAGCCGACGTCGGTCAGTTAACCGATGTCGGTGTAAGAAGAATGGTATAAGAAAAAATATGAGAAGCTGCTGATTTGATTTTAAACAATGTTTAGTACACTTATCAAATAGTTCTAAGGTGATCACAGAAGAAAGTGTATGACAGAGAAAATAGAACTGAAAACAAGCAAGATGCACACGCAAATCCAGAGACTAACCCTAGGGTTAATTTAAATTATCATGGGCTTATGCCTTTAGACGTAGAATGATGTCAGAATCCTAAACAATAGACTTAGGGGAAATGTCAAGTTTGTTTTGGCTTATAAGGTTACCTCAATCGGGCGGAGGAATACCGCGGAAAAGGGGGGATGTTTTGAGCTGTTGTGTTAATTATGAAGTGTTTCGATATGTGTTGTGCAGTGAAAGTAAGATTAATTTCCTGTCAATACCGTGGAAATCACCCCCACGTGTACGACCTGTTACTTAATCTATGTTCACTAGAATTGAAAACAACAAGCAAGAATGTGATGCACGTGTTTTAAAACCCAAATCGAAAATGATATTCGATGAAGCAAAAGAGATGACTTTCACTAATGCAAGATGTAAAAGTAAAGCAAGTTCTTTTATCAAAATAACAAAATACCTTGTGAATATCTTTTAGAAGAAGAAAACAGCAGATATGCTCCCTATATGAAAGCAAGCAAGAAAGAAAGAAACCCAAAATGGGTCCCACCGGGCGTGCCAAAATGTTTTTCACGGAATGGTTTCGGCTCTGCAGAATAGACTTGCTTCTATCCTATCATTTCTTTGAGAAACAGATAAGGGTTAGGGCGAGGAGGAATACCTGTTAAATGTTGAGATGGTGTGCGCGTACCGTAGAGAAAGATCAGATCGACTGCGAAGAACTCCTTTTTGTCTTGGAAGGACTACCTACAAGTAAGAATACAAGACCACCAGATTTTAATTAGACAATAAATGAGGGATCTGCCTTAGGCCCAGGAAATATAAAACTTCCTTTCAAAGGTGGTCAGTTCCCTTTTTAATACGATTTAACACAAATGATAACAAAGAAAGCTATTGTCAAATCACGATTTAGGTATCTCGCTACAAAGCAATAGAAACTAAATTATCAATAATAAAGCGTCATGTTGTTTGTTCGGTTACTGGTCGTTAGTACGTTCAGGTTGAGTTATAGGGATAAACCAGACTAGATCTGAGGTTGTTAGGTGGCAAATAGGTGAGAAAAGGGTTTTGGGGCATAAGTCACAGTGACCGACGCTGGTCACTGGGTAACCGACCGTAGTTAGAGAACCATTTCCGGTAGGGGATAAATGATACCGGTAGGGTCAGCAATCTAAGTGCTTTTGGATAGAGGTTGGTTGCAAGGTGATTGTGGGGTTATTAGGATTGGGGGATGGCTGAGGGGAATGATGGGAGGATAGGGAAGACTCAGAGTGTGGTAAAATGGCCTTCTGGGCAATATCAGGATGTATGGGTGAAGGTTAAGTGTAGTATGTTGCTGGTAGTAGATCTAGGAATAAACTTATGATTACTATTAAGCAACAGGTTCAAGAAAATGGTGCTTAGAAACATATGAAACACTACTTACTCGTCCCTGATGAAGGTGCAAGTTTCAGGACTGTGATGGTGAAGATAGAACCCAAGTTGGATGCAGTCTTCTCTTCTAATGCTCGGATGAGTGTTACTGGGCTCTGGTTGTGCCATTTGCAATTTTGGGCTTGATGTCCTTCTCTGCAAGTTCTTCCTGTTTCTTCACTTATCTCTGCTCGGCCAAGCAAATCCGGATCCTTTCGATGATTTCTCTTTCTTCTCGATCAAATGAAAAATCCCTCCCTTTGTTTTTGGTTGGAAGTGGTCATTTACGGGGAACCGATGGCGGTTACGCAACCGACGGCGGTCGAGTAGGAACCGGTATCGGTCAGGTCAAAGCGGGCTATTTTTAGTAAAATAGCCAGCTTTCCCTCCTTTTCTTCTGAGGGATTGGTAGCGGGCTTGGTCAAGTCATTATGAAGTTGGTTTTAGGTGCGGATGAGGAGTAATTAGTCATAGGTGTGGAATTGGACCAATTTATAGGTCTTAATTAGGTTAGTTTAGGGTTAAGACTAGGTCATGATGAGGTGGCGACATGAGGTGGCAGGTATGGTGATGTGGATTTATTAATTATAAGGTAATTAATAAATAATTGTGTAAGGTTTAGGTGATGAGGTTAGGTTGCGAAATGAGATGCAGGGCACAGGGGGTCGTAAGACATAAATTTGGTGTCTACAGTTCTCTAAGAATGCAACTGATCATCTTTTCCGTCTAGGATAGGTACTCGAGAGGTGTAGGAAATTTTTTCTTTCTCTCAATCCTAAAAAGTGTGTCTTCCTAGGTCATGAAGGTAAACTCCTTGGCCATATTGTCTCTAAATAAGGGTTAATAATTGATCTAAAGAGAGTTAATGTCATCCTTACATTATCATTTCCTAGTCATAAGAAATCACTACAAAGTTTCTTGGGAATAATTAAATTTGTTAGGTGGTTCATTCCAAACTTCCCAACCTTTAGAAATCATTTAAACTAATGTTGAAGAAGAGCATGGTATTAAAATGAACCCATAAAGGAAAAAACATCTTTGAAGCCATACAACAAGCAATAACACAAGCCCCAAGTCTCATGAATCCTGATTTCTAAAAGGATTTCATTTTGTATGCTTTTGGAGGCATACAAACAATATTTTCCATACTAGTACAACTGAACGAAGAGGGATTAGAGAAGCCTATTTATTTTTTCAGTAAAAATAATTAGGAATATGAGGTGAGATACTATTTTTTTGAAAAACATGCATTGACTGTTATAAGAAGCTTGAAGAAGTTTATACATTTGATATCCAACAACACGATCCATTTATTGGGTTCACATGCAAGTGTGAAAAACTTCCTTTTGAATAAGGACCTGAATGAGAAAAGAGCTGGTTGGATAAGCAAGGCAATGGAATATGATGTGCATATCAAGGTGAATAAGTTGATTCAAGGAAAATAACTATATGAAAAATTGGTTTCAAACCAAAAATTTGAAAATGAGGTTGTTTTAGTGCTCTAACATGATCAAGAACAATAAACTGATGCTTTACCTATTCCTTGTTGGACTCATGATGTAGTTGAATTTATATAAACATGCCAATACCCACAAGGTTTGAACAAATCTAAAAGGAGGGATTCCAAACTTCAATCCATTTGCTTTTTTCTTATTGATGGCATTCTATTTAGGAAATATATGAATGGTGTTCTTTTGAGATGCATTAAAATATATTAGATAGAAAGAGTGTTGCATGAGTTTCACGACGGAGAAACGAGATGTCACATTGCTCCTAGAACAACAACCCTCAAGATTATGAGATATGGATATTATTTCCCCAACCTTTTTAGTGACTGCTATTCATGGGTCAAAAATGTAAAAAATGTGCATTCTTTATAGGAAAAGAAAATTTAGAAGCTCTTCCACTCCACCCCATCTCAGTAAATCAACCATTCATGCAATGGGGATTGAATTTCATTGGAGTAATCAACCCACATTCAAGCTTAGGTCACAACTGGATCCTCACATCCACAGACTATTTCAAAAAATGGAAAGAGGCAGTTGCATTGAAGGAAATAAATACAACTAGAATTCTGGAATTCTATGAAGGTATTGTGACTAGATTTGGTGTTTCTTCCACCATTATTTCTATATAATGCTCTAGTCTATCCTTGGCACAAAAAATATCTGAATTGGGATCTATAAAAAATGGCATCTACTTGAGAAACTCTTTCAAACTATTATCCTCTAAGGTAATTTTTAGGCTGAATCCACAAATCATGAACCTTTTAAGGATCATAAAGAGAACCTTGCATGAAAACCAAAGGACTTGGCACAAAAAAATGGAAATTAGCCTTATGGTTTGATAGGATTACCCCCCCCCCCCCCCCCAAAAAAAAAAAATTGGTAGCTACTCCCTACAAAACTAGTTTTTGACAGTAAAGAAGTGAGGCTGTCAATATCCCTTGAATTTTCAACATTAGAGCTCATTTATCAAGTAGTAGTATTTATTTGAGTTTGAGGTCTATGGAATTCAGAATATGCATAGCATCATGGAGCTATAATAATATGAGAAACCAAGTAGTGCAAGACAATGGAAAAGGAACAAGATCTCAAATCAAGATGATGTCTGTCATAAGAAGACATAATACCTAAGAGTATTCAAATAATGAGATCTAATATTGAAGTGGGATGTAGACAGTGTCTAAACCATGTAGGAAATCAAAGTTTGATGCAATATGGAGTGACCCCTATAGGTTATTTCAGGATGCAAAACAAACAATGATTTCTAATTTTCAAGATTTAGATGAAGAAGAATTACAGATCCTAGTCAATAGGATCTATCTCAAGCATTGTATATTAAAGGAAATGCCTCTCCTTTGTACTTATTAGTCTAGTTTTTTATTCCTCTGAAGTGATTTTCAGCACATTATCTTGTTGATAAAGTACTTTCATATTTCCCTAAGTGTTCTCGCATAGTGTTTTGTTGCTTTTGGGTGAAATGGTTTTGTTGCATAGTGTTTCATGGAGGCAATAAGAAGAATAATATGTTTTAGGAAATTATGGTGAACATATCAGGTTGAAGACAATTTTCCACTCTCATGAAAATCTTATTCAAGAACAATTTCTATAATGAGGATGGTCAATTCAATCTTCATGATATATCAACTCCAAGTCCAGGTAGTCCTTTAGTTGGATATAGGGGTGAGAGATTTAAGCATTCATATTAGTTTTAGAATTTCATAAGGATGAATCCATGCCAAATGGATGCTTGCAAAGTCCACTGATCTCTTCATATGTAGCAGGATAGATAGCTCCTATTGAGTCACCAAATTGTTATCCAAAATAACCCCTTTCTAAGTATTTTTGGTAACTTGCATGTTTTCATTTAGACTTGGATAAGTTAAAAACTGACTCAAAAATGGAATAAATCAATGTTAGGGTTCAAAGGCTTTCTCTCCCCTTTTGCATAGCCCCTCAATAGTTCCATAATTGTAGCTAAAAAAATGAAAAAATGGGAAAATTTGAGAAAATTACAATTTTGTATGTATTACGAGTTTATGGGAACATGGGTAGAACAGTTCCTCTAGTTCCTCGTGTTCCCTACATTTCCTCATGATTTGGCTACAAAACAAAGAAATTTGGCAAGTGTATAGTGGATTATGTAGAAATGCAGATTGAATGACATAACTATGGAACTAATTCTTTTGGGCCTCTAGGTTCTTTCACATTACTTTTTAAGCCACTAGTTTGAAGTAGCGACAGTGTAATGCAAATTGGACAGAGGGTTGTAAGGGAGATTAGGATGTGTAGAGGGACCATGAGAATTCCTCAGAACTATTCTATAGTTCCCACCCCATAACCTCAATTATGGGTTGCAAGAACACAGAACCAAAGGATGAAGTTTAAGTAAGGCCGTAGTTTTTTACAAAGTAACGAGGTGCAGAAGAATTGATCTTGGATGGAGCATGTTCCCTGAGTTCACCAACCGGATGGACCAATCTACATCGGCACTAAAAAACAACATGCAGGCCACTATAGATAAGGTGAAGAGGAATGGAACAAGTGAAACAGTTCCATCCTTAAATCTAATTCTTCCACACCCCCATCCCATCCACAATACAAAGGAGGAAAATTGATTAATACGAAACTTGAGATAAGTGTTGGAGAACCTGATGTTCCTCCTTGTACTACACCAATTGGATCTGTATTGGCATAAATTTCACTGAGATGTATCCAAACTTGGCATGAAAAGAGGAAATACTTTCCCGACATTAAAGATCTCATCATGTAGTGTTAGGTTGGTACCTTTAGAAAGATATGGAGTTATGTGAGGGTAGTTAGGATAAAAAATAAGAATTCTTAACATTTAGTCAAAATTAAAATGGTTGAAAAGCGGTCCCAGGTTGCTCAATTGATTAGATATGGTTCCCATTTATTCCTCCATACAAGTAAGGCATCATAGGGAAGAATGGCCTTGGATAGGCTTCTCTATGCCCCTTTTAAGAAATTTAATTCATGTTATTAGTGGGTGAAGGAGTAGAAATGTGAGTTTTCCTCTTATTTCTCTCCTCTCTCTTTCCCATTTTCTATATATTGTAAAATGATGCTTATTTCTAAAGGTTAAACCCTCTTATAATGCTAGTGAATCCTTCTACAAGTGTTACATATGTATTTTGAGTCGCAAGCCTCAAGTTTGGTTCTTTGAAATGGTTTTGTGCCTTCTTCCTTCATTGTAATGGACTGTACATCCTTATAAAGTAATAAAATTCATGTTTTATGGCTATCTTCTTCCCTTAATGGTGTTTTATTTCATGTTCTTGTCTCTTCATCTATCTACAGGTATATTGTGCATGTTTATTCTCTTTTACAAGGTTCATTACATTTTTGCTCTATGGAAATGAGAGTTTGGATGTTATTTGGGACTATGGTACTCATGTCTGACCTTTCCTCCTCCATTTTCCTCCCATTTCAACTCATCTGAGAGTGTATTTCTGATATTCTTTGTGTTATCACCTTTTCTAGCTTAGGATTTCCCATTTTCATGCATCTCCCTCTTTCCCTAGCCCATTAGATTGTTAGAATATGATTAGATAGTTGAATTTCCTATTGTAGGAGTAGTTTAGCATTAAGATTAGGTGGATGAACCAACCTTCTTTAGAGGTTTGTCTCAAGTAATAAGTCCCACAACTTGGAGACAATCCCATGTTACCCAAAAACACTGATTTCTCATCCATTCATTCATAACAAATCCTGATGCTCTTGCTCTTCTTCCTCCCCATGAGCCTCAAATCCTTCATGAGCCATCTCTCTCCTCAACACCGTCCATTCTGAAATTTCTTATTTCTTGTATAATTCCCTCTCACATGCCTCAGCATACTTCAGCTGCCTCTCTTCCCTCTACCATGCTACCGCTAGGTTTGCCATCTTCCACCAATCCTATTCCTACCCCCACGCATGGATATTTTTAGCTTTCCATGGGTTTATCTTCCAAGTTCAACGTTATCATCAGTATTTTGATTGCTATTGAAATACCTTGTAAATACGTCCCTCTAGGATACCGTAGGAATTGAAACTCCGTTACATCCGGATACGAATAAGTCAAAATTGAATACTCTAGAATATAGTTGTTTAGAACACTATGAAACCAGGTATCTATTGCGCGAGTCCAGATTAGGTCAACATCATTTAGTGTTTGAAATTCCTCATGTGTCCAAACAAGTGTGTGATGCCTCTAATTCTACTTAGATACGTATGCAGTCAACCACTTGTATAATTCTATGGGAAAGATAGCAAAGAAGCTTTTGTACAAACTATCATACAGATTCTGCTCTACCCAAGTGCGTGCACTAAATCTGGATCCAGTTTCAAACCTCCATGTGTATTCTTCCTCCAGATCATGAATCCACTCTTCAACGCTCACCAAAGTTAGCCGATATGTCTTCATCATGAATCATTTTGAAACAATTGAAAAAGAGGTCCCGGCAACGAAACCAATGATGCAGCCTAGAATTCTCAGATAACACCTAGTCGCACTAGCACATCACTCGGCCTAGGCTGAGTGCTCACCCGAAGTGCACAAAGGTACCAGGTCCCTCTTTAGGGTTACTGTAGCAGAATGGTAGCATGATGAAGTAGTATAACAAACATATATTTAGAAACTAATCCATCTATACATTGTTGCACCGTACCAAATCTATAAGCACTTAAGTATAAATCATCATGATAATAATAGTATACAATGACAAACATATCAGACACTGTTGTTCAGCCAATATTCTTCATATATTCATCATACCAACAGTAAAAAAGCTTCATACAATACCAAACATGTGCGCATGGATCTGTTATAGTTATCCAGTGTCATGCACTCATGTATCTCTAACCCTTCAAAGCAATATGTGTCCCTATCTATATCTTACTAAGTAATTCATTACATATATATAGGGTGGGGGACTATCCCTTCACCACTTAACTCTACCAAAATAGGTTGCATGCTAATAATAGCCACGCACCTTTTACAACTATAGCCATACATGCAAGTATGCTATCTATAGATCACTGATAGTTAACTATAGTGGTGGATCTATTCTTAGCTTATGTCCATGCAAGAGTGATTTGGCATGCTCTTTGAAATCTCCACGAAGAGTGGTGTGCAAGTCTCAGCATCACTTTGTGTGCTCCGTACACCAACCTTTAAAAATAGCCCTTATCTCCAAAATTGGCTAAGTCTCAAAATTTTGACTCTACACCTCCATGTGCGATGCCTTCCTATACCTTTTTGCCTTTACTCTTGTGTTGTTCTCCCGCATGGACTCTGTGTGTGAGTTCTACTAAGTGTTTTCTCTGATCAAAATCACCCCACACTAATCTCATTATTTCCCCGACAATGGTGATGTCCAAAACTTACACAAAGAATGGATAAATAAAGAATTTTGAATAACGTATACACAACAAAAACTGTTTAGGTCTCAGGCTCCTCTGTTTCATTTTGAAGCAGTAACTCTGGATATTCCTCTTTTATATCTACTTCCAAGTTCTCCCACTCTGTCAACACCGTTCCTGCCTTCTCTGGCACGTCTACAATGATAGACTCTAGCTCACCCATAGTTAGCTTTCCATGCTCATTATGTATCACAAGCATTACGCTTGACATAAAGGTTTGCACCCCTTCTAATATATCTATTTTTTGAGCAATGAGCTTTCCAAGCTCATCTAACATTTCCTTATGCGGTGCCTATGCCGCAGTTAGTGTCTCGCACTTCTACTTCACCAAGATTAATCATTCAACGTGGCCTAGGGTTGCATCCTTCATAGCATTTTTCACTTCATTATCTTCCTCCAATATTTTTACCATGATCAACGCATCTGGAGCTGTGCATATCATTAGTGCATGATCAGATTTCTTCAACTCGTCATGGATGCCTTGCAGTAGGCCTTCATAAGTAGTAATCTTTCTTACTAGTGCAGCCTGCACTTTCTCTGCCTCTTCCGTGGGGTCTTTGGGATGCTCTGTCATGTGCACCTTTTCATCCTCCAATACTAATTTTATCATTGTCTTTATGTAGTGCATCGTAGAAGGAAATTCTTTTGGTACTTGGGATTACAAATGCAGGCGTATCTTTAGGACATCATCTCCAATTTCCTCTGCCATACTAACAAAAGTGTCATATTTTCTCTTAATCAGGTCCTTTTCCTGCACTAGGCATGCTATTTCCACATCCTTGGCTTTCAGCTTCTCTGTCAGCACTTTAATGGTAGCAGATTTATCAATGTTTTTTCTTGCTACTTCAGCAGATACCTTTACTAGAGCATTGATTACCTGCTCATCTGTCATCACCATTGGCTTGATTGTCATGTGCCTTATTTTAGGTGCCTTCTTCAATCGTCTTGATGCACATGATTCTTCACCGACATCAAATTCTGGCTCATCCATATGCATGTGCATTGACCATGAAAGTTACTTCCATGTACGCATTGTTGCCTTGTCCTCATCCATGAGCACCCATCTAAATAGATCCTTCTACTCGATGGTGCTCTAGAACTGAGCACGAACAATCATCTTTGGGTCTTCTACATATCCCATTGTATGTGCCTTGGCATCCTCACCTGTTCAACGAGATATTGGCCCTCTTGGAATGGTTGCATCAAGGTTAGGAATACTAGATGTATCCTCACCCTTGTCTTGTATGGCCTCTGATTGTTCCCCTTCTCCTCCTCCTCATGTTGAGGATCCTCTTCTACTGAAGATGAGGTTACCTTCTCCTCAGATTCTTTTGCTTCCTCTCCTAGCCTGAGTTTTCTTCTTTTCTTCTCCTCTAGCTCCTTTACTTGTTGGGTTTCCCCTTGCACCCTTGTGCACTTGAATACCTTCTTAAATATTTGGTCACCATGCTCTTCCCAAGTAACTCCTTCTCCCTATGAATTCTTCATGCACTCCTTCTCCTTTTGTCTAGATGGATGCTTCCTCCTCCACACCAAGCCATTGTTATCCTCCTACTCTTCATCCTCTTCCTCATCATCTTTCTTGGGTTCAAAGGGCCTAGGTGCTAGGACATTCTCCATGGTATGCTTCCCCTTCGGTGGCCCTGGAAGTGTGAACTCATTTTCCACATACTTGTTATTTTCCATTTTCAGCTTAAGTTGAAGGTATATCAATGTGGCCCCGATATCTGCAATGGCAAGTGTCTCTGGTTTAATGCTCAAAATATCCGAGATAATACTCACGTTGTATGCATTCTTCCCAGGATATCCATATGTTTTCCACAAGGTGTGGTATTCACAGTCCACCTTGTCTGCATTAAATACTAACCTTCATGTGTTGGTGAACTAATGAACTGAAGCTTGGAAATATTGCACAGAAAACTTGTAAGGTAGTTTGCACCAGGGGCTCCACAACCCATCTACCATTGGAAATCGTGCAATACAAAAGTGTTGGTAGACTGAAAACTATGCATGCTTCCCTAGAACTGAAGGTAACTCCTTGGGTATACGCCATTCCTCTTCAAACGTCGTGCAGATCCTATCATACCACATCTCCGCTCACTCCTTTACCTCATCCATCATCGAACCCTTGCATAGATACTTGCTGAATCATTCAACTGGAGACTTGTGATTCACGGGGTATTCCCATATATTCTCTTCTGGGCCATCTAGTACCCTAATCTCCATGAATAAAAAACTTAGCAAAACACAGCCAAAACTTATCTTGTTTCCTGCATGCGCTTCCTCTACTATTTACTCTACAATGAAGCTAACAATGTTGTAAGTGACTCCTTCTGACATGCACTTTGCCACATGCAGCCACATAGAGTTAACTTGTGACCAAGAATCTTGGTCATTCAACTTTGTAAATAGGTATGCTAATGCCTATACTACTAGACAATTTTGTAGTTTATCAATGTCCATTCTGCACGGTCCTTTCTAGTATCCCAACACTTTGTGTGTCTCCAAAATGGTGCTCTTGTCAGCTAGGTCAATCTTAATATCCTCGCCTGTTTCCTTTAATCCAGTTACTGTGGAAATAAGAATGGGTGTCAATCTTACCCTCCGTCCTGAAAAATAGAAAAAATCCTCATGGACTCGGCTCATCAGCCATCTATACAATGGTGCATATTTCCCAAAGTATGGGAGCTCATACAGTTGGTAGACACCAATCCTCTTCAGTAGCCTTTCCCCGGCATCATCATATACTGGTATGCCATCCTCAGTTTTTCTGTTCATTCGGGAGGTGAGCAAGTCATCTAATTGCTTCTGGTTATCCTTGGTCTAGTGGTTATACTCGCTTATATTGCTCTGTCGTATGTGGGTATCCCTTTCCTAGCCCACAATTACTTCCTCAGGGTACTACGTCTCTGAAAAATTGCTTTCCAGGGCCACCTCTTCCTCTTCTTCTACTACCACCTTCTTCTTTTCCTTTACTGGTGTTGTTTTCTTCTTTGGAGCCATTCTTCTCTTTGGGTCCATTTTCCTCCCATTTCAACTCATCTGAGAGTGTATTTCTGATATTCTTTGTGTTATCACCTTTTCTAGCTTAGGATTTCCCATTTTCATGCATCTCCCTCTTTCCCTAGCCCATTAGATTGTTAGAATATGATTAGATAGTTGAATTTCCTATTGTAGGAGTAGTTTAGCATTAAGATTAGGTGGATGAACCAACCTTCTTTAGAGGTTTGTCTCAAGTAATAAGTCCCACAACTTGGAGACAATCCCATGTTACCCAAAAACACTGATTTCTCATCCATTCATTCATAACAAATCCTGATGCTCTTGCTCTTCTTCCTCCCCATGAGCCTCAAATCCTTCATGAGCCATCTCTCTCCTCAACACCGTCCATTCTGAAATTTCTTATTTCTTGTATAATTCCCTCTCACATGCCTCAGCATACTTCAGCTGCCTCTCTTCCCTCTACCATGCTACCGCTAGGTTTGCCATCTTCCACCAATCCTATTCCTACCCCCACGCATGGATATTTTTAGCTTTCCATGGGTTTATCTTCCAAGTTCAACGTTATCATCAGTATTTTGATTGCTATCGAAATACCTTGTAAATACGTCCCTCTAGGATACCGTAGGAATTGAAACTCCGTTACATCCGGATACAAATAAGTCAAAATTGAATACTCTAGAATATAGTTGTTTAGAACACTATGAAACCAGGTATCTATTGCGCGAGTCCAGATTAGGTCAACATCATTTAGTGTTTGAAATTCCTCATGTGTCCAAACAAGTGTGTGATGCCTCTAATTCTACTTAGATACGTATGCAGTCAACCACTTGTATAATTCTATGGGAAAGATAGCAAAGAAGCTTTTGTACAAACTATCATACAGATTCTGCTCTACCCAAGTGCGTGCACTAAATCTGGATCCAGTGTCAAACCTCCATGTGTATTCTTCCTCCAGATCATGAATCCACTTTTCAACGCTCACCAAAGTTAGCCGATATGTCTTCATCATGAATCATTTTGAAACAATTGAAAAAGAGGTCCCGGCAACGAAACCAATGATGCAGCCTAGAATTCTCAGATAACACCTAGTCGCACTAGCACATCACTCAGCATAGGTTGAGCGCTCACCCGAAGTGCGCAAAGGTACCAGGTCCCTCTTTAGGGTTGTTGTAGTAGAATGGTAGCATGATGAAGTAGTATAACAAACATATATTTAGAAACTAATCCATCTATACATCAATTACACCGATACTAGATCTACGGTAAGCACTTAAGTATAAATCATCATGATAATCAATAGTATATAATGACAAACATATCAGACACTGTTGTTCAGCCAATATTCTTCATATATTCATCATACCAACAGTACAAAAGCTTCATACAATACCAGACATGCACGCATGGATCTGTTACAATTATCCAGTCTCATGCACTCATGTATCTCTAACCCTTCAAAGCAGTATATGTATCCCTATGTCTATATCTTACTAAGTAATTCATTACATATATATAGGGTGGGGGACTATCCCTTCACCACTTAACTCTACCAAAATAGGTCGCATGCTAATAATAGCCACGCACCTTTTACAACTATAGCCATACATGCAAGTATGCTATCTATAGATCACTGATAGTTAACTATAGTGGTGGATCTATTCTTAGCTTATGTCCATGCAAGAGTGATTTGACATGCTCTTTGAAATCTCCACGAAGAGTGGTGTGCAAGTCTCAGCATCGCTTTGTGTGCTCTACACATCAACCTCTAAAAATAGACCTTGATCTCCAAAATTGGCTAAGTCCTGAAATTTTGACTCTACACCTCCATGTGCGTGATGCCTTCCTATACCTTTGCACCTTTACTCCTGTGTTTGTTCTCACCCGCACACGGACTCTGTGTGTGAGTTCTACTAAGTGTTTTCTCTGATCAAAATTACCCCACACTAATCTCATTGTCACCCCGACAATGGTGATGTCCAAAACTTACACAAAGAATGGATAAATAAAGAATGGTTAAATAAAGAATTTTGAATAAGGTATACACAACAAAAAAAAATGTATTCAGGCCTCAGGCTCCTCTGTTTCATTTCTGAAGCAGTAACTCTGGATATTCCTCTTTTATATCTACTTCCAAGTTCTCCCACTTTGTCAACACCATTCCTGCCTTCTCTGGCACATCTACAATGATAGACTCCAGCTCATCCATAGTTAGCTTTCCCTGCTCATTCTATATCACAAGCATTATGCTTGACATAGAGGTTTTCACCCCTTCCAATATATCCATCTTTTGAGTAATGAGCTTTCCAAGCTCATCTAACCTTTCCTTATGTGGTGCCTATGCCGCAGCTAGTGTCTCGCACTTCTACTTCACAAGGATTAATCATTCAACGTGGCCTAGGGTTGCATCCTTCATAGACTTTTACACTTCATTATCTTCCTCCAATGTTTTTACCACGATTAGTGCATCTGGAGTTGTGCATATCATTAGTGCATGATCAAATTTCTTCAGCTCGTCATGGATGGCTTGCAGTAGGCCTTCATAAGTAGAAATCTTCTTACTATGTACAGCCTGCACTTTCTCTGCCTCTTCCATGGGGTCCTTGGGATACTCTGATCACATGCACCTTTTCATCCTCCAACACTAATGTTATCATTGTCTTTACATAGTGCATCGCAGAAGGAAATTCTTTTGGTACTTGGGATTCCAAATGTGGGCGTACCTTTAGGACATCATCTCCAATTTCCTCTGCCATACTAACAAAAGTGTCATATTTTCTCTTAATCAGGTCCTTTTCATGCACTAGGCACGCTATCTCCACATCATTGGCTTTCAACTTCTCTGTCAGCACTTTAATGGTAGCAGATTTATCAATGTTTCTTCTTGCTACTTCAGCAGATACCTTTACCAAGAGCATTACTTACCTGCTCATCTGTCATCACCATTGGCTTGATTGTCATGTGCCTTATTTCAGGTGCCTTCTTCAATCGTCTTGACGCACATGATTCTTCACCGACATCAAAGTTTTGGCTCATCCATATGCATGTGCATTGACCATGAAAGTTGCTTCCATGTACGCAATGTCACCTTGTCCTCATCCATGAAGCTCCCATCCAAATAGATCCTTTTACTCGATGGTGCTCTTGAACTGAGCGCGAACAATCATCTTTGGGTCTTCTACATATCCCATTGTATGTACCTTGGTATCCTCACCTGTTTGACAGGATCTTGGCCCTCTTGGAATGGCTGCATCAAGGTTAGGAATACTAGATGTATCCTCACCCTTGTCTTGTGCGGCCTCTGATTGTTCCCTTCTCCTCCTTCTCATTCCATTTTGCTCCTCCTCATGTTGAGGCTCCTCTTCTACTGAAGATGAGGTATGCCTTCTCCTCAGATTCTTCTACTTCCTCTCCCTAGCCTGAGTTTTCTTCTTTTCTTCTCCTCTAGCTCCTTTACTTGTCTGGGTTTCTCCTTGCACCCTTGTGCACTTGAATACCTTCTTAAATATTTGCTCACCCTACTCTTCCCAAATAACTCCTTCTCCCTATGAATCCTTAATGCACTCCTTCTCCTTTTGGCTGGATGGATGCTTCCTCCTCCACACCAAGCCATATCTATCCTCCTACTCTTCATCCTCTTCCTCATCATCTTGCTTGGGTTCAAAGGGCATAGGTGCCAGGACATTCTACATGGTATGCTTCCCCCTTCGGTGGCCCTGGAAGTGTGAACTCATTTTCCACATACTTGTTATTTTCCATTTTCGGCTTAAGTTGAAGGTATATCAGCATGTGGCCCCGATATCTGCAATGGCAAGTGTCTCTGGTTTAATGCTCAAAATCTCCGAGATAATACTCTCGTTGTATGCATTCTTCCCAGGATATCCATATGTTTTCTACAAGGTGTGGTATTCACAGTCCACCTTTTCTACATTAAATACTAACCTTCATGTGTTGGTGAACCAATGAACTGAAGCTTGGAAATATTGCACAGAAAACTTGCATAAGGCAGTTTGCACCAGGGGCTCCACAACCCATCTACCATTGGAAACACGTGCAATACAAAAGTGTTGGTAGACTGACAAACTATGCATGCTTCCCTAGAACCGAAGGTAACTCCTTGGGTATACGCCATTCCTCTTCAAACGTCGTGCTGGATCCTATCATACCACATCTCCGCTCACTCCTTTACCTCATCCGTCATAGAACCCTTGTATAGATACTTGCTGAATCATTCAACTGGAGACTTGTGATTCATGGGGTATTCCCATATATTCTCTTTTGGGCCATCTAGTACCCCAATCTCCATGAATACCAAACTTAGCAAAACACAGCCAAAACTTATCTTGTTTCCTACACGCGCTTCCTCTACTATTTTCTCTACAATGAAGCCGACAATGTTGTAAGTGACTCCTTCTAACATGCACTTTGCCACATGCAGCCACATAGAGTTAACTTGTGACCAAGAATCTTGGTCATTCAACTTTGTAAATCAGGTATGCTGCTGCCTGTACTACTAGACAATTTTGTAGTTTATCAATGTCCATTCGTGCATGGTCCTTTCTGGTATCCCAACACTTTGTGTGTCTCCAAAATGGCACTCTTGTCAGCTAGGTCAATCTTAATATCCTCACCTGTTTCCTTTAATCCAGTTACGGTAGCAATAAGAATGGGTGTCAATCTTACCCTCCATCCTGAAAAATAGAAAAATTCCTCATGGACTCAGCTCATCATCCTTCTATACAATGGTGCATAATTCCCAAAGTATGGGAGCTCATACAGTTGGTAGACACCAATCCTCTTCAGTAGCCTTTCCCCGGCATCATCATATACTTGTCATGCCATCCTCAGTTTGTCTGTTCATTCGGGAGGTGAGCAAGTCATCTAATTCTTCTGGTTATCCTTGGTCTGGTGGTTATACTCACTTATCTTTCTCTGTCGTATGTGGGTATCCCATTCCTAGCCCACAATTACTTCCTCAGGGTACTGCATCTCTGAAAAATTACTTTCCAGGGCCATCTCTTCCTCTTCTTCTACTACCACCTTCTTCTTTTCCTTTACTGGTGCTACTTTCTTCTTTGGAGCCATTCTTCTCTTTGGGTTTTGTTTTCTAGACCTTCTGCTACAAGTTTTTATTAGTTTCCTTAAAACCCTAACTCAATTCAACCATGCCCTAATTTTTAATCATGAAATCATACGCCCTAACTTTGTTCTGTCACTCTGCTTTGTTCAAACCCTTCTCCTACGGGGATACAAGCCTTTCTAATACACAAATTTATCTTTCATGCTTGGTTTGCTTGCTTCGAACCTTGAATCACTTTACTTGGCTCTTCACACGTAGCTCTTTGTTGAATTCTTATAGTCACAAGGTTAAAAATGAAATCACATCCCATCCTTATATAGATTTCCACTTTTCACTGCATTAATTACTCCTCCACCTAACAAATTATCCTCATTTATTATCCATTTTTGTCATTTCCACACGGTACATCTTCACGCCAAAAGCTATAACCTTCTAACACACCTTTTTACCCTTTGTTACAAACTTCTCTTCAGTGCGTACTCTAGCACCTGAGTACCTCATCACTATACCATCTCCTGGTAGTTACCATGGTCACCACTTACCTCACGTTATACTTTCCCTCATGCATCTCCATCCTTGGTTATCTTTGAGAAGCAATATTTTGTCAATAACCCTTAGCAACCTTCTTTCTCAACACCCGCAACATTAAATATTCACATCATATACCTGAGAGTCACCAATAATCCACCTCACACTAAAAGTATGTGCAGTCCTCTACGCATCAACATGCTACATATTGTAGTTAGCTTCATGTGCGCAAATGCGCTTATGACACACAAATAAGAACTAAATTGACAAAGCATAGTGACGATGAAAGAAACACATTAAGGGAATGGAGAAAGGGAAACCTAATCTATCTAGTAATACTACCTTATTACAAACACCAAGAAGACTTATTTATAGTAGGGCTTCAACCTACTCTCATTAAAATATCTAGGTAGCCTCTTGCCATCAATTGCTTCTAACTAGCAAGCACCTAACTCAAGTATATGAGTTATAATATACGGCCCCAACTAATGCACCTTGAGCTTCCCTGGATGGCACAAAAACTTGGAGTCATACAATAGTACCGTTTGTCCAACCGCAAGTTTCTTATCCCTAATATGTCTATCATGTCATGCCTTTTGGCATGCTTTCTCTTGTTTCTGAGTCCAGTGTGCTATGGCTCGGCGCTCATCTAGTTGAACCATATTCTCAATCTATTCTTCCAAGTCTTGCTCATCAGCTAGACCTCCAGCATGTGCAATGTGCAAAGAAGGTAACATAAATTCTATAGGAAGAACAACTTCCACGCCAAACACCAATTGAAAAGGTGTGGCTTTATTCAATCTCTTGTATGTTGTTCTATAAGCCCAAAGAATAGTAGATACTTTATCAGCCCAATATTTCCTTCCAACATCACAAATCTTGGTCAATGTGTGGCTCAAAATCTTGTTAAAAGCCTCAGCAGTTCCATTTTCCTGAGGGTGATAGGGTGTAGTCTTATGGTTGGCAACCATAAACTCATCTAACAAAATTCTTATTGTCTCATTCAAAAAATGTGTGCCCCTATCACTAGTTAAAATTAAAGGACAGCCATACCTTGTAAGAACATTCTCCCATAAGAACCTTGCTACTATAGCCACTGTACAGTCCTTTTTAGGCGTTGCTTCTACCCATCTGGTAAGATAATCTATACAAGTGATGATATAACACAATCCAGTCCTACACATGGCTGGTGAAATAGGCCCGACAAAGTCAATTTCCCATTTCTCAAAGGGTTCTGCACTTGTAATTGGTCGTAAAGGCATCTCATCCCTTTGTCCTAGTCGACCTAGATGTTGACAATGGTCACATGCCTTACAATACTCTTTACAATCCTTATACAATGTTTCCCACCAAAAACCAACAAGTAGGATCTTGTGCGTTGTGGTATCACCTACATAGTGGCCACTTGCAATACCACCATGTGCTTCTTCTATTATATCCTTTCGTCCATGCTCTAATACACAATGGCGTAACACCTCATCTCTACCTAATTTGTACAAATCACCACTGATTAACATGAATGGTGCCACGCGTATAGTAAGTTGCTTCTTCTCTAAAGCTTTCATGCCTTACAAAGACAAAAATGTCCTATAATTATGATGGCGCGTGTTGTAACCTATACAGTTGTGCATCAGGCATAGTCTCTTCTATTGTTTTTTCCTCTTCTCTTGATTGAATTCTAGACAAGTGATTTGGTCCAGAATTGCTTTTTCCTAGTTTTACCACAACTGTAAAGTCAAAATCTTGAAATAAGAGTATTCATCAACATATGTGCCCCTGTAAAACGGGCTTGTTCACCAAATACTTCAATGACATGTGATCTGTATAAAACACAAATGGTGTGGCCAAAAAATACTGACGAAATTTGTGCAAGGCATAGATCATGGACAAAGCTTCACGCTTTGTAGTGGTATAATTTTGTTCTGCATGGGTCAACTTCGTACTAGCAAAAAAAATGGGATGATCAATCATACCTTCTCCTGGTTGAGCTAAGATAGCACCAATGGTTGTGCCAAAGGCATCCACATGAACATGAAAAGGTTTATCCCTTGAAGGAAAGCACAAGATAGGCGCGGTAGTAAGTTTATTCTTCAATTTCTCAAACGCGTGTTGTTGTGACTCCCCCAATAGAATGTACCTTTCCCCTTGAGTAATTCTTCCAAGGGTGTGGAAAATTTTGCATACCCTTTTATAAACTTCTTGTAATACCCTGTATGACCCAAAAATCCACGCACCTCACTTTGACTGGCAGGAACTTTCAAGCCTACGATGACTGCAACTTTAGCTGGATCAACCAACAACCCTTCCTTGCAGATAATGTGTCCTAAAATTATGCCAAAGGGAGTAGAAAAGATGCACTTCTTGATGTTCAATGAGATACTCAACTATCTACATCTTTCAAACATTAAGCACAGATTGTCACAATGATCCTTAATTATCCCATAAATGGTCCAATCATCAAGATAGACCTGTAAGAAGTTGTGAATAAAATCCTTGAATGCTTGTACCACTATCCTTGAAAATATAGAAGGTGCATTCTTTAATCCAAAGGGCATCATAGTATAGGAAAAACTTCCCCATTCAGTAGTGAAGGTGGTCTTCTCTTGATCTTCCGGGGAAATCCTAACCTGATGATACCTTGAGAACCCATCTGTAAATGAATATATCTCGTGCCCAGCCAGTCCTAATATTTCCTCTATGAATGGCATAGGAAAGGGATCTGTAACACATGTTACATTCAACTCTCTATAATCAACACAAATTTGAATCCTACCATCCTTTTTTATGCTTATCACCATAGGATTGATCCATTCTGATTCATCCAATGGTCGAATGATCCTAGATTTCAACATCTTGTCAATCTCCTCCTTTACTTTCTCACACAAATTGGGATTCATTTGATAAGGTCACTTCCTAACAGGGCGCGCACCTTCCTTGAGCTTTATCTTTATTTCTCCAAGTGATTTATGCATGCCTTTAAGTTCATGGTATCCTCTTGAGAATAAGTCCTCATAGTCTCTAAGTAACTCTATGATCTTTGCTACTTCTGATTCTGACCAGTAATCGCCAATTATCACCTCCTTAGGTTCAGCTTCTGTGCCTATATTTACCTTTGTTGTCTTCATAGGTTCATGATATGCATGCGCATCTACATCCGCACTGGCTAACACTTCACGTGTTCCATGTGAATGATCCACTTCCAAGTGCACAACTTCCTCATCATCAATTATGTAAACCATCTTCCCCTTGTCTTTTTCCAAAGAAGCGCGCTCAAGTAGTATGCTATCCTGAATAAGTTCTTCCACTTTCCCACTATCTCTCATGGTTAAGTGCTTGATAAAGCTTAAAGCATTGTTCACTGGTGGTGTAGATGAAAAGAATTCAAAAGTTTGGATCATCCTTGTAGTCAAATTTTTTCAATTTCCAGTGTCGCGATGTAATTCAACATATACATACCAAGCACGCACGTAACCTTATAGAGTAGAATAAAACCGATGCACCCAAAGTGAGGGTTGTAATGCTTCCTATCCTACTGTCTAGATTCTCTCACACTCTTAGATATGATGCTAAGCAGATTGACCACCATGATAAGGGAAAAATTTTGTAGGTGCATTACTACTTGAAAAACTAGTTGATAAGGTGGTCCCAATCTTTCCTCATTCTAAGAGATTATCCATGTGGACCACCCACCAGTGCGCTGCTATCCTGCCCAAAGTATATGATAGCATATCTCATCTTTTAAGATGGTCAGCCTAGTTTGCTTCCATGGCCTATAAGAATCCAGCCAAATCTTCGGATCCAGTATAGCGAGGTACTGAGTGACCTATACATTGGACAGAGTGAAAACCATTTTTGCAAGCAATTGCATGCTTAACTTCACACCCCACTAGTTCATAAGTGTCATGAGCCCAATTATCACAAGAAATATTGGCAGTATCGTTGATTAACTGAGAATCTTCCCAATGAAGGATTCCTTCCTTAGATGGCTCATTGACCTCTGGGTCATGAATAACATGTATATAGATTCTGTTCAAGTCCTCTTTGCTTAAAGGTTCCACATATGGTATGGATTTCCCATCTGTCAATGGTATTATGACCCTTTCCTCCTTGTTCTCGAAGCCGATATAGCCCTTGTTAAACCTCAAATCAGCATTGTTTGCATAACACCAAGGGCGCCCAAGCAAAGTTGGGAAGACTATCTACTTCCGCAAGCGCTAACACTTCGAAGTCTCCTGTGAACTTGGCCCCTTGTATAGTGATAGATGCATCCTTCAAAACTCTTATGGGAGTAGCTTTTGTTTTGTTTGCCATGAACAATACATTAGATGATGGCTACAATGGGGGTCTCCCCATTTGTACCCATGCATGCAATGTAAGTAAATTCACTTCCGCACCTCTGTCAATCAAAATATTGCTCAACAACCACCCGCCCACAACAACATTCAAAGTGATCTCCTTGTCGTAATCAATGTTATTGAGGGAAATATTCGCATGAAGTATTTGTCTTCTTGTCTCAGTTCCCATGAGTGGAGTATTCCCCTTCAACCAATTTCATAATAAAGGAATAATATTCTCCTGACGCAACATTCTGCATACCTCTCTGATGTCGTCAATATCAGATGGGGCCTTTTCTGTATCCTTATGCTCCAATTTCTGAGACTGCTCTTTCAAACCCTGTATTTCACCTTGAAGGCTTCTAAGGACCTCCATAGTTTCCTGATAGAATTCTTTTTGATGAGCTAGATCTGGATACCTAGCATGCAAAACCTCCTCCGTAGTTATTGTCAACTTCTGTTCCAAAACCACTCTTGTGCGTGTTGCCTCAGCTCGTGTGGTTATCTTAACTGTTACTGCCTCAGGTTCTGGTGTTAACTTGGGCATCCACTGATTCGCTACTGCACGCTAGATTCTAACCATCCCTGTGCCTTTGTTTTCTTGCTTGTGTTGCTTTATGAGATGCTCATACAAGTCTAGACACTCTTCATAACTATGCCCCTTTCCAAAAAATGAATAGGAAATATTTTGCGGGCATTTGCGCCTATAATGGTCAAGTGAGCCACATTTATAGCAATTTCCTTAAGGGAATTCACTCCTTCCTCCACCTCGGCCTCATCCTCCATATCCGCCTTGATATCCTCATCCTCTTTCACGAACCCCTTCAAACCTTCCATCATTCCTGTCATAGTGTGTTTGATTATAATCCCTATCTTGATGCTCATTCTTTCCTTTAGAACTATCAGCCACACTCACCTGTCTCACCCCAATATCAATGACATCATGGATCTAGCCAATCAATCTACAGTTCTCAGTATCATGGGTCGTGGACCTACAAATTTTACAAAAGGAGGATACATTCTTCCTGATTGCATGTTGTAGTAGGGTGACTAGCATCATGATTCAAATGGCAAATCTCATAGTCTAACAACAACGAATGTATAGTTCTACAAGGACAACTATCCTTGGTGTGGCCTTCTACTTCACAATCTATACATTAGATTCCTGAGTGCGTTTCATGAGCTGAGTTTGCCGATAATTTCTCTAACTATTTTTCCATAGCTACTATCTGAGCTTCTAAGAATGGACTAACTCCAGTGTCAATACTCCTAACTCCTTTAGTGTATAAATTTACTTCTAATGCTTCGCGCGGGTTGGTATAAGTTTTATGTGACAGTGCTCTTCGAAATGGGGTAATAATTCCCCCATCAAACCATTGTGCATGCTGACTTACATGAATGTCATAGGAGTGTTTGGATAGAAGTGTTTTAAAACATGCTTCATACTCATATACACTTTCAGTAGTGTCTTGCTTTATATCCTTGAGTGTGCTTATACTCTTCTGCTAAAAATCTGGGATATGGAACTCTTTTAAGAAAGCATCTTTCAATGCTACATAGTCAATACAAGTTTGATTGGGATCAAACTTCCTATACCAGCTATGCGTGCATGCCTGTAATGTAGTAACAATTTGACTTTCCTTGTGCTCAGAAGCCATGATACCTTTCGCGTGCCATAATATTTCACACATATGAACATGTTCAACATCATCCTTTATACCTCTGTACTTTGGGAGACGAAGGGACATCTCCATATAAATGTTCTGGGGTTGATGTGGACCTTGGCCACCTGACCCAGAACCTCCTTGGTTTCCTCTTCCTCTAAAACCACCCAAACCACCAGAACTAGAACTCCCCATACCACCTGATCCTCCTCTGGAATTTGGAATAGGACCCATGGATGCACTCCCTTGTGTCCTGACTATGGTACTATAATGGACCCCTACAGTCTGTGAAGTAGTCCCAGTTCCAGAGGTGAATCCCACACTCAGCACGCTCATATTCTGTGCAGATGATGAGCTTGAAAACATACCCCCAAAGAATAATGAAGCTATCTATGTTGTCATTGATGTACTTGTTGTCTAACTTATTTATGCTCTTTCACTTCCTAAATGAAAACTATGTTTACCTATTGTACTAGATACTGGAAAACCAAGTGCAAGGGCTAGGTCAGCAGGTTAGCTTAGATGTGCACCCCCGATCCAGGTCATATCTGCTGGCACGCTTCCATGTGAGGCCAAAGAGGGTTCTCTATCATGCTTTCCTAGATGGGGGAGTTCCTGATGATCTTGCTCTTCTTCCTCCCCATGAGCCTCAAATCCTCCACGAGCCATCTCTCTCCACAACACCATCCATTCTACAATTTATTATTTCTTGCATAATTCCCTCTCACTCACCTCATCATACTTCAGTTTCCTCTCTTCCCTTTGTCGTGCTACCACCAGGTCTGCCATCTTTCACCAATCCTATTCCTGCCCCTGCGCATGGAGATTTTTAGCTTTCCATGGGTTTATCTTCCAATTTCAACGTTACCATCAGTATTTTGATTGCTAGTGGAATACCTTGCAAATACATCCCTCTAGGATACTGTAGGAACTGGAAATCTGCTACCTCTGGGCACGAATAAGTTGAAATTGAATACTCCAAAATATAGTTGTTTAGAACACTGCAAAACTAGGTATCTACCGCGCGAGTCTAGATCAGGTCAGCATCATATAGTGTTTGAAATTCCTCCCATGTCCAAACAAGTGTGCGATACCTCCACTTCTACTTAGATGCGTATGCAGTCAACCACTCATATAATTCTATGGGAAAGATAGCAAAAAAGATTTTATATAAACTTTCATACAGATTCTACTCTACCAAAGTGCATGCGTTAAATCCGGATCCAGTGTCAAACCTCCATGCGTATTCTTCCTCTAGATAATGAATCCACTCTTTAATGCTCGCCAAGTTATCCGGTATGTCTTCATCATGAACCATTCTGAAACAAATGAAAAGAAGTCCCAACAATGGAACCAATGGTGCAGCCTAGAATTCTCAGATAACACCTAGTTGTGTTGGCACATCACTCAGCCTAGGCTGAGCACTCACCCGAAACACGCAAAGGTACCAGGTCCCTCTTTAGGGTTGCTGTAGTAGAATGGTAGCATGATGAAGTAGTATAACAAACATATATTTAAAAACTAATCCATCTATACATCGTTGCACCGTACCAGATCTATAAGCACTTAAGTATAAATCATCATGATAACAATAGTATACAATAACAAACATATCAGACACTATTGTTTGGCCAATATTCTTCATATATTCATCGTACCAATAGTAAAAAAGCTTCATACAATACCAGACATGCGTGCATGGATTTGTTATAGTTATCCAGTCTCATGCACTCACGTATCTCTAACCCTTCAAAGTAGTATGTGTCCCTATCTATATCTTACTAAGTAATTCATTACATATATATAGGGTGGGGGACTAGCCCTTTGCCACTTAACTCTACCAAAATAGGTCGCACACTAATAATATCCACACACCTTTTACAACTATAGCCATACATGCAAGTATGTTATCTATAGATCACTGATAGTTAACTAGAGTGGTGGATCTATTCTTAGCTTATGTCCATGCAAGAGTGATTTGACATGCTCTTTGAAATCTCCATGAAGAGTGGCGCGCAAGTCTCAGCATCGCTTTGTGTGCTCCGCATGCCAACCTCTAAAAATAGCCCTGATCTCCAAATTTGGCTAATTCCTGAAATTCTGACTCTACACCTCCACGCACAATGTCTTCCTATACTTGCATGCCTTTTCTCCTATGCTATTCTCCCATGCGGACTCTGTGTGTGATTTCTACTAAGTGTTTTCTCTGATCAACAGTTTCAAGGTGAAATATTCCAACCCATCAACATTAGCATTAGAACCACAACTGCATCCATTACCATCATTAGACCCACCCTATGATAATGACAATACCATATCTATTCCTTCTAAAAAAAAATTAGTAATATCACATTAATACCATTGACTTATCAAGCTAATGGAAAAATGGAATCTCTTCCTTTGATATTACCACACATGATAGAAGAATATTATGCCACTATCAACATTCTCCATTGTCATGAAGATGACGCCATATTAACTTATATGGGGGATGGTGATCACTATCTTCAAAAATATTTACGTCCTGACACATCTACATTTCTCTATGAATCAACCACTGATGTTAATATCTACACATCGCAAGAAACACACATTATCAAAATTGGTAAAGCTTTAGACTGTTGGTGTGTGAGATCCTATATGTCCTCCACACACATATGGAGGGTCATCTCACTTAGGTTAGGTTTAGGGTTTCTTATGTGTCATGCACTAGGGTTACTCAACATCACCATGGGAGCTGAGACCAAACCAGACGACGACCCTGAAAAATCTAAGTGGTTAAACCATAGTGATGAAGCTTTAGGTCTTCTTTGCATGTCCATTTCTCTTGACTTTCTCTTCCACATTGAGTCAGCCGAAACACCTAATTATGCATGGAAAATGTTGGATGGGATGTTTGGACAACAAGATGACATGAGAGCACATGAGTTGGAAAATGAACCACTAGGATTTAACCCTCGCAGTTCATTTTCCAACTCATGCGCTCTCATGTCATCTTGTTGTCCAAACATCCCATCCAACGTTTTCCATGCAGAATTAGGTGTTTCGGATGACTCAATGTGGAAGAGCAAGTCAGGAGAAACGGACATGCAAAGAAGACCTAAAGCTTCATCACTATGGTTTAACCACTTAGATTTTTTAGGGTCGTCGTCTGGTTCAGTCTCAGTTCCCATGGTGATGCGGAATATTCCCTCCTTTGATGCCATATTAACTTATATGGGGGATGGTGATCACTATCTTCAAAAATATTTACCTCTTGACACATCTACATTTCTCAATGAATTAACCACCGATGTTAAGATCTACACATCTCAAGAAACACACATTATCAAAATTGGTCAAGCTTTAGACCCACATGAGCTCTAGAAATTAACCACCTTCTTATCCAAACACAATCAAGGCTTTTCATGGTCTTATAATGATATGCCTAGTATAAAACCAAATATTTTTATCCATAATATCATCACTATCCCGGATGCTAAGCCCGTGAAGCAAAAACTCCGTAGTATGCATCCTCCAATTACACTATTAGTTAAGGAAGAACTTCAAATCCTCCTCTTAGATAATTTCATACTACCTATCAATTACCCCTAATGGGTTTCTAACATCATACCTCTAACTAAAGTCATAAGGAAATTACGCATTTGTACGAACTTTCAAGATCTTAACCTCGCTTCCCCAAAAGATGAATTTCCGCTACCTAACATCAACTAGATCATTGAACTAATAATAAGACATGAAATGTTATCTCTAATGGATTTTTTAGCTGGTTATAATCAAATCCTCATCACACTAAAATACCAACATAAAACATCCTTCATCACCCCATAGGGAACCTTCTCTTATAGAGTTATGCCATTTGGCTTGAAAAATGTAGGAGCTATGTATCAGTGAGCTATGATCTACATATTTCATGACCTCATAAACTAAACCATAAAATACTATTGGATGATCTCTTAGGTAAATCCAAACACCCAAGATACCATCTAGATGTACTTGATGATTTTTTTGCACGCTGTTACAATTATTTATTCTCCTTAACCCCGTTAAATGTGTATTCAGATTTATCAGAGGAAAAATCTTAGGATTCATAATATCTATAAGGGGAATTGAAATTGAATCTTCCAAGTTCAAGGAAATTATAGAAATGCCTCCTCAATCTAACCTTAAACAACTTTGTAGCCTTTAAAAAAGCTTCAATTGATCATGCACATTAGATATTTATTTATCCTGGTCTCATAATACTATTTAAAAGGTTCTTGATTAAAGAAAGTACTAATTAACCCCCATCCTTTTGGCCATATTATTTATTTTATTTCGTAATTTGTGACCTATTCCACCCATATTACCATCCATTTTATGACATCCCATACTATTTTAGCATTAGTTGGGGCACCCAAATTTAATGTTGAGGTGCCTATATGCACCCTCGTCCACCTAGGGGTGCCCTGATCCTTCTAGCACTTTCCCGCCACTTTTTGGGCATCTTCTAGTTGTTTTTTATATTTATATTTCTTGTGGTCGGCCTTTTTGGGGTTAACTACGAAATTAGAGCAAGAGAACCCTATAAATATAAAGTTATGAGACCATAATGAGGGACCTAACATCACATACTACTATCAATCCATCTAGAGTTGCATCCATATTTTAAATTTGCATCCACATAACTCCATCATTAAAAACAAGCTAGGAATTCTACATCACACTTCATAGGGGGGGATTCTATTCCATTCCATGCACACATGTTATTACATTATATACATTTAGCTATTTCTTGCTATATCACAAAGTGTGACTGGCACAAGAGCATCTAGGGCACAACATGCAAACACTCACTAGAACTACATTTGGGTCTGAAATGTAGTGCAATGATAAATTTAGTAAGCCCACTATTATGGCAGATGAGGTCAGTTTGAACAATCCATTCTACATATTTAATTTTTTAGGGTTTTGATAATTCTTCTTGGTCTTTTACAGGTTATTCTTCCTCTTGGAATATGCGGAACATACTGCGTAGGACAAAAAATGTGATGTGGCACACAGTGAGAGTTTTGTACCACCTTCTGACCCTGTAAGAACTAGTTTTATATATTTTTCACAAACTAGGGCACCTATGTCACCTCTTAGAGCACCTATGGGTGCCCCAGTTCAGCCATATCACTGAGATCTATCCTTTGTGGGACCCTGACATAGTCATTCCTACTCCTGTTTTCTATAGTCAACTCTCTAACACTCTGTGACAGTCACCAATTATCAACTAAGATGTTTCCTCTCAACTCTTACAAAATTAGGTTTTCATTTCTATTAGTTTAATTATTTTAGTTTCTTTACATATCACTTTAGTACATTTATTTAATGCATTTTATTATCCTCCTATATTAGATTAACTACTATAGCCACTACACTTTGCATAATCAATTTTAGTTAATCATTTTGGTGAACCCCACACTTTAACACCTCCTTTTCAATCATGCCATCCCCTTATCAAGTAATGGATCAATTTTATTATCCTACTTATGACCCACTAAGGTATTAGGCATAGTTACCACCGTTGTTGATTTCAAATGTGTGTGCACCCAACATTCTCCTCGCTTCATCACACCTAAGGCTGATCTAACCATTAATGTTGTAGCTACTTGTCACACTCGTCCTATTCCACCAACAGATCCACCCACATCTATTCCACCACCCATGCACCAAAAGCTTCTACTACCACCTCTAAGGGCTATGACATCATTAAACAACTTAAAAATATGCTAGTTAATATCTCCCTCTAGGACTTATTACGTAATATGCCAGATTACCATAACACATTAGAAGCTTCCCTTTGTGCTATTTATATTAAACGTGATAACTCCACAAAGGCCTTTGCATATCTTATACAATCTCTTCATAATTTACCACATGCTATCTTTTTTACTGATGAGAATATGTCACCCTTTTCTAAAAGCAATCCAGGTGCTCTGTTTCTCTTTACCACTATTGTTAACACCTCTTGTATCAAGCGAGTTATAATTGATAATGGATCCACTGGTAATATTTATGATCATTTTCTCTTACATAAATTAGATACAAGTGATACTCTTATTTACCAGAATTCTACTCTCAGTCATGGTTACGATTCTACCACTCGCACATGCTTAGGAACCATTTCATTACATGTTTGGGTTGGGCCTAAAATTGTTCTCACCAAATTTTACATCATCGATACCTCCTTCAAATTCAATCTCTTATTAGCGAGACCTTGGATTAACATAATACAAACAATTCCATCTACTATCCACCAATGTGTCAAATATTTACATGATGGATACAAACATACTATTACCGTTGATCCCGAGCCATTCAAGTACTATCATATATATCCTATTACTACTATGCCCATACTACCTCCACAACATATACCATATGCTATTCTTGACACATATGACATCAGGTAGTCTAACATCTCACAATCACCTACTACAACCATCAACACTCCTGCTATTTCCACTCACACTATGACTATTATTAAACTTATAGTATTCATCCTTGCTAGTGTCTCATCTCCACCAGTTGTGGCACCTTCTACTCCACTGACTACAAAACCACATGCTTACATATTTGATAGTGCCACACAACATGATAATGTGCAAACTGATGTTTCCGAAGACTAACGATTATGTAGATGTTATTGAAATTACAGACGAATCATTGCAACAACTTGATTTTAATCCTCTTGGTGTAGATGATACTTATTTTGAGGAAACCTTTGTGGTTAACGGTCCAAGAGAATATTGATTCAAAACTCCTCCCTCTACTAATACCATGGTATTGTATAAAGGATTTGTCCACAGTGTCGACACTATTTCCTCTTCTCCTTTTCCAGTAGCGACCCCACGATCTCCTTTTACATGCACATTATTTATCAAAAAGTCCTTTTGGAAAAACATCCCTATTGATTCCACTTGTTTAGATACTATTTGTACATGTGATAGTTTGTCTAGGTTTGGTATGACACTCAATGAAATCTTACCTCCTCTTCACTCACATCATATTTATCATGGATACTTTCACATTACCGTGGCCTATGGCGTGTGAGATTTTCATTTAATGGTCTTTTTTACACACACTCCTCATGCCTCTCCACTCATAATAGGATAGTCTTGGATTAATTATATTAGTGGTACAATAGATCCCCTCCACTCTTCACTCACGTTTCCTATGCCCTTCGGTGCTATCTCTATTTCTAATGATTCTTCTCCCGCTTATGTTCCAAATAAATCTCGTTGGGACGCCCATGTTTTTCCACCCATTACATTTACTGACAAAGAATATGCAATGAATGTGTACAAACTTCACCATAATGTGTATTTATATGACCCTTCTCATTCTATAACATAGCAAGTTTCCAATGCTGCTCTAGTAGGATTTGACCCTGACAACGATGATCTCCTTGATAATGTACCCTATTTACCTTCTATCACACATGTATGGGGGGAATAAAACATAATTTACCCCCCTCATTATCTCCTCATCACATCCATTATCTTTGTATTTTCCTATAGGCATACCTATCACATATCCTACATCGTCATTACTCGATGAAACACTCTTGTGCTTCGGTTCACACTTGATTGTTGAGGGATTACCATTACACTAAACCCCACACACTACACTATAAATATTATACATTGCATTTCATCACACATCGTGTGATATACACAAATACATACTACTTTTAGTTTACACTATACTAGTATGCTACATGCATCTTGCATCATACCTAGGTCATTCTATGTATCATATATCCTAGTCATTCTACACGTTACATACATTATTAGGCTATCTATTTACATAGTCTAATCATACATTGTGCATTCCTACCTCATACACATTATACATAATATGCTAGGTTACATTACATATGGGTATAGCTTTACATTCTATATTACTAGACTACCTACACATGTTACACTCCACATTATACATTACAAACACTTAGCACCACACATTTACAAATCCTACTCATCACATGGTCATTTATTCTCACCACCACCTATACCACATTGTTTTCTTTTACGCACTTTACTCACCACCCTATAATGCACTTTAGTTACTCAGTCCATACTCGACTGCCGAAAGTTTACCAATCAAATGGACCTTACAATCATCACACATTTCCAATGTGACATCTCATCATGCAATATTTTCAACATAGTGACATATGATCTAGGAGAAATCATCACATATGCTATCATTTTGTAGTGGTATACACCTTATGTTACATCACCACTCCATCCTTTCATCTTTTAGTGACATACACTTTAGGAAAAATCATAACCTATACTATCATTTTGTAGTGGTATACAGCTTAGGTTACATCACCACTCCCTCCTTTCATCTTGTAGTGATATATGCTTAGGGCTAAATCATCACCCCTCCATTCATCATGTAGTGGTATATGCTTAGGGATAAATCATCACTCATTCGTTCATCCTATAGTGGTATACACTTAGGCTAAATTATCACTCTCCTATTCATCAAGTTTTGATATACACTTCGGCTATAGGGTTAATGCACACCTTTTTATATATATCACATCTCATCACCACTACACATACAAATTCATCACAACACTAGACACAAGATACACTACTTTACCATTTACCAATGATGTAACCTCATTTATGGTTCATCCTTGACTACTGAGGGGGAAAAAATGAACCTCATTATATATACTTCCATTATCTTGGGGGGCACGTGGCTCCTATCATCCCAATTTGCATTTCATTCCATCCACCCACATCAGATTGCATTGTCTTAGAGCATTTACTCTTGTTTACTAGTGTTTTACATCATCACTTTATTAACATGTTAGACTGACTTATTATATGTCATTATCTATACCATCGAAACATGAGTGTTCACACCTTTGTTTAGTGTGATCATAGATGCATGACTCCTACATGTGGCATGGATGGTCACCTTCTAACCTTACTATATTGGTCTCTGGGTGCATCCACGTTCATTTCATCTAGGTGCTATTATTTCATTTTGTACTTAGCATATTACATTACTTGATCATACACACTTTTGACGTATTGGTTATTTCTCTAACATGATAATGGGTGTTCTATGTGCAACACTTGTTTTGTGGGATTACTTGTTTTCATGACTCTTTGTTTGTCTGTTTGTACATGTCCTCCATTGTTTGCCTTTATATGTGGGCTTTGCCCTATGATTTGTGTGCACACTTATTTTTTGTTTGCGGCCATGATGGCCTTACATGTCTTGTGATATCATGAGTGATGTCCCATGTTTACAACCCACTTTATGTGGCTTATTTTATTTCTTGTGTGTTTACATTTTTTTGCGTAGCTTACACATGTTTTCTATAAGCATGCATTGTTTCTTTACACTTGTCTTTGGCTAGCCTTCTTGTTTTTACGTGCCTTGGTTTCTACCAAGAACTTTCTAGGTTTACAACATACATGTGGTTGGTCCTCTTTTAGGGCCGCAAGTCTCCTATCAGAAATGTTGCATGCACCCCCAAAGAGGGGGGCATCATTTGGGGGTTTTACATACTAACGCAATGTATTTACACTGGTTCAGTACATTACACTTTCTGCCCTTGACATTGTGGGTTTACATACAATGAGTGGGTTCATACTAGTCTACAAACTCCATACACAACATATTTTACAAGACATGGCATCCTTAGCATTTTTGGGAAGTATTTACAGGATTGGGGGTTACATTGGGTGTATCTCTCTACACTACTTCATCCAGCGGTGTCAAATCACCCAAAAAACCAAGATGCTACAAAGGTTTCTCTACAAAAAGTTTTAGTAGTAGTTAGAGCTTGGAGGACATAGAGCATTTCCTCCCTACACTTCTTCAACCAGGGTGTGTGAGATTGCCCAAAAAAATCGCAGTATAGGATATCTTTCTACACTCCTTCTCTTTAATTTTTGTGTACTTTAAATTTGTGTATTTTACACATTTCTATACACGTGTATTTTACATAGATTTTTTACATTTACATACAAACATATTTGACTACTTGATCATTTTCTCTTTCTAGGTCTGGTCGTATGAGAAATAAGCAGTCAAATTGGGGGTGACAACAATGACGATGACACCAACAACATTCCATGATAACACATGCTTTACTAACCATACAGGTACACTACACATTGCGGAAAATACACACACGTGTTTCACCGTAGGTTCACTCTTGTGTGTTATGAAAAGTATGTTAAAGCTATGAACATGGGGTAAGAATCTCTAAAGAAACCCCAAAAGCTTTGGAACAAACAAACAAATGACCATCAGATTAGAGACAAACAAGAGCTACCTATTTGCATGCATACATAAAGCTTGAAACAAACAATCAACCTCTAAACATGACTATATTAGTTCCCTACTCTATGAAAGCTATCTATAAATGAATCTATTAAATATCTTAACAATTAGTTACATGTTTTATAGATGTCTCAAAATATTAAGAATGGAAGCTCGCCATTAGTGGCTTCTCCCATTTACCTAAAGCTTTGAAAGATTTAGCAAATACCAAGTAAATTACTCAAATATGAAATGAAAT
The DNA here is from genome assembly GCA_019776745.2 of Taxus chinensis. NCBI lineage: Eukaryota > Viridiplantae > Streptophyta > Pinopsida > Cupressales > Taxaceae > Taxus > Taxus chinensis. The sequence goes on from CM034148.1 coordinate 22,713,647, forward strand.
AACTCTAAAATGACTAAATCATAACCTAAATCAGAAATGAGATGAGAGAGAGAGAGAGAGAGTTCTTATGAAAATGTGGGAGGGGTACCCTTCTATTTATAGTTTTTGGTGTGGAGATAAAGGTCTTTTGGATTCATGTGGGATTAAAAAGGAGTAAAAAAGGTGACTTTCAAAAAATCACATTGGGAGGTGTGAACTGGATTTGGGAAGCCAAGTGGCTATTTTGAAAAGCTGAGATATTTGTTTTACAAAGTCAAATTCTCATTAGAAATTAAATAAGAGGGTTAATTAACCTAAAAAAGGTTAATTAAAGGGAAAACAAACTTATAGAATCTGGTTAGAGAGGGATTAGCATGTTCGAGGGGTTTAGAAGAGGTTAGAAAGGGTATTTTACTAGCGTAGTGTAGTAAATGAACACGAGACTTAGATAGTACATATGATTTTAGTAATAAGATCATGTAGACCAAATCATAGGTGTCTACATTTGCCTCTCTTTGAGGTGACGTGTGTGACATCACTTCAAAGAAAGTAGACAAGCATAAACAAGTAGAAAATTTTGAAGGGGTAGAAGAAAAATTAGTATGATGAAGGATGTCCCCTCGAGTGTCGATGGGGTGATGGAGGAACGCAATCGACAATTGAAAAAGAGAACAGAAGAAAGAATAGTGCTAAGAAAAGGGAGATAGAAGATAAAATATCAAGAAAAAGGGACTTTGAACTATCCACAAGGCATTGCTATAGAAACAATTCTTATTCATCATATTTCTAGTAATCTTTATCATCATTCCTTATGAAAATATAAGCATATGATAGAAGCGTAAAATGACATGAAAAGCCAAGATACAAACAAATTTCCATTGCTAAAATAGCAACTCCATGCAACATACAAACATGCAATGCAATACGAGAAGCAAACAAACTCATTTAAAAGGGAAATAAGGACAATCATACACACTCAAACCAACAACGTTTGAGATAGTTGCACAAATAATTTATTATTGAGATGCAATCCCAAATTTTTTGATAAACGATAAGGGTTTAAAATTATGCCCCAAGCAATTTGTATATGCAAGGGAAAGGATGGAGGATACTTAGGTTCAATGAAAAAGCAATGTGCACGGCGAAACAATACCACACAACTCATGCCCCGGAGTATTGATGAAGTAAGCAGCGTAGCTTTTGTAAATGGTATGAGATTCAGAGGATCCACAATTTTTTGTTTCAAAGCACATAGAAATGCCAACAAGATATGAGATGAACGTCATGCGAGAGACACAGATTTCAGCCGGAAATGAATTGATTACCAATTTTAGTCCATTTTCAAAGTTTTTACGATTTTTTTGGATTTTTGGATGATTTTATAATAATAATTTTTAAATGTTTGATCATTCAGAAGAATATAGGAAATGGAAGAGCTCCTAAAAGCACACAAAAATGCTCCAGAGTGAGGAGAACGGGTGTTGGGTAACAATAACATGCCCTGACGAGAAGACAAATGGGCCAATAATTATTATTTAAAAATAATCATGGTGATAGATAAAAATAGAAGACAAGAAGCACCTGGAAATATTTAAAAATTCCACAGGGTGAACAGATAAGCACTAGGTGGAAAATAGTGCCCGAGGATGGTTTAGATGATATCATATGTTTTGTACATGAGATATTTTGGTAGATGCTAACATTTGGGATGATATTAGATGATATTGGTGCGTGGGAGGTGGGGGGGGGATAGGTTTGTGATCATGTGCAACCCCTCTTACCCCCATCAATGATACAGTATGTGATGATTATATTAGTATACATGCATGATGTAAAACTTAGCATTTTTTTATATATGATGTATTAGATGATGTTATATGTGACGAATGATAGATGTGATGATAAAAAAATGTGTAGTAAACAAACACACAAGAAAAAGTTAACAAAACTAAACAAATTTACACCTTTAAAACTGCACAACAAAATACAACTAGAAATGAACCCATGCAAACTTTAACAACAGATTAAATTGGTATCCAATCTAAGAAAGTAAAATGAATTCTAATAGATGCATATAATAGACGATGAAAACATAAGAATATTTTATAAGTATGAAAGTTTTAAAAATGAAATCAATGCAACACCCAACTAAATCAAACAAGATTTAATCTAAGGTAAGAAAATGCACCATTATTTAAACCATACAACAACATGAAAAAATATGTAAAACCAAAAACAATACAAACCGAAAACCAAAAGTAATTAAATCACTACCTTGTTTTTGTAGGACAACATTGATATACTTTCTAATGTTTTTAGGTTATCCTGAAGGATAAGTTTTCCAAGGCTACTATTCACATTATTTTCGGGGTTTCCCTAAGACAATGCTTTGAAGTTGGTGTAGCTTCGTTCCTAAGGGGGTTTTCTGAATGTTTAGATTTTTGTGTATCCTTTTTCTGAATTTTTTTGTATTTTCTAAGGTCATGTTCCGAAAGCAATGTACAAGGACAAAGAAGCGTGGCTTCCCCAACGTGATGTGGGAATATACAAAGGGTAGAATGTCATGCACATAGGTATAAGAAAGTGGAATGTGAAGGTGCCCCCAGTGTTAGATGGGAATATACAAAGGCAAATGTTTCACACAAATACAAGAAAAAATAAGCTAGATCATGACTTTGCGAGATAGATTAGGTAGGGTTCTTAGACCTAGTAAAGGAAACTAACCTTAGAAAGAGGTGAGAGTTACCCGTCTCGATGTAAGAGTAGCTTGTGACCAAAAAATCCTCCTCAAGCACTGGAAACTATTTTTCACCCAAACACCTGCCCAATGTGCCACAATTGCATGGTTTTTACATGTGGACGACCTGTTTTTTCTTTATTGTTTTCTTGATTTTCTCATGTTTTGCTCGTTTTTTCTTTGTTTTTCTAATTTTTAGGTATTTTCTTATATCTGCACCATGCTTAAGCATATAACCGCTTGAGATGTATGACATCCATGGGTTCTAGAAGCTCTTCACCATATGAGTATGCTGGTTTATAAGCTCTTGATCCATATTTAGCAACCACCACATAAGGCCCTAGCCAGTTAGCCTCAAATTTACCTTTCTTTTCTCTGTCCTTGACAATGTTCTTATGATTTTCTTTCAGAACTAGATCACCTAAATTGAATTCACGATGAATGATCCATTTTTTATATCCTCTTGACACTTTGTTCTAGTAAACCTTTAGGTGATTAAGTGCTCTCATACACTTCTCATCCAACAGCTCTAGCTCTGCTAGCCGAGAAAATCTATAGTCTTCATCATTTTCAAGATAGTCCCAGAGAGATATTCTCAGGGAGGGTCACTCCACTTCCAAGGGTATGACAGTTTTAGTTCCATAGACTAGGGAGTATGGGGTTGCACTAGTAGGGGTGCGGATGGAAGTTCGATAGGCCCAGAGGGCAGGATATATTTGTAAATTCCAATTACGACCAGTTTTACTTACCATTTTCTCCATGATCTAGACAAGAGTTTTATTGGTAGCCTCGGCTTACCCATTTCCTTGGGGATAATAGGGTGTAGAACACTTGATATGAATATAGAAGTGTTGACACAATATCTTAACCGTTTTATTCTTAAAGGATTTACCATTATTTGTGACGATGGTGGAGGGCATACTGTAACAGAAAATGAGATGATTCATGATGAATTTGGAAATTTGCACACCCGTGACATAAGTAAGAGGCACATCCTCTACCCATTTAGTAAAATACTTGGTGGCAGTGATAATGTGGGTGTGGCCATTGGAAAAAAAAGGATGGAGCTTCCCTATGATATCCAAGCCCCATTTAGAAAATGGCCAAGGCATTGCGATAGGTTGTAAAGCTTGTGTTGGAACATGTATAAAGTTTCCATACTTTTGGCATAGCTCACACTTCTTTACAAAATTACAACAGTCTACTTCCATAGTGGGCCAATAATAACCCACTCTTAAGAGCTTCTTAGCCAAGACCATATCACTAGTGTGCACTCCACAAATACCTCTGTACACTTCCTTAATAGCGTGTACTGATTCAATAACATCCAAACAATGAAGCAGATTCCTGTCGTAGCCATGACGATAAAGGGTGCCTCCTAGGAGGGTATAACGGGCTATGCGGTGAATAAGAGATTTATTTTCAGAATGGGTAATGTCCAGGGGAAATGTGTCATCTTATAGATATCTAAATATAGGGTCATACCAAGGGGAGGATGGAAAAGCAATTTCACATGCCAAACAAGATTATAGCATGTCATATGTGGGTACTCGTAAATGCTCTATAAAGAAGGGAATTTTGCTTTCCTGAGGTAAAATGCGTAAGAGAGATCCAATTGCAGCCATAGCATATGTTGATCTTTTGTGTGACCTTGGTTTTTTCTCAAAGATAATCTGTGTAAAATATTCCTTCAAGGTTTCAACCATTTTCTTGTATGGAACAACCTTCTCATCTTTAACCTTATAATCATCATTAACTTGCTTAATAATGAGTTGGGTGTCCCCAATGATTCGTAGTTGTCTAATATTCCAAGTGATAACTAACTTGAGGCTGTGCTTCATATTCTGCAATCTTATTAGTGCATGGGAATCCCAAACTAAATGCTCTGGGAATAACCTCACCTATGGGAGTGATAATCACCACTCCTACTCCTGATCCATGGAAGGTAAATGATCCATCAAAATGGACTTTCCATTTTACAGAATCTTCAACATACATCATGGATGCATTTGACAGATCCAGACACAAAGGTTCCATCCCTAATAGAGGAGCTTCTTCCAACTAATCAAGCAATACCTATCCTTTCAATGACTTATGGTTTACAAACTGAATATCAAATTCACTTAGGAGAATGATCCAATTAGCCATTCGTCCTGTGAGGGCGGGTTTGGATAAGAGGTATTTGAGAGGATCAAATTTGGATATTAGTTTGGTCTTATTATTAAGGAGATAATGGTGAAGTTTGTGAAAGGTAAAGATGACTGCTAGGCAGGCCTTTTCAATTTGTGGGTAATTTAGTTCATAGGAAATCGAGGTGTGACTAAGGTAATAAACTACCCTTTCTCTATGGTCTAGGTCATATTGAGTAAGCAGTGCACCAATATCAAACTGGGTAGCTGAAATGTGTAATAGAAGAGGCTTGCCTAGGGTAGGCAGCATGAGTATGGGTGGGTTAACAAGGTACTGTTTAAGAAGTGAAAATTCTTTTTGAAAATTTTGTCCCCAGTTGAATATAACATCCTTTTTGAGGAGATGTTTAAAGGGATGACACTTATCCGCAAGCTGTGAAATAAAATGGAAAATTGCATGTATCTTTCCTTGTAAACTTCTTAGTTGTTTAAGATTTGTAGGCAGAGGCATTTCCTTCTTGGATGTCATGTACTTTCTTCTCTATAAATTTATCTTTTTCTCTCTAAAAGAAACTTCTCTTAATTCTCAATGAATTCTCTCTTCTAAAACCCTAGCTTTATGCTTATATATGCATCTACAATCTTAGGGAACTTTAGCTATGTAATTACAACCATTAGATTCACTTTATAACTAAATATAGATCTAATTCCTACAACTTAATTATAATAGGCATGCACATACAACCGATGTCAGTTAGCCTTAACTGATGTCGGTTATCCCTAACCGATGTCGGTTCCTCCTTGCTTGACTGATATCAGTCCATGGGTGACCGACGACATTTCGTCAACCAACGTCGGTTACTATGTATTCCATCAAGTCTATAAAAGAATGCCAATGAAGCAATTAAGCTCCACAACTCAACACGGATGAATGTAAAACTTGGACTGGGATAAGATGTAACTTGGTGACATGAGGAATAGGAGCTCCAATGGTAATGGCTCGATCAAAATTCCCTTAGAATGCATGAATACAACATAACATGCTCAGTGGCTCAGTGATGATCTCTACAACTCGCTCTTGAGATTGTTTGGCTTGGTTTGAAACTCGTTGGGGACTTTGTAGAAACCTCCAGATTTGGTGTTGCTTCTAGTGTTAAAACAACTAACACTGTCACTAAATTTAGTGACAAAACCCCTAATGGGGAAAAACTATAGTTTTTTTTTTCAATTTCTAATTCTAATTTTTTAAAACCATAATAGCTTTGAATGATGCAAATTTTTCCTAGTAAAGGGGTACTAGTGCAGAAAAAAATTATTTCCAATCACATGAAGAAATAACAAGAGGTTATGGGGATACAGGGATGGGGTTGAGAAGTTACAGGAGGCTACACATGCTCTCCAACTATTGAAAATTCTTCTCTAGGATCCTCTATCTCTTCAGCACTTTCTCTACAAACCTTCTTTGTTCATAGGGGCCCTAACATACTCTAGTACTAAATGTAATTTAGGAATAGGGACAAAATCCTGACAATTATATTGATGTTCAGGAAAAACCATGTACAAGATAAATGGTTGCAATATTTATAAATATTGCATAGCCATATATAGACAAATGGGATATTGCAAAAATAAACACATTCGTATATAATAAACTATATATATGTGGTTTTAACCATAAAACCATAAAATGACCCAAAATATGATACAGGAATATTATTCCCAATTACAAACAAAATAATGTTTGCAACTACACCAACAACTAAACTACCTTAGTAACAATAAAATAACTAAGGTAAAAGTAACTACAATACATAATTACTATGTTTACCCTAAAATTACACAGTTTAACGACATTAGTATGACAGGAAGAAAACACAAGAAAACATCCAGTGACACTCCAGAGGAGGTTTTTTAGCCATTTCCATAGATCTAGGCACCCAGATATCAAACCAAGGCACCCACGAGTGCCTCTATCCCTTTTTAGGCATCCCACTTTGGTCAAAAAGTTGGGACCTACATTTTCTTTGGCTTTTGTTTGACTGTTTTCTCCTCGTGTTCACCTAGGTTACACTGCGACACAGTCCTGCGATAGCATTGAATCAACTAAGACTTTTCTTAACCCTTCTTACACATTAGGGTTTTGCATTTTCTACCTTGGTTTGCTTGGGTATATTTGTTATATTTTATTTGGTCATTTATTCAATTATTTTACTGCTCCTATAGCATTAGATTACACTAGAATATTTCTATTTTAGTTAATAATCACCCAATCACCTTTGGTCCTTCATGCTTTTAATGATTTTTTTCCTCCACTTTGGGAACAGTCATCCTTCCCATCTGGATCGAAAAAAGACTCATTCATGAGCTCTTTTACATCATGAAGGGGGAGTTTCAATATAATTTCTTGCTTGGACAACCATGGATCCATGTCATGTCTTATGTTCCTTCTACCCTTCATCGTTGCATCAAGTATGAGAATGAGGGGTAGATCTTAACAATCCCCACATACATTCCTCCCTTTAAAGCATGTCACATGAATTATCAACCTAACGATGTGCTTGTCCCTAAAATAAACTCATCTGAAGCATCCACTAGCACATTCGTTCCTAGATCAAATATCCCTAATGATGATTTTATTGATAATGTGATATAACGCCTTTCATTGGGGGAATATCACATTCTCACCCTTAATGCTCTTCCCACACCTAATCAGTTTGGTAGACCGGATAAAACACCTATGTATCGACCAAGTGTTGGGGACATCATTCCTTTTGGTCCACCTCATCTTTGAACCAATCTCATCTATGGTGGTGTCGATCACCCTTCTTCTCACAAAGACGATCAACCTCACACCAAACCATATGCTAACAACTTTGAATTCCTCTAAATAATTCCTTTGCCTACACCTACCTCCATCATTTTGTATGGAAAGGATTCAATATGGGGAACTATGAACAAGGTATACACAATCTCATCATTGACTAATCTCATAAAACCCATGATAATTTTGGCCTGGGTTTCAAAGTACAATCCATCTACCCTCTTGTATCTCCATTGAACATTTATCCATCATCCAATTCTTCTCCATCTGACAAGCCCATGGATACAAATGATACCATGTCCATTTTCTCTAGCTTTTTTTTAATCTCCAAAATCACCTTGGGACCACTCACTTATCTGTGTGAAGGTGAAACTAGGTCCCTCCCTCTTCAATTTCTTGATATTGTAGAGCAATACTCCCCTACCATTGACATTCTTCAATGTACCAAAAAAAATTCCATTCTTTCCTATATGGGAGTAGAGGATTCCAATCTTCATAAGAACTTACCTCTGGAAACATCCACTCTTCTCAATAAATCCACCATTGACATCAATATAAGGACTCCGCAAGAGTCGTGCATCTTCAAAATTGGTCAATCCCTTGATCCTTAAGAGCTTAAATCTTTCACCACCTCCCTTTCCAAATATAGCTAAGCCTTTGCATGGTCCTATGCTGACATGTTAGGCCTTGATCCTTCCATTTTCATTCACAACATCATCATCGTCATCCCTAACTCTAAGTTGGTTAAGCAGAAGCTTCACCAAATACATCCTCATATTACTCTCCTTGTCAAATAAGAGTTACAATTCCTTCTCTCAGCTAATTTCATCTTTCCTATTGACTATCCACAATGGGTCTCCAACATTGTTCTCATTGTTAAATCCTCCAGAAAGCTCTGCATCTGCACTTTCGGGATTTAAACCTCATTTTCCCAAAAGATGACTTTCCTCTTCTTAGCATCTATCAACTCATTGACCTCACCGCAGGCCATGAGATTCTTTCTATTATGAATAGTTTTTTGGGTTATAATCATATTCTCATCACACCTGAAGACCAACATAATACTTATTTTATCACTCCTTAGGGGACCTTTTATTATTGTGTCATGCCCTTTAGTTTGAAAAATGTGGGGGCCACCTATCGGTGTGTTATGACCTACATATTTCATGATCTTATCCATAATACGGTACAAGACTGTGTCGATGACCTCTTAGGTAAATCTAAGCATCGGTGGGATCATATTTCCATCCTTGAAACCCTATTCATGTGTCTCATCCAATTATTCCTTCATCTAAATCCATCCAAGTGTGCTTTTTTTTGTTCTAACTAGTAAAAACCTTTGGCTTCATCATTTCTATTAGGGGTATTGAAGTTGACCTTGCCAAAATCAAAGCCATCCTCATGATGCCTTACCCTTATAATATAACGAAACTTCACATTCTTCAATGTTAGCTTCAATCCATTCATCGATTCATATCACAAATTTTTGACCATTCTAACCTTTTCACCATATTCTTTGCAACGACATCAAATTGAATTGGGATGACAATTTCAAAAAATCCTTTGATGATCTCAAGCAATACCTTTTATCCCCTCATGTGCTCACACCTCCACATGAGGGGAATCCATTATATCTTTATATATCTACCACCGATAATGCTTTGGGTGCCATGTTATCACATCATGATGAGAAGGGTAGGGAGAAGGCCATTTATTACATCAGTTGTACCCTTCATGACTATGAGACTCATTACACTAAATCCAAAAATTTGTGTTGTGCCTTTTTCTTTATCATCATTACCTCCTCAATCATAAAACCTTTGTTGTCACTAGCTTTCATATTCTTAAAACCATGTATTATTAGCCTCATCATAGCAATCACATCACTTAATGGCTCATGCTCATGACCGAGTTTGATCTATATTTCATCTCTAAAAAATCTATCAAGGGCCAAACTATCGCTAATCAACTAGCTGAAGCCTATCTTTCTGACAATCATCCTCCTCATGAATAATTTCTAGATTAATCTATCTTTACCCTTGATCATGTATTTTCACCCCTTCAAATGACACTTTTCTTTGATGGATCTAAGTTTTAGTATGGGGGAGGTGTTAGCATCATCATTATTCCTCTTTGGGATACTCTTATCCCTATCGCTTATAAACTCAATCTTGAATGCACTAACAACATAGATGAGTATGAAGCCCCCATCCTAATCCTGGGCCTTGAAACCACTGTCATGCTCGGTTTCTAAATCCTCGACATCTATGGTGACTCTCAGCTCATCATTAATCAAGTCGAGGGAGTCTATTAATGAAAAAATGATGTCCTTCAAAAATATAAGGATGTTGTCAACTTTTTTATTGATGATTTTGAATTCTATACCATCCAAACCATCCCTCAATCATCTAATCATTTTTTAGAAATGATGGCGTCCCTCATGTCTCTCATCCCATGGGCAACAAAGGAATCTAATATTTCTATTATTTTACATCGTATCGATTAACCATCTCATGTTCATGAGCTTCCTTGCATCAATCATGTTGACACCAATCCATCATATCTCTGGTATTCTTAAATTTTTGACTACCTTTCTCAATCAAAACCTCTCTTCAACCTATCCAAATATGATAGGAGGTCCTTCCTTCAACACACTAACCACTATGTCATTTTTGGCGTCATCGTCTACAAACGTGGGCTTGATGGTATCATTCTTCAATGCCTAAAATTCTTTAAATCTAATTGTGTTATCCATGAAGTCCATGATGCCATATGTGGTAGTCATTTTAGTGGTTTGGTTGTTTCCAAGTCTATTCTTCACATGGGTTATTATTGGCCCAACCTTAATCAAGACTATTGGGGTTATGTCAAAAAAGTGCATTAAATGCCAGTAACATTCTAATTTAATTTGCATTCCTAGCCAAACCTTACAACCAGCTCAAGATCTATGGCCTTTCTCACAATGGGGTTTTAACCTCATTGGCCTCATCAATCCACATTCTTCTCAATTCCATCATTATATTATCACCACAACTGAGTATTTCACCAAATGGATGGAATTCATTCCACTTGCGTTGACTAAAGCTAACAAAATTGTCGATTTTGTTTATCAAAAAATCATCTAATGTTTCAGTGTTCTCCATAAAATCATCATAGAAAATGGAAATTCCTTCAAAAAAATGATCTCAAGAATATTTTCAACTCTTTCAACATCAATCCTAGCTTATCATCTCCTAACTATCCTAAATCCAATGGCATGTTGGGGTGATAATGTCAAGTGGGGATACCTCCTTGGGAGGACCACCGCTTTACACCCCATATTATTTTAAAGTTTAATTTATTAAACTTTATTATGTTGGACTTCCACATTTAATACTAAAATGGGGGGACCGATTCATTGTGATCCCTCTTGATATTGGACCAACATATATATTGGTACCGTATTGATACATAAGTGAGATCATATTAGATTGGGAAGATATATGAGGATCAATGTATTGAACAATTACAAGAAACTGTTCTGTGAGATCGAGGAGTGAAGTGGAAGTGTTGGGTAAAAGTTGTATATGAAATTCTTAATACAGGTAGTGCTTTGTTATGAGTGGGGTTTTTTCATTTGGTTTTCCCCACTATAAATATATTTTTACCATCTCTTTTCTTTCTATTCTTTAATTTATGTTCATGGTCTGTAATATAAACATCTAAATCTACATTTAATCACTACACTTCATAATATATAATCTTTAGCAATTATATTGTGGGTTTATAAATAGTTTATTATACATTCCTTATAAATCCTAACATGGTATCAGAGCTAGTGATTATGCTTGTGCAGATCTAGATTTGGATGTTTTTGATTTACAAGGTGAAGAAACTTGAAGTTTTTTTGGATCTGCAAAACCCAAGTTGTTCCGTTGTTGACTTCAAGTTAAAAAGGTTCAAATTTTCAATTTTTCCACCAAATATTATGATTTTTGGTCTATTTATTGATTAGATCTCGTTTATACATTTTTATGTGCTTAGATTTGTGTTTCTGTGACCTTGTCTAGTTATTCCTAGTTCGTCACATTTTTAAAATATATTTCACACTCTTTATAGCCGTTATATAGCTGTGTGGTTTATTTAAAATAAATTATTTTTATTTTTTTGACTTGTTTTTTTTCAAGAAAATTTTAAATTTCCACTCCTTTTTGGCTTATTCTGTGGGTTCTAGGTCTACGGTCTTATTTTCCTTAGAAAAGTGACAGAATTGTGACACCTGTCCTCACTAACTGGTGGACTTTGTGCCACGTGATTTCTTTTTTTCATTGAAGAGTGGACCCAAAAAAATTCTTTGGATACAGTTAATTTCGTAGTTCTAAATCCCCTTGACATTAAAAAACTTTATTTTTAGCAAGTTATGTCTTTGCGAAGCTCGATCCAATCATTAAGGTCCATATAGCTTCATTGTATTAGATTCTTTAATAATTATTTTTGTCTTTGCAAAGTTTGAGCCAATCATAAAGCTCCACGTAGCTTCATCATGTCAGAATTTTAATTAACTCCTTTTGTCAATTGTGAAGTATGAAATAATAAGTTTGTTCTACGCTCTTTAAAAAAATTATCTTTTATTTTGTTTCTGACTCATGCGAAATACAATCTAATAGAAAAGATCCAAGTGTTTTCTTATTTCGCATTGTCAGTCTTTTGTTAGATTTTTCTATTGATTTTGAAATCCGATCCAATAGAAAAGCTCCAAGTCTTTTCTTATTTTGTATTGTTATTCTTTTGTTAATCATGTCAGTGGTTAACCAATAAGATTAAGCCATTGTTTTTCACTTTTTTAAGTCTTTGTCAAACTTTTTCAATTGTGAACCAATAGAACATGTCCACCTTCTTTCACATTTTGTTTGTCCTTTGTTATAATCATGTCAGAGTGAGAAAAAGTGATCCAATAAGTTGTTGATGCATGTGCATGGTTTAACATTCTATTTTTACTATTAATTATCTCCAGACTTGTTTTTTGCACTACGAAGTGAGATCTAATAGCAAAGCTACACATGTCTTTTGCTTTTTACAAATGTTAGACTTGTATCTTTTTCCACGTGTTTCTTTATTTTTTTCATCACATTGTTTAACCATGCCGTAAACCTGATAAGTTATTTGTTTTAATTAAATTCTAGGGAATTCACATCCACCTGGGGGATTTACTTTAAAATTTTCCAGAAATCTGACACGTGTCTTTGTTGATTGCTTTGATTTTCACCACGTGTCACCACCTACTTCGGTTAAGTTTTATTTATTTTTATTTGGTTGTTGTTAAGTAGCTCGTTTGAGCTTGATTAGCTCATTTATGAGCTCACTCTTGCAAGTTATTGTTGTTGATTTGTTTAATAGCTCACTGAGATAATCCTTTTTTGCTAGTCCTACCCTTGCTCTGGATCTGTAAGTTTATTTTTGGTGCTTCAAGTCCACCAGGGAAATCTTGTTGGGAGAAAACCAAAATAATGATGCGTGTCTCTCTTAGCAGTTAGATTTGTGCCAAGTGGCAGGTGTTTATTCCTCTACTCATTTTTATGAATTTAATTTGTTTTCTAATATTTTTTTAATGTGTTTTTATGTGTTTTTTATTTAAAAATAAATATAACCAGTAATGCTATTTTTTTGATGGAAAATTTTCAGTTTTTAACTGGAACTAATTACAGTATTTGGAGAGTAAGGTTAAATTCATGTTTCATGGCTAGAAAGCTATGGGACCTTGTAACTAGTGTGGAAAAATGACCCACAGAAATACTTGCAAATATTGAAAAGCTTATCTCCTTCTCTCAAAGATCGCAAGAAGTTCTGTCCATCCTATTGCAAAGCATAAAAGATGAATTTTTAATGCATATAGATCATATGGATTCTCCTACTGATACCTGGAAGCAATTAGAGACTATGAATGAAAGTAATCATTTGTCCAAAATAATTAAGCTAATTTTAGAACTATTTACAACTACCATGAAGAGGGGTGAGAAATTATTAATTACCTAGATAAAATTAAGAATATTAAAGCTCAATTAGATGGCTGTAATTATGAACTATTTCAATATAAGCTTCTGTATTTTATTATTTAGATAAATATTTATGAAAAATTTAGAAAATATATCTTCATTCTTAACTCTAAATATAAGAATGAGATTGATTTTCCCGATCTAGATACTCTATCTTCTCTATTAATTCAAGAAGAACAAGTTATGGAGAATTCTGATTCAAAAGAGACTGCCTCTTAGGAATTGTTCTCTTAGAATCATAAGTCTACTAAAAATAGGAATAATGGTAATCCTAATCAGAAGTCTAATATCATATCAAGATTTATATCCAATCCTAAGTCTAATTCTGTTAAAAATTGTTAGAATTTTAAAGTGAAATTTAATGGCATGTGTAATAAATGTTGCAAGTTTGGTCATAAAGAGTGTGATTGTCGTGTAAAAACTAAAAAAATTGTTAAAAATACTAAAAATAGTAAATTTAGGAATCAAACAAAAGATTAGAATCAAAATCAAAATAAAAACCATGCAAATAATGTTGAGCATTCTATTGCCCTATATACTGCTCTCTCAGCTTCAAATGACAATGAATGGATCCTAGATAGTGGTATGTCTAGATACATGACATGTATTCATGGTATCCTCTCAGATGTTGATAAATGTGAGGAAAACATATATCTAGGAGATAATTCCATCATTAGATCTAAAATTTGTGGTAATGTTAAATTATCAAATGGAATAATTAGGAATGTCTTATATGTTCCTCGATTGAAAAAGAACTTTTTATCTTCCTCTCAGTTAACTAAAGAAAACTGTAAAGTTGTTTACTGCAAGATAAATGGTATGTAAGAGATAAACTCAATAATGTTATTGCTTTTGGTATTCAGAAAAATGGCTTATATATTTTTAATGGAATTATCTTTGAATATTTCTTTTCTTCCTCTTCTAGGAATGATATTCATCTTTGGCATGAAAGACTAGGTCATGTGAATTTCAATTTTTTTATGAAATGTCTCACCTAAATCTTGTAATTTTTCTCCCTGAGATGAAATTTGATCATGAAACATGTGAAATTTTCTTACGCAGTAAACTACATGTTGAACCATTTCACAAACATCATGATCCATTTTTTCTCATTTATTAGAATTGATTCATGATGATGTGATAGGTCCACTTGAAGTTCCTCCTCTCAATGGAGATTTGTATGTTGTATTCTTTATTGATGATTTCTCTAGGATGACCTGATCTTATTTTATTAAGAAAAATTTTGATGTCTTGTTTAAATTTCAAGAATTTAAAGCCTTAGTTGAAAATGCTTCTAATCTGAAAATAAAAAGAATTAGAACATATAATGGAGGTGAGTTTGTTATCCAAAATTTTGATGAGTTCTATGTGTCATGTGCGATTCAAAGAGAATTAACTACTCCATATTCCCCACAACAAAATGGCATTGCAGAAAGGAAAAATAGGAGTATCTTAGAAATGGCTAGGACTATGATTCATGTAGCAAATGTGCCTAAGTTTTTATGGGTAGAAGCTATGAACATTGCAGTCTGTATTATTAATATAGTTCCTACAAAATCTCTTGGTCAAACTACTCCTCATGAAGTATGGACAAAGAAAAAAATCTAGATATCTCTCACTTAAGAATATTTGGTAGTCTTGCTTCTATCTTCATTCCAAAATTTAAAAGGACGAATATTGATCCAACCTTGTTTTATTATATTTTTGTTGGATATGGTTGTATAACTAAAGGTTTAAGAGTATATGATCCTTTCAAGCATGACATAGTTGAAAAAAGGAATGTTCATGTCTTGGAAAAGACATTTTGTGGTGTTTCTTGTGAACCCTCCTTTGTTTCTCCTAAAATAGATCCTAATAATCCTTATCCTAAAAATATGGAAATAGAATTTTAAGAGGATAATTATCCTGATCTCGATATGATGGAGATTGAGGGGGATTCATCTCAAAATGTGTTACATCCCAATATTCCTAGATGGGCTAAAATATTGTTAAGGATTCTAATCATGTTAGTCTTAGAAAGGTAACTCATATTTAGCATTCTTATCATGCCTTTATGACCCTGTATGAGGTTGAACCACAATATTTTGAAGAAGCATGTCAAGATGATAGATGGATTCAGGATATGAAATATGGATACAATGCTTTAATTAAAAATAACACTTGGGAACTAGTATCTCCTCCCTCTAAGTGAAGCTTTGTAGGATCTAGGTGGTTGTATAAGATCAAGTATAACTCTGTAGGAGAAATTGGAAAATTCAAGGAAAGGTTGGTAGCTTTTGGTTTCACTCAGAAACTTGGCATTCACTATGTTGAGACTTTTTCTCCTGTAGTTAAGATAAACATTGTCATAATTATTCTTGCTTTGGCTACCCAATATGGTTGGGAGATTCACTAAATGGATGTTAAAAAGGAATTTCTAAATGGTGACATGAAAGAATAAATCTGCATGCATCAACCTAAAGGTTTTAAAGAACCTGGTAAGGAACTATATGTTTGTAAGATGAAAAAATATTTGTATGGTCTTAAACACGCTCTTAGACCTTGGTATGTTAAGATTAATAGTTTCTTTTAGGACCTTGGTTTCACTTATTTCTATTCTAATAATGATTTATTTGTTAAGTTTGAAAATAATCATATTAGCAGTATTGTCTTATATGTTGATGATATTTTGATTACTAGTAGAGATAAAAATAATAATTGTTAGAATCAAATAAAGGTTAAAAAAACATTTTGAAATGACTAACCTAGGTTTGCTAAACCATTTTTTAGGCATGGTTATATTTCAAGATCATAAATCTATTGTTTCATCCCGATCTTGTTATGTTGTGAATTTACTTAGAATATTGAACATGATTTATTGTAAGCATGTTGTCATTCCTATTGAAGTTTGTGTCAAATTGAATCCTAAACCTACATGTGTTAAATTTTATCCTACTATGTATAGACAACTAGTTGGTATTTTAATTTATTTGACTATTACTAGACCTGATATTTCATATGCAGTAGGAGTTGTTTCAAGATTTATGTAGGATATTTATGAGGATCATTGCAAAATGGAAAAAAAAATTGAAATATGTTAAAGGAAAAATTAATCTAGGGAAGAATGAAACTGGGTTAGGTAAGTTGAGTATGTGGGTTAGGCTATGTAAGGTGGTTGGGCAGTTGGATAGGTAAGTTGGTTGAATAAGGCATGTTTAAAACTATGTAAGGTCCAATGTTGAATAGGTAAGAGGCAAGGTGAATTAGGCGTAGGAATAGATGGAAGTGTTATGATTGATTCAATTTCGGTGGTCTTGTCTTGTTGAAGAAATAACAAGTAAAATAAGATAATAAAAGAGGCGACATGCCCCTATTTGGCAAGGACCATAAGTGTTATACCCCTAGACTTATTTAAACAAAAGTCCCTAGATACACTACATGAGTGATAGGTATATAGGTGGAATAAATTATGTGATCACAATGTGTAGAATACACACCACGTCCTTGATTTGATTTAGAAGATAATAGATGGAAGATTTTGTTAAACGTAACCTTGTTGTGGGAAATCATGCCCCTTCTGCAAGATACCCAAAACCAGAATAAGCAATTCCATGACCAAAATTTTGTATTTTTATTAAATTTTTATTTTTTTTGTATAGACTAATCGATGTGGGAAGTATATATTGGGTTGAATAAGTTTTCTTTGAGGTCTTCCTTAATTTGATCGATGTAAGAAGCTCCAAGATAATTTAATTTGAGAGATACATATTAGTCTTCTTTTTGGGATATACTAAGTGCAATAAGTGGCTAACGTTTTATGGTTGTCCTTCAAGGGAGTAGTCTACTTATAACAACAAGAGAGAGATATAGATGTCCTTTTGAGGGAATCATATATTTGCAAGAATTTTGATCAAGGAGTAGATTTTTTATCATCCCATATATTTTTCTTTTATTTTTGGACTTGAAGTCACGGAAAAGACTATAAAGGAGTATACGATTCTTTTATGAAGGAAAAACCATAGCACAAAAAGGTTAGCTATGAAAGATGAGTTTCAAGTGACGAATGACCATGGGATTCCATCCAGAAAAGGATGAAAATTATCCATGATAACCATGCCATGAGTAGAGTTGTGATACTCATATTGAAGATAAGGCTGAATGGTGACGTATAATCACATAATTCTAGTTTATTCATTGGTTCTTAAAAGAGGTAGACAAAAGGAAAGGTTTGCTCAATGGATGAGCATATAAGAGACATAAAGTGATGTAGTACTTTATTCAACTATAGAACGGTCGAAGATGCAAGGCACTAAGGGGCTCATGTTTGGGTTTACCCTCAAGAGAGGATAAACTATAAGCTCTTGATCCAAATGAATGGGTGACAATATAGGGTCCAATCCAATTAGGAGAAAACTTTCCTCATTTAATTTTCTCTGCTTTGGTTATATGTTGGTTTTCCTTAAGGACAAGGTCACCAATTTTGAAGGTCCGTTCATGAACACGTTTGTCATAGGTATGTTTGATGTGTTTTTGGTAGATTTGGAGATGGTAGAGAGCATTTAAATGATGTTCGTCCAATAATTCAAGTTATACCAAACATTCTTAGCCAAAATCATCATTAGATAGCATATTTTTAAGTGATATACAAAGAGAAGGAATTTGGACTTCGAGAGGCAGGATGACCTCTAAACTGTAGACCAAAGAGAAAGGTGTGGCATTGGTAGAAGTACAAATGCTAGTATGATAATCCCATAAGGTGAAGGAATGTGTGTGTGCCAATCCTTACCAGTGTCGTCAACCACTTTCATAAGAATTTTGTTGAGGGTTTTGTTGGAAGATTCGGCTTGGCCATTGTCTGTGGGTAATAGGGTAACAAAAAACTAAGTTGAATGCCAAAATTATCACACAGTTTTTGTAGGGTTTTCTTTTTGAATTTTTTTATCATTTTCAGTGATGAGGTGATGAGGAACACCAAATCGGAAAATGATATGATGATTGATGAATTCAAAAATCTTTTCAGCTTTGGTAGAAATGAGAGAGATGGCTTCCACCCATTTTGTGTAGTATTCTATTGATGTGATGATATATTGATGATGTTGAGAGGAATGAGGGTTGATCTCTCCGATGAGATACAAACCCCATTAAGAGAAGGGTCAAAAGTTTATGGTGACTTGTAAGGCGTGACTAGGGGTATGATGAAGGTTAGCAGATTGTTAACACTTCACACAATGTTTAACGTAGTCACAACAGTCTTGGTTAAGGGTTTTCCAGTAATAGCCAAGGCGAAGGATATGCTTTGCGACAGCGAGGTCACTGAAATGTCCACCAAAAATCTCGTCATGGATTTATTTAATGGTGTACGGAATTTTAGAAATGGTGAGGCATCGTAGGAGGATACTGTAAAAGCCATGTTTGTAGAGAAGACCCCTCATGATGATGTAATGAGATACACTATTTAGGAAGGTTCATTGTCCACTGTAAATGAGATCTACAGGAAGAATTGAAAGAGAGAGGTAGTTAGCGAATTTCTTATACCAAACATCACATGGGTTGGTTTCAATTCTTCCCAAAATATTGATGTTGTCGAAACATAAGAGGGTGACTGCAACTGTTGTACTATGATAAATATTTTAGAGTCTGAAGGTGAGGCAGGTATTTGTGAGGCAAGGCAAGCCATGGTATCCACAAATTTGTTATTGGATCACGGAGTGGTTTGAATGAGGTAGCTGTCAAACGTGGTTGAAATTATTTCGACATTATGTTTATACTTTTGAAGGATCTCATTATGACACTAGTACAAACCATTGACTTGGTTCACAACCAGTTGAGAGTCACCAAAGATATAAATTGATTTAACATCTAGGGCTATGGCAGTGAATACCTAAGACAAGTGCTTCATACTTGACGATGTTTTTGGTGCAGTTGAAGTCAAATTTAAAGGATATTGACATAGACTCATTTTCAAGAGGAATGAGGATGACCCATGTACCACCCCCGCATTGAAATTTAAAACCATCGAAGAATAAGGTCATCTGATAAATGGTATCATCTACGGAAAGAGTGGCAATGGATTCGTTAGGAAACTCAAAGTTAGAATATTGATTTCAAGGAAGAGGAGCTTCTTCAATATAATCTGCAATGGGTTTTCCCTTAACATAATTTTATTGAATGAATTCCAGGTCTAGGTTTACAAGGAGCATGAGCCAACATGCGGTGCATTGGTGTTGCTAAGGTTAGCATACATTTAATATAGATGGTTCGTGTTGGTGATGAAGAAATTTTTGTGGTTAAGTAAGTAGTGGTGAAGTTTGGTGGCCACAAAGACTAAGGATAGGCATAAATTTTTAGGGTGAGTATACCGAGTTTCATATTCTAAAAGAGTATGGATTATGTCATAAACCGCTTACTCCCTGTGTTGTTCATCGTGATGAGCAAATATCGAACATAAGGAATGGTTAGTGGAAGAAATGTAGAGGTAAAAAGGTTTATCATCTTTAGGTGGGATGAGCACAAGTGGCTGAAGAAGGTATTTCTTCAAAGCTTCAAAGGATTTGTGGCACTCATCATTCCAATTGAAGGAGTCATCCTTTTTAAGGAGATGATGAAAAGGGTGACATTGGTTAGAAATTTGGGAAATAAAGCATCGAATGGATTGTAATTTCCATTACGAACTATGAAGTTGTCGAAGGTTAGTAGATGGAGGCATCTTGAGAATAGCCTTGATCTTGGCAGGATCAACTTTGATGCCCCACAAAGAGATGATGAAACTAAGGAGTTTTTTAGAGAGAATGGCAAAGATGCACTTCTTTTTTTGAAGGTGAACGTAGTATTGAATGAGATAATCAAAGATAACTTGATTAGGAGATGTTCAACACAACTTTTGGACTTACCAAGAAGTTCATCGACATAATATTCCAATATTTCATGCATGATATCGTGGATGATATATGGCATAACACGTTGATAAGTGGCACCTGCATTTTTCAAGCCAAAGGGCATAACACGATAATAGAAAGTCCCCCAAGGGGTGATGAAGGTAGTTTGTGTTGATCTTCCAGAGTGAGTAATATTTGATTATAACTTGAGAATCCATCCATAAGAGACAACATCTCATGGCCATATGTAAGATCAACAAGTTGTTTGATGTTAGGCAAAGGAAATTCATCCTTAGGGCAGCCAAGGTTAAGATCACAGAATTCCATCTAGATGCAAAGCCCCCTTATTGCTTTGGTGATAGGAACAATGTTAGAAATCCATTGTGAATAGTCAATGGGTAGAATGAAGGAAATAGAAAGAAGGCACTAGATTTCTTCTTTCAAAAGAAGGGCAATGCGTGGATGCATTTTTCATATCTTTTGTTTCATAGGTTTGGCATTGGGGATAGTCACGATATTATGGACCATGATATTTGGGTCAATACTGGGCATATCAAAATAAGACCAAGCAAAAGCGTTGTTACGATCTCAAAGGAAATTGGTGAATGCTTCTTGTTCGGAAGAATCTAAATATTGGCCTATATTTAAAATTTGAGGGTCGTTATGAGTGTGAATTTTGATCTCTATGGTTGATTCATTATACATGGTTTATGTCTCAGAAGGTAATGACTGGGGAATATAATAAGCATTTGCACGTAAGTAGGTGAGAATAAAATCATCAGCTTGACATTGAATGATATTGATAGAAGTTGTGTCATCGTCTAACATGTCAAGATAAAGAAGATGAAGGGAAGAGGGTGCCTTGTCATCCCGATGATAGGTTAACAGTCCCAAAGAAATGGTGTTCACAAAAAAAAAAGTTAGGATGGATGGATTCTAAATCCATAGACTTCATGGGTGAAGGTGGTGTGATAGGTGAGGGTGGTGGGGAGGACTTTTCTTCCATGAAGAGGGTAACATGAGCCTTCTTGGGAGGATGCTATGAAGAAAAACCAATTACACAATAGTCTTTGTATTTCTGAGGGTGCAAGGTATGAATTTTTGATAACCTTGCTCATAAAGACCAAAGCCAAAGCCCTTCCATGCACATCGATGAAGAAAAGTATGGGCGAAGTGGCGGTTGGTGAGGTATTGAAATTTAGATGAGAAAGGTTGGGTTTGGGTAGGTGGTTCAAGAGAAGAAGAAGAAGTTTCTAGTCCCCCATATGTCGTGTTGGTACAAATTTGATAAGGGTTGTACAGAAAGACCTCTTCTACACAACCATCATAACATGGTGGTTAGTGTAGAATTTCATACTCTTGAGGAGTAAGGAAAGTTTCTATGTTGTATAGGATGCATTCTCCCAAGTAAAAGTGTTGAAAAAAACCTACCAAGGGGTCAGAGGTCAATACTTGGGAAGTGGGGATGGATGAGTTACTCGAAGCCGGAGAAGAGGAGGAATCAGTTAGTGGTGAAATAGGCAGTGTGGTAGATGGGCTAGTTATGGAAGTTATGGCAGTAGCGGGGATAGATGGGATAGTTTTGGAAGGTTTGGCAGAAGTGGTAGATGAGCCGGATGTGGAAGGTATAGTGGCAGAAGTGTTAGATGAGGCAACAGAAGAAGATGAAGTAGTAGGGGTGGTAGATACCTTGATTGGAATAAGGACATCATTTAGTCAGTAAAGCATGTTGTAGGTTTTAAAAGGTGAAGGATCCACCTTAATGGTGTAGGGGTGACCTTCACATTCAAACTTTAGCTAACGATGAAGGGTTGAAGTGACACACCCCATAACGTGAATCCAGGGTCGGCCAAGCAGCATGTTATATTCAAATTCCCCCTTAAGCACATAAAATAATTCAAGACTAGTACAAGGACCCATGTAGATGTGGAGGATGATAGTGCCAAGTGTAGAATTCATGGCATCATTGAAATAACATAGCATAATGGGTTTTTTATGCATGCAGTGGGTGGGTACGTGTAATTTTTCATATGCATGAAAAGAAATGATATTAATTCTAGCACCTTCATCAATCATAACATGTCGAACGTGAGTATCGTTGATGTAGGAAGTGATGAAGAGGGTGGGATTAGGATCATTTGATTAAAGAGGGGCAGCCTCTGAATCATCAAAAATGATGGTGGAAATCTGAGGAGAGGTGATGGGGGAAGAAGTTTGAGGTGAAGTGGTGAGGGAGGCCACATGATGAGGGGTAAAGATGACGGCCACGGGTGTAGGATTATTTGGTGGAACCTCAATAGATTGTAGGACCTTAATGAGGGTCTGACGATGAGACTCAAAGGTTTGAATTACGTTATACAAGGACATCTTCAGAGGATATTGATGAAGTTGTTTGATCATAGATCAATGTTTGAATCCGTCAGAAATAGGATAAGCTAGCCCATAAATGGTTACCTTGGGGGTAGGTACAGGTGGAATGGTAGGTGAAGGTGCACTGGATGGGCTACTATTTTTCTCCTTTCCTTTATCTTTTTGTGATCGATTGGATGCTCAGACCATATTTATTTCAAAGATCAGAGGAGGAAAAGAGTGTTGTGGAGATGCAGGTAAAGGATGCTGAATAGATATAGGGCTAGGTTGTGTGGTAGCGGGCGAAGGTGAAATGGAATTCTCCTCTAACAAGTCATCTTCTTCGAAGATACCATCCAAAGTACAAAGTTGAAGGATAATGTTTTTGAGGGGCTTACAACCTTTGACATCATGCCCTAATAAGTGATGATATGCATAGATTTTGGTTTTATCAAACCCTACAAGTTTAGGTTTGAGCCGGTCATAAGGCTTAATAGGTGGAAGTGATATAGTGGAGGTTTCTAACAACCTAGTAAGGATGTTAGAGTATAATCTTCCAATGGATCACAATGAGAAGTAAGATTTGGCTTGGATGAAGTGCAGGTGATTTTCATGGAATAGGTTTTGCTAGAGTGATATAGTTGTGACTACCTTTCTGGTAGGTAGTGATGGTTTTGGTTTCTGTTTATGTTGAACCTTCTTAGGTAAAGGTGTAGAATGGGTGCGTAAGGTAGAAGGAGATGTAGAAGGTGGGAGTTCCATAGAAAGCTAGGGTGAGATTGATGACATTGGCAGTAGTGTGGTTGTAGGTAATGGAGAAGGTGTGGGAAAAAGAGGTGATGAAGGTGATGGTGTGGGAAAAAGAGAAGGTAGAGGTGTGAGTGCAGGTTGTCACGCCTTGTATTTTCCTTGGTGAAGAGGTAACTTGACTAAGGTGGAAGGTTGTAGGCCTAAAATCAAAGGTAGTGGCAAAGGTGAAAGAGAAGGCGTTGGAGAGACCGAGGTATGAGGCCTAGGAGGTTAGGTCTTCCTCTTAGATGTGAGAGTTGGTTTTGTGACGGGGGTGGTTGAGTAGTCAAGTCTAGTTTCACTACAGGATGGAGTAGGCTGGGTGTTGGGAGGACCCCTAAGGAAGTAATAGGTTTAGGTGCAGCTAGGGGTTTGGGTGTAGGAGAAGATGAAGAAGAAGGGGCTGATATGATAGGCTCACATGGGATGGTTTTAGTTGTCTTGAATACCTTAGGATAGATAATTGAAGTGTCTAGAGATAACATATACATTTGGGTGGATACTTGTCGTTGAAGGTGCCCCCAGAGTGTGGATTAATCAACAAACTCTAATCAATCCACCAAATGCGAGAATATTTTTTGTTTAGAAGACGACGAAGCAGTGGTAAAACCTATCTAAAAATATGAGTCCTATGATACAGGGGAGGCCTTCGCCTCTGATTTAGTAAGTAGGAGTGATGTAAGAAGATTGACAGGATCTTGGAAGACCCTAAGAGAAGCATCGCCTATAGGAAATGCGGATAAGAATATCTCCTCTATGGATTGAGGAGAAGGTAGAACAAGTGATGTAGACTCCTCTTTCGATAGAAAGGTGGATAGGGTTATCTCCTCCTTGGGTAGAGTAATAGGTGAGATAGGTTCCTCCTTTGGTAGAGGAACATACATAATAACCTCTGCGGTAGGTAGAGAAATAGGTGGGTATGTTCCTCCATGGGTAGAGGAGTAGGTGTGATAGGTTCCTCCATGGGTAAAGGGGTCCATGTAAGAATTTCCTCGATAGATGCTATGGGAGGAAACGGGTTAGACAGAACAGGTACTGTGTCGAAAATGGCATGAACCTCGTGTATATTGGTGTCACTAGTAGAAGTTTTTTAAGCCTAGTTTGATGAAAGGGTATGATTACAGAATGGTTTCTTAAAAACACCCATATTGGCATTGGCAGGTGCATTGGGGTTATCCAGGATGAGATCACCACTATCTATCATTACTTGGACAATGTTCTTGAAATTTTTGTAGTTGTCATCGCTATGTCCTCTAACCTGGTGATAGTTAATGAAGTTGTTGTCTTTGTACCATGAAGGTGTAGGATGAGAAGGATAAAAACTAGTGTTTGGTTTGATAGGTACAATGGTGATGGCTCTAACTTTTAAAAAAATTCCAACACAGAAGAATATGGTTCTTCGATGGGAGTATAAGTCTTTTGTTCATACTTGTATTGGAAGTTTTGAATAGTAGAGAGATTGGCAGGTGGTTTTGGTTGATTAGATGGATGAGAGGGGATAGATTTCAAAATCACCATGTTGGCAGATCCTTTGGACTTGGAATGATTATTATAATAGTTGTTCGATGGTTTAGAAGAGAATTCATTTGATCTGAAGTTAGTGTTCTTGTTACGTAACTTAAGTTTCTCTTCTTCAAGGGCACAAATCTCCAATTTTTGGGCCATGGTGAAGGCTTCATAAAACATGTGAAACATTTGAACTTGGACAGTTGTGGAAATGTGTCTAGCACATACCCTTATGAACAAATCTATAAGCTCTACTTGTGGTAGTTGGAAGGTAAGTTGATTGATGAGACCCTGCCAATGTGTGACGAAATTTGTGATAGATTCGTCCTCGTATTGGAAAATAGAATAGAGATCAATGATGGAGACCTTCTTAGAGATATTAATTGATAAATGATAAAGGAAGGTTTAGGTCAATTGATTGAAAGAGAAGAATGAGCGCCTAGGTAAATCACTATACCAGTCTAAAGCGGGTCCTGACATCGACACAGGGAAAGTTTTAAGGAGTAAGGCATCATTATGGATGATCAAATAACACACATGTTTGAATGATTGTAAATGTTGTTGAGGGTATTTTTTCTATTGAAATGGTTGAACTTGGGTAACTCCCATTCCACAAGGTAAGGGTGGATAGGTATGGATGGGTGAATGGGCTCATTACAGATTTCATCATAAGTGAGGACATTACGAGATCCAGAAACAAAGGCCTTAAGTGTCTGCATCTTTTCCATCATCATCTTGATAAGATCCGTGGTAGGATTAGATTGAGGAACTCCTACTATAGTATAAGGGGGTGGATGAGATAGATAGGTTGTAGATGACATACCAGTGTATGGTGCTGTTGAATATGTAAACTGAGATATGGGTATATAGGCACTGGCAGAAGAGGGGGGAAAATACCCTGAATATAAAATGGATGCTATAGGCGGGGTGTAGGTAGGATGAAATTGTGTAAACACCCTCGTAGCGATGGGTGGAAGATTTTACAGTACAAAAAGGACCAAATTATGAAAGGGGGTATAGGATGATGACATAACTAGAGGTTACAAAGTAACATGTACTGATGATGTGGGGATCCCTATATTAGGAGTTTTGGATGAGAATATAACAAGTGTTGAGGCACTGGTAGAGGTTGGGGGAGTGAAAAATGTCAAAGTTACGATGGATGTCGATGGTGCAACATGTGGTGTTGACACAAGAGTAGGTAGTGCTATAGTAGCATTCACAAATATAGAAGGGGGCATGGAGGTTTGCATCACGTAGAGATGCTGACCTGATGAGTCACAGGTAAAAGAATTGGTGATGTAGTGTTATAAGAATATGATGTTATGATCGAGGAATTTAGTGAATTCCTCATCACCTGTAGGTATAGTCACAGGAGCGTTGGGGTCCATTGGTGAAGAAATAGATGGTAGTGAAGGCAAAGTAGGTAATGGTACATGACTAGTGTGAAAGGAAAAATTTCACGCCTCTTGGCGAGTCCAAACCATAAGAAAGCTAGAAGGTAGGTATTCTAGGTTCTGTAGAACTGACAGAACTCAAAAATGGATGTTTGGTAAAGTCTAGAAGGTATAAATAGGTTGTTATTTTTTATAAAAATAAAAAACATAGTGACCGATGTCATTAAGTAAACCGGTGTTGGTTAGACAAAAAGACTAATGCCAGTCACTAGACCGATGTCGGTGACTGATAAAAACTAGGGAAGTGAAGAAATTAAGATTTATGGATAAGAAAAATGCAAAATGGATATTCTGAGCTTTGTTAAACATGATATAGACTCAGAATCTGGTTAATTGAAAGAATTAGAGACACATAAAGTTGGTTTGTAAGAATAGATTACTGTTTCGATAGAAAATAAAAAACCAGAGTGACCGATACCAGTCAGTTGACTGGTGTTGGTATGATGAAAGAATCAATTTTGATCGCTGGATCGATACTAGTTACTGATAAAAATTGGAAAGTGAAGAAATTAAGATTGTTTAAATTAAATTTGATGAAAAGAAACCCCAAAAGAAGCTGTGGATGACAAAAAAATATTTAACACACTTAGGAAGAACCAAAATTAACCAGTTATGATTGTTGAGTGTGGAAACATAAGAAAAAGTGGTGAATACATCCTCACAACTCAAAATGCAGCAGACAAGAAAGAAAGAGACAATCAAATGAACAAAAACTAAATAAACACGTTATCCTAGGAGCATATTTTTAGTTTTTAATTGGCTTATGACTTAAGACTAACTGTGAATGAAATAGAGTGTTTGGATAACGAAGGTACCTAAAAAGCAATCTATAACTGGTTTCAAGTTTTTTGGTGAAAGAGTCCTTGATATACCTTTCGGTATGTGAGGTCCGAGCTCTGATATGAAAAACTGGCTAGAACACTGGACGGGGCCCACCGTCAACGGGTTTTTAAATACTTGACGACTTCTTCCTAGAAGGGAATGTTTAAGCAATGTGTAAATTGTGTTAAGTGATTTGGTAAAGGAGTGTGTGCATGAGTGTGAACTACGTTTAATTTATCCAATCCCCAACCGGTCATGAACTTCGTTATATTGGATTGTTATTTAAGCTATGTGAGCTAATATACAAGAATACATGGATGAAATGCAACAATTTTTAAGCCTAGATCGAAAAATGAAATTGGATGAAAGCACTTGATGAATAGGAGAAGAATATTTCTTTTCACTAATGCATGCAAGAGGAAATAAAGAAGGGTTTATTTTAATTTGAACTAAAGGAAAGGTATCTTTTAGAGAAAATAGAAGAAGGAGAATATTACCAAAAGAGAGATTTTAGTGAATATTTAGAAAGGAAACAAGTATAAAACACAATCCTATATGAATGAAAAGAACCCAAAAATAATGAGGGTCCCATCGGATGTGCCAAAATGTTTCACCACAAAGTTGTTTATGTAAAACAGATAAGGTAAGGTGAGGAGGAATACATGTCAAGTCAAAGAGGTTGTGTGTGTTGTAGAAGATCAAACCAATTGTGAAGAATTTCTTTTTGGTTAAGAAAGACTACCTGAAATAAAACACAAGACCACAAGATACTATTAATAATATAGGTCAGTGGACTACCTAGTGGGAGCTAGATTTGGGAAGCGGGATGCTTCCTAGAAGGTTTTCAATCCACATTCAAATACAACTTAATGCAAATAAATGACATGAAAGAAGTAAATCCTACTATAATTATAATTTAGGTATCTCACACAAATACAGTAAGCTAGATTTAATCTAATAATGCATATACGACTTAATCTAGTGAATGTGGCTGGTTTTCAAGGTATGTAGGTGTAGCAAAGGATGTTAAGGAGGTCTGGATGAAATCAAGTGAGGTTTTGGAGGTTTTGGGTGAGATTATAGGCTCGCAAGTCTAAGGAAAATTACTAGTCACAAAGACTGATATCAGTTGGTCAATCGATGCATGTACCTGGTAAAGAGCCAACGCTGATTGGGTGACTGACGTCAGTAGGGGAAATTAGATAAAAAGGTTTAAATGGGCTGGTTGGAATCTCTCTGTGATTGCACAGAGAGTTGTGGAGACTTAGGCTAGGTGTTAGGATTTATGTGAAGACTCGGAGGAGGTAAAATATGTAGTTAGAGAGATAGAGAGGTTCAAACGGGAAAATTGTCAGGTAGGTGGGTGAAGAAGGTATATGGGAGAGAAGTAATCTATAGAATAAACAAATAAATACCATAAGCTAAGAGGACTTAACAACAAGATTAAAGTACTTATCTAGAGATTACAGGTTGATAGATAATGGTTATTGGTTTGTGAGCGCTCGTAGAAGAAACAAATTTGGGTCCAGTACCATGGCAACGAAGCCTGTATGCTTCCCTATGATTGATCCAAAACTGTCAAGCAAGAGAGTGGTTATTGGTGAAGAATTGGAATGCTTTAGGTCCTGTGTTTGATCATCAAATGCTCTTGGGGATGCAATAATTCCATAATTCTAGAATCTAATATGGAGGAACTTGGGTGAAGGATTGGAATTCCTTATTTAAAGGAACTGATGGCAGTTAGGTGACATGCACCGGTCAAGGAATAACCGGTATTTGTTAGGGAGAAAATGTCATATTTTCTAAAAAGAGTCTTTTCTCTCCATTTTTGGTGTTGGTCAAGGTTTTTTATGGACTAGAAATCTAGGTTGGTGCTAAATGAAGTGGGAAATAGGTGGGAGAAGTGTAGAAGAAGTCACAGTTAGGTTTAGAAGAAGTCGTAGTTAGTTAGGGAAGTAAATGAATTAGTCTAGGTTAATAAATAGGCTTGGAAAGGGTCCATGGTGAGGTGGAGAGGTGAGGTGGAGGGATGAGGGAATTATTAACTTAATATGGGTGATTAAATTAATAAATAATGTGTGTGGGTCATGGCAAGGGGATGTATCGAATTAATTAATTGGAAGGGATTAGAGGGTTGTGACCCTATTTTTGGTGTCTACAGTATGATCAAGGATGAAGAAGACCAACCAATTGACCAAGAACAACCCACACTTCTTGAGGGAATTCTAGATTTATTGCTTGATGAATGGGCTATTCAAAAGCATGTTTTTGATACTTATAGTAAAATTGAAGAGGCGGGTCTTGGAATGTATTGTATTCATGAAAAAAATCTATTATTCCTAACCTTGTCAAACCAAACCAACAAGATGAAGGTTTGTGGCAATTGTACTTTGATGGATCAAGAAGTAATAATGGAGCAAGTGGGGGAATCATGTTTATTTCTACAACAAAATAAAGGTAATTCTCAACTTTAATATTTCAGTTTACTTCAACTAACAACACAGTTGAGTATGAGGTTCTTATTCATGGAATTTAGTGGGAAAGAAAGAAAGGTTACAAGTATTTGGTGATAGTGAGTTGGTTTTTAATCAAACCAAAGGACATGTTGTAACTAAAAATAACTTGTTGAGATCTCACAACAAAAGAGTAGGGGATTTAATATAAGACTTTGATTCTTTCAATGTTTCATCCATTCCTAGATTGAAGAAGAGACATGCAGATAACTTGGCTACAATTGTTGCTCAAGTTGACATTCCAAGTTAGATCAGCAAGGATGCAAATCAACAACACACCAAGATAGTTGTAAGGCCTTTTATCCCTGATAAAAATTTTAATTGGAAAGTGTTTTAATTAGATAGGAAAATAGTAAATTTCTTGCAAGAGGAAGATGAGCTTTTCAGTCAAAAATCAAGATGAATTATAACAACAGTATGAAGGAAAAATTATCCAATTGAAATCCAACAAAATACCTCAAGGATTGGTTACTCTTGAATCCATTTTTAACACAGATGATCAAGTTAGAAGTGAGAAATATAACATGGTGATCAAACAAGAAGATTATGAACAAATCAACATTGGTAATGATAAAACATTCAAATTAGGAAAGGTATGTAAATAAGATTAAAAAAATTATTCTGTTCAACTTTATCAAGAATTTGATGACGTATTTGGATGGAATTGTGGAGATTTAAAAGTTTTTAATCCATATTTATCTAAGGATACCATAAAATTGGATTTAAATGTAAAACCAATCAAAGAAAAGAAAAGAACCATCAATCCTAAAATTGAACCGCTGATGAAACAAGAACTGGATGAGTTAATCAAAGCTAACATTATTTTCCCTATGAAGCACTCATCATGGGTTACCAATTTGGTTCTCGTGAGAAAGAATAATGGATAAATATGCTTATGCATGGATTTTAGAGATTTAAACATGGCATCTTTAAAAGATCATTATCGGTTGCCATCCATGGAGCAACTTTTACAAAGGGTAAGTGGTTTGGAACAATTTCCACTCCTTGATGGTTATTATGGTTACAATCAGATTTTGATCCAAGAAGAAGATCAATTTAAAACAACATTTACAACAAAGTGTGGCACATACGCATATAGTAAAATGCCTTTTGAATGTCAAACATAGGAGATACGTTTCAACATGTTATGGACTTGGTGTTTCAAGGGTTAATCAATACTTGTGTTCTTGTTTATTTAGATGACACAAGCATTTTCTCAAAACATGTTGTAAACCATATCATACATCTCAGGCATGTGTTCGAAAGGTGCAGTCAATTTGATGTTTCACTTAATTCAAAGAAGTGCATTTTTTCAACATATGAAGGTAAATTATTAGGTCACATTATGTCAAAAAAGATTCTTTCTATCAATCTAGAGAGGGTAAGTGTAATATTATCATTTTTTACTGAATCAAAAGAAAGAATTGCAAAATTTTCTGGGTAGAATTAAATTTATTAGAAGATTCATTCCAAATTTTGTAAATTTAGTAAGGCCACTAACTTCAATGTTAAAAAAGAACACAAGTTTCAGCTGGAAGATAAAAGGAAAGAATGTATTTGAAACAATTAAACACACTATCTCACAAAATCCAACACTTGTCAATCTGAATGTTAGTAGAGATATTATTTTATATGCTTTTGTAGAAAGTGATGCAATCTCAGCCATGTTGGTACAACATAATGATGAAAATTTGGAGCAACCAATTACCTTCTTTAGTCAAGGATTAAAAGAGTATGAGGTTAGGTTTTCTTCTGTGTAAAATAGGTTCTTTCAGTTATTAGAAGCCTTAAAATATTCAAACATCTGGTTTCAAATAACAAGATTTTTTTAATGGTTTCTCATCCAAGTGTTAAATAATTTCTTTTAAGAAAATATTTGAATGAGAAAAGGGAAGGTTGGATCACAAAAGTAAAGGAATATGATGTTGATATCAAGGTTATGATAATAATAAGAGGAAAAGGATTGTGTGAGAAACTCACTTCAAATTTTCATAAAGAGAAAAATCAGGTTTTTGTGCTACAAAATGATCAAGACACAACTACTCCTTCATTGCCTCAGAGTTGGACCCAATATATTATTCATTTTCTTCATACTGTACAATGCCAACAATTTTTTAAATGAGGTATTTTATATTTTAATCCATTCCTTATGTCCTTGTCGATAATATTTTGTTTAGAAAAGATGTGAATGGAGTTCTTTTAAGATGTGTTGATTTAGATCAGATTGATCATGTTTTGGAAGAATTTCATGGAGGAATATCAGGTGGTCACTTTGCACCAAGAGATACAACATTGAAGATTATGAGATCTGATTATTATTGGCCAAATTTATTCTGAGACACTCAAGCATGGGTAAGGAAGTGCTCAAAGTGTGCCATTTTTATTGGAAAATAGAAGTTACCAACTCTTCCTCTTCAACCCATTCAGGTAAATAAGTCTTCCATGTAATGGTATTTAGACTTTATTGGCATGATTAACCCACCTTCCAGTGTAGGTCATAAATGGATTCTCACATCTACATATTATTTCACAATGTGGACAGAAGTAATAGCTTTGAAAGAAGCAAATGAGATATCAGTTTTGGACATTTATGAAAGTCTTGTCACAAGGTTTGGTGTCCCCTCAACAAGCATCTCAGATAACACATTATCTTTCTTTGGAACAAATATCAACACATGGGTGGTCAAGCTTGGCATTCATCTCTCAACATATTCCAATTATTATCCTGAAGGGAATGGCTTGGCTGAATTAACTAATAAGAATCTTCTCTGAATCATTAAAAGAACTATGGCAGAAAATTAGATATCATGGCTTACAAAATTTAAATCATCCTTACTAGATGATAAGATTAATCCTAAGAAGTCAATTGGAAACTCTCCTTTCATGCTTATTTGTGGTAAAGAAGCAAGGTTACCAATTTCCTATGAATTACCACCTCCAGATCTTATAAAATAAATGGAGATGATGGAGGAAAATTCCATGTCAATAAGATTTACAGAATTGATGGAATTAGAAGAAGTTAGAAATAATGGAATGGCCATCATGGAGCTTCATCAAGCTCAAGTAAATAGGTATTTTGATAATAAATATGTCGCAAGAACATTTAGAGAAGGAAACATTATGTTCAAGTGGGATGAAGAAAGAACTAAGCCCAGAAGACACCAAATTTGATTTTTTTAGTGGGCCATATTTGATTATAAGATACAAACAAAACAACACCTTTTAACTCTCCAAGTTGAATGGTGATGAGTTTCCCATCCTAGTTAATGGGATGTACCTTAAAATTTTCTATTGAGGTCATGTTTCACCCTTATACATAGTAGGTTGTTGTCTTTACTTTTCTCCAATTGCTTCATGCACATTGTTGTTTTAGTTTCCTTTCTTGTGTGCCTTATGCACTTTAATGGTGTGTGTTTTTTTCTAATAAGTATTTCATGCACATATTTGTTTCCGAAAGGTATTTTTAGTGCTCATATTGTTTCCAAGAAGTTTCAGTAGTTAACACACAACTCCATGCCCAATGGATGCTTCAAGGTTATTAGAATTTTTTGCATCTAGTAGGCAGATGTCCCCAAAATTCACAAAATTATATGCTTATTTGTACAACTTATTTAAGTTTCAAACTCATAAAATTTAGATGTAGACCAAAGAACTCAATACACCAGAAATTTTAGTGTCTTGGGGACTTGGAGTATGAAGGAATTTTTGAATTTTTTTGTCAAAACCAACAAAAAGGGTATGGGAGCAAAGAATAGAGGCCACCATGTATGGAAAAGTATCCACATTAGGGCATGGAGCTAAGGAGGAAAAGTTAAGAAAATACAAAGGAAAATAATGTTATGGAGAAAGTCACAACACAAAGGAAAACAATGTTATGGGAAAAGTTGCAGTGCCAAGGAAAACAATGTAATGGGGAAAACCACAATATAAAGGAAAACAATGTTATGGGGAAAGCCGAAATACAGAGGAAAACAATACTATGGGGAAAGTTGCAATACAGAGGATAATAGTGTTATAGGGAAAGCCACAATACAAAGGAAAAAAATGTTATGGTAAAAACCTTAATACAAAGGAAAACAATGATATTGGGAAAGTCGCGGAAAAAGCTACGATACAAGGGAAAAAACACAAAAAAATTGCAACACTCGGGGATGACCATGAATTTATTTTTAGCTTTATTTTCAATCAAAAATCTAATTTTTGAGCATCTTAAAGCTAAAATAATACTAGAGCATGCAAGATGACTAAATTGGAGCATGTAGAAGTTGATAATTTTGGAAACATAACATGCAAATAAGTGTCTATTTTTAAAAAAGTGTTTTGTCTTTTTAGGAATGTGTTTTGGCCATTTTTTGACATGTTTTGGTAATCTAAGCGTTTTTTTAAATTTTATTATCACTTTATATGCATGTCATTCACGTTTTGTCTATTTTTAGATCCAAATTTGCATGTATGTGTTTTTCACTTCTTCTCACTCACATAATTTTTCTATAAAAACACCCAAAATTCATTGTAAAAGATATATTTGCCTCTTCATTCATTGTTCTGGAGTAATTTGGAATTTTAAGTGGGAAAGTAGGTGTTATGAGTGATTCTTTGTATTTATTTCACCTCTTAGAGTAATAAAGGAGTTGTTTTACCTTCCTACAACCTGTGTATTGTGCATTTTTATGTTTTTAAACTAATTTTATCTTGTGATATTTATCTATCCTTGGTTTTTTAGTTTAATTTTTTATGCTTTTTATACACACCTAAATTCGACTACGCATTTTTAATACTAAAATTGCACTAATTATCTTTTTTCCTGTCATTTCGTTATAATTAGTGGTTTTTCCGCTAATTAGCTAACATTCCCTTCCATCTCGATCAATTAACAACACTTCTTTAATTAACTAGTCTTCCCCCATACTAAGTGCCAATTAACGACACTTCCTTAGTTATAATCCGTTATTAAATAATTAATTAATTAAACCTTTTAATATTGTATTTAACTAATAAATCTTCTTACTAGTTAAATCCCCCTTTCAAATTCTACTAATTTATTTGTAAATCATTTCCAAATGGCTTCTATAAGCTTAATTCATCCTATTAAGTAATCCTAGTTGATTAATTAAATCACCTCAAACTCCCATGAGTTGTTAATCTCTAATTAATCTCTTATAATCATATTTATCCCTTTCTAATTCTACTTTACTTGTATCCCACATTCACTAGGTTGCTAGCTTCTCCAAAATAGAAAGCTATATAAAGAACTTAGTACCTTCCTTCAGATTTTACACCATGTCCTTGTAAGACATATGTATATGATAAGAGCATTTCAATCTTGGAAGGCTTATTGATCACGCAACCATTTCTATCTTCTACTTGGCAAAGAGTAGTAAGAGAATAACCAAACATGACAATTAAGCCATATTGGTGAGATCTCTTCCTCTTCCATGCATAATTTCCTCTGATCTCACGTAGCTAATACTCAGCCTACTAAAGGGGTAATTACAATTACAAATCATATCCAAATATCAAAGGATTGATTTGCATTTAATATTTTAATGTTTGATGCACAATAGTTAAGCTTTTCCTTTCTAGTTTTATCATGATGTTTATGTTTGATTAACTAAATTAGGAATCTATTTGGTGTTAGTTTCCTTTCATTAACTTAGATTAATTCAATCACATGCATACATATGGCATGCCTGGTGCGACACCCCTTTGTCTCACACACATTTTTTTATTTTGTGTAAGTTTATTTTTGCATACTAACTCTCTTTTTAACACATGTTGAAATAACTTATGATTTTTAACGTGTTTGTTGAGTTTGCATGTGTTGATTCTTCTGTGTAGGTATAAAGGAGACAAAGTATTGTCAAAATTGGATCTTGATGGGAAAAATTCAAGCTTTCTTCATGTTTTCATTTTAAAAGCTTCATTTTTCATCATTTTACATGCTAATTTTTTTAATTTGTTGAAAATCTCAAGTTTTTTAGCATGTATGTTAGTGTTTGATAGTGTTGAGTATTTTTTACACATATAAAGGAGGCAGGTTGCTATCAAAATTGGATCTTGATGATAAAAATTCAAGCTTTTTCCATGTTTTTATTTTTAGTGTTTCATTTTTCATCATTTTACATGCTAGTTTTGTCAATTTGTTGAAAATATTAAGTTTTTGTAGCATGTATGTTAGTGTTTGATAGTGTTGAGTCTTATTTTCACATATTAAGGAGGTGTGTTGCTGTTAGAATGAGATCTTGTAGAGAAAAATTCAAGCTTCCTCCATGTTTTCATTTTTAGAGCTTCATTTTTCATCATTTTACATGCTAGTTTTGTCAATTTGTTGAAAATGTTATGTTTTTGAGAATGTATGTTAGTGTTTGATAGTGTTGAGTCTTCTTTGCACATATAAAAGAGGTGGGTTGTCAAAATTGGATCTTGGTGGGAAAAATTTAATCTTTTTTTGTTTTTGGGATGTTTATTTTTGGCATTTTTGAGTACAGGTTAAGTGCATTCCTGTGACTATAAGAGCATATGCGTAGCCTATCTTCTGGAGGCCATAAATTTTACTCCCGAAATCGAAATGACTCAATTTTTTTGTGAAGAAAATTTCTTGAAGTGAACTGTGCAATGAACACATAAATTTGGGATTTAAACTTACAAAAAAATCAGGGTTTCCTTTCTTATAAAATTGGTCATTTTTTTTGCATGTTAGATTCATTTTAATTTGATCAACACCATGTATGCTCTTCTCTTGTGCTTGCGAGCGACATTGAGAATCAGAAATGGGTATGATTATGGATATTTTCTAACATTAAGGTTATAATTTGTTTAGAAATGGTGTTAGTATTTTAAATATTTGTTGTAAATCTCCTTTTCATTCTAAATTCATCGAAACGGTGTATACTCTTCTCTTGCACTTTCTAGTGATATTAAGAATCAGAAACAACAATGATTTTGGATACTTTTATAATATTTTGATTGTCATTTGGAAATATGGATAACACTTGATATTTTGATAGTTTTCATGGAAAAACTAATCATTTGAGTTGTTATTTAAAAATCGGTTTCTAACACTTAAATGCTTTGATAATGTTTATTTTTTCCATTTACATAAGTTAGATCAAGTGTCTTGCATGCTCTTCTCTTGCATTTTCGAGTGATCTTAAGAATCAAAAATAACTTTGATCTTAATTTCTAACATTTTGGTTTACTTGGAAAAAATCATCATTTAAGTTGTTTAAAAAATCAATCTTTCAAAATCATTTAATTTTCATTGACTAAAATTTTCCCATTTCTAATCAGTTGGATCAAACATCACGTATGCTCATCTCTTGCGCTTTCAAGTGATCTTGAGAATCAAAAACAACCAGGATACTCTTTTTAAACATTGTGGTTTGTTTGGAAAACTATTAATCTCTGGAGTATAGAACCTTTCACTTGTTAAAGAATAAAATCGAGACAAATACTGACACATTGTGTGTAGGTTGCCAAAGGTGTGTAAAACCACATTTTAAATCAAGATAAAACAAACAAAATTCACTCACACTGTATTTGCATGTGAAATTGAGAAGGCTACTTCCTAATTGTTTTAATTGTGGTAAGTGCTTTGGCTTAAGCCATAAAAATCATTCTGAGGACTACCACATGAAATCCAAAGTGGTCAACACATTGAGGGAACTAGTTGACAAAATGGAAAGTGCCTTACCACCTACTTGATTATAAAAACTCGTGAGGAGTGCCAAAAGTTTTTTGTATGAGGCCTCGTTCATTAATTTGATTGTGGGGTAATGGTCATTTGTTTATAATTTATTTTAAAAACCGTACCTCTCTTAGATAATATATTAGTGAGTGTTGAGAACAAAAGCCTAGGGAGCCATTTGGAATTGCGGCCAACTTTACCACATCCAAATTCATGAATTTTAAAGATCCATTACAAAGAAATACTTCCTCAGATTTAAAACCTTGTTTTTCGAACAAGGTGAAAGTACATTGAAGTTGCGCCATGTATTTTTCATCAAGAATAGTACCTAACAAAACTTTGTCCTAATTTATACCTTATTATTTGAACAAGTTGAAACTATGCCAAATTTTCCCCGCGTGCTTTCATTCCCTAATCATAAATTCCCTTTTTATTTTTTGGCATTATTGGTCAAAAGAAAGAAATCTGAATTACTGCCAAAATTGTGTCAACCAGTTTTATACCCACTTAAATTCATTTTTCCTTAAAAACTTGATTTAAGTTTTGAAAATGTGTTGGTACACAATTCAAACTTTGGTAGTTATCTTAAAACTAATGTTGGAACATTCCACTTTGTAGTCATTACATTGCTTGTATTATATCAATCCCTTTTGGATAATTAAATCTTGTTGTCTTAAACTTGATTTAAGTGTTGAGTTTGTATTTTTACTCTGCTCTCATTGTATCAACCTTTTTCAATGCTTACATCTTGTTTTCTTAAACTTGATTTAATTATTAAACTACTCACATTGTATCAACCATTTTTGATACTTAAGCCTTGTTTTTATTAAACTTGATTTAAGTTTGAAAATTTATGGTGTTACATTGTCAAAATCATATGAACCATCTTTTAATACTTAAATCTTGATTGTTCAAAACTCGATTTAAGTGATGAAATTGTGTTGTTGCATTTCAACTATTCACACTTGCAACTTGTTGTCCAAAACCTTGTTAGATTTTCAAAATTGTGTCATTATGATGTTTGTTTTCCTTAGATCCCCTTTGGAAAATCACACGAGCATCCCCATATTTGTAAAATGTCTAGTTGGTCGTCGTTACACTGCCTGAATCGATATAGAACTTCCTTCCATTTGAAGGAGTTCAATCATGTAATTTAGGTCTAGGTATTTAGTCCCAACAATGCCAACCATGACTAAATATCACATGGTTCCTCACACTTGACAATAAAGAACCTAGGTTTCCAAATTCACATCAAGTGATGCCCATCATGACCAAACCTCGGTTGGTTCTTCACACTAAGGAAAACCCATGCTATCTTCCACTTCCCCACAACCTAGGTCTAGGCATTCACATCAAACGATGTCCATCACAACTAAACCTTGATTGGTTCTTCAAGTTAAGGAACCCATTTTGTTATCCACTTCCCCACTTTCATCTTCTATTATGTGGTATGATTCAGATTCTTCTAGTCCGTGGTATGATTATGAAGTTTCTAGACTGTGGTATGATTATGATTTTCCTAATCATTTGTATCCTTTTGTTCCTCTTCATCAACCCTATTATTTTGATCATTTTTATTAGTCTTATCCTTCTGATTATTCTAATCCATGCTATTATGTTGATTTTCCTTACTCTCCTGAGCCTCTTAAAATTAAATTTCTTCTAAAGAATAATCAGTCACGTAAACAATGTTTTCATCTAAGGATTTGTGTCTCCATAAATTCTTCCCATCATTCACCTAATCCAACTCCTGAGTCGTGGTCATCTCTTTCTCTACATGACCCCCTTTATTAGTCGTATCAATGACGTCTTCCTCTTTTGAAGATCCGTACAACTCAAAATTCCTCTAATCAATCATCCAAGTCGACCCCTACATTGCAATCCCTTGACTTTCTACATGATCCTCTTTGTCTATCTGCATTATGCCATCTTCTAGGAAAACCTATACCAACCTATTCCAAACCCACATCTTCTTCAACTGGAAAGACATCCAAATCCAAATCTACTTTGTCTCTTGAGTCATCTGCTTCTATCATTCAAAATCAAATTCCTCTTTGGCCCCTAGGTCATTTCGATCATTCCTTATTCTATATTCATCAATTTTCTAAAAATTGATATTTTCATCCACGTCAAACAATTCATAACAAATGAAGTGCTAATATATCTTTTGGAAGCCTATCAAATTTATTTTTGGTAGAAATAAGGTCAAACCTTCCCACCATCTCCATCATCAACCATATTCTAAATCTAACACTTATTGGACCCCTTCCTTCCAACCAACCTACTATCATCAACCAACAATGATGCATACCGATCAATTTCTTTTAGAATGAAGAAGTGATTGGAGAATTCATAGGGCTACATGATGACATTTCTCTAGAGTATCACAAGCAAGGATATCTTTTGACCTTGATGTGTTTACGTAATTTGGGGAAGAGGTTGAGTTCTTTGGTCAGCAAACAGGGGAATATCCTAAAATTATCCATCAAGAACATCCTCTAGTTCTTCCATCTTCATCACATTCCCCATTACATGGTGAAACGCCTGGGTCTGTCATTAATCCCTAACCTATCTTCTCATCACCCAATCATTCCTTACATATCACAATTCCTCAATCACAATATCTCCTTGGGTCACCTCCTGGTAGCCCATCCTCTTTTATCCTTAGGGCACCTCCTAGTAGCCCATTATCTTCTATCTGTGGGTCACCTCCTGGTACCCCATTGTCTTCTATATTGGGGTCACATCCTAGTATACATCCATCTTCTATTAGTGGGCCACATTCTATTAGTCCTTTATCTTCTATCCTTGGGCCACCTTCTAGTAGCCCTTCATCTTCTCTCCTTGGGCCACATTCTAGTAGCCTGTTATATTCTATTTATGGGATACCTCTAAGTAGCCCATCCTATTCTATCTATGGGACAATTATGAGTAGCCCATCATCCTCTATTTATGGAACACCTTCAGGTACTCCTTCATATTCTATCTATGGGACACCTTCAAGTATCCCATTGTCTTATATTTATGGGATGCCTATGGGTAGCCCTTCATCTTCTATTCTTGGGCCACCTCCTAGCCTGTTACCATCAATTATTAGGCCACCTCCTAGCTCATTATCTTCAATCCTTATACCATATCCTAGATTCATCCATCATATCATCCCTCTATCAACAACTATGACAAGTCCACTATCATTCCTAACAATACTATCATCAATCCTAACCATCCACTTTCTTCTCCCACTTCTTGGGACCAGCCAAATCACGCATTAGATTGTAAAAAGAAAAAACAATTTCTTCATCAAGATCAAATAAAATATCCTAAGAGCTCTAAATATCCAATCAAATCAAACACTCACAAATCCAATTCATAAACATGATTCAAAAATTCATACCAATGAAAATGTTAGGTATAACACAAAGTAAAGAAATATATGGATAGGGAACTCAAGATCTGTTTTCATGTAAATGTGCAAGGAGTAAATTAGAGCACGAAAACTATACTCCTATGCCGAAATTTTCATGTTTTATCATTCCTAAGAAACCTCGGCTCTGTCCAATCAGTCCAAATGATTTCCTAACCAATGTCATAATATTATCCTAGGTGATTTAGGAAAATTTCACTCATTCCCCCTAGGTGATTTTAGGAGTTCATTAAAAATGCAAATGTTGGGTAGTCACGGGAAGGGCTATCGCTGGCCTTCCCGAGATAGGATCACCTCCTTGGAACAAAACAGAAGGGAAAAATTCATCATGGAGATGAATGGAATACTTTATGTCATCAAAGAAATGATTTTGGAAGGTTTAGAGAATTTTTTAAGACTTGGAGTAGTCTGAGTGAAAAACAGGGTTCACAAGCCTAAACAGTACACAGGCCTAAAACAACTGTTGGGCTTCAAAAGAAGATTCTGAGAGCTTCGAATGGAGTTGGAAGTAA
This sequence comes from Taxus chinensis, assembly GCA_019776745.2. Lineage (NCBI taxonomy): Eukaryota > Viridiplantae > Streptophyta > Pinopsida > Cupressales > Taxaceae > Taxus > Taxus chinensis. The sequence continues at coordinate 22,755,258 of CM034148.1, forward strand.
AAAAAAAATCTTCAAAAATAGTATTCCAAGACCTACATGATGGTGAAATAATATTTTTCACAACACCTGGGTGCATATGATTGGAAGACAGTTTTTCTCAGGTACAAGTGGAGTCCCAGATCAAAACTCAGATTTTTTAGGGATAATATTATCAAATAAAGACATGAAACCCACATCATTGGATTCAAAATTCCATTTCCAATCAAGATCATATAAAATTTCATCAAGAAATTCCATCGGAAGCTCAAGTTATCTGCATTCTAAGTTACCCTCTCAAAAGCAGTTCGGGACTTACTCATTTTTTCAAGAGGACACGTGTCAGCACCAGGACCCTGGCGGGATTTCATGTCCCCCACATCCCTGAGGTCAGGTACATCACCCATTGTAAAATTTACCCAGCTCTCATGTGACCCTTGGGACCCTCATATGACCTCCAGACTTGGCAGTTCAGCCCTCAAGTGCTTATTTGGAGCATGCATTCCCTACTGTCGGATCGGTCGCCATGTGTCAGCTCCAGGACAATCGTGGAATTTTATGTACATTATGCTTATGAGGTGGGGGACATCAGGCCTTGGAAAATTTTCCCATCCCCTATGGGGAGTCTTCTGGACACCCATGTGACCTCATTTCAGCTCCTAGTGCTTTAAAGCAATTTTTTCCTCGTTCATCCCCTGCCGTTGGATCTAGTGCCACGTGTCGCCATCTTGCTCATTGTGGAAATTGATGTCCCTCATGTCCCTGAGGTCAAGAACATAAATTTTTTAAAAATTCACCCTAACCCTAATTTTTCATATCTTTTTAAAATCTCCCAAGTGCCATTTTCTTCATTTCTAACTTCTAAACATTTTTGTGCACTCCATTCCTCCATTTCTTCCTTTGCAACATTCTACCGTCACTTTGGAATTGAAAATGCCCATACCAGCTTGACCCAAGCACTGAAAAAACTCCCCATGGTGATTTTCAGGTCTCATAAGGATCTTTCATCAAAACAAGAAGGAGAAACGAAGAGCAAGAAGGAGAGAACAGTGAAAATCCCCATAGCCTAAAAATGAAGATCTAAAGAAATGTTGCAAACCAGTAAATGAAACAACAAACCATTTTCTACTGTTCATTCCTCTATCCAAGACCATCAGAAAGACACCTTCAAACTCCCCCCTCATGTGACAAAGTAGTCACAATGAAGAAATCTCATTTCCAGCTCGACGAAGAAAGAAGTAAGATTTCCCGTCAAACTAGTTACCGGATTGAAGTAAGATCGCACATGAAGCACCAGAAGAAAAAACCCACATCAAAAATATAAATTTCAATGTAAATGGAGGAGAAAACCAGACCTACAATTTTCAGGTCCATTAATAGTTTTCGTACGCAGAGGCACTGCCAGGTTTGAAAACTAAAACTTTAAAATCTCCTAGACTATTAAGCGGGAGAAGCTAAAATTGCAGAGGGGGGATATTGGGTAAAAACCCATATCAAAAAACTTTCTTCCACGTCAATCTGAATCGCATAGGAAACCTTTCTAAAAATAGCAGGTCTACTACATAGGAACTGCTATTTTGGGAAAGTTAGCAACAGAAGAACGTGTAGAGGAGATGAAGACATTGGAGGTAAACTACAACTGAAAATTCACCAGAACAAACATTTTTGGCACTTACTAAAAATAGTAAGTGGGCCATCGAGCACCTGCTAAAAATAGAAATTTGATCCATAAGAAATGAGGAACACGGGGAGAAGGAAAAAAAATAAAAACTAAGCCACAACATCCAATTGAAGATCGAGGAATTGCTTTTTCACACTTACTAAAAATAGTAACTTGCTTTTTTGAAGGGAGACACAAAGACAAAATAGATGGGTCAAAAGCCGACACAACCCTTTACCTACGCATATGATGTAGAAGAAAGTGATGTCTTGTACATGGACCTGAATGACCTTAAAACTCGCATGGCCTCCAAGGATCGAACGAAGATTGAAGACTAGATATTCACAAGTGGCTTCTTCACTGTTGCAGGACACCCAGTATCTGTGAAAAGTCTCGAGCTAGCCCTAGCCTGCTCCTTCCACTACGAACCCGAGACGTGAACCATCTAAGCTGACAATGGTACAACATTGGCAGTCATCAATCCTAGAACCATTTCAATCTCTCTGCAGATACCGACACCCCCCAACATGGTCATCATTTCCAAGGAAAGAGTCGTGCACGATTGGGAGACGATGGATTCATATGTCCAAGGAGTAGCACTCAGATCATGGTTGCAAACTGGAAGAAAGCCTTCCAGGATTCCCAAGAATCTACCAAGGTGTGAGTTCCAAGAAGGGTATTCTGATGTCATCACTCTCCTCAGGAGAGTAATGGGCGAAGCAAACACAAGAGACTTCCAGGACTAAATGGGCATTTACATCCTGACATTGACAGAAGGGAAGTAGAGAATTGACTGGGGGTAGATCATCAGCGACAACTTCCATCTATAACTTCTCCAAGTACCCACAACAAATAAGTTCCACATGAATTCTTATCTAGTTTATCTCCTTGCAAGCTCGCGATCATTCAAGGGATTTGCTCTCACACAGAACATTGCTTCCAAGGTACCTGCATTCGATAAACTTCCACAGTTGATAATGGAGGAGAGAAATAAGCACTTCACCCATGTGAATGATACATTCACTATGTACGTGGTCTGAAACTTGGAAGGGGATCTTGAAACTAGGATGTCACCAAATGTGGCATCCCTGATTAAGGAATATGGCTCATACTTCATACAATTCTCAACATTCTCCTACATACAAGTCACCGGCTTTGAGCAAGGTCCTCTAAAATTACCCAAGTACCTCAGTGACTAGATTGTATTGTTCGAACTCTACAGGTAGACCACCCAAGTAAATAGCAAGCTTAGAAGTAGAAGAAAGAAATTGATTTTTTTCCCTATATCTCAAGGGGAGTTCACGTGCAAAAGCTCAAATGACGCATCCCACCTGGAGGCCACTTTCACACATATGACTTTGCATTCCTACATCACCAGGCCTAACTTTGACATCTGAGAAGATCTTGACTCCTTCTACATCCCAGAATTGCAACATGAGACACAAGTTGAGGACTACTGGGTTAATTATATTGATGAGTTCAAAGTACGTAAAAAAGATCACATGAGGATGACTACCAGTGAGATGAAGAAATTCAAGTTCCCTTGGTATGAAGAAATCTTACACGATGATGGGACAGAGATGTATGATCCTGAGTACATAGCAGTCAAGATGTCCCTAATGCCCCAAATCAACTGGCATGTTCGTGAATCAGGAGATATACTAGAGCGGACTGAAAAGGTGGTGAGGAGAATGAGGAACTGGTTTCAAAAGAAGAGGGCTATGATCATTCGATCGTGAGGAATTTCCCCAAGACAGAAGAAAGCTTCACATCATTCGTCTTCAAATGTGGTAGAGGTAACCTCCAGCTCTAAACACTCTGGAGTGAGTTCAAAAAGGAAGGCCACGAAATTGAAAATTTCTCCCCACGAGAAGACATCCAAGAAATTCAAGGAAGAAAAAGATTCATTAGCGTCGCCACAAGAGGAAGACGTGATCCCGGCAATGCAGACAAAAAATCCAACACCAGATGCACAAGTGAACAAGGAGTATATGACTTATGATCTAATATTCGAACCACTACAAGAGGTCCCGCATGTTGTTGATTCCAACGTTCCTCTCATTCAGGATTTACCTCCTCCATTAGAACAAAGAATGGTTGATGCACCCGTCATTGAGCCTGAAATTGGTGAGATGTTTCTGTGGATGTGGGAAATGATCATCCTCAACACTCACACTGTGTAACAAGTATTAACCCTTGAAATATCAGCAATTGTCTCTTTGGATAAATAAAAAAGGTCAAGAAAGATCACAGAGACAACATCACGATTCTATAGTGAGAAGACAAGTAATCAGTATATTGAAGTAGCTCGGCCAAAATTAATCAAGCCAATGGACGAGATGACACTAGCTGACTATGAGATGAGCACGATCCAATTGGGACTAGCTACTCATGAGGGATATTACACATATTCTAACAATCTTCTTCTCACATGATGGAAGGAATAAAGAATACAAAGAGAATATCAAGGTACTAGAGGAAGAAGTGTAAACTCTTTCATTTTATGTGTAACACCTGGTGGAACCAAGCACTATAACACTTCCTATTTTGAAAGTGGTACCCATAAGTAGCTTTGATCTAGAATCCATTAGAAAAACACATGAGCTCATGATGCAGGGGCGAGCAAACAATGAATGGATCAACTCAATCTCTGAAAAAGGGAATTCAACACTTAAAGATGAAGTCAAGCTATTTGCATACATGTGTGTAACTTCCAATAGAATTTGTGCACTCAAAGAGGATGTGGATAAAGAAAGAGATTACTAGGAAGCTTTGGGACCACTAGAGTTAGTGAGATAAGAAAAACCCATCATCAAGAGTTGATCGATAAGAAGGTTTTTGAAACTCCTACATAAGACTTAACATGTGTATGGGAAAGGGCCCTAGAAATCAGATTTCAAGCAATCAATCGGGCCTTCATAGAACTAGAGAAGAAAGAAGAACAAATATACAAGTTGTAGGATAGTATGAATCAAAATTTTTAGAAACTTGGAGTACCCGTAATGAGCGAACACTCAACTTATGATGAATCGATTGGCCCTTTTGAAGAATATGTCAAGAAAGGGGTGGGAAACCCATTTTCCCTCACTAAGGATATTCTCTACTTCTTCTCAGGGATCCAAGTCTCCATTGCACTCATCACAAAAAAACATTCATCATGGTTTAATAAGTGTAAGGACATCAACAGTGTGACCAATGGATGGATTGAAACCTTAGCTGCATTTACATCCCTCATGCTGACAAAGTAGAACCAGTAGTGGCTCATTTCAACTAAGATCTTAAAAATACACAATCTCTCTCAGGATCACGAAGTGGAGAGCAGTCAGAGAGCGGAGCCAATTCCACCACAATAGCTCATCCTTCAGCATAATTCATCTTCTTCTTCCTCTTCTCTTCTCATACAACTCTCTCTCACTCTTCAATGTTATATTTGTACGTTGAGTGTTGCACTTTTTAATATGACTTAAGTGACTTTAGAAATATAATGTAACTTTAAGTAACCTTGCTATTATAAAAGGGACTTAAATATTTAAAGTGGAATATGAATAGTCTTAAGTCATATTAATTTATTTGAAAATTCACCTAGAAGATGAAAATTTGCCTCCTATTTTGTAAATTGTAACAAGCTTCTCATTTGAGGGACTTCTAAAAAGTATTCTAAATTTTACTTTGTGGATGTTGGATCTTTTTTTGTGAATTCATGAGAGAGTAATCCTTGTGAAGAGAGAAACAAATAGCAAGTTTCTTCCATTTATCCTATTAAAAAAATGTCTTCCACTTTTCACAATGTGTACAAATTCTGCTTGAGTTTCAATAAAGGAAGAAGGAATTTTAGCCTCTTTAATTTAGGATTTTATTGGTACTTTGTGTCCATTAAGCTTCATTTAGTCTGGTAGCTATTACGTAGATTTGTTTTCTTCTATATTCAAGTGCATGTAATGAAACTTTTGGATGATGTATGAAAGTCTCTGATTTTCTACTTACAACATTATTTTTCTCGTTTCTAACTTTCTCATTCCCTTTCCCACCTTCCTAGAAAATTCATCTCTTACAGGTATATGCAAGAATTTTCCACAGGATCAGTGGAGTGTCCCTATTGGATCCTCGACCAAAAGGCCACCAAGATAAAAATCACATTTTACTCACACATGCACATATGGCAGCTGCACCGGTTAAGTAGAGGGACTTAGACTCCCAGAGCGTTGGTAAGATAATCACCAATTTTTCCCGAAATTTTTTCTCGCTAACAGTTTTTGGTGCTCACCATGGGGTAGATTTAGTAGCATCTGCATTTGATTATGACCAGAAGGTCTGATAAATAAATAAATAAATTCAAAAAATTCAAAATACAAAAAAGAAAATCTCTAGAATTTGAATAGCTATATGAACCACATGTCTAAAAACCATGGCTATTCCGGGAAATCCTCCTGTTGAAAGACCCTAATTTCTCTTCAAAATCCAAGAGGACATGACTTCTGATTTGAGAGAAGATATCTAGTATAATAGACAAATTTTCAACCATTACTTTATTACCACGAGATTTGTTGACCTTAAAGAAGAATGTGTTGCTAAATTAGACAAGCAAAGAAAAATTCCAGCCCCAAAAAGAAGAGCATAGATTTCTAAGCTGGTGGATAGAAGATACACCTGACAACAGAGAAAAGGAGGACAAATTGAACCCATTTTTGAAGAAATTCAAAGAAGACAAGAGTTTCTCGGAATTCAGAGGCCTCTCTTTCATCAAGCAACCGGTCACATTGGGAACCTGAGTGTTGCAAATCCTTTGGAAGGTGAATTTCCATACATCAATGAGAACCTTGAAGATTTCATCACTATAGAGGTCGAAGAAGAAGCTAGAGAAAGAGAAGCAAGAGCAGAAGATGAAATAAGAGCTCAACTCAAAGAAATTGAAAGACTTCAAGCTAAGGTGGATGAAAGAGCAGTAGTAAAATCCGTAGCCTTAGCAAGATTGGAAGTTAGAAATAGAAATAGAATGGGGGATCATGAGCGTGATCATGATTGTGAGGCCCATAGGCCTAATGTACCATGGGGAGGAAACATCAGTCTACTTTCTCTTGATTAACCACTCCATGAGCTACTAAGAGGCTCAAGAAAAAACTTCCCAAAATTCAGATGGGATGGTTCTCATCTCCTCAAAGAATATGTAGCAGAATTTTTCACCGCTTGCGGTGTGTTGGGTGTTGAGGAAGAAGATGTGTCATTCTCACTCTTAATGGAGTCACTTCAAGAAAAGGTTGTTGAATGGTTCTACATGCTACCCCCGAGGTATGTCACCTATTGGGAAGATATAATAAGTGCATTTAAACATAGGTTTAAAACCGCGTAATATTGTCAGGATCTCTTGGTCTAATTGGTACAAATGAAAAAAAAAAACATCTGAGTCAATGAGATACTTCATAGCAAGATATAACAGAGTGATAAGAATAATCTCTGAAGATGTGGTGCCTCTAGAAAATAATTTGAAGAGATTCTTCATCAGTTCCTTTCAATCAGAAGTAGGTTTCTTCCTTAGAAGAACCCAACCAAGAACATTGAGGGAAGCTCAAGACCATGCAATAGAAACTGATGATGATCTAATCCTATCTGGTAAAGTGAAAGACCTAAATGGGAAGCAAAAGGGTCAGAATTCAAACTCAATCACCATGGATGCAATATTTCAAAAAATGGAAAATGACTTGGTTTCCTTGAAGAAACAGGTGTCCTAGATCACAATGTGGAACACTCTAAGGAAACCAAAACCTCCAAATAGGCCAAGGATTGCTCCACCTCCTCACTGACTTGCTTCGAAGCACCACCAATCAATCATCTGTGACACTGAAGAACCAAAGGAGGAGGAAGAAATTGAAGAACTTGGAGAAGAAAATGTGGAGTATGAAAGTTATATTGAGGTCGAGGAAGTTGATGGTGATACACACAATGGCCTAATTGAGTACGTTGATGATGAAGATGAAGATGATGAAGAAGCTCCACATTTCTCATGTGTATTTTTCACTCGCACATAGTCCAAGAAAGGTGCTTCATCCTCAACAGTTGCAGTAAAGGAAAAGAAGAAGAAATAAGATTCTCCTCCAGAGGTCCCACAAAATAAAATCATCAGTAGAGAATCACCACTACCACCTTCAATGGAGTTAGGTAAAGAGAAAGTAGACTGACTAGCTAGCAAGGATCATACTTCCATACCAAGTAAGTCATTTAATCCTCTTCCCAGCTCAAAGGTTACTAAGAATAATTATTCTTCAAATGTTGTTCTCACAAAAACATCTAAGGTGCCATCAAAACCCGCATCCCCATCCCCTTCCAAGCCACTTATTGCACCCTTGAAGGAAATTTCAACACATAAAACAATAAAACATTCACCATGTAAATATTTCATCATTCCTGGAACCTCTTCCTCACCCACCATAACCCCATTTGAGTTTGTGGAACACGCAATAAAAACTAAATTCCATCTCTCAGAAATAGAACACCTACAAACTCATCCTTCCCAATTTGATAGGTTAATTGATGTAGTTCATGGGGGTAACCCCATAACATTGGGTCTAAGTTCCAAAGTCTTTCTACCCAAACCATCCACACCAACTTCTCAAAAAAAGCTAGCCCTCAGTTCCTCCAAAACCAACATGGTTGAACCTTTCTACCTGTCACTTCTCATTAAAGGCTTCGAGCTAAATAATTGTATCGTATATTTTGGAGCCTCAAATAATGTGATGCCCATTAAATTTTCAAATTCTCTTGGCCTCACCTTGATCTAGAAAAATGGAACCTATCTATTCAATGGAATACAAACAAGTGTCCATTGGTAGGAACGATCAAAGATGCACAGGTAGCATTGGCTGATTTTCCAGACAAGAAGGTGCTTCTAACCATTCTGGTGGCAGACATCCCAACATCCTTTGGCATGCTATTGAGCCAAATCTTCTGCAGAGACTTGGGTGGAGAAATAAAAATTTATTGGTCATCTACAACTATTCTAGTAAAAGGTGACATGAAGAAATTATTGCTGGTAAGAAAGATGAAATTCACAGTGCGAAAGTCTAATGATCCAAAGGTGAACATTGTTTTTCAAGATAGTGGGCTAGGAAACTAGTTCCTCACATCATAAAAATATGAGAATTTTCCACTCCTTATGGAAGAGGAAGAATATTAAGTTTGGACAATGGAATATCGATGGTAGTCATTCCAGTGCAAGGTTCAGGAGCAGGTGTAGTGTTGTACTCTCCCTCTAGTGAATTGTACCCATTTTCCTACAAGCTGCAATTTGATAATACAAATAACACGACATAATAAGATGCCCTCCTTTTAGGCATGGGCATGGCCGAAGACATGGGAATCAAGAAGCTGAGATGCCAAGGTGATGCGGAAGTGATAGTAAAGTAAGTCTGACAACAATATCAGGTGAAAAATCCAAGACTCTGACATTATAGAAATAGAGTATGGGACTGCATTGAATATTTTGATGCATTTTCCATTGAAGCTATCCCAAGAGAAAAGAATGAAAAGGCTGATTCTCTTGTAGTATCGGCTTCTCTAGTGACACCTCATCCTTCTTTTGGTAAAGATAAGGTGACCATAGAAATGGTGTTTAGGCCTAGTGTACCAAATAATGCAAATCATTGGCAAGTATTTAACGATGATAACCAAATTCTAGAATTTTTGGAACAAAGGGATAATTTCAATAACCTCTTCTTTGAAGGAAGTGAAAATCCACACCGTGAAGCGGTAGCCGAAGAAGAGAAAGAAGGAATTGAAGGTATTGATAACGAAGGAGTGATAAAATTGAAAGGGAACAAGATTCCCAAGGGCCTAGTTTCTTTGGAAGACCTCTTTGACAAACACGACAGATTCATTCAAGAGAAAGAAAAACAATCTTCTCGGTGCCTGGCTGATTTTGATAAGGAAAACATCGGCACCCTAGAGGAACCAAGGATGGTCAATATTGGAAAATGTTTCTCACCTAAGGAGAAAAGAATGTTTGTTTCATTGCTCAAGAAATATTTAGATGTTTTGGCCTATTCTTATGATGAACTCAAATCCTTCCAACTAAAGGAAATGCATCACTCGATTCCTTTGAAGAAAGATGCTAAGACATTTAGGTAGAAGGAAAGGCCATATAACCCAAATATTTCTGATACCATCAAGGAGGAGGTAATGAATATGCTCAATGCAAGAATCATCTTTCCCATCCACCATTCAACATGGGTGGCCAACATTATGTCGATGCAGAAGAAGAATGGTGAAATAAGAATATGTGTAGATTTCCACAACCTAAACCATGAATCACTGAAAGACAATTATCCTCTCCCTATCATGGACCACATTTTGCATGCAGTCACTGGATCTAAAATGCTTTCATTGCTTGACGGATTCTTAAGGTATAATGAAATCAAAGTGGCAGAGGAGTATCGCACCAAGACATCCTTCATAGTGCCATGGGGAACTTTTGCCTACAATAGAATTCCTTTCATCCTAATCAATGTGGGAGCTACATTTCGAAGGGAGATGGATTTGGAATTTAGAGATCTAAAACATTACATCGGCATATATCTTGATTATCTCATGATATTTTCAAAGAATATGGGAGACCATATCCATCACTTAGAACAAGTACTTGCAAAGTGTAGAAAGCATTGCATATCACTAAATCCCAAGAATTGCATTTTTAGAGTTATGAAAGGCAACGTTGCTAGGACACATTGTGAAAAAACATAGATCACATATTGATCTTGAGAGAGTATGAGCCATTCAATAATTATCTCTACCCAAAAACAAGAAAGGAGTTCATTCATTCTTCGTAAAGGTGAATTTTCTTCGTCACTTTGTTCTTGAGTTTGCTGAATTAACAAAGCATATCACCACCATGATGAAACCACAGGTAAACTTCAAATGGAATGATGAAGGGAAGGAAACATTTGAAGAGATCAAAAAATTTATTGCCAAAGCTTCAACCTCTTGTGTCTCCATATTTTAACAAATAATTCATCATGTATTATTATGCATCAGAACACACCCTCTCTATTGTTCTTGTTCAAAAAAAAGATGAAGGCATGAAAGCACCTATTGCTTTCATGAGTTGTCCATTGAAAAATCAAAAACTAAATTACATCCAATTGGAGAAGCATGCTTACGTAGTGGTTAAGGCTGTAAAATACTTCAGGTTATACATCCTCAACTCTCATACTTTGGTGATGGTCCCTAATAATACAATCAAGTCCATCTTAACACAGCAGTGATCCTGGAGCAAAAAGAGGAAATTGGATTGCAAATACTCAATAATATGACTTGGATATTTAACCCTCTAATCTATTAAGGGGGGAAATGGTTTGTGCAGGTTGATTACTGAGGATGAAACACTCAAAGCTCAACATGGAGAAGAGAATTATGCTTTCCTAACTTGTTTCGAAAACAACCCACAAGTTCTCTTTGTAACCACTACTGATGAGTGGTATGTTGATATTGCCTATTATTTAACTTATGGAGAGTGCCCTCCTCATCTTGATTACAAGAAAAAGAGAACACTCAAGTTAAAGGCAAAAAAGTTTGTAATCTGGAATCATGCGCTTTACAAAAGAGGCCTAGATGGATGCTTCCTCAGATGCGTGGATAAAGGGCAAAAATCAAAATTTCTTAAAGCATACCATGACCAAGCATGTGGTGGGCATTTTTCAGCGATGGTCACTGCACACAAGATCCTCCGAGGAAGATATTATTGGCCCACCCTCTTTGTAGACACTCAATATTGGGTTTCCAAATGTGAAGCATGCAAAAAAATTGTTGGGAAACCACAACGTGCAGCACTTCCACTCAGGCCAGTTGTTATTGAAGAACCATTTCAGCAGTGGGGACTAGACTTCATTGGTGTTATGAATCCTCACTCAAACGCAGGGCACACCTACATGCTCATGGCGACATATTACTTCACCAAGTGGGTGGAAGCCATTCCCACCAAGCAAGCCAACACCAAGATAGTATGCAGCTTCATCAAGGAAAATATCATGATACGTTTCAGAGTACCACAGAAGATTGTAGTAGACAATGCCACATATTTCTCTTCAAGGGAGTTAACTGAGTTTTGCTATGGTTACGGAATCTCTCTATCTCATTCATCAGACTACTACCCACAGGGGAATGGGCAGGCCGAATCAAGCAATAAGAACATTGTGACTATTGTCTGCAAACTTGTAGACGAGAACCAGAGGAACTGGCAAAAAAAATTGTATGATGCATTGTGGGTAGAACAAGATCACTCCCAAGAAGGCAATAGGTATGTCACCATTCCAATTGTTGTATGGAGTCGAGGCAGAAATCCCACTCACAATCGAGATGCCAGCTCTCAAGTTGCTACATGGAATAGAAGATGGTTAGTACAAGGATTCCATTGACAAGAGGATCTTATTTCTTGAGAATCTAGAATATAATAGATTCGAGTGGTGGACCATATCAAAGTGCACTAGTTAAAAGTAAAGAAATTTTTTGATAAGAAGGAGAAAGTGAGAGAATTAAAAATAGGATACTTCATCCTACTATGGGAAAAGAGAAGGGAACTAAAAGGAAGCCATGGAAATTTTGATTCATTATGGCTTGGTCCATTCCAGATTCATGAATCTTGTGGCGAGAATTCTTTTCTACTCTCATATTTGGATGGAACATTGCTGGAATTACCTCGCAGTGGGAAATACCTCAAATTATATCATCAATGAAAGTGAGTTGTCCCCTTTCCTTAGACTATAGGTGATTTCTAGATGTGTTTCCCATTTTTTTATGTATTGTGTGTTTCCTTTCCATCAGTTTGTGTGTGTGTGTGTGTGTGTTTCCTTCTTCTAATCTCTCTTTCTAGAAATTGTACATGACTCTGCAAGGCCTAATGGATAAGGCACTAGTCAATGTATTATATGGTCTAAAATTGAGATTATAGATTCCCATGTCATGTCTTTTCTTCACTCATTTCACACCATGTCCCCAAGCTAGAGCCAGCTATTGTCATGCAAATGTGCAACGAACTAAATTTGAATTTTTCTAAGCACGAAAATTATACCCATATGCCGAATTTTTCATGTTTTATCATTCCTAAGGAACCCCAGGTCAAATCCATTTAGTCCAAATGGTAACCCAACCTATTTGATGTAAAATTGGTCCCCTATATGATTTAGGAAAATTATCATTCATTCCCCCTAGGTAATTTTATGGAGTTCATGAAAAGATGCACTATCTTCTAGTAGTCACGGGAAGGGCTATCGTTGGTCTTCCCTAGGACTGGATTACCTCCTTGGATTAGAATGGAAGGGAAAAATTAAACATGGAGGTGAATTGAATACCTTATGAAAATCAAATAAATTATTTTGGAAGGTTTGGGGAAGTTTTTGAAAGATTTGGAACAGTCTAAGTGAAAAACCATGGTTCACAAGCCTAAACAATACAGAGGCCTAAAACAATTGTTGGGCTTCAAAAGAAGATTCCGAGAGATCCAAATGGAGTTGGAAGTAAAACAAAACATATTCAGAAAAAGGATTCCAAGACCTACATGATGGTGAGATAATATTTTTCACAACACCTTAGCACATATGATTGGAAGGCATTTTTTCTCAGGCATAAGTGGAGTCCCAGATCAAAAATCCAATTTTTTCAGGGAACATACATGGTAAAATCAAGACATGAGACCCAAATAATTTGATTCAAAACTACCATTTCCAGTCAGTATCATATACAACTTCAATAAGAAATTCCACTACGGAAGCTCAAGCTATCTTCGTTCCAGGTTACCCTCTCAAAGGCAGTTCAGGACTTAGTCATTTTTTCAAGAGGACACATGTCAGCAGCAGGAGCCTGACGAGATTTCATGTCCCCCATATGTCCTTGAGGTTAGGTACATCAACCCTTGTAAAAATTTTCCTAGCCCCCATGTGACCTCTTGGGACCCTCATGTGACCTCTAGAACCTGATAGTTTAGCCCCCAGGAGCACTTATTTGGAGCATCCATTCCCTGTCGTCAGATCTAGTCGCCATGTGTCAGCTCCGGGACCACCGTGGAAACTGATTTCCATTATGTCCCTAATATGGGGGACATAAAACCTTGAAAAATGTGCCCAACCCCTATTGGGAGTCTTTTGGACACCCACGTGATCAAGCTTTCAATCCCTAGATGTAATTTTGGATTATTCATTCATTGTCATCAGATCAAATGCCACATGTCAGCTGTGGAAACTGATGTCCCTTATGTCCCTAAGGTGAGGAATACATACCTTGAAAAATGTTGATCCCCTATGGGTAGTCTTTGGACACCCACGTGTCCAACTTTTAGCTCCCAGTGCTTTAAATCAACTTTTTCCTCCTTCATCCCCTGTTGTTGGATCAAGCGCCACATGTCATCCATCTTGAAAATTGTGGAATTTAATGTCCCTACATGTCCCTGAGATCAGGAAGATCAAGCATGAAAAAATGCACCCTAAGCCCTACCTATGCATTATCTTTTTAAAATTTTCCAACTATCACTTTCTTAATGCTTCTAACTTCTAAACATTTTAATGCACACGTCATCCCTCCATTACTTCCTCTCCAACATTCTACCATCACTTTGCCATTGAAAATGACCCAAACCAGATCAACCCAACCACTGAAACACATTTCACATAGTGATGTACAATTCTCATAAGGATCTTTCATCAAAACAAGAAGGAGAAACGAAGAGCAAGAAGGAGAGAACAGTGAAAATCCCCATAACCTAAAAATGAAGATCTAAAGAAATGTTGCAAACCAGTGCATGAAACAAAAAACCATTTGCTACTGTTCATTCCTCTATCCAAGACCATCAGAAATAAACCTTCAAACCCCCCCTCATGTGATAGAGCAGCCACAACGAAGAAATCTCATTTCCGGCTCCACGAAGAAAGAAGTAAGATTTCCCGTAAACTAGTTGCCGGATTGAAGTAAGATCGCACATAAAGCACCAGAAGACAAAACCCACATCAAAAATATAAATTTCATTGTAAATGGAGGAGAAAACTAGACCTGCAATTTTCAGGTCCATTAATCGCTGCTGTACCCAGAGGCACTGCCAGGTCTGAAAACTAAAACTTTAAAATCTCCTGGACTATTAAGCGGGCGAAGCTGAAATTGCAGAGGGAGGATATTGGGAAAAAACCCATATCAAAAAACTTTGTTCCATGTCAATCTGAATCCCATAGGACAAATTTCTAAAAATAGTAGGTCTACTACATAGGAACTACTATTTTGGGAAGGTTAGCAACAGAAAAACCTGCAGAGGAGACAAAGACATTAGAGGTAAACTACAACTAAAAATTCACCAGAAAAAACATTTTTGGCACTTACTAAAAATAGTAAGTGGGCCCTTGAGCACTTGCTAAAAATAGAAATTTGATCCAAAAGAAACGAGGAACATGGGGAGAAGGATAAAAAATAAAAACTAAGCCACAACATCCAGTTGAAGATCGAGGAATTAATTTTTCACACTTACTAAAAATAGTAACTTGCTTTTTCAAAGGGAGACATGAAGACGAAATGGATGGGTCAGAATCCGACACAGCCCTTTGCCTGTGCGTATGATGTGGAAGATAGTGATGTCTTGTACATGGACCTAAATGACCTTAAAACTTGCATGGCCTCCAAGGACCGAAGGAGGATTGAAGACTAGATATTCACAAGTGGCTTGTTCACTGCTGTAGGATACCCAATGTCTATGTAAAGTCTCGAGCTAGTCCTAGCCTGCTCTTTCCACTACAAGCCCAAGATGTGAACCATCTGAGCTGAAAATGGTACAACGTTGGCGGTCATCAATCCTAGAACCATTTCAATCTCTCTGCAGATACTAACATCCCCCAACATGGTCATCATTTCCAAGGATTGAATTGTGCACGATTGGGAGACGATGGATTCATATGTCCAAGGAGTAGTGCTCAGATCATGGTCGAAAACTAGAAGAAATCCTTCCAGGATTCCTAAGAATCTACCAAGGTGTGAGTTCTAAGAAGGGTATTCTGATGTCATCACTCTCCTCAGTAGAGTAATGGGAGAAGCAAACACAAGAGACTTCTAGGACTTGATGGGCCTTTACATCCTGACATTGACAAAAGGGAAGCAGAGAATTGACTGGGGGCAGATCATCAACGACAATCTCCATCTGCAACTTCTCCAAGTAACCATGACAAAAAAATTCCACACGACTTCTTATCTAGTTTATCTCCTTGCAAGCTCACGATCATTCAAGGGATTGGCTCTCACACAGAACATTGCTTCCAAGGTACCTGCATTCGAGAAACTTCCACAGTTGATAATGGAGGAGAGCAACAAGCACTTCACCTGTGTGAATGATGCATTCACTATGTATGTGGTCTGACACTTGGAAGGGGATCTTGAAGCTAGGATGTCACTAAAAGCGGCATCCCTGATTAAGGAATATGGCTCATAATTCATACAATTCTCAACATTCTCCTACATACGAGTCGCCAACTTTGACCGAGCTCCTCTAAAACTACCCAAGTACCTCAATGACCAGATTTTATCGTTTGAACTCTGCAGGCAGATCACCCAAGTAAATAACAAGCTCAGAAGTAAAAGAAAGAAATTGATTTCTTTCCCTATATCTCTAGGGGAGTTCACGTGCAAAAGCTCAACTGACACATCCCACCTGGAGGCCGCTTTCAAAAATTTGACTTTGCATTCCTACATCATCAGGCCTAACTTTGACATCCGAGAAGATCCTGACTCCTTCTACATCCCAGAATTGTAACATGAGCCACAAGTTTAGGACTACTAGGTTAATTGTATTGATGAGTTCGAAGTACGTAAAAAAGATCACATGAGGATGACTACCAATGAGATGAAGAAATTCAAGCTCCCTTGTTATGAAGACATCTTACGCGATGACGAGACAGAGATGTATGATCCTGAGTACACAGCAATCAAGATGTCTCCAATGCCCCAAATCAACTGGCATGTTCGTGAATCAGGACATATACTGGAGTGGACTGAAAAGGTGGTGAGGAGAACGAGGAAATGGTTTCAAAAGAAGAGGGCTATGATCATTCGATCACGAGGAATTTCCCCAAGATAGAAGCAAGCTTCACATCATTCATCTTCAAATGTGGTAGAGGTAACCTCCAGCTCTAAACACTCTGGAGCGAGTTCAAAAAGGAAGGCCACGGAATTGAAAATTTCTCCCCACGAGAAGACATCCAAGAAATTCAAGGAAGAAAAAGATTCATTGGTGTCGCTGCAAGAGGAAGATGTGATCTCGGTAATGCAGACAGAAAATCCAACACCAAATGCACAAGTGAACAAGAAGTATATGTATCATGATCTAATATTTGAGCCACTATAAGAGGTCCTACATGTTGTTGATTCCAATGCTCCTCTCATTTAGGATTTGCCTCCTCCATCAGAACAAAGAATGGTTGATGTGCCTGTCATTGAGCCTGAATCTGATGAGATGTTTCCATGGATGCAGGAAATGATCATCCTCAACACTTGCACTATGCAACAAGTAGTAGCCCCCGATATATCATACAATTGTCTCTTTGGCTAAAGAAAAAAGGTCAAGAAAGATCACACAGGCAACATCATGATTCTACAATGAGGAGACAGGTAATCAGTACATTGAAGTAGCTCGGCCAAAAGTAATCAAGCCAGTGGATGAGATGACACCGACTGCCTATGAGATGAGCATGACCCAATTGGGACTAGCTACTCACGAGAGAGATTTACACATATTCCAACAATCTTCTTCTCGCATGATGGCAAGGAATAAAGAATATAAAGAGAAGATCGAGGGACTAGAGGAACAAGTGTGAACTCTTTCATCCTATGTGTAACACTTGGTGGAACCAAGCACTATAGCACTTCCTATTGAGAAAGTGGTACCCATCAACAACTTCGATCTAGAATCCATCATAAGAATGCATGAATTCACGATGTAGGGCCGAGAAAACAAGGAATGGATCAATTCAATCTCTGAAAAAGGGAAGTCAGCACTTCAAGAGGCAGTCAAGCTCTTTGCATACATGTGTGCCACCACCAACAGAACGCAAGCACTCAAAAAAGATGTGGGGAAAGAAAGAGATTACTGGGAACTTCTGGGACCAGTAGTGAGTGAGATGAACAACACCCATCGTCAGGAATTGATCGATAAGAAGGTTTTTGAAACTCCTGCGGACAACTTGACACACGTATGGGAGAGGGCCTTGGCAATCAGATTTGAAGCAATCAATCAGGCATTCACAGAGCTAGAGTAGAAAGAGGAACAAACATACAAGTTGCAAGATAGTATAAACCAGAAAAATTCAGAAACTTGGAGTACCCACAATGAGCGAACATTCAACTGCTAATGAGTTGATCGGCCCTTTCGAAGAATATGTCAAGAAAGGGGTGGGCAACCCATTGTCCTTCACTAAGGATACCCTCGACTTCTTCTCAGAAATCTGAGCCTCCATTGCACTTATCATAGAAAAGCATTCATCATGGTTTGGGAAGTGCAAGGACATCAACAGTGTGACCAATGGATTGACTGAAACCTTAAGCTGCATTCGCATCCCTCATGCCGACAAAGTAGAACCAGCGGTGACTCGTTTCAACCCTTCTCAGGATCACAAAGTGGAGAGCAGTCAGAGAACGGAGCTAAGTCCATCATAGCAGCTCATCCTTCAGCATAATCCTTCTTCTTCTTCCTCTTCTTTCTCTCTCTTTTCTCTTCTCATACAACACCCTCTCTCCTCAATGTTATATTTTTGCATTGAGAGTTGCACTTTTTGATATGACTTAAGTGACTTTAGAAATATAATGTAAATTTAAGTCACCTTGTTATTATAAAAGGGACTTAAGTATTTAAAGTGGAATAAGAACAGTCTTAAGTCACATTAAGGTATTCGAAAAGTCACTGGGAAGATGAAAAGTTTACCTCCTCTTCTATAAATTGTAACAAACTCCTCATTTGAAGGTCTTCTGAAAATTCTTCTGAAATTTTGCTTCTTAGATGTTGGAGTTGTTTTTTGTGAATTCATGAGAGAGTTATCCTTGTGAAGAGAGCAAGAGATAGCAAGTTTCTTCCATTTCTCCTATTACAAAATGTCTTCTACTTCTCACAATATGTGTAAATTCTGCTTGAGCTTCAATAAAGGAAGAAGGAATTTTAGCCTCTTTGATTAAGGAGTTTGTTGGTACTCTATGTCCATTAAGCTTCACTTAGTCTTGTAGCTATTATGCAGATTTGTTTTCTTCTATATTCAAGTGCATGCAATTAAGATTCTGGCTGATGTATGCAAGTCTTTGATTTTCTACTTGCAGCATTAGTTTTCTCTTTTCTAAATTTCTCATTCCCTTTCCCGCATTCCAAGCAAAGTCATCTCTTGCAGGTATATGCAAGCATTTTCCGCAAGGTCAGTGGTGTGCCCCTATTGGATCCCCGGTAGAAAGGCCACCACAGAAATCCACCTTTTCATGCGCATGCACATACGACAGCTACATCGGTTAAGTAAAGGGACTTAGATTCCCAGAGCATTGGCAAGAAATCCACAAGTTTGTCCACCTGACAAATTTTCTCACCAATAAGATCCCACATACAAAATCCATGATCCAAGATAATTCACAATCACTTATCAAGTATGATATCACAAGGATCATCAAGATTGGAGATAATATCACTTTTGATAAGAAAAAACTCCTAGTTTCCCTCATTAAATAAATCCCAAACATTGTTGTTGGATCCTATCATACGAAGTGACATTGTTGATCCCAAATTTCTTATACATCCTATCATATTATTCCTACCATATCATGGATATTTTCCCTCATATCTATCCACATTGGCATCTTCTCTCTGTGTAGTTTTCCCCTTCACAAAACCATCAAAAATAAAAAATAAAAAATAAAAAAAACAAAAAAACATTAAACATTAAAAAATCAAAGGTACAAACACCCAACATTGCAATCACGTTTTGCATACAAATGGATTTCCCTTTTTTTCCATTCCTCTACAAGTCTCCCACCATTTTCATCCTTTTGATGATATTTTGGTTAGCCTATTTGCACTCATTGTGTGGCATATATCTCTATGGTATCTATTTGACCTTGGTTGTTTAACACCTTGGAAAATTAAAGAATGTCTGACCTCTTAGAGATCCTCTCACTATCACACATTTAATAAACTTGTTCCGAAGACATTTGGGTGTATTTGTTGACACTAGCCAATGTTGTCATTGCAATCACTTCCACATCCTTCCATCAAGCCATAAGTGGTTCTTAACCCCTTATCAAAACAATCGAGAGAGCTAAAATATTTTTTAGAAATAAAAAAATCAATATATAACTCTCTCTTGGGGTATTTCCAGTATCTCTATCGGGGCTATGGACGCTTGGATAGCAATGGAGAAATTATGGCTCTCCTTCCACCCTCCATTCACTAATCACCTTTCAAAATCAATCATTCCTACATATTGGTAAGTTTGTCTTCACTCATTGCTGATTAAATCTTCACTTTGAGAAGAAATTCATTTTCCCGTGCACACACTGGATCTCAATGAGAAAATAGGAATAGTATGTTACCAAGTGTTGTTTAGACCTTGTTTAGAATCTTACTTTAGTTCTTATTTTGATTTGTGTCTTTGGCTTATGACCTTTTCATTGCCAATCGTCTAGTTACATTTTCCATATCCATCCATAGCATCCAAACTTTTCTTTTTCTTTGTTCAAAACATCCATGTGTATAAGATTGCATTTTTACCATATTTGAGGGAAACTTTGTCCCTTATTTCAATACACAACCTTCTACTTCTTTTCTATCATGCATTTCTTGGCCAACTTGCACTGGGGGCATGCTCACTCCTCCTTAACACTTCATTGGTTTGAGTTCATCATCATGTTGAACCTATCCGTCTTGGACTTGATCCTTCTGATATTCTATTCTTGTATATGTGTGGGATTTCCCTTTGTATATTATCACCTTTCATTGGGGGCATATTTGCATCTTCATTTTCTTGTACATAGCTTTGGAAAACTTTTAAAAAGCCCTAAAAATTTCAGAAAACATTCAAAAAACTAAAAAATATTGGTAAAACAATTAAAAAATCCAAAAATATTGGTAAAACATAAAAAACCCAAAAACCCAAAATCTTCATGAAGTTCTAGACAATCTAAAAACATTGGTAAAAATTCAAAAATCCAAAACATTGGTAAAACATCAAAATTCAAAAATATTGGTAAAACATCAAAATCCTAAACATTAAAAAAACACAAAATCCTAAAAATTGAAAACTATCCTACAAAACATCTTACTTTAGTGTTTGTTTTTTCTAGCGCATGACATGCGGATCATCTCGTGATCTTCCTTAACTAACAAAGTTGCTTTGCTTGCTATGTTTGTCTTTTCTTGCATATATCATTGCTCAAGGCAGTTTCATAATGCACATTGCTTTTTCATGGGACTTTTATGTCCTCTGTCTATTCCCTTACATGTATCCTTTCTTGGGGCATCATTTTAACCCTTGTCGTATAACTCAAACATTTGGGACCTGAAGCTGGATAATAAAAACATTGGTGCAACTTTCTTGAACATTGTTTGTTTAAGTATGTATGTTTGTTTGTGCTTATTTGTTTGCATTCGTGTTTGTTTACTTTCTCGTACTGCATTGCTTTATGTATTTTTCTTTGAGTCAATCCTTAAACATGGAACAAAAATCATTACTATGGCTTTTCATGTCATTCTACCCTTTTTTTGTATGCTTATATAAAATAAAAAGGTACTTCCTAGCTAGGATGGTACGTCAGCTATGTCGCGATCTTCTCGTTCCCCATTTATCATAAATTCCATTCTAGATTAAATTTCTACCTATCATTTTCTTCCCTCCCCCTCCCTTGTTTCTTTCACACAAAGAGGCTCGGGAATCCATTTTTCAAATCAATTAAATCGAGCAATGGCCAACCAGGCCCAATTTGAATCCCATTCATCGTAGTGTCTTATTCTTTTGTTGTGATCTTTTTCTTTTTTTCGAGTGTCAATCGACCTCTTCTATCACTGCATCGACACTTGAAGGGGGATCCTCCATCCTAATAATTTTTCTTCTACCATTACAAAATTTAACTATCTATAATTGTCTATTATCTTTAAAGTGGTGCCACATATGCTACACCACATTAAAGAGGGGCAAATGTAGACACCTAACTCCGACTACACAATTTTAATACTAAAATTGCACTAATTCTCCTCTTTCCCATCATTTTGTTATAATTAATGGGGTTTTCCGCTAATTAACTAACATTCCCCTCCATCTCGGTCAATTAACGACACTTCGTTAATTAACTAGTTTTTCCCCATATTGGATGCCAATTAATGATACTTCGTTAGTTATAATCCTCTTTTAATTAATTAATTAACCATTATTAATTAATTAAGCCTTTCAATCTTGTATTTAACTAATAAACCTTCTTATTAGTTACATCCCCCTTTCAAACCCTTCAAATTCTACTATTGTCATTCTAAATCATCTCCAAATGGCTTCTATAAGCTTAATTCAGTTTATTAATTAATCCTAGTTGATTAATTAAATCACCTCCAACTCCCATGAGTTGCTAATCTCTAATTAATCTCTTCTAATCATACATATCCCTTTCTAATTCTACTTTACCTTTATCCCACATTCACTAGGTTGCTAGCTTCTCCAAAACTGGAAAGCTATATAAAGAACCTAGTACCTTCCTTCTAATTTTACACCATGTCCTTGTAAAACATCTACATATGATAAGAGCATTTCAATCTTGGAAGGCTTATTGATCGAGCAACCATTTCCATCTTCTCCTTGACAAAGAGTAGTAAGAGAAGAACCAAACATGACAATTAAGACATATTGGTGAGATCTCTTCATCTTCCGTGGAGAATTTCCTTTGATCTCATGTAGCTACCGTTTGGCTCACTAAAGGAGTACCTACAATTACAAAGCATATCCAAGTATCAAAGGACTGGTTTGCATTTAATATTTTAATGTTTGATGCACAATACTTAAGCTTTTCCTTTCTAGCTTTAGCATGATGTTTATGTTTGACTAAGTTAGGAATCTATTTGGTGTTAGTTTCATTTCATTAACTTAGATTAATTCAATCCAATGCATACACTTTTGTGCAGTTTTGTGTGGACTTGTAGGTCATAGATCGTGTTTAACAAAGTTTGTGTGCATGATCTTATTATGGAGCCATCTATTGCCCCCTTCTTTATTTTGTCACAACTTTAAACCCTTATATGAAACATTGACATTAACATACTCGTTTGTAGGTTGTGTATGGTGTGTATAGCTCCTGTGGTTCATCCGTGTGGTTCAAAAAAGTCTTAGATCCTCAAACTTTATGTTGTATCACCATCTTTTCAGTTTTCCCTTATTTTTTCTCTTATTTGTCCACCCATTTTCTTGGTAGAATAGTCTTAGGAATATGAATTAGTTTAGGTGTTACACTAGGGAAAGCAACCCTATCTCGAGACTCACTCCACGTGTTTCCATTTTATTAATTGAAAGGAGAGTTTCCACATATTTCAAGGTGACAACAATAACCTTTTTTCCCATGAAAAAACTTTTCAATATAAACTCTTATCTTTTTAATAAAAAACTATATTGTAGTGTGGAAAAATCCATATATTTATTCATTATAGGGAGAGACTTAACCTCTCTCCAATTACAAAACTTTTAAATGCAAATTATTATCTTTTCAATACAAACTTATAATGTAGTGTGGAATGATACATTAGTCACAAATTGACAAGTGTTCATATAAATATCATAAAAAAATAATATTATAATACAAATTAAAAAAAATAAAATCTCCCGACACATAAAAGTGACAACCAAATTTGCCATAACCTTAAAAGTCTCAAAACTTTTATCCCTTCTTTTCTATAAGTCATATATGAACTTATATAAAATAAATTGTGAAGCGGTAACCTTCTTGACCATAAGGCCGTTTTTTAATTCAGTAATAATACCTTGAAGCAAAACCATAACTTCATTGAGGACCATACCCAACCTTTACACATACTCTGCTTCAACGGTTGGTACGTCAAACGATGGTTCCCACTTCACACTCCACGATGGGAAGAAGTAGAGCAAAAGATAAGTTTCCACATGATTCAGCATAAAAACCAATTCAAAATTTCTCCATCATTCAACAAAATCCCACTGTCATCTTCCTACCTGACACCCAACTGAGAAAGATCTCATTTCAGCTGAAACAGAGTGCGTTTAACCCATAAAGAGGTAAGTGCATCATACTATCTCCATCACCAAATTGTTTTGATCGATATCCATTAATGATCCATCAGTTTCAAATTTCAATCAGTTTCAAATGATATACATGCAACTAACTGTTTCAAAAATGATCTCATATGATGTGCATGTTTACTCACTTGTAAACTAAGTAGGCCTGCACCATTTCCGAATCTGTCATTCCCTTTTACAGTTTTTCTAGCATCGGGATATTAATATAACTCATCAGGGTCAATAACCAATTCAGACTTCTACATTGTACAGAAGCATTTCTTTATCAGAAAGTTTTTTAAAGCTCAGGACCAATATACCCTATTGCTGTTTTATGTCAATTTATATTCACGCAAATTCCTTTTACTAACATCTACTATGTGAGTGGTGGTCCTTGGAGAAAAATGACAAGTTTTCCTTTGTGGGTGTCTGTGTGAAGACAGTGGATGAGAGCATACCCTTAGAAATTTGAAGTCAAAGATGCTTCATGGTTATAGAATTTTGACTACCCAAGTTCTGATAGTGCCAATTTTCCAAAAATTGTGGGGGCAGGTGGTAAGGTGGTGGGAATGAGGGTATATTATGGTCTATTTGAAATTGCCCTTCAATTTTTGAACCCTTGTTTACCCCTACGTCCCTTCATTTTTAAGGCTTTGCTATCCTTGGGCTTATCATACCAGTTATAGAATGTAGCCTTGAGCCTCAATATGCACTCTGTATGATTTGAATTTGTGCCGAATTGATAGAAGCACATAGACTGTCATGTGCGAATTGCCAAAAATATTTATTCTTTTTGTATGCTTAGAAGCATATGAATGCATTTTATTTGAACTCCAATTCTAAGCATTTCCCACTAAGCTAGGAGATAAGCCAATAATTATTTGCTAGAAGTACTGAATGTCATGAAATTGTCATGATTATATATCCTGGTTAAATAATTACCCCTGGCTTGGAGGTGGCCTAAAAATTGGCTTATATTTCTATGGATACTTACATCACTTTTCTCTATTTTTTTCTGACTTCTTTCCTATTTTACTTTGCATGTAATAAATGCCTTTTTGTAAGTCTACTAAATTTCAAAATTTTCCTCCACAACTCTCATTTCTTGATATGTATGTACCACCTTTTTTTTTTCTTTGTACTTTGTCTTCTTTCATTTGGAGCATTCTTTTTTGTACTTCAATATCTATTTATTTTCTTTTTAAAATACCTTGTAAGTTGGGTGTACCTTTATGCCCTTGAGTATCATTTTGGTGGAGCTACTTGTACTTTGTCTGCTGGGGCAAAGCGGGTTTAGTCTGTAGTAGCAGCTAATGCCACACATTCCACTTAGTAATGATCATGTTTTTGTGCAGGCACGCATTTGTTGGAAGTATATGATTACATTCTTGCTATCCACTTTGAACCTCGTAAATTGGGTACACCCTTATGCCCTTAAATATCATTTTGCTTGAGCTAATTTTACTTCATTCACTGGGACAAAGTGGGCTTAGACTTTAGTAGCAGCTGATGCCACAAGTTCGTCTTGGTTATAATCATGTTTTTGTGCAGGCAGGCACTTATTGCAAGTATACAATTACATTTTTGCTATCCATTTTGAAAACATAAAATTTAAAGGCCTTTATCTCAACAATCTAGGTCTCCTATTGGTCTGTTAAAAAAGTTCAATTGCATCTCTCAAAATCTACAAATGTAGATCCAATTTTCTATATTTTGAAAACATAAAATTTAAAGGCCTTTATCTCAACAATCTAGGTCTCCTATTGGTCTGTTAAAAAAGTTCAATTGCATCTCTCAAAATCTACAAATGTAGATCCAATTTTCTATATTTTGAAAACATAAAATTTAAAGGCCTTTATCTCAACAATCTAGGTCTCCTATTGGTCTGTTAAAAAAGTTCAATTGCATCTCTCAAAATCTACAAATGTAGATCCAATTTTCTATATTTTCACATATTTTAAAGATCGACATGACACAATTTCTCATTGCCTTGTGCAGGAAAGTTTGAAAGAAAGGGATTATGGAAGCTGTGGAGGGCAATATTATTATAAATCATGATTTTTCAGATGGTCTTGCATCTTGGCATGCAAATTCTTGCACTGGCTTTGTCTCTGATGGTTTAAGATATGCTAAGGAAGTTAAGGCAGAATCCGGAAGCCAGTACGCTGTTGTATCGAATCGAACAGAATGCTGGCAGGGTTTGGAACAAGATATCACTCCAAGATTGTCGCCACATTTGACATACGATGTTTCAGCTTTCGTTCGTACATGGGGATCTACTGAACAAACAGCTAATGTAGTGGCGACACTTAAATTAGAAGACCCAAATTCAGCCCCAACTTTCTTAACGATTGGAAGGTATCACTTGTAGTTTATAAGCATTTCTTGTTTGTGTTGGATTAAGACATTATTGCTATTTACAAAAACAATTGGTCAAATAAAATAAAAAATGCAATTATAAATGTGTGTATATTCCTGGTTCCAAAATGCATGATAATCAATGGAGTTAACACATTAAAGTTGGTCAGAGAAGGCATAATGTTTGACATTACAATTTGTATATAACTATACCTGTAAATGCACTTGAATCACATTATTTATGTTCCTAATTTAAGTAAATCATGTCCTCTGTAGGTTGATTGAAGGTTGAGTGTGATCATAGTGTCATCTTTTATATATATGTATTTAAACCAATAATATATGTGTGTATGTACATATATGTATGTAAATATTAAGTCTCTACTAAGGGGCACAAGATAACATTTTCCCTGTGCAGAGCAACAGCTTCAAGGGAAAGATGGGCAAAACTAGAAGGGACATTTTCCTTAAAGATCATTCCATCCCAAGTTATATTCTACTTAGAAGGTCCTTCACCGGGTATTGATCTTTTGATTGACAGAGTCCATGCATGGCCTGCAACTACGATAAAGGTTAGTGTCAGCTTTCACAAGCATTTTTACTGTTTAGGTAAATTGTGTAGTTTCCCACCTTTCATGCTGCATGACATTTTATTTGTCAACTGTGCTACATCGTACATACAATTTGTATTTACAGTGAATATGGAAGGAGTCCCTGAGTCATTAGCAAGTACCATTTAAATGCTTTGATTCAAATGAGGCATAACTTTTGCGAGAGAAGATGTGTTTCTTCTTTTGAAGTGATTCTTTACCATGATATGTGAGTAGTTTAAACCATCTAGAATCTGCAATCATTATGTACTTATCAGGAAGTTTTCTTACTTGTTTATGAAACATAGTGGTGTCATACGAGTCACAAATCATGTCTTAAGATTAAAATACTTGATCTTTTCTACCAACAACGAGCATATTATGGAAGAGAATAGGAGAGAAGAGAGGAAAGAAACTTGCACAACCCTATCAGACTTCTTGGGGCTACAAAGCTTCATTTATTTAACTGGGATCCCACACATTGAAAATTTTGAGATTGTATCTGTGTTTCTATTGCATATTGTGATATATGTGATGGTTTTGCATATATGTGTTTTCTAGTACGATCCATGTCATCATCTTCTACTCTCATTGGCGTGCATCTAGGGAAGGGTTGCTTCCCATGATAACATTTTGATGGTGTAACATATTTGTGTTGTGAAGGTTAAATAAGGACAAATGGGAAAACTATGTTGCAACACATTTAATTCATTCTTCAATAGCATCTAGTTGATGTATTTTGGCAACTAACATTTGGAAAATGGTTAAGGAAATTACGTGAAATGTTGTAAGAAGAAGGCTTACCCTGTTGCTACTAGGGTCCCAACTGTGTTCATTGAAAGACAGCTAGCCACAATGAGGATCACGTGACCTGTAGCTGCATTTGATTTGTTTCTGGATATATTTTTTGAACTTATATACATTGAAAGCATAAAAAACTACTAAAAACTGAGGACTTGTGTAATATCCCTGAAAAAGAAACTTCTAGCAAATCTGGATATTTCCGTTAAATCCTAGGAGCAGCAGTATTGCAAAAATGAAATTTTACAACAGCGGCAATAATCTGAATTTTATAAATAGAAATAGCGAACAGATATGGGAAAAACCAGTCTTTTATTTATGTATTTTCAACCAAATACGATAAAACAATACCAGTCTGAATACAATTGCCTGGAGCTGAACTGGCAGAACAATTGCACCCTGAAAGACCTCTGCAACTCCTGAATGGAATTGCCCAGATGAGAAGTGGGGGATTTCATCCCCGATTCCATATGCAAATGAAGGGTTTTGTCCTCTATTGTTGTTTGCAGAAGCAGGAGCTACTTGCAGACAAAGAAAATAATTCATAAATTTTGAAGATGTGTTACAATGAACCCCCAAGTCTGCCTTCAAAACTTTCAGACACTCCAAAGTGGGCGCTCCCCTTTTAGACTTACATACACAAGCTTTGAATTATTATAGATAATAAGCCTCTCCCCCATGTTGGCGCCCCATCCGAAAAATATGATAAAACACTTTAAATAATCCTTTATGCACCTCCATGTTGGCGCCCCATCCTAAGAATAGGATTAAACATATTAAATAATCTTTTTTCCACCCCTTATCCTAAAATTAGGATTTACAAAAGCATGCAACTCTCTCTTCAACTTTGGCACCCCCTTTATCTACTGGAGAGTATCTCAAAATATTGCCGTAGTGAAATCTTTGTAAAATATAACGGTAAGGGAATCCTTATAAAAAATTCTGCCATAATCGATTCAAGTCTACCATGGTAAGTTAGCTCCTTTTAAGCATATAGGTAGTTCCCAAGGGACAAAACAATACTAGAGCAAATTACCACTACAGTTATTCACGGTTGTTTGTTTCCAATAATGAGCGCAGCCTATGCCTCAAAATGACTTTTTGCTGCCCAGATATGCACAGCCTCAGTTGAAGGCTCTTTAGCACTTGTAAATGCTCTCTTGAGGGGCTACTTCTCAATCACCATTCATATAACAGATATAACACCAGTCTAAGAACTGAAGCATGCATTAGATCTAAAGGGAAAGGTCTCTAGTGATGATTTAATTCAGTTCTAACAAGATGCTGAAAAAGAGGCTGTAGAGAACTCTACAGTAACCCCTGTATGAAAAACCCAAATCCCGAGCAAAAATATACATGAAGTGCGGAAGCAACATTGTTGCTTGTACCACAAGTATCTATCCCAACACTGAGGAAATAGATACAGTAGTCATTATGATGGCAGTGTGGTTGAGGGTTAAATGAACAACTATCAACCACTCAGCCGATCAGAATGCACACACAGTATGGAAGTGAAAACATTCAACATTCAACATAGAAAATATGACATTCATCATTACTTTCTTACAAAAACTCAATGTTTCAAATATTTTGTAGAAATAGATAAACATACTACACTTTACTCGCAAACTGGAATAACAAACACACACACACTCTACTCCTATCTTGAGTTTTGAACTCGGACAATCTGTCTTGCAACCTGCACTCACTCACTTCCTTGCAAGCTTCCCTCATTTTTCCAGCTTTACTCTTCTGAATTCCGAAATCCCCAAAAGCCCCTTTCTCTAATTCATACCTAATATTCATCTTTATTGTTACTGCCCATTACAAGAGGGAAGATTATTTGGTTGGGAAGATGAAATGATTCACCGTCCGACTGTTACAAGATCTTGGATGGTGAGATGAAACATCTTAAGATATACAATTGTAAATGGATAGAATGAGCTGCATGTTTGATTTGAAATCTTGACATGTGTTTAAGCATCAACCTGTGACAGACGGCATGCCTCAATAATTGGAAATTAGCTTTCCGAAGTGTTCATTGAGTGGGTCTTATGAAGGGTCAATTGATGAATAATGATCCTCTCAAAATTAGGCATTCAACATGACACCATTTCTGGCATTCTGCAATACCAAAGCATAGCCATTATGTCAACCGTTTTTATAGGATGGACCATAATTTAAACCCTGCAAAGAATTGTTGTTGCTAGACCATAAAGTGACCCACCTACTGTCTCTTGCGTGAGACTACACCACATGAAGATCATGATGGTACCATTGCATTCCTCTTGAAAGATCATGTGGTTTCATAATGAAAGGAACTCAATTTTGAGTCTATATGAAGAAGTTATGGTCTCTGCAAGGTTATTGCTGCTGTGATACAACACTGTTTGCATCAAAACGGCATCGTCTAGGGGACACCACACCATATGTCAATTTTGATGACAACATCAGATTCCTCTTGAAAAAATATACGAATTTAAACAGCACTCAATGCCAAATCCATATGAAAAAGTTATGGCCTTTGCAAGGCTCAGATCTTTGACAAGATGCTGCTGCCCTGAGACCAAAAAAGTGATCTTGAATATCCCCATCTCAAAATGAATTCAAACATGGTCCTCTCAAAATGGTCTTCAAAATGGTGTCACCTCCAAGAGACAATAGAACAGTCTCAAACATGCAAGCTCGCATTATTTCCCTTTTACCTACAATGTAAAATTGCATGGCATCTAATAGGTTTTTGAAGGTAATTAGCATACAGAGGTCTTGAAGTTTCTTTTAACAGCAATTGTTTATATTGTACTTAGTGCTGTATCGAAGACTAAAATTGGCAAATGACTCGGCTTTGTCTATTCATTAAGGGAGAATTCAATAAGAGCTTCAAAGCTGGACATGATAACATTATACGCAATCCTTTTTTTGAAGACGGGCTTAATAATTGGACTGGAAGAAACTGCAAGCTTGTGCTTCGTGATGTGGCAAATGATGAGCATCTTCCATCAGGGGGGAAACATTATGCTTCTGCAACAGAGCGAACACAATTTTGGAATGGAATTCAGCAAGACATAAGTGGCCGTGCGAAAGGAAAGTCTGTTTATGAAGTATCAGCAATGGTTCGGATCACTGGAAATCTTCAATCTGCTGAAGTGAGAGCCACTCTATGGGTACAAACCACAGACCAACGTGAGCAATATATTACAATGGGCAAGTAAGTTTTGTACATTTCTATGCATGCAAATGAATTGGCATTTCATTCAAAAGAAAAGTCTTAGATCAAGTGGTTCCAGTATCTGTTTTCTATATATGCAGATGAAATTGTCACTTGTTGTGGTTCCTGACATACTGATTCGGCTTATTTATGTCTTGGTCTGTTTGTAAGTAATTCATATGTCCTTGTCTGTTGCTATTTCAGAGTGCAGGCATCAGTGAAGGACTGGATGCACTTGCAGGGAAAGTTCCTTCTAAACCCTGAACCTGCCAAAGCAGTAGCCTATCTAGAAGGGCCACCTGCTGGTATTGATATTCTTGTTGATAGTTTCTTGATGTACCCTGCAGAAAAAACTCGTCCTTCACCGCGTCCTATAATTGAGGTCAGCCAACTAATTATCCATGTCAGATATTTATCTATCAAAGCAATCAAATATTTATACAAATCTTCTAGCTTATCAGTCTTCTCAACACTAACTTTCCATTGTCATTTTCCAACATTTAACTTTGTTCATATGGATAATATGTTGGTTGAAAAGAATTGAAAATGGAGCAATTAAAATTATTATAAAGAGTACATTCTTTATGCCTCACATAATTATCTTTATTAAGTAAAGCTTTCGAAAAGTTGTGTAAAGAGAAAATAGGAATCTGTATTTTTGTTATGTAGTACGATAAACCACATCAAACCTGTTCTTAATTTCTCATGTTCAAGAGATGAGGTCTATATCTGATTTACATACAATGAATTTGTAATTCTGTATTTCTATCTGGAATGCTAAATATTTTGTCATGCTTACAAAATGTATCATTGGAATAAAATATAAAAGTATAAATACAGTCTGCTTGATATAGTAAAATCTTCTATTAACTTCAAAGGAGAAAAAGTATGCCACTCTTGGTGGATACTTTGCACTTAATACCTTATATGTTTAATTCTAATTATAATATCAGATTTTATAATATGTGTGCTATTCCTAGAAACATGGCTTTTGGATTTTCCTAGGGTCATTGGTTTGATTGTGACTGAGTTATGGTGAAACCTGCATCTTTAGAGTCAAGCTCTCCCCACTTTCTTTGGTTCCAATTTTTTTTGTGGCTACAAACTATGCGCACAGCTTTAGTGCATTACTGAAGGATTGATGCTATTTATCATCAAAAGACATGCATGCATCAACCTTCTCGTATTTAGCATTTAGATGCCAATGATTTGACTTGCATTAGTGTGGTCATAGCTTGTTCATAAAGAGTATTGTGGCCTTTTGGTGTTGTGAGTGTACATTCAGTTTGCTAAGTGGGAGAAATGGCAGGCCTTTTGTAATGAAATTACTTGGATAGATAATCAGAATAATAGCAGAACAACAAATGAAGGAAATAAGAGAAAAATATTCAAGTATAAATGACTTAGCCACTTCAAGGGGGCAACCTCCACAACCTTACAATAAAACGCAAATGCACAATGTGATGATCAACTACTAATTGCTTCCTCCTATATATACCCCATTTATGCTAGTGAAACCACCAAGGCCGACCCTACTATCAATATGAAGCATTGGAAATGATTATATGACAAGGAAAGAGATTACGTTAGCCACAAGTCGGCCATAAATATACCAATACATTTTATAGATTAAGGGCATAAAATGCCCCTCCCCTTTAAACCAACGTTATCCTCAATGTTGCTGAGCTTTGGATGCCTCTGCAGAGAAGCTTCATCTTCCCATGTTGCATCCTTGTTTGTCAGATTTTTTCATTTGATCACAACCCCTCAATCACTCTAGTTTGCAGCTTCTTAGTTCGTGTTTGAAGGATCTTCTTAGGTTCCAAAATAACTCCTCCTTCATGTGGCTTTGGTAACTCTATC
Source organism: Taxus chinensis (assembly GCA_019776745.2). Taxonomy (NCBI): domain Eukaryota; kingdom Viridiplantae; phylum Streptophyta; class Pinopsida; order Cupressales; family Taxaceae; genus Taxus; species Taxus chinensis. The sequence continues at coordinate 22,787,973 of CM034148.1, forward strand.
TGGGCTAATACTCATAGTCCAATGATCTTCTTCATGAAGGGGACATGAAACAACAGATGTATCTGTGCAGACTGAGGTAAGTCCAACTTATATGCTACATTGCCAATTTTCCGCAAGACTTGATAGGGACCATAATACTTAGAAGCAAGTTTTTAATCCTTCTTTTGTTGCTTCAAGGACATTTTCTTGTATGATTGAAGTCACAAAAAGGTCCAATCACCGGCTTCAAACCATCTTTCACTGCGATGCTGATCAATTTGCTGATTTATTCGGTTTTGTGTCATTGCCAAGATCTCCTTGAAACTGGCTAATACCTCATGTTGGTGTTGAATATGATGTTCCTCTACTCGAACCTTTGGCTGTACCCTACAGGAAGAAATGATGGATAGTCATTGGTACCCATACAATGCCACAAATGAAGACATTTTGGAGGGGGTATGCAAGGAAGTGTTATACCACCATTCCGCTAGAGCTAGCCACTGAACACATCTTTCTTGTTTATCTGAAGTGAAATCAACACAGATAACCTTTGAGGCAGTTTTTGACCGCCTCTGTTTGCTCATCTAATTGAGGATGATAAGAGGTGCCATGTGCCAATAATGTACCCAAAACTGAAAATAAATCAGTCCAAAAAATATTGGTAAAGATAGGATCATGATCACTTACTCATGATCATGGTGGGTACTAGTGTAACTTTTGAATTGTGTCTATAAAAGCAAATGCCGTTGTGCTTGGCGAGAAATGGATGATGATAAGGCACAAAAGTGGGCATATTTGGTGACCCTATCCACTACCACCATGATGACATTTTCCCCTTCCAGCTTGGGCAAACTTGTTATGAAATCCATTGCAAACCTCCTCCCATCTTTGGCTTGGAATAGATAGGGGTTGCAGAGGATGTGATGTCTTAACTGTCTCATCCCATTGTTTTGTTGACATACCATACTCTTCAACATACAAATTTTTGGACCTATCCCTTGACGAGTCCTTCCCGACAAAAAATCTTTCTTGATCCTTGTGATAAATCTTCAAGAATCCAAAATGCTCCCCTGCTGGAGATGCATGTAGCTCCACAAGGACCTTAAGCTTCAGATGCGAAATTCTTGCACATAGGTATAACCTATCTTTGTACCGTAGGGTGTTTCCCTTTCAAATAAAAAAGTTTGGTATGCCACAACATCCTGTTGGAGCTTTTGAATCAGAGACTTGCGTATGTATCTGCATCATTCGCCCATTCGGCTCAGACTTTTCCTGATACCAACGAATCAGACTTGTAATACGGACATTGGCGTGTAACAGTTGTTTTTTGTGGATTCATCCTTCTTGGAGAGTGCATTTGCCACTACATTTTCCTTACCTTTCTTAAAGATGATATCAAAGTCATATCCCAACTATTTTCGTTACCCATTTTTGTTGTTCTTTGGATGACAAACCTCTATTGTAAGGAGATACTTGAGACCATCATTATGATCTATCATCACTTTAAAGTGTTCTACCCATCAAATACAGTCTCTACTATTTGAGAATGTGAAGAATAGACATCATTTCCTTCTCATAGATGGGCTTTAGAAAATTCTTCCCTTTGAGCTAGCAACTCTCTGAATGTGATGGGGTCATCCTTTTTACATGAGTACTACGCTCCCATTCCATACTTGTATGCATCACATTACTGCGGTGAAGATCTTCAAAAAATATGGGGTAGCCAAGACTAGTAGTGGTGCACATGGCCTCCTTTAGCTGTCTCAATTGCCTTGGTAGTTGCTTCGTTCGATTGGAAGTTGTCCAATAATATTGTGAGTGGTGCTGCTCTGCTGTCTATAACCTTTCCCAAAATGACCATAGTAACCTGCTTAGCCCAAGGAAGCAACCAAAGGTTCTCTGAGGGTTTTTGGAACTTCCCATTCTACCATGGTCTTGATCTTGTTGGGCTCCACTTTTATGCCATTCATGCGAAACAATGTGACCCAAGTACTCCACGTCTTTCACTCTCAAAAAAACACTTGGAACGTTTGGCATAAAGCTAATGATGTTGCTCCAGACGTCATTAACTATTTGATTCACATGCTAGGAAGTGTTCTTCCCGTGTCTTGTTATTATATATCAATATGTTGTCAAAAAAATACCAAGACAAACTTCCGTAGAAAGGGTTGGATAGACCGAATAGTCTTCATCAAGCTTTGAAATGTAGATGGTGCATTTGTGATGCTGAAAAGGCATCAATAAGAAACTCACAGTGGCCCTCATGTGTCCTAAATGTTGTTTTATGTATAGTCTTCGTCTCATGATCTGCATTTGATGGTAACCCATGAATTAAGATCTAGTTTTGTAAAGTATATGACAACATGTAACTCATCTAGAAAATTAACAATTATCAAAATAAGTAAACTTATCTTTGATGGTGTACATGTTGTGTCCTCTGTAATCTAGAAACATTCGACATGCCTCAGTCCTTTTTAACTTACCAATTGCCATTGGAGAATAATAAGCACTTTGACTATGTACGGATAATACTTGTTTCCAACATTTCTTGTACCATCTTCTCTATCTCACTCTTTTGCACATATGGGTGCCTGCAAGGTTTGATGTTGGATGGTTGGCTCCCTGGTATTAGTTGAATGGCATGATCATGATCTTCTTTTAGGAGGCAATCCTTTTGGCATATACCCAAAAAAAACTGAGTACCCATCTAGAACCGATCCTGCAAATCTGATTGTGTAGGCCCCTTTGATTGGCGTGATTCCAATGAAAATAATTGTGCGACAAACCCATGCCTGCCCCCCTTTTTAGCATCTTTTTCATTTGACGAGCTCTCATCAACTAGTTGTGGAGACTTTGTGTATACAACCTTCACGAATTTCAAAATGTATTCCCCTATGGAATGAAACCTCATGAACAATTATTGGAAGTTCATCTTCAATCAGCTGCCAAGGTTGTGAGTCAATGGACTCATATGAACAATGTCAACTCCTCCCATTGGACTGGAAAACATAGGAGAGGCCAGCCTTATTCTCACCCATAGAAGACCTTAATAGTATTGCATTTCCCTAAACAACGGACTGTGCCACCATCTGCAATTCGTGACCTGAGAATTATGGGGTTGAATAAGCAAAACAATTCAAGTGTGATGACCTAGCTAATTGTTGAAGTTATTTATACTTACCGAGTCAATTAACACTGCGACCCTTTGTTTCTTCAGTAAGCCCACCACCTCTAGGGTTTGTGGAGTGCTAATTCCTTAAAGTGCGTGGCAGGAAATAGTTGGTTGGGGAAATTATGCTTCCCTAGTCTTTTCCTTGACATCATCCACTACTTCCTCATCATCTTCTTCTTCATTGACACCTTCAATGTAGAACAATTTCTTCTTAGCACATTTATGTCCGCGATTGTACTTGTTGTCAAAGTTGAAACATAATGGTTTTGACCTTTTTTCGTCAATTTGTTGAGTCAACCTAGTAGGCTAATGGAATGATGGTACTAGAATACCACACTCTTTTCCTGTAGTGAATGTCCTCCGTTTGAAAAACTCTCTTTCCTTTTCCCTACAGGCGAAGACAGTGCACTCAAACACAAAAATTGGATTAAACATGCGAACATCAAATTGGATGATATCCTTGAGGCCACCCAAAAAAATTCGTTTCGGTTATGCCTTTGAAGACCGCCACCCGTAAGGACATGTTTTGGAATGCTGAATATAATATTTGACAGGCTCTACTTCTTGCAGTTTTGCTAGTTGGCTAAAAGTAATTCTCAATCACACTGTTGCGGTAGTTCATCAATAAATACTGGCCAGATAACACTAAGGCCCTTCTCCTTTTAAGCACATGACCATCTATTTCAAATGAATTGCTTTGGTTCCAAATAAAAATATGCCACTACCACCTTTTGTGCAAAAGAGGTTTCATGTAGATAAAAGAAGTTCTCCATTTGATTGATCTGTGTGATTGGGTCCTTCCCATCGAACTTGCACATCTCCACTTTTGGCTGAATGTTTCAATCCCCCGTATCGGAGTAGGGTGAGTTTGAGGCTGCGCTAGATTTGAATTGGGGTTGCTTGAAGACCCCTCCTAACTAGGTTGGGAACTTGTTGGAATGTGGTTGTGGTTGTAGACTAGCCAAGGCCACCATTAGTTTTGTTTCTATTGTATTTAAGTTGTCACTGAATTTGATGCAGGATGCGTCTAGAGCATCTTGTTTCACCATTTCTAATTGTATGTTGCGCAGATCGTACTCAAGGTGATTGACTATGATTTGATGAAGAAAACCATAGGACCGAGGATTTAGTGAGTCCTCCACTTTTTGACTCCATATCATAAGTATTCTTTCCTGGGGTGTTGTTACCTGTCCTCTACCTCTAGTTTGTGGACCTGTCATGGTTTAGGATTAAGGGTCCAGGCTTAGTGTTTGGGGTTTAGGTTTGAGGGTGATTTCAAAAGCACAAAAAAAAACACAAAGAATAGAACCAAGCTAATTTTTTGTGAGCTTTCTGAAATGTAAAGAAATCCAAAAATTTGCAAAAATTTGTGGCTTGTGGAGCGAATTTGTGAAAATCCCTAAAACAGTAATAACTCTCGCAAAACAGACCAGAAAAAGCTGAAACCTGGATGGACAGCTTCCTTGGAATGATTTTCCACACTTTAGTGACAATAAATGGTAGAAAAATTCACTTAACGGTTTGTGAGGTATAGGTGAATCCTCAAAATTAGGGTTTCAACCCAATTTGATCCTGAATCGAAGCTCAAATGCCAGTTATAATGAAATTACTTAGGATAGATGATTAGAATAATAGCAGAAGAACACCAAATGAAGGAAATAAGAGCAGAATATTCAAGTATAAATGACTTAGCCACTTTGAGTGGGAAACCTCCACAACCTTACAATAAGAAGCAAATGCGCAATGTGATGATCAACTACTGATTACTACCTCCTATATATACCCTATGTATGGTAGTGAAACCACCTAGGACGACCCTACTACCAATATGAAGCATTAAAAATGCTTTTGTAACAAAGGAAAGAGATTATGTTAGCCACGGGTTGGCCATACATATAACGATACATGTTATAGATTAAGGGCATAGCACCTTCTACAACTGGGAGCCTGTTATATATTGATAGTCCATCAGTCTTGGAAAGCTGGTGGCCCTTTCATTCTATTAGTCCCTTTGCCTCTTATTTCTTCCCACAATCAGTCAATGACAATGGTCCACATCGGCTAGCTTAGTGTATATATCTGTTATTCTATTATTTGCAGCTAACCATTTTGTTGATGAGAGTGATTGCTCAAGGGTTGTCCTGTTGAGAAGCCCAACACAAGTTGACCCGAGTCTTGGGCCAATAGGTTGCTGATGATCAACACATTAAAGTCATGCAATGTAGTTGTAACAGAATTTGAAAGCTAATTTTATGATAGATTGGAATGCCCTTACCAATGGTTTGTGCTACAATGCATAATTTGCCAATCTCTGTCAGACAGTGACATCCCTTTCTGTTCTATTGACTAAACAATATTCTTGCAAATCATCAAGTGCTCTTCAATCTGCACATTTTGGAGAGAAAAAAGATGGAAAATCCTATCACCACATGGAGTATGGCGGTTTGTCTCAACTCGTAATCGATGAATCCTGGGAGTACACACTAACTGTCCGGGGGGGTAGGGGAGGGGGCAGTTTGGGATTCTCAGGCCATCTGACCAATGATGTTGGAGATAGTTGTGCTGAAATATTTAAGGAATGCTTGGCATAGAAAACAAGCTTGAGGTTGAGGTCGCAAGGGAGAGGTCCAAATTACCTGAATGTACAATCATTATACATCATCCCCTTTGAATCTCAATTCTCACATCCCAAGTAGTGCATACTCAAATTCTCCACACATTTGTGAGCTGTTGGAAGGTAAAATCCAACTCAGAAGTTAACCTGAAGCTTGTTAGTTTACATCAGAATCTTTCCCCTTTGCAGCTGGTTTTTATGCACAAGTCCTACCGGTGATTAGTGGCATACATAGGTTGTGTTTGCAGGGTAAACCTTTAAGGCGAGTTTCCGAATCTATATCATTCATTTCTAGAAACTTGCCTTACAGTTAGTGTTTTTAGTATTGCGGTTCCAACCCACTATATTTTTCATATCTACTGTAATCAATGAATTCTAAGTTTCTAGGGATAAAAATCTATAAATGCATCTTCTCAACTCCTTTCCTCAGTTCTGTATCTATTGCTTTCAAGAATGAGTAATCCTGGTTTATTCCACTTTTGAATGTTATATTCATGTCATTACAAGGTGCGGCTTGAATATGATTTCTAAGCACAATTTCTTTATCATGCCCCATAAAAGACTGAGCCTGGAGTCACCCTTTCTTGATATGGTTTACTGGAAGGGAAAATGTAGATGTGAGGAGTATGTATGTCGTATGAGAGTAAAATGATTAGTGCCAGTTACATTAGTAACTTTCTGCTAGCTGGCAGTTGGCCCTGACATGTCTTTGAGAGTCGAGACGGACATGTCCTATGATATTGCAAGCATACTTCCCAGAAATGCAGTGGGAGAACTCCACTGTGTTAAAACGTGAATTTCTGTCTGCAAAGTGAACGGCCATTTCATGGCCTCCCATGGTGTTTTTATCAGGGTGCAACGGCTGCATGGAGTTTCAGCCTGTTCCCATGCCATTAGCAGCTGCGTTTCTTTTATTATTTTTGGTCTCATCAAATTTCCGTTTTATTTCTCTTACCTCATACAAACTTTTTGACTTTGTCCTTGAAAACCTTAACCTGTTACTTCATAGTTCATAGAATGGACTGCAGAGTGATGGATTGGATTACTTGGCGATTTTGCAGCATGCTAATCTGAAATTTATCTGGATTTTGGACACTTGTGGGCTGAGTTTCAAAAAACTATAGAGAGATCTGATATATACATTGATTGGGAAGCATACCATTGAGGTTTTTCTATTATATTTTTTTACGACTTTCACATCGTCACCAGAAATTAAGCTGTAATTATTTTCCCAATTTTATAGAAATTTCCAATTCTCAATTTATTGTTTTGAACTAAGTAATATAATATTGTATGAACCTATATATCAGTATCACATTATTAGTTAAATATTTGCTGTATGGGCAGTTAAAATATAAATACTTGTTAATTCTAAATAATGATTCTTTGAGTTTCATCTTGCCACATTTCTTGTCGTGTTTCTGTTTCTGGTAACCGTTATCAGCTATGATCTATTGCACTCTGCATTTGACTCATTATATATAGGGTAGGCATGGATGTTATACTAGTTTCAAGGTTGGAGGATACTAGGGTGCGTGTATCCATGTGCCGGATACAGGTACAATGCTGCTTGGATATGGCCTGGATATTGTACCCACCCATATGTAGATATGAACTCATAACTGGGCTGTATCGGATACAACCGGATAATGTATGTGGGCAAATTGTAGCCATATCTGATTTTAAAGTTTTTTTTTTTTTTTTTTGAAAAAAGGTCCTTCTAAAGGCTAAAAAGATAATTACAAAACTACATACGACCTTCTAAAATGCATTTTAGAAGTACCAATTGAGGACATAGAGGTGAATTAGCGTTGATTTGCTCTATTACTTCGAAATTTCACATTGGCTTTGCTCAACCTGCAATGATTTTATTTATTTTGTTTCCTCTGGCGTACTCTGATTCTTTTCTTTCATTCATCTATTTTCCTTTGGCACGCACAACCTGCAAAGTTTTTAATGCCCAACTTTTTACCTTTCCCATGGGCTGGGAGAGTAACTCTTTAAAATTTCAATCTACTATATAAATTTGTTTATAGTTTAAAATTGATATTTAAATATAATATAATATAATCTAGATTATTGTAAAATTTTAAATATAATATATAAAATGTATGTGTATCTGATCCCATATCCATATCCATATCTGTATCTGTATCCATGCAACTCTGACTAGTTTTTATAGAGCCCTTGCACATACATTTATGCATGGTGATTGCATGGTTAATACATGGGAATTCCACATGATGAAGGGCATTGTTCATCAATTTATTACATCTTCAAGTTGATTAGGGACAGATTGCAACTCTGACACAGAATTTTTTATTTTGTGGGTAGAGATTTGTGAATTATCTATTTTAACGGTGGAACAATCCTATGCAAAAATTGAACTGAATAATTCTGACCACATGCCTTTGCTAATCAAGATTTGCGTGACAAAAATAAGGGGAGCATGTAAATTTAGTTTTTATAATCTGGTGACTCAAGCAAGAAACATTCTTGGGAGTGGGATTTTAAGGAGATGTTAATCAAGGATTGCAATCAGTTAAATCCACTTCCACATCTCTCATTCCTCATATGCTGGTATTTTTTTGGCTAATTAGAGAGAATTGATTCAGGATTTAGCAGAGCACATAAAACATTTTATCATATGCAACCCAAAATCTTTGCTTTGTTTCTTTTTTAAACAGTGCTTTTGGTTCAAGATTTAGAGCGTGGGTAGCATTTTTCTAGCGTATATAATCTGAGATCTTTCTGTCATTTTTATTTTTTAAACATGAGGCCTTTA